>CM061235.1:148301591-149501591 GCA_030848705.1 Heracleum sosnowskyi | reverse complement strand
TTATCATCATAATATTTCTTGAATTCATCGTTGTTAAACTGAGTTCCATTGTCTGTGACCAAGATACGTGGAATCCCGTATCTGCATATCACATTCTCCCAGAAGAAATGCATCACTTGCTTGGTGGTTATCTTGGCTAAAGGCTTAGCCTCAATCCACTTGGTGAAGTAGTCGATTGCCACTATCAAGAATTTTCTTTGAGCACTTGACATTGGAAATGACCCAGGTATATCCATCCCCACATGGCGAATGAGATAGGTGAGTTAATGGATGTCATCATATCTAGTGGTTGTGTAACCACCAGTGCATGTTTTTGGCACCGTTCACACTTCTTCACGTAGCTTTTAGCATCTGCAAGTATGCTTGGCCAATAGAAACCTAGACGAGTGACTTTATGAGCAAGGGCTCTGCCCCCCAAGTGCTGCCCACAAATTCCTTCATGCACTTCCCTTAGGGCCAATTCTACCTCTTGGGGTCTCAAGCATTTCAGATAAGGAACAATGAAAGACTTTTTGTATATGATTCCCTAAATCAGGGTATACCTTAGTGCTCTCACATACAACTTTCGTGTTTCTGAGGTATCGTTGGGTAACCAACCAATTTCCAGATGAGATTTGATGGGATCCATCCAACAGCTAGCAACATCAATAGGTGCTACCAACTTTTCATTGATGTTTGGGGTCTTCAAGACATGGAATTATACACTTCCAGCGTAGTTCTCAATTTCAGAAGAAGCAAATTTAGACAAGGCATCGGCCTTCATGTTCTCTTCCCTTGGAATGTGTTCCACATAGCACTCATCAAACTGAGTCATGATGGCCTTGACAAGTTTTAGGTACTTGGACATGACTTCATCTCTGGCCTCAAACTCCCCATTTACTTGGGAAACCACTAGCCTCGAGTCTCCACACACTTTCAGAGTTTTAACTCTCAAGGCTCCAGTCAGCCCTAAGCCAGCTATCAGGGCTTCGTATTCAGCTTCATTGTTTGTCGTTGGGAAGTCAAGTTTTAGTGTGTGCTCTATGAGAAATCCATCAGGACTTTGTAGCACCAAACCTGCTCCACTTGATTTTGTTTTTGATGCTCCATCAAAATAAAGCACCCAATATTCTTTGAACTCCATCTCTTGAGCTTTATTGGCTGTTCTCGTGTTTCGTGGCTAAATCTGCCCTCATAAGATGCCTACGTATCTCAATCAATGCTGAGAATCAAGCCAAAAATGTAGTTCTGAGATGAGGGGTCAAACCCTTTATATAGGCGTTTAGAAGCCTAGTGGATAAGTATTGATTTTCTTGAAGGATAAATCTTATCATTGGCGGTGGAAAAGTATTATCACTTCCTTGAACGATAAATCTTATCCTTGACGGTGGATAAATATCATCACTTCCTTGACGGATAAGTCTTATCCTAGACGGTGGATAAGGATTAATTCTAGATCCTTCTTTGTAGGAGTTGTTTCCATATCATAACGAACTTGTATTGAAACAAGCCCACTTGTATTAGAACAAGCCTGTATTTGACGTCTCCTAATATAGGTTGTACTTCTACCCCAAATATAAATTACGAAATTAATATTTAATTAGAGTTTCGGGCCTTATTAATGAGCCTTATTTATGGACCATCTAGGTTTAATTAATGCAATATTAATTATGTATTTAGGGTTATTTTTAACCCATATCAATAATGATTATGTCTTTATTTATCATCAACTAACTGTTCGTTTGAATAAAGAAAATAGCTAAATTATAACAAAAAAATTAATAAAATTACAAATATAATAAATAGCGTAAAATGATATATAAGTTTCAATATTTATTATTTGAACTTATCAAATTATGATTGTACATTATGTTGTATTATGAAGTTTGATTACTATGTAATTTATTATTTTTTAAATTAAAAATATTATTGATTAATATAACGATATGTGAAGATTTTTTTTAAATATGAACTATAAAATTGTATTTTTTACTAATTTATACATGAAGATTTTATTTTCAAATAATTGATACTTGAATGTTTTATTTTCAGAAATACAAACGTTAAGTTTTGAAGAACAAATTCGATGAAGCTTCAAGGTTAAAAATCTTGTTAAGCCTAGATTAAATTGTATATTTACTTTGCTCAATTAGTAAAGATTTAAAGACAAGAATATTAAAATTGTCTATTTAGTTTCTTCTATTAGTAAAAATTTAAAACACAAATTATATATTTTGATTCCTTTATTTATAAAAATTTAAAAGGCAATTGAGATTTTTTTGTAATCTTTAGTATTATTAATTCAAAATTTTGAGAAAATTATAAAAATAGATTAAAACGATTTGAGAGGCGCCAACTCACCTCCTTCTTCTGCCTTATATAAGCATATTTATAATTTTTAGAATACTTGTTTTTTATAAATATATTGATACATTTTCAACAGATTAGGAATTAAAAAGGGAAATTTCAATTTTTAATATTTAAGATAAACGTGCTCTACAAAAATCGATTAAATTGTATAATTTACTTTTCTTCATTAGTAAAGACTTTAAAGACAAGAATATTAAAAATTGTCAATTTACTTTCCTCCATTAATGAAGATTTTAAAGGCTAACTCTATATTTACTTTTTTCTATTAGGTTAGATTTAAACGACAATTGAGAATTTTTCTAATATTTGGTATTATTAATTCAAAAATTTGAGAAAACTAGAATAATAGATCTAAGGGATTCGAGAGGCCACACCTCACCGCTCTCGTCATCTACTTTATATAAGTTGTAGTTTCCTAAGTCACGATTCGCAACGGCCTTATAATAATTTCTCTAAATTTTTAAAAAACATTCTACGAAATATGTTTTTAAATGAAATAAATAATAATATTTCTAACATAAGTTTTTGTTTTATTTTTTGTTTCATCTTGATCATTCATGAAAATTCTGAATAAATATAAAAAATGCAATTGTTTAGTATTTTCATTATTTTAATATTATATCCAATATTATTATATTGATTACCTTTTATATTATTTTTTTCAAAATTTAAATCCCAACTTAAATTTTAAATACATAATATGACATCAAAATTTTATTATAGCATATAATATGATACTCTTAATGAACCGCCCTCCCTTTAAAATTGTTTCCTCACAATAAGTGGCTCTCTCGTTGTTAAGAAATTTAACATATACCACATTAAAATTACTCCACTGAATAAATTACATGATTTTTAAATTTATTTTTATTCTTGACATATAATACAATATTTACACACTTAACTTTATTGTCTTGAAGATAAATGTTTTAAATTATTTTGAGGAATTTTGGACTAGAAACTATATTCAATAACGATAAGATGTACTACATTAAAGAATCAGAGAAAATCAAGAAAAAATACATTCAAAAAGAGAGAATAAATACCAAAACTTTTATCAAAATAATAAGAACCAAATATGTTAGATATGAATATCACTAAGAAACTAGACAAAGGGGGGAGGAGGGGGGGGGGGGGGTGAATGGATAGTTTGAATGTTTTTCGTTTTCTTAAAACTTAAAAGTTGTGTTAGATTGTGTAGTATGAAAGTGCGGAATAAAATAAACAGAACACACACAATCACTTTAATCTACTTTCTATTAAGTAAATCAAATACTACAGCTTCCAAAATTTCACAAGTGAATTTCTGGCTTCTAAACAAGAACAGTGTTTTCTTGTTTTCTTACAGAGAAAAGAGTGCTTGAATATTTCTATGTATATCTCTCTTGCCGCTAACTATAGGGTGTGTACAATATATATATATATATATATCACCTATACAAACTAGTGCACACACCTATTTACACAGCTACCCCTAACTGTAACTCTCACTTGTTCTTCCATAAGAGGTTAACTGTGTCAGGAAGCACTACTTGCTTTCTGTTGTCCTTTCCCGTATCTGTAGCTGCTTGTCTCTATTCTTTCTCTCCAAGTTTTGCTGTAGATTTGTCATCTGTCTTTGGACCACTTAACCATAACATATGCTTCAGTATTTGTCTCCGTTGAACTTTGTTTGTGTACCTTGATTTGTCTTGTTGTAAAACGGCTAAGTGTTGATATCGTGAACTCCGACATATTCCTTATCATGTGACTTGTCGACATAAAGCAATTGAGACTTTGCTATATGAGGACTTTGCGATATGAGTATTTTAGGAGTATGCGATATGGCATATTTCTGACTTCACGATATAGCCTTTTTGAGGACTTCACGATCTAGCCTTTTTGAGGACTTCACGATCTAGTACATTCTGACTTTGCGATCTCAACACTTCACGACATGAGTCTTGAAGACTTCACGACATAGTTCATTTTGGATTATGTGATCTCAGTACTTCACGACATGGATATTTGGGGACTTCACGACATAGCTCATTCTGACTTCACGATATGGGGACTTAGATAAATTTCTGCAACTTATTTCTTCAAGGCCTTATTCACATCCTGCTGCATGAACAATTTGAACTTCTACCAGGATAATTATTTCATGGCCTATGTACATTCTAGGTGAAAGAAACTTACTAAGCTCATTATAATCTTGAGCATACAGAATAAAGCTAAGCACTTGAAAACAAGACAAGTACAATAGAGACCTATACTATATCTTAGTGATAAACTTCACTAGGTCATGTAGAGTGACATAGTCACAATGCGTATGCTTGTTAATAGTGGTATTCAGACATGCCTTGAGCCTAACAAAATTGGATGGCGTGAAATCTCCATTTTATAATTTATAGTAGGATCTGAGTAGAATTGATACGTGCAAAATGTCATAATACATGCATCCACACTCTTTCTTTGATGATACAACTAACACCATCAAAATTCTATTCTTTGTAGTATAAGAGAACTTTGACCTCGCTTCGTGTATCCTTATAAAAACAAAAATAATCAAAACCAAGAGTAGATGAAGAAAAGTTCGGATATGAGAATATAAATATCCTAAAAGTAAACACAAATATGAGCTCGATGAAATAGAGAGCAAAAACTTTGAACTCTATAAATTTGTTTATATAATCATCTAAATTTGTAAAAGAAAGTTGACAGCTTCTTGATTTTTATAATTTATTTATATAGATTATAGAATTTAATAAAGTTTATAGATATAGTCAATTGACTGTAGAATTTGATTCGATTTATAATTTTTGAAGAACTTTTCTTGTATAAGTTTCCTTTTTTATGAATTATGAGTTAAAAAAGAAAATTTTAATTTTTATCATTTCAATTTCAATTTTTATGAATTATGTGTTAAAAAAAGAAATTTAAATTTTTTATAATTTCAAATTGAGGTGCTCTATAAAAATAGATAAATAGACTTAAGACGATTTGAGAGCGCCGAAATATTTTCCTTTATATAAAGATAAAAGATAAAAATTTGAAATTGTTTGTTGCTCTTTTTACATATAACAATGATTAAAAATTGAAATACTATCAGTGGATAGTTTTGTTAATATTATTAGTATCCAGACTGATGGCGCCAACGTGTGGTAGTGTAATTCAATACAACAATGTCTTCTAATACAAAACCATGTAAAAGCCAGAATGGACACATATATAGAACTAGAATTTATTGCCCGCTACGCATGGTTGGGAAATAAATTTTTAAATTTTTAAATTTTTTATTTTATATAAAAAAACTTCTGCATAAAAAATAGTGAAAAAAGACACCGTAATATTTGTTAATGTTGACTTATTTTTCAAATTATGATACAGTTCCATTTCTAACTGTTACCTTTCTCTGTCTATTGCATATATATGTATTTGGTTATCAGAATCAAATTATAATGGAATTGAGTCCCAAATTTGTTACAGTGCTCCGAGATGCTGATTGCCTTTGTAATTAGCTGGTAATTTGTTTTTCCCTTTTATGATATATTCCAAGTTTACATAATTTTTTATGTATAATTCTAAAAACAATTTTGTAAAATTGTTCCTCATTCTTTTTGTGTGAAGCATTCTGCAAAAATCCCAGTAACTTTGAAACTCAGCATCCGAAATGGTTATAGATATTGAAAGACTGAAAATATATTTATTGTCCGTTTCATTTTTTGACTGAAAAGTTAGCTAGAAGATAAGTTTGCGGGCAGATAGCCGTATTTGTTGAGAATAAATTTTTTTTTTTTGATAAATTTCAAATCTTGGAAAAAAAATTTGTTCCAAAAACTGTTTTTTGAGAAAGGAGCGGAATCAGGTTTCGACATCAATGCATACACAAAAAATGTACAAACCAAATTTTTATTATTTTCATAAAAGAATTTATATAACATTATATTAATGACATTAATGTTTTATGAAGTGTATAACATTATATTTACGGAGTGTTAATTTTGAAAAAATTTGTAAGCAATAATTTGCATAACTTAGGACATGTTTGTGTTTTGCACGGACTAAAGATGTAATTATTAATTTAGAAAGAGAAATATGATTTACTCTATTTTTGCCTATAAGATTCCATTTTGAATGAACATATATATTCAAACATTTTGAATAATTTTGAATGTATATTGTTTGACTTTTTTTATAGAATATTTTTGTTATTGGTCAAACATTTTCCTATGTCTTGGGCAGTTAATTCGTCTGACCCTTTTTAATGTCTGAAAGAATTGATGAGTCCAGCAGATACAAACGCATAACCAAGATGATCTAATTTAGGATCAGGGATCTCAGCAGATACAAACTTGTCCACATTGAATTGTAGATTACGTTTTGAAACAGAATCTAACCATATTAGCATGTGGACATGGGGGAGTCCTCGTTTTTGGAACTCTACAACATACATGACTGTAAACAAAACTACCATTAGACCTCACATGAAACAACAAAACAGAGTTGTACACATTGCAGTTATAAAGTGTAGGTTCAGCATACCTCCAAGGCAAGTTCCAAAATAATTTCTTTTCTTGATATCATCAATTAATTGGTCAAGTTTCAATCTAAAAACACGTGTCATAACATCAGGAGAATTTTGTGGGGAGCAGTGGGGAAGCAATTTCATCATCTCAATGACTTCATCCCACACTGGATTTGTAGTCATTGTAAGGAAAATGTCTGGATGTCCTATGTAACGACATACCGCAAGAGCGTCTTGAAAGTTTTGCTGCATGTATCTCCGTGAGCCCACAAATCCAGCGGGTAGAATGAAACCTTTTCCCAAATTGGATGTATCAGATGTACCCTCTGTTAAGGACTGTTGTATGTTGCTGTACAGCTCACTACGTAAAGTACTCTGATTTGTCCGAAACCACCATAGACGTGCTTGTTCAATTGTTGAGAAAGCATCAACAACGTACTGCTGGTAAAGACGACCACCCAAACGTGGAGTTATTGCTGCAAAGTAGACAATATTATTATGTTCACAACTGTAAAAGGGAGTTCATAAGCAAAATATAATATGGATATTTCGGTTAGTTATTACCTTCATCTGTGCGAACCTGAAATTTATATGAATAATACTCCTTCATAGAAATAAACTCCCGTTTCTTTCCTGATTTATCATCCAACTTCCCGAATGGAATTTTTTTATGGAAGTCATCACAACCATGAGGAAAAAGAATGGGATACTGTAGGGCCATCCGTTTGGGATGAATGTCTGATATCCTTTCCAAACCTTTAATGTGGGAATCTATAATGATATCGCGTGAACCATCCGTGTCATCCATGTCACCAACCATTATACCTGCTACCTCATCTGATGGACCAACATGATTCTCACGACCACTCTCGGACCTGGAAACCTTGAGTTTGATTTCTAAGTTTACTAAACCATCTTTCTTAAAACGGTCACGTGCCATGCGAAATTCTTTGACCAACTCATTTGTTTCATCTAACATTTTTGATAAGCCTTCAACAATTTCGGCATCCACATTGTCACCGTCACCAACATTTACCCATTTCAATCGATTACTCATTTCGTTCTGGGTATCGTAAATGTACAATTGACAGAATTTCGGGTCCTTACCATCTTCTGGTATAAGAGAACCAAAAAGATGGTGGTTTTGTCCATTTAAGCGATAAATGTTTGGTGCTCCACCATTGTTAACAGAATGATCCACTTTTCCACCTGTGGAAGTGAATGCGAAAAGACTGTTGTACAAACGGATGCCATCTTTGAATCTTTGAGATTTTTGTTTATCGTTATGCAGCTGCCAAATGAAAGAAGGAGTGGGCTTCTCTTTGGGGAGTTTAATCTGACCCTTGGCACAACAAAGTGAAAAGACTGGGGTA
Source organism: Heracleum sosnowskyi (assembly GCA_030848705.1). Taxonomy (NCBI): domain Eukaryota; kingdom Viridiplantae; phylum Streptophyta; class Magnoliopsida; order Apiales; family Apiaceae; genus Heracleum; species Heracleum sosnowskyi. The sequence goes on along the minus strand of CM061235.1, from coordinate 149,493,362 downwards.
CCCCGTACAACACTTTTATTTACACGCTCTTCTTTCCACATTCAAGCATGACACTTATTACACTGTACACTTGGAGGACCTAGGGTAGCATATTCCTTTACAACTACATTTGAGAAAGTGAAAAGCTAATTTATTATGCAACTTACTGGTAATGGAAGTTAAAAATAAAGAATTACCATTATTAGTGGTCTTGAGCATATCATACTCATCATAATCTACATCAGGCTGCAGTTCTGCATAAAAGTGGACCTTAAATTTTCTAATATACAGTGTTACCTAGATTGATTAGAATTACGTTTCAATGAAATAACCTTCATCCTCTGAGTCACCATCACTTTGATCACTTAGCATGTCTGCAACATATGAATAATCTGTATGACATAGAAACATGAATGTTAGATTTTACAGTATTTAATTAAAATATATATATATATATATATATATATACCTATGTCAGGTTGATAATCTGATGTATTTCCTTGACGTTCATTCTCATTAAAATCTAAGGTACGTGGTGGAATATCAATAGGTTGTTTGCCTTTCTCAATATTGGACCCTGTAATCCAGAAAACATAACAATCAGTGTTCATGATATTTTGGGTAAATGCTAAGTTCAAACTTTGTTTCCCTCATATACCAATTCCTCCATGTTTCTGAAACTCATAAAACTCATCATCCCCATCGTCATAAAAATCTGCAGGAAAAGAAGGTAAGTCCGTGAAATAAATAACTTAAATAAGTTATTGCTGATTCAGGGATTAAAAATTTACCATTGTCTGAGAACTGATCACTTGCATCACTGTCATCACTTACAATTGCCTTTTTCCATTTATTTCTTGTTTCATTTGTGTAGTTGGGTGTTGCTGTCAAGAAACAATGTGCAAAATGGGCATGGATATCTATTATCGTAAATACACAGCTAATTAAGACATTTATTGTAAAATAACTTACAAATGGTAGGATCATTGAACTTTGGTGTAGATTGATTTTTCTTTTTTTGTATAGCTGGTCCTTTCCTTTGTGGTTGTTTTGCCACTTGAAACGGTGATGTTTTTAAAGATATGATACAAAAGGTCATCAGAAATAGGCTTGCAAACACCGAATTATGTACATTTTATAATGCATCATTTTCTTACGTTTGGAAAACAAACTTACTCTGCTTGCAAGATGGTGGAAGAGATCCACTGCCAAAGGGATTGAAACCTGCTTCTTTTCTGCGTGACTTTTGTGCAACAATAGTGTCTTTACTCAGTTGTTGCGGTTGACCTATATTTTTTGTAATGAACATATCATTCAACTCCTCACATAAAGTCGTCACATAAATAACATACACACTTACACCTAATAAAACACACACTTACAATAGGCCATAACTGGTTGTTTACGAACAAAAGTTTGTTTTAAACAACCCGTACCACGTAACGTATTGACCGATAAAGGGGACAACGGAGACCGAATCATTGAGTTCTGAAGATGATCTGAACAAAAGTGACTCCCTATGAGTTAATAGATTATATGATCATAACTGCAACTTAAATCTCCAAACCTGCATTACCCTCGGGTGTAGTTGGCATGAGAGGAGTGGTTGTGTTTGGAGATTTCCGTGCACGAACTTTGTCTTTCATGCTGTCTGTATTTTGATCCAATTGACTTAGAGGAGTCAATCGGCGTGTAAGTTTGTGATTAACTGAAACTTCCAATTAGAAACGGTATATCATAATTTATACAAAGAAGTTATGGAATAGCAATAGAACTTATAATTGGCAGTTTAAGTATAACCCGAAGTAACTTTATTTTGTGCACGAATATGTTCTTTCATAAAGCTTGTCTCGAAATTAACTATAACAGTCATCAAAATTTAATTATATATCAGAATAAAGTTAACAAACATAATCGTAATAGTAAATTTGAATTTGTGTATTCATAGAAAACTCACAAACATTACTCAGCAAAGGCGCAGTACTTATGTGCTGGTAGTTAATTTTGGGTTTTTTCCTCCTAATTTCACAGTCCTGCTCCTTTCCCTTTGTTTCATTTGAAAAAACTACAAACAACAAAAGAAAGGTTGTCATTATTTCCCTCTGTTTCATTGTTATTGTTAAGTGAGGAGGCATAACAAAAACATACCAGCACTTGACATGTGATTTTTGGATTCTTTTTTTTGATCTGTCTCATTGTAATCTGTCGAAATAAATCGAACTCAGGTAATACTTAAAGTGGCAGTTACTCTTAATCTGGCTCCAAATGATTACTCATAATATTATGACACTTACATTCCTCAATGACACGCTTAAGTGAGTTATGATCCTTAGGAAGATGTAAATGATCTTTCATCATTGTGCTTTGATAGTTAACTACATGTGAGTTAGAGCAATCAACACAATCAATAATCTGAAAGGAATTGAGAGTGTAATTATTTTCCAACACAATCAATAATCAAAAACTTACAAACGTTGGAAATGAGAGACTCTTGTTTAAGCTTTCCACTTCCCGATTCCATAATTTATGTTAGAAATCTCCGTAGGGTTCTAACAGAAAATAATAAATATGAGGTTGTAAGACCACATCAAATATGTAAGATCACATTAAGATTAAGAGACAATGATTTCACAATTAAATATGAAAGCAATAAATAGGTTGATATGTAATTGAACTTCAAAATTTTCAAAGCAATAAATATGTAAGACCCATTAAAGTAATAGTTAGAAAATTTTTGGAAAGCAAAGAGGGATGATATTAAGAGATTGAAATTCAAATTTCAAATTGTATTAGGATGATTAACATACCTGCTTAGAACTTTGATACCGGCAGAAGCGGTACAATAACAACACATAGAATATCATCTGCAGAGGACACGTAAGAAGAAAACCGGCTGACTTCACAGAAACAATTATCATCGGGGCGTGTGGATATGAAACCGGCTCAGGTAGGTCGGCGTCAGTCGTGTGGAGCTTAAATCGGCTGAGGTAGTTCGACGTCATCTTTCGGACAACATCAGCAACCACACGTGCACACACCGTATAAGGCCAATTTTAGAGTGGCATTTTAAGTAAATACGGAACAAATGAGGAGGATATAATAGTAAAATTGTTGTGTTATATCCTTCAGGCTTTATAATTTAAAGAGATAAGTAGGATTTTAAATCTTACCATGCCTCTTGGAGAAGCAGCCAAACTCTTGATGCCATCCATTGACGCGGCATAGACTTGCTCGCCATTGTAGGAAAAGCAAACAGTTAGTTCTGCAACTCTAAGCCTATCAATTTCATATAAATGATGGCCTGCTCCATAGGGGACAATAAATTTTCTAACCTTATTTTATTTACTTTCCTCATTGTTTTATTTTCATTTAATCTTAGAGGGAACTTTAGACCCCACTAATCCCTACGTAGCTCCGCACTCACGTCTTCAGCAAGACTCAAACCTTGGATCTCTGATTTACAGTAAGAGAGTGTATGTCGGGTAAAAGAAATAATTCTTTGTTGCAGCCATGGTTGTATATTAAAGACAAATGTAAATGATAGAAGAGCAATGGGACTCAATCATATAGTTTGTTACAGAATCTTGGAAATGAACATAGAGAGAGGAGTGAGTGTATATACTCAAACCTCACAATCAACAAACCGTTACAACAGAATGGATTGCAAGAGTAAGCCCTGCAACAACTATTTAGATCACACAACTTTCCGAGTCATACAAAACTGAACACTAAAATAATTGCAGTAATGTTCAAACAACTGCAAATATACAAACTAGATCCAGAGATATATTTGAGGAAGAAAGATCTTGATTCAAGTAATCATCCTACCTTGTAAACTGATAGGTTGTCTTCACTTATACAAATGATCAGCTAGAGACAAAACATAGTATGCCAACTTAGTGCTGCATCAGTCTAACAACCTAGGACCACACAGATTTGGAAATAACAAACTAGTGACTGCTACTGTAATAGTTACAAGACAGCAGTACATTTTAGGGAATGAAAATAAATGAGGTAAATGGTAAATACTACATCTCAATACCCCTCCTCAAGCTGGTGAGGCAGGAGTGAATCCCAGCTTGTTAACATGGTGCTGATGTTGAGGAACAGTCAGGATTTTGGTGAGAATATCAGCTGTTTGATCACAGGAGGAGGTGTGCTCCAGCAAGATGTTACCAGCCTTCACTTGATCTCTCACCGTGTGGCAATCTATTTCAACATGTTTGGTCCTTTCATGCAGGACAGGATTGGCAGCTATGGCAAGCGCAGCCCTGTTGTCACACTTGATGATTGTTGGGGGTAGTTGCTTCAAGCCAAGATCTTTAAGAAGAGCAGTCAACCAAGTAACCTCACAGGTGGTGAGAGCCATTGCTCTGTACTCTGCCTCTGCTGAGGATCTTGCCACAGTGTGCTGTTTCTTGGCCTTCCAAGAAATGGGGGAGTCACCCAAGAAAATGCAGTAGCCCGTTGTTGACCTCCTTGTAGTTGGACATGAGGCCCAATCACTATCACAGAAAGCAGTCAACTGAGCTGCAGATGAAGATGCAAGTAATATGCCCTGAGAAGCTGTTCCAACAAGATACCTAAGTAGTCTTTTTGCTGCCTGAAGATGAACTGTTGTGGGGCTTTGCATAAACTGAGAGAGGAGTTGCACAGTGAAACAAATATCTGGCCTTGTGATGGTCAAATAAATGAGTTTGCCCACTAATCTTTGATAAACAACTGGATTGGGCAGGAGGTCTCCTTTCTCAGTAGAGAGTTTAATGTTGGCATCCATAGGAAGTTGCAGAGGCTTAGCATTTTCCAGACCATGTTCCTTGATGATGTCCAAGGTGTATTTTTTCTGACACATAAAAATACCAGATGCAGACCTATCAATTTCTAGCCCAAGGAAGTACCTCAATGGTCCAAGGTCTTTCATGTGAAAGGTTTGAGCAAGCATCTGCTTAAGAGAACTGATTGAGGTCATGCAACTACCAGTGATGAGCAAGTCATCTACATAAACTAAAATCACAGTCAAAGCAGCAGAATTATGATGAACAAATAGGCTATAATCTGTTTTAGATTGAGTGTACTCAAGAGACAAGAGAGTAGAGGATAACTTATCAAACCATGATCTGGGAGCCTGCTTTAAACCATACAAGGTTTTATTAAGCTTGCATACTAGATAAGAATCAGAAACTGAATCAAGAGAGGCATTCCATTTGACTCGTGAGCCAAGCTGTGTGTACCCTTGGGGAAGCTTCATATACACATCTTCTACCAAATCTCCATGCAAGAAAGCGTTTGAGACATCCATTTGGCAGGTGAACCAGTTTTCAACAGCAGCAACAGCTAATAAAGTCCTGACAGTAGTTAACTTTGCTACTGGAGCAAAGGTTTCTGCATAATCTATGCCATACTTCTGGTGACACCCTAAAATAACCAATCTTGCTTTGTACTTATCCAATGTTCCATCTGCTTTCAGTTTAGTCTTGAATATCCATTTACAACCAATAGGGTGCTTGCCATGTGGTAAGGTGGTTACAATCCAAGTGTTGTTTAGTTCAAGTGCTTCAAGCTCTTGATTGATGGCATCAACCCAATGTGCAGACTGTATTGCAGTTTTAAAGCTAACAGGATCAGTGGTGTTGGTGTGGGTTGCTAAGAAGCAGTGAAAGTTGGGGTTCAGGGCAGTAATGGCTACATTAGATATAGCAGCTGTTGATGGTGGCTTCATAGGATTCACATAGTCTTGCATCCACACTGGTTGAATATGTGGTCTGGTGGTTCTTCTCAAAGGTGCAGGAGGTGTTGTTATTGGTTGAGCATTAGTTGTAGGCACAGGTGTTGTAGGTTCATGAGTTGTTTCTGACATTGGCATCTCTTCATCAAATGATTCCTGTGAATGAGTTGTTTCTACGTCCGCATACACAGTGTTTTGAGAATACAATGGTGGAACTGGTTTCATGAGGGCATCAATAGAATTCTGATGATAAGGGAAGACTGTTTCTATGAAGATTGCATCCCTGGTGATGAATTGTTTTTTTGTGAGAAGGTTGAGGAGAATATGACCTTTGGTGAGTGGTGGATAGCCCAAAAAAACAGCTGGAATTCCTCTGTGAGCAAATTTATCAGCTGTAACAGAGGGATTTGTGGCAAATGCTAGGCAGCCAAAGGTTTTGACATGATCATAGGTGGGTGGTGTGTTATAGAGTTTTTCATAAGGTGTTTTATTGCCAATGACAGAAGAAGGCAATCTATTGATCAAGTGTACTGCAGTCATCACACAAGATCCCCAAAGACTCAAAGGCAAGCCTGCCTGGAACCTCAAAGCCCTGGCTACTTCTAAAATATACCTATGTTTTCTTTCAACTCGGGCATTCTGTTGTGGTCTATAGGCACAAGATTTTTGATGAAGTATGCCATGAGTGTCAAAGAACTGATTGCAAGCAGAATCTGAGAACTCAAGCGCATTGTCTGTTCTCAAGAATTTGATGGAACTTTTAAAATGAGTTTGAGCATACTCATAGAAAGCTTTAAAATTACCAAGAGCATCAGATTTTTGGTAAAGAAGATATATCCAGGTGTGTCTAGAGTAGTCATCTACTAGTGTAAGGAAATATCTATATTTGTGTTGATAAGGCACTTTATATGGACCCCAGATGTCCATGTGAATGAGTTCAAATTTAGTAGTTGCACAAGTCAGACTAGGTGAAAAAGGAAGTTTTGTGAACCTTGCCATAGGACAGGTCACACACACACTGTTGGTACTGGATAAATGAGGTTTAATGGAAGGAATCAATTGAAGTTTTGGCATAGGACAGTGACCAAGTCTATTGTGCCACAGAACAGTGGAAGAAGGTGTAGCTTGAGAAGTTGCTGTCATACAGGTTGATGATGATGGGACAGAGTTGTTGGTAACAAGATAATATAGGCCACTTTTTAATTCTCCTTTCCCAACAATTTGTTTGGTCTGTCTATCAACAATATGGCAACTATTAGGTAGAAATTGCACCTCACAATTATTATCCTTTATCAATCTTTGGACAGACAACAAGTTATGTCGAAAGTGGGGAACACAAAGCACATTTCTTAACACTAACTCAGGAAGAACAGCTACAGAGCCTGTATGTGAAATGTGTGTTGTGTCGCCAGTAGGCATATTGATTTTGTGAGTGTTTGACAAAGGCATAGGGTCAATAAAGCATGCTAAATTAGGTGTCATATGGTCAGATGCACCGGAATCAATTATCCAAGTAGAATTGAGAGAGTTGGATGTAACAGAAACCATACCAGAGAAATGAAGGTCCAGTTCTTCATCAGTGTCAGACTCTTTGACCATTTCTGAGGTGAGTTTAGGCATCAATTTCATAAGTTGCTCCAACTGTTGAGGAGTAAACAGATCAGTAGAGGGAGAGGCTTGAGCCTGAGCTGTAGCAGCCATTCTGAAGGTGTTGGGCTTGAATGTGTTCCCTTTGTTGTTGCTGGTAAACTGATGTGTTCGAGGTCTAGTCTGAGGTGGTTGTTTAGTGTGTTTGGGATGCCACTGTGGGTAGCCAACCACCGTCCAGCATCTGGCTCCACTGTGGCCCTTCATCCCACAAGCAGTGCACAACAATGGTTTATCATAGTCCTTGGATGTTTTACCATACATGGCCATAACATCATTGCTGGATTTGTAGGTACCCAACATGAGTCTTTGTGCTTCTTCTTGCTCAAGTGCAGCACAAGCAGTTTCTACAGCAGGTAATGGTGTGAGAAGAAGCATCTGACTTCTTTGTGCATTGAATTGTTCATCAAGTCCATTCAAGAATTGAAAGAGTCTCGCTTCTTCTTTTTGAGTAGTGATAGATGCAATGAGGTTCACTACATCAGGTGGAGGGTCAGACACAGTAGGCAACATATTCAAGGAATCAAGTTCCTCCCAGATGGATTTCATACATGTAAAATACTCAGTTATCGTCATAGATCCTTGCTTAAGGTCATACAAATCTTTGCTTAATTTGTATTTTCGTGAACCATTTGTGAGAGAAAACCTTTTGTTAAGACTAGCCCAAATGTCTTGAGCAGAGTTCATGTAAATAATGGAACTTTTAATAGTGGATGAAACATTATTAGTAATCCATGCTATCACCATGTTATTACAAGTTTCCCACATTTCTAGTTTGAGAGGATCATCAGTGGGAAGAGGGACCGTACCATTGACGAAACCCAGTTTTCGTTTTGAGGAGAGATTGATCTCCATGGATCTTTTCCAAGCCCTGTAATCATTCGAGCCTTGCAATTTCTCCACCTGAATAGACCCAGCATTATCCGAAGGATGAATGAATAAAGGTGTCATCATGTCTTGATAAGTGATTCTATTTGCAGCCATTGAAGCTATGAATCTGATTTAAGAAACTGAGGACAAAGATCTGGTTTGGTTTTTGTTGAGGGTTTATGAATCTTAATCAGAATTTTTGTTTAGGCTCTGATACCATGAACACTAAAATAATTGCAGTAATGTTCAAACAACTGCAAATATACAAACTAGATCCAGAGATATATTTGAGGAAGAAAGATCTTGATTCAAGTAATCATCCTACCTTGTAAACTGATAGGTTGTCTTCACTTATACAAATGATCAGCTAGAGACAAAACATAGTATGCCAACTTAGTGCTGCATCAGTCTAACAACCTAGGACCACACAGATTTGGAAATAACAAACTAGTGACTGCTACTGTAATAGTTACAAGACAGCAGTACATTTTAGGGAATGAAAATAAATGAGGTAAATGGTAAATACTAAATCTCAATAAAAACGAACACATTGATTGCAAGATGCATCTAAAAAGATACTAACTGATGTGAAGTTTCTACTACTGAACTCTGATCTATGCTTACAAATAACTAACCAGTCAAGTTCTTGATTATACACTTTGTCTCTGCCCAGGCCCAAACTATTTCATTAATTTCATATCCATACCCCCAGTAAAAGCCTCATTGTAGCAGCGTGCACTCCGACCCATACAAAGAAAATCCATAATACTAACTAACAGGTAAAATTGCTGACGCTAACCCATTACATCAACCCATACACGCCTCATTTCTTCCCAACTTGTGTGGTACCTCCACTCATTGCCCCCCTACCCCTATATATTTTTCATTAGATAATGTACATTCATTACTTTATTGTGATTTCCAAATACATTTGACAGTGTAGTAAAGAATAAGAAGTTATGGTAATTAGCTATTATTAACATATATATATATATACAAGTCTATAAACCGTCCGATCCACGGATGAATTTTAGTATTTTTAATTTATTATTTTAGTATTTTTATATGATTTATTATTATTTTTTATCTTATTTTATTAGCATTTATTTGTATTTTGATCTTAAAATTTTTTAATATGTTGTCGACGGAATAATATCTTGAACTTTTGAATGTAGCTTAGAAAAATAAATGATATAAATATTTAATAATAATATGTTGTTGACGGGATTCGAATCTTGAACCTGTGGGAGTATTTTAGATACCAAGAAAATAATATTCTTTTAATATTACATCAAACGGTTCTCATTTATCTATATTTATATCTAACAGTTATTATTTAGAGAACCAAACTACCAACCAACCAAATAGATGGTAGTTTGCTTATAATAATATTTTTTTTATATGATTTTTTAGTATTTTTTATCTTATTTTAACCAACCAAATAGATAGTAGTTTGCTTATAATAATATTTTTTATATGATTTTTTAGTATTTTTTATCTTATTTTATTAGCATTTATTTGTATTTTGATCTTAAAAAATTTTAATATGTTGTTGACGGGATTCGAACCCTGAACCCGTGGGAGCATTTTAGATATAAAAACAGAATATTCTTTTAATATTACATCCAACGGTTCTCATTTACCTATATTTACATCTAACAGTTATTATTTAGAGGACCAAACTAAATGACCAAACTACCAACCAAATAGAGGGTGGTTTGCTTATAATATTATAGTATATATATATATATATTTTTTAATTTAAGATTTGTAATCTATACTCTTTATTAATAATCAAAACAATGTGAAAATGAAGCGCGGTACTAAAGTACCAAAGTACCAAAAGTACCAAATGTGGTTTCGATTTACTCGCAACTATATTATTTTACAAGATTTATTTATTTTAATTTTTTTGGCTTCATTTAGGGTTCGATTCTTTACAACTACGTAATTATATAAGATTTATTTATTCACTTTAAATTCATTAGCTTCATCGAGGGTTCGATTCCTTATAGCTACGCAATCGTACAAAATTTATTTATTTACCTTAATTTCTTTAGCTTTATCCACAATTCAATTGTCTATAACTAAATAATTAAATAGTGATTATTTATTATTTTATTTTTATCATTCAATTCTCGATAAATACATTTTTTAATAATATTTATTAATAATTTATCAATTAATATTTTAATATGACATCATATTCGGCATGTGCTTGACACGTGTTATCAGTCAGTAATAAAAAAAAAAAAAGGAAATGGTAGCGGAAAAATATCACATGGGCCGTAGAAGATATCTCATATCTGACGTTGAAATCAAATGGGCCCATTAGTTAAAAGAACGAGAGGTTGCTATAAATGAAATGATATTACCATTTGGACAGACGACCGACCACAACAACATCACGTATTTATGTCAATTTACACAAGTGAACGGAATCATGTTATATTTGTTTACTTTGTCATGCATTCATACTTAGTTATTTAGCAAAAAAATAAAATAAAAAAATCTTTCTTAGTTCTGCATCGAAAGACCCGAAAGTTCGAAAAATTTGACACATTACTCTTGATCCCTGATTTCCGAGCATCCTAGCAAGAAATTGAACGATGAGAGGGTAATTTAAATACGTTTGATCAAGTTGGAAGTCGGTGAACTCGAAATGGTTGTTATTAATGCATTCAATGCGGATAACTATAAGTCTATAAACCTAGGTAGGCTGAGGAAAGTCATGTAGAACTATAGTGAAAAATGAACATGTATCAAACACTGTACGAGCACTATATTTCAATAGTTATATAACAAGAAATTTGTGCAGTGCAACTACCATGTTTTCCAAATTTAATGCTCCCTCTATGTCGGCTGCATAGTTTCCAACATCTAACGTTTCGTTTAGGTTTTCACTAAAACAAGGGGACGAAACAAACTCCATGTTGTCTGCAAAGTTCAAAGGAAATAAAAAAGGTTTTTTTGACACAATTTTGAGTTAAATTTATCGAAAAAGCATAATTTAATGGATGTGTATAATGCATTAAGTAGTGTGAGAGTTTTTAGTATAGTAGCTAGATAATCAGTCGAGTGTAGGAAGCAGTACGGAACACACACATATATAAAGTGAGTAATGAGATAGTGGTCCAAAAGGCGTAGCCTGAAATGAACTAAAAAAACTGAATTAACAGATTAAAGCGGCGTTAAAAAGGCTGGAGCAAACCAAAAACAATAAAGATCACTGCACAAGTAAGATTACTTTCAAGTTGTCATACAACACCCTGACTTTTGGATTTTATGATTAATCAGAACTCAGAAGCTTTATCAACTTCACTGATTAGTCCTTCTCATTTCTCAGTTTCTTTTCTGTATCCCCCCCTTCAGTACAATTATTGCATCTCCACACCAAACGCCTACTTGAGTGTAAAATGTATGACAAAATCCCCCCATCATAGTGTTGTTTAATTTACCATAAATTTTGCGTCCGAGCAACTGAGAAATATATTATATATATGCTCAATAGCTACGACTTATAAATTTGTTTCGTTACAACAATCGTTTGTTAAGGTTTGTGCACGCGACTTGGTTTAAAAAGAGCGGAAATGATTAATATTGCTTATAACTTTATATATAGTTTTACATGGGATAGAATCATACAACAGTAGGTGCTACTACATTCTACATAGTACATAGCATTAGTATAGCCAAATGTTAGGAATTAAACATCGTTAAGCAAACACATTAAACTTAACTGCGAGATTAACAATAATTGAACTACTACATTAAACAACTAATAGTCAACTAGATCATAATACAACTTAATTTAGAGTAGCTAATATGCTTCTTAGGTTGATCACTAGTAATATATGTGATGTTTTTTTAGAAGCTCCAAATGCAATCAAGCTCTGTGAGCCCACTCTTCTGAGTCTCCGGCACCGGCCAATTCCCGACCTCCCCGCCACCATAAACCGGCGGTGGAGCGGGAGCCACCGGTGAGAAAAAGAACGGCAACTGCATGTTCTCTTGCAATGACCTCAAACTAGGAAACGCCGAGACACCAACGTTGGTATGAAAGCCAGACAACGAAGAAGACGGCGGCATTGCGACGGTGGGGTCCACCATCGCAGCCGTTGGAGAAATAGAGTGGTACATAGAGCTGTAGTTACTGAAGCAGCTAGGTGAAGCTGAAGTGGAGAAACAGGGCACGTGCTCTTTTGTTGCAGCCGTGCTTACACTGCCGTCGTAGGAGCAGCTGTCTAGGTCTGACGTGGCGGTGGCGCCGTACGGTAGCGAGTCGAGAAGTGGCGGTAAAGACACTGAAGAAGAAGAGCTCATTTCAGGGTATATACTAAGGCGGGCAGTGTTGAGCCTTTTCTTTCCACCGGGAAATGTTGCGGCGGTCACACTCTTCTGAAACACACGAGAAATCACCCACTCATCCTGCATTTAAATACACAAAAACAAATGTTACAAATAATCTCGAATTTATTGTACTCGTAAAATTGCTAGAGTGTAACACGAATATTTCCGAAACTCATAGCACAAAAATTGCAATGTCATAAATGATCTTGAATTTATTGTACTCGTAAAATTGCTAAAGTGTAACACGAATATTTTTGAAATTTATAGTACCAAAATTGCATTTATTATGAGAGAAAGTTTTATGAATTGATGATGCATGTATGAAAATGTACCTTAGAGGTCCTGGAGAGATAGTGGTAAGCAAATTTGCCTTCAAGGCGATATTCATGCATGACCCAATTGCTTTTCTCTCCTTTAGGAGCCCTACCCCTGTAAAAAACTAGGGTTTTCTTCATACCAACAAGTGAGCATGTCTTTGAACTGTAAATCTCCCTGTCTTTCCCTGTAGCCTTCCAGTACCCAGCTTCTGTTGCCCTGTTTGTCCTCAGCCCTGTTGGGTATTTCCTGTCCCGGAGGCTGTAAAAGTACCACTCCTTTTCTCCCATCTTTGCTTTCTCTACAAAACACACATAGTTAGTACTTGCAAAACAAAACAGCAAAATGGAAACAGAAAAAAATGTTTTTAAGTTTAGTTACCAGGGAGTTCCCAGGGTTCACATTTGTTGAGATCAACTTCAGCAATGGCACGGCCAGTGAAAGTATGATCAAGAACTTTCTTGAGGAGATAGTAAGTGATGAGTTCTTCATCAGTAGGGTGAAAACGGAAGCCTGGTGGTAAATTTGTTTCATTGTTGTCGAAGTGATGGTAAAACATCTCCATGGCAGCAAGTACACTAGAAAATTTTTACCACAAGAAAAAAAGTGAAAACACAAGAAGGTACTTGAAAAAGGGCTTGTTGATAGACAATATATAGAAGTGGAGTTGCAAGAAGATGTGATGATCAAATGGGTTGGGAATTGAAATAGTATCAACACACTTAATAATTTTTTTAAATTAAATAAAAAAAAGAATTGTAAATATTATTCTGATGATTTCTGATCACTCTGCATTCTAAGGTGCAGCCTTATCATATCAACTATCCATATAGGCTACCCAGCTAAAAGATTACATACATAAATAAATAAAATTACTTACAAATTACCTGTGTGTATTTATGAGGGGGCGGGGGTTGGGGGGTATGGGGTGGGGTGGCTAGGGGGCTATAAGGGTCTGTGTGGAGTATGCGTGCGTGCGTGAATAAGTGTGCAGGTATTCCTGTTGTCAGTGAAGAAAATCAAAAGGAGAGACAGAAAGTGAGTAGTTTTATTATTTACTCCTCTCTTCTCTTGTAATCACAACAGATATGGGTTTTCTTGGGTTTGCTGCCGTTTGTATTTGTAGAGTAATGGCTTGGCTTGGGGCTGTTTCTGCTTGGTTTGGGTTTGGGGTTGGCTCAGGACATTTTATTATAAGTATTATTGGTTACTTTCTTTTTCACAATAGATCAATAAAGCTGTATCATATCTCATTTGTCAGCACAGTGTTACAGTACTTTACAATTCATATTACTAACTACACATTATGTGTGTGTATCCTGTAAATCTGCATCTTTCTATAATACTTGACAGAGACAGAGTAAATCCATTTTTCTATCTATTGTACTGTTTGATTCACTTATCATTACCTGCTGCTTCCCCTTGGTTTTTTGTTCTCTTTTCCCTGTTCTTCTTTAATCCTTTTCCTGCATTATTTTATCTTTACATTAGTCGAGATAAGCGTAAACTGATCCGAACACCGGATTAACAATTTTTTTTACCTTGAGCAGTTTTTTTATTTTAATCTTTTATAAAAAAAAATGAAATAATTGAGAGAGAAGTTGGCATTGCATGGATGTAAGAAATGAGATTTGTATAATAATTACTAAAAGCCATAAAGGGAAACGAATTCTGAGGCAGATATGATTCTGCTGACTTTTATACTACCTCCTCTACAAAAGTAGGAAAAATGGGTAAAAAGGTAATAGAATATTGTTACATTCACTTGCTTCCAAGTTGCAACCTGTCCAAAAGGCTTTAAAGAAATGATACAACAATTGCATATGTTCATGTATATAGTTAGCAAAACAACAAGTTTTCAAATGGAAACTTCCCCTGTATACATTGTGAAAGTCTCATTATGTATACCCTAATTATAATTTTGTAAAGCTTCATGCTGCAGCTAGCACTTGAGTTTCATTACTATTCTTCTCTAACTTTTTGTGTTTATATCAAACAAATTCATTTGTCTACTAGCTTCTGCTGAACTAGAACAGAATACATGTGCATCATTAGATTTTCTCAACTTAAAGCAAATAAGCAATACTAACATGTACAATAATTTAAGTGTGTATACATGCATGTATAGTATATTACACATTTACATGTTACATTGCAGCTGCAGGTTCTTAAAAACCCGTGATCGAAAATTTGATCCGATCCGATTTGATTCGGAAAAATTCGAGAAAAACAAATCCAGTTTATTTTGTACAATGTAATAGCTGAAAGGAAATTCAAAATGAACCTATAGCTAGTGGTGATTATACTACAAAAATGTAAGGTTAAAAATGAGGATGACAAACAATGTTATGTCAAAACAGCTAGCTAAAGAGTGAGTAAAAGAAGAGAAAAGCTGGTAAGAGTTGTTAAATTGGTTTGTTGGGTTTTAGATTACAAGAGTACAAAAACAAAAATATGTTAAGCATCACTTCTTAACGTTTTGGAACCCAGCTTTGATTTTTTTATTAATTTTAATACTGTAATAAAACCAGTGTAATAAATAAAATAAAAGTAGTGGAATGCGTTTCTGTGTGTCACTAAAATCAACGAAGGAAATGATGAACAGAACTTGTAATGTAACCATGCATGCATGCATCAGTTCACTCAATCGCATCAACATCTATCCATCCATCTATCTATCACTATTC
Source organism: Heracleum sosnowskyi (assembly GCA_030848705.1). Lineage (NCBI taxonomy): Eukaryota > Viridiplantae > Streptophyta > Magnoliopsida > Apiales > Apiaceae > Heracleum > Heracleum sosnowskyi. The sequence goes on along the minus strand of CM061235.1, from coordinate 149,477,789 downwards.
ATAATGTCAGGGTTGATGCATTCATGTTTTGACGCGTCATGCTCAGATTTTGATGTGCATGTCATTAAAAATAAATCCCCCATTCCATTTTTATTTCATCAATTTCTTTTTGCAGCCATAGAAAACATATTTCAAAAAATTCGAAAAAATGTAATTCTTTCAAAAATATTGAAATGCGTAAAAATGTTACAAGGTCGGTATTTTTGGAACGAAAGTTGTATATTCGAGTAAATAAAAGGGTAACCTAACGAGTAATAACTCGAAAATCAAATCAGAATCCTTAGTTGTTGTCCACGGGGGAAGGGACAGGCTTTATATCAAATCATCTCATCAATCTGCATGCTAGGTAAGGTCCAGCTTCCCCTCCATTATTTTATTCGGTTTATTTTGTAAAATAAATAAATGAAAATTACCGTACTAATTTTACTGCGACTCTTCACCTGTCTCTTGTCGAACCTTCTACAGGTAACAGTTGTTACTAAACAAAGCCACAACATCTCCTTCGATCTTGCACCATTTTTGGTGTTTTTGGATTAGTTACTCTCTTCCTCTTTGAACCGCTCGGTCCAAGGCTAAGAGATATATGATCCAACTCTTTAATTAAATCGCCCGGTTTACCAAATCGTAAATCAAGTTTCGTGAAAATATGGTCCAAGCTGCCGTTTACCTTATTTTATCTATATTTTCTTCTCCAGATATAAATTACTTACGATTTACGAGCAAAGATCCCGAAAATTTGCCTCAATTCTTATAAAAAGTTACGCATGACGAATACGATGAACAATGTAATTAAAATTTATCATGTATCATTTCAAAATAATTTCGGAAAAAAATTTAGAATCTTAATCATTTCTCGTTACTTATTTCCGAAAAATACAGAGAGCAGAGTAGGATAAATCTCTCCCTTTGCATGATAAATAAATAAGTAATACCCATTCTCGATTTTTTAAAAGAATTTCTAATTGATCATTCTAAAATATTTTATTGGTTATCTAAAATTTTCAAGTTATCGTAAAATTACTGATTAAACATGTATCGGAAAGTGAACGGATTAGTTTCGATTAACGATTTCGGACCTCCGTAACCATGCTAAGAACTAAGAAGGCATGGTGAACCGGGGCAGCGGTTGAGAAATGGTTGGTGCGGTGATTGACGTGGGTGATGGAGGGGGTTGACATTTTAGCAAGAGAGGCTGAGGGGGTAAATCAAAGTAAATGGTGGGTTAATAAGAGTACTATTATGGCATATTAAAAACAAGAAATCACAATTATCGATACTGATTCTTTATGTGAAGATCGCCCCGTTATCACCTATGTGAAGTCACAAACTGCCCCCCTAGGCCACCATTACTCCTCACAGTAAAACTAATAGGACAAGTTCCTGCAGACTCCCTTTTTTCATAAAGCCACCTGCTTTTCTACTCATTTTTTTTCGTTTGATTTTGTTTATATTGTCCCATTGAATTATATTCATTGGGTTCGGACACGAAAATCAAGAAAATGTATAAAAAAAAATGAGTAAAGTTAGATGAAAAATGAGTAAAATTTTGAGACATATCAATATTTAATAATAAATTTGAGATAGTATAGGAAAGTAGTGAGTGTAATAGTGTTTTAAATTATTATAGAATAAATAAAGATAGTGGAGAAAAGTAGGGGTGTAATGTGTTTTATATTATTAAAAATTACTATTTTTGGAATGTATAAAAATAAAAAGAACATCCAAAATGAAACTGTATAGAAATCGATGGAACAGAAAGAATATCTATTAATCTACAATAAGTATTTTGATTAGTCGGACACTCTTGTCTCAAGAACACCAACACTTACTTTAATTGGATAAATGATTTATATTTTTTAACATGTTGTCGAATATGATATTTGGAGACTAAATATACATATTTTAATATTTAAAGTGTTTTCAAATCCGATTTTTTAATACATATTTATAATAGGTATATTTAACCGAGTCTGAATAACAAAGTTTGAGCATTGAAGTTGATAAACTTTGGAAAAAAGATGAAGTGATATTTTGTAAAGGATCTTTCTAGTTTGTGTTCATGTACACACTCTAACAATTATTATTTTTATTTTTTAAATACTAATTTAAGTTCTATACTTGTAGGTTTTAAATGAAATGAAATCCTATATTTCATGTTTCATTTGGTTAACTTTTTATCAACCACCTTTAAACATTTGATGATGTAACTTTTTATCAACCACCTTTAAACATTTGATGATGTTTCCGCGTTTGTATAAAATAAAACTTTATTCCCAAACTCTTACCCTGGTAAAGATTTATCTAAGACCTTAACTCCGGTTCACATAATATATGGCCCAATATTTCCAGGCCTTTTGGCAACTGCACTTTTAAGCCCAACAGAATAGAACTTTTATCAGGTACAATTTTTTAGTCTTTGGTCCGTAGAAAATGGAGAGAAAATAAAACTCAAACATTAAAGTTTTGGTCTTTGATTTTCTGTCTATTTAATAAATAATAAAATAATATAAAAATAGTAACTATATGATTGCCTTTTATAATTAAAATATTAAAACAGGTTTTAAAATAAATAAGTAAGATTTGCTCGTGATATATTTGGAAAATGATTGATTTTAGTAAGGGAAATAGAAAAGTAACATGTTTTAGCTGAAAAGGAAATTGCCTGTGATTTTTTAAGAAAAAAATTAACTGAAAGGGTAACTGATTATGATAATTAAATAAACAATTAAATAAGGCAAGTATCGTACCAAAAAACAGGTACCAAAACTTTCAATGTTTCGTCTTTAATAATATAGTATAGATAGATAGATTTATAATATTAGTATTTTATGCTAGTAAATGAAATAGCCCGTGATATTTTTGAGGTTTTAGTTAGGAGAAATATTAGTTAGAAAATATAAAAAAGAATATATGTTTTAGAAAAAAAAACTAATCGATTAGTCATTAATAATTATAATATAATTATTTTATTTTATTAAATAGAATTGTTGTGATATTTTTGGAAAATGTGAGGTTTTATTTAGGAAAAATAGAAAAATAGAAATTTTAGTTAGAAAATATAAAAAAGAATATACACTTTGGCTGAAAATGGTAATGGGTTAGTTATTAGCAATTATAACCTTATTATGTTATTTTATTAAATGAAACTGCGTGCGATATTTTTGGAAAATGAGATGTTTTTATTTAGGAAAAATAAAAAAGAAATTATATATAATAATTTTAATATTTTATCTAACGGTTCGCATCGTTTTGATCAGAAATATTCAACGACTATGAATGGAGTGACCAGACTACAAAAACTTTCTGGACCAGACTACAAAACTTTCAATGTTTCGTCTTAAATATAATAGTATAGATTATTTTATAATAAAATAATACATCATTTATCTTCCTTAGCCCCATATGTATTTTTTTAATATTTTTTTTAATGTTTGAATTAATATTTAAGTTTTTCATTTTATAATTTATCATATTAATTTTTACTTTTATTTTAATATTTTCCGTTCACATTAAATTTTTTAGTTTATTATTTTTTAAGGTCCGTGCCCTTGCACGGGTTATATAGGTTAGAAAAAAGAATAAGAGAAAGTGTGAACAAAAAATAATTCCAAACTACGCTTTCAGTTTTGTTTAGGAGAGTAGAAACGATTTAGGAATTTTTTACAAAAGTATTTTTCAAAAATAAGATGATTGGAGGAAAGTTTTTACATATTTTTATTGAAAAATGCTACATATTTAAGTTTTTTTATTTCAAAATTTACTTTCTTCTCTCTTTTTTTTTCGACAAAAAATTCAGGAAAAAAACAAGAGAAATTTTTCTAACATGATTTTGTTTTATTTCCCCCTTCCCCTCTCTCTTCTATCAATCAATTAAAATCTCTCTGGAACACAATTTTTAGTCTCTAACTTTTTTTTTTGCCAAAAATAGAGCAGATTTCATTAATACTTTGAAAGAGATTCAATCGGGACAAACCCCCAACTGATCATGCAACCAGGTTGAAAAACAAATAAACAAACTAAGTAATTAGTTGTTTTGTTTCCAGATTGCTTAACTAATTGAATACAAATATTCTTAAAATTAAAAATGAAGATAACAGTTCCCGAGCAATCCAGCTTGCATCTCCCCTGAAAACAGTAGCTTCACAATTGACTTTCACATTAACTTCATGGATAGTGCAATGTTCAGAGGACTCAGTTGCAAAAACTAAGCTTAGATACCTCATGTTATGAACAAATATTTTTTGTGAGAGGTGAGCACATGCGATTTTCACCACTGTTCCAAACGCACCCTAGCTATCTACTTGCCGGACACCAGCTATAGACCTGCCGAAAGTGGTGTTGATGCGAGATATCCAGATCTCCCAATACACCGCAAAATTCATTTTCAACACAACCAACACATCGCACAAAGCAAGACACATCACACAAAGCGAGACAATCAAACACACACCTAATAACTCAAACAGAACGAAAACGAAAAAACAAGATTTGTGGAACAAATCTCGATTTTATTGAAAGAAAATTGAAAAAACAAGAGAAGAAATGTTGTGAGGACAGAGATGAGAAGAAAGGGGATGGGGATGGAGATGGAGATGGAAAAAAAGGGGGTGGGGATAAAGATGTTGGGCTAGGGTTAAGGGAAGAGTCGGCCGACTCTCATTAGGTATAACAGGATAAGAGATATACTTCAATATTTAAGTGTTCTAGTCTCTAACTTATAAAAACAGGGGGTTGGTTCTTCTGGAAAAAACTGAAATAAATATTATGTGGAAAACTTTTTGTTTATATTCAGATATACGGACACTAACTAGGTGTAAACTGAAAATGCAAAAAAAAAAAAACACAATGACGCAGCTAGGTGTAAATTGAAAATTCAAAAAAACAATGACGCCCACCGTGGGGCTCGAACCCACGACCACAAGGTTAAGAGCCTTGCGCTCTACCAACTGAGCTAGACGGGCTGATGCTGAGAGTTCCATTTCATCGCTTAAAGTCTTTTTCAATCGCTTATACTCGTGAATGATTTATTAGTGATAAAAGTAACACTCAAATGGTTAACTCGTCAGGACCATTAATTTGTAGGCAACTTGGGTTTTGAACTAGTCCTTCAAATATGAATTCAGGGGATCAACCATGATAAGTATATTCGTAGTTGGTAGATCATACGTGGCCCGGAACATATATATTAATCAGGATACATGACATTCCTTTCTCTTACAGTAAAGTCAGGGGAAAAGCTCATTCTGTTTGGTCATCAGTTTGTCTCATTTCGTGTATTTTAGTTGAGATAAGTCATGTTAGTTCCAGATGAGAATCGGAGAGGTGTGAAAATCGAATTTTCTACGCTTACACAAAGTGCAAAACAATCGTAACAATGTAGAAAATAATGTCGAACATTGAAGTCATACATGGATGTTTTTGTAGTGTCAATCACATATTTTTTTTTATTAAGGAAATTAAAATCATAATGTGCAACCGAGCTGTAAAAATTTAGTACAATTAATAGGAAAACAATCGTAACAACGTAGAAAATAATGTCGAACATTTAAGTCATACATGGATGCTCTTGCAGTGCCAATCACATATTTTTTTTTGTAAAGGAAATTAAAATCATAATGTGCAACCGAACTGTAAAAATTTAGTACAATAAACATGATTATGAAAAATTGAACAATTACTATCCAAACAATACAACTTCATCAACTCCACCAATTAAACTGAGCACAATGCCAGTGGATTATACACTTGTACTTGCATAACTTGTCACCTGCCACTTTTGTCCTGTTTTATGCCTTTGAAATCTTTGCAACAACCTTATTTTGATATAGATTCTTTAACTATGATGCCCATTTATTTAAATGTCATCAAGAAACTGCTTTTGTCTCATTTATCAAATCTTTCCCTATAAAAAAGTCCACTACTACCTCTAATCTAACACTCCCTTATTTGACTGTGTTCTCACACTGTGCTCAAACCTATTTTTGCTTTATGGCTCAGATTCCAGGTATCTTTTCTCTCTTTTATTTATCTATGAGATAAGGTTTCAATTATTGTCTGTTTAATCTTTGCTTTTGTGCATTGGTTACAGCAGAGATCAAGAGTGATGAAGAATTCAAAGTACATATATTCTCATCATCCTCAGAGGTATATTGATTTATGTTGATCTAATTTGGATTGTTTATGATGTTTCCTTGGTCAAATTTGGTTCTTGATATATGCATCATCAGTCTGTGTGAAGTTGAAACTTTGGATAGTCAGATTATACTAGATTCTATGTTCATGTTTTCGATTGCCGTTTGAATTCAAAGGTGACTGTTTAATGAACTTAGAATATGGGATAGTATTTAGATGGTCTTGTGATGCTTGATCAAAAGCTCTCCTAACAATACCTTATCCGAGGAACCCAAAAATTTAAAACAGCACCACACACATTATACTATGCCTAATGTTTAAGAAGCTTTCGGCATTTGACTCATATGAAAATATGTATAAACTGATCAGAACTTAGAACCTAGTGAATTTGTATTGTTCAGATCATTATTCGGGTGGTAATGAACTTCAGTACGGTAATAGATTTTGACACTATGGATGAGGATTCATCATAGATGTCTAGAAGTTGCAAATATGAATGTAAAATTGAAACAGGTTTAAAGACCGATTTAACAGAGATTTAATAGTAGGATTCAAATTCTACTATCAAGTGACTGTTCAGACATGTAATTATTGACTAGGAACAACATATTGATGTTAGTAACATATACGTTTATATAGTTGAGATACAGAATCATTTTCCTATCAAGACCTATCATATCGAGATAGTCATATAGATGTCTTCTCAATGTTGATTAAGATAAGGAATAGGGGACTTTGACGTATTGCTATCGCTTTTTAAAGCATCTTGGACTCTTAATTGTAACCATTATGTTTTCTAGCAATTGTAATCATTAAAATTACTTTTCCTTCTCCATACCATATGCTTATGTTTTTTTAGAAAATTGTATGCTGTTTGTAACGCGGAGTATAAAACAGTACTTTCTGTAACACTTGTGATCTGTTACAAAACATTAACAATCCTTTCTTCTAATGCAATATCTAGTTGCTTGAAAAGCTGCATCAAAAATGGGATTCAGTTAAGAAGCCATATCCAGCTATGTATTCTAGCATCTATGGAGGAATTATTCTAGATCCAGCTATGATGGTCATCCCAATAGATGATCACATGGTTCACAGAGGCCATGGTGTCTTTGATACAGCTATCATTCTCGACGGGTAAGCATAATGGGACACAAATAAGCTTCAATGCGTTATAATAATTTTTCATTGCTACTGAACTAGAATACAAGGAGTTGATTGATATTGCAGTAAAATTAACAGATTTTTCCGTTCTATTGACCAACAATAACTTTCATATGTTACGGTCGTGACCCCTGTCAGTCTCGAATCAATATATACTTCTACCATTCCTAAAATGTAATGAGATTATCATATTGTGCAAAAAGCATGAGAAAAGTATTGTGGTAACTCGAAAGAAGTTAGTTGTATATGATGGATCTGTAGAAGAAATTTTTCTGATATGTATATTCCCTTTGCTGAGCTTGGCATCAGATTTGTGATCCAGAACTGCATTTCTCTATCACTTCGTTTGGATTAATTGCCAAATCTGGTGCACCATGGGCGTTACATTTTGTATAAGTTTTTTGGCAGGCACCTTTATGAGCTGGATGTCCACCTGGATCGTATCCTCAGATCAGCGGCAAAGGCTAAGATCACATCTCCTTATCCTCGATCAATTCTCAGAAGCATTCTCATTCAGGTTGCTGCAGCATCACAATGCAAGAAAGGGACTTTAAGATACTGGTTGACAGCTGGACCTGGCGACTTCTTACTGACACCTGGAGGATGCCCAACATCTGCCTTCTATGCTGTAGTAATTGATGAGAACTTTTCCCAATGCAAAGAAGGAGTGAAGGCAATAACATCAACCATTCCTATAAAGTCACCTATGTTTGCAACAAGTAAGAATGTGAACTACCTGCCAAATGTACTCTCAAAACTGGAAGCAGAAGAGAAGGGAGCATTTGCATCCATATGGATCGATGAAGAAGGTTACATTGCAGAGGGTCCGAATGTGAATGTAGCTTTTATAACCCATGATAAGGAGCTTATCTTGCCTTTCTTTGACAAGATTCTTAGTGGCTGCACCGCACTTAGGCTTCTTGAACTAGCACCAAAGTTGGTTGAACAAGGACGTCTGAAAAGTGTTAGAACTGCTAATCTTACTCTGGAGGAAGCTAAAGGAGCAGCTGAAATGATGTATGTAGGAAGCACTCTTCCAGTACTGCCGATCATCACGTGGGATGACAAACCAATTGGAGATGGTAAATAACTCTTCTTAGTTGTTTATATCCTAATATAAGTGAACAGAGTTCTATCAACCTGATTCCAAAATCACAAACTTTCGAATCAGTAAGCTGAGTCATTCCGTAATACTTAAAAGTATACTGTGGGAACTGTTACTCAAACTTGGTTACGCTAATACATAATTTGGACTAGTAGTATTAATATATGATACTTGTGAAGGTATTAACACTTGTAAACATGCTACTGGACTTGTAAATCCCACGATTAATGTTAAATTTTGTTTCTTAAAAATGACCTCAACGAGAAGTGTAGTGGAAGGCTTATATACATTGCATGTGCAGGAAGTGTTGGAGAATTGACAATGGCGCTCTCGGATTTACTGTGGGAAGATATGGTAGCAGGTCCAGAACCGCAAAGATTGAAAATTCCTTACTGAGAAATAAACCAATTAAAATGGTGTTTCCGCTGATCCGAGCGAACTGTTATGAATGCTTTGTATCATTTTCCTGTTCCAATGTCTGTAGAAATCAGGTCCTGAATAAAACTTTGAACAAGCTTTAAGTTATTTGTACCTTTAAGAGTTTTCTAAATTGTACCAAGGCTTCACTCCTATATGTATTCTGAATGTTGAACTTTATAACTTGTTAAATGAATTCCAGGAGTTGATTAATTGAGTTGCAGAATGTTTTTATTTTGGTGAAATATTTGGAAAATGTAATTAAGCATACATGACCAGGAAGTGAGAGACTTGCCCTTAATTTCATGATGTGTCCAGGATCCAAACAAACTGTACTGTGTCTATGATCAAAATCTTGACTCTACAGATAACAACTTTATAGTAAAGAGTTCTTATATTTAACAAAATATTAAAAAATACAAATTTTATATTAAGAAATTATAAATTTATTTATCACATATAGAGTTTATATGTTTTATTAACCTTAATTTTTTTTTATGTTGAAATTTAATAAAGAACGAATGTTAATTATTAACTTATAGAGTTATAAGAGAGACAATCTAAATTTTTTCTCTCCATTCTATGTGAGGGGTTGTTTTTCTCTCCTTATATGAGATTCAGATTTGTGTGAGTTTTTCTTTCTAATGGCGAGGTACCAGAATATTGATGATCAGCTAGCAGACCTTAGTGTGGAGGATGAGGAAAATGAAGACTTGATCTTTGAGGGGGATGTGGTGGAGGAGGTAAACAAGTATGAGTTGTGTTTGATTGGAAGGTTCTTAACGGAGAAAAACATTAATACTAGAGCCATGAAATCGAAGATTGCGGATGTATGGAAGCCTACGATGGGTATCAATATAAAAGAATTGGAGTCAGGTATCTATTTGTTTCAGTTTTACCATAAGGAAGACAAAGCTTGGGTAATGAATGGAGGGCCATGGAGTTTTGATAATCACTACTAGAAATAATGGAATAGACATCACTGATTTAACAACGGTTACCAAAATCACTGATGTTAAAAGTGTTTTTAACATCAGTTTACTTTTTTTCGATGTTAAACATAATTTTTGACATCAGTTCGTAAAAATAACTGATATCTATTTGAATTTTGAAAAACTCAAAAAACCACGGGGAATTATTCCCCCCCTTTTATAATAAAAAATTTCAATACTTAGCCAAAATTTTTATACCCCCCGATATTTCCCCCTCTTATCCCTTCCTTGGTTCCCCCTTTCTCTCCTATCGCTCATTCTCTCAGCCCACAAAATAGGTCATCAATCTCTCTCTCTCTCTCTCTCTCTCTCTCTCTCTCTCTCTCTCTCTCTCTCTCTCTCTCTCTCTCTCTCTCTCTCTTTCTCTCTCTCTCGCTATCACACACATTCAAACACAATACAAACCCAGCATCTAACATAGGCCCTTAGATGAAACAAGCCCCAATTGAAGAACTCGGTTCTCTACAAAATGATACAATATTGAATTCGAGCCCTATAGCAAGTCGAGCTCAATTAGATCGATTCTCTGCAATTAGCTTAACTTTGTCAGGTTTCATATGTGTATTTGTATGTATCCTCAAAAATACAAACCCTGATTCGATTTATCGATTAGCACGAAACCACATCTCAAAGGCTTGAAATTCAAACTCAAAAAGACCTTATTCGGTTTGTGTGAAACCACAACTCTAAAGCTCGATTTGTTCATCAGATCTTCAACCTCGAGTTCGATTCATTTCGTAAGTGAATAATTCAATTGGTTTCAATTAGTTTAATTCATTTTCTAAGTGAAAATTCAATTTTGTTCCATTTATTTCTAATTATTTTGATATTTTAATTTGTTTCTTCATTTATTTTATGCAGGAACATTGGTTTGGGTAAGTTTGAGATTAAGTTGGCTTAATTTTTAATTGGTAAGTATTGTGTCTCCGTGTAAATCCAGTTTATATTTGTGTGTTTGAGTAATTGTGTTTATGTTTTACAAACTCAATTTTTGTAATTTATGTGTGTATATGTAAAGTATGTACTTGAAATTCAATCTCTGAGTTGGTTCATAATTTCTTAACATATATATTGAAAAATGAGGAAGTACCACTATGTTTTATTTTATCTCTTCTTGTTGTTGGAGGAATTTCGTAACAACCCAAATCGGAGGTTGCTGGAATAACGAATTATGAAAATAGGGGGATTTGGGATTTTTGGATGTTTGGGGCTGAGCTCGTATGATGACTCCTCAGAAATTGAATAGAGAATGGGTTCTTTTCTCTTCCTCTTTCCCGAGTGTCAATTGTCGTGTACCACTGTACCACTGTTGTACCATACAAGGTGCCTACGTACCCATTTATATAGGGATCAAGCCTCACGTAGTTCTTGGAAAACAAGTCATTGGATAAGTTCATTCAGTCCAATCCCATAAGATAGTCAAGATTTATGTTCCCATAAACAGCTCAAGGATTATCAATCCACCTCAAGTTCCCATAAATAGTCCAAGGATTATCAATCCTCTTCAAGTTCCCATAAATAGTCCAAGGATTATCAATCCTCTTCAAGTTCCCATAAATAGTTCAAGGATTATCAATCCTCTTCAAGTTCCCATAAATAGTCCGGTCTTCACACGTTTTCCTACAATCTCGCGGCATCTCCGCATTTCTTTCCATGATTTGAAGAATATCGTTTGAAGATATTTTCCGTTATTCGTTGATTGAGATTGATTTTTTCCTCATTTCAGAGAGAGGATATTGCTTATTGGTTAAGCAATTAATTATTAATCTGAATTAATAATGATTAAACGGAGAAATTTGGACTATGCCAAAATATGGCATAACAACAAGCCCCCAGTTCTTCAGTGTAGCTTGCTGCAGTGGAGAACTAAAAATCTTCGAGCTTCCAAATTTTTTCGGTCGACGCTTTTCAAGTGTCATTGTCCATGAGCCCCCGAGCTGAGACTTTAATAAGATACCCAATTTCAAATGTCAGGCTTTCAGCCCATATCACATCCGGCCCCATAAGTTTTCCTGCAATCTCGCGGCATCTCCGCATTTCTTCCCGTGATTGTAGGAATGTCCCGTGCCAACCAAGAAATATCCATCTACAATGGACCTTCAATAATATAATTTTATTCATGGACTTTCCTCTGAGAGTAGGGTCTTCAATATTAATCCTCCTTGGAAAAGAGAGTTTTCGAAAACATTACCCTTATCATATAAGGACCTTCCACACTTATTTTTGTCCATGCACAAGCTAGTGAAGTAATCAAATCACGCGCTACGAAAATTGCATCACAATTCTTTAACATCTCCATGATTCAGATTCTGTCCAGATCTATTTTTCACATTTTTGCCCCTGTAAACGATGTTTTCTTGCAAAACACAAAACACAAAACATGAAAGATGTAGAAAACGAAAAGATCTTTCCGATGATATATGGCTCGTCAGAAACGGACTTATAACGAATCAGGAATCAAATAAAACGTCTGCTGATTAACTTCTCAATACTGAAAAACGGGATCAGATTATGTTTTGTGATTTCAAAAATAGACCTGAACATAATCTCAGAAAACACCAAGAACGAAAGTTATAGGAAATCACGAAAGATTTCCGGATCATAAAAAATCATCAAAATCTGACATGCATTAAATTTACTACGAATTTTATAAGATAACTTATGTATACGGACAAAAGCATAAGAAAACTTATCTTAATTTTGAAAAGAATCATGAATCACCGCCTCCATCGTTCTTCTCCTCCATTAAAGCCGCTCCATAGATGATTTGATTGTCCTCCACAATCAAAAAATAATCCCCTCCTTCTAGCGCCAATTGTTGTTGGAGGAATTTCGTAACAACCCAAATCGGAGGTTGCTGGAATAACGAATTATGAAAATAGGGGGATTTGGGATTTTTGGATGTTTGGGGCTGAGCTCGTATGATGACTCCTCAGAAATTGAATAGAGAATGGGTTCTTTTCTCTTCCTCTTTCCCGAGTGTCAATTGTCGTGTACCACTGTACCACTGTTGTACCATACAAGGTGCCTACGTACCCATTTATATAGGGATCAAGCCTCACGTAGTTCTTGGAAAACAAGTCATTGGATAAGTTCATTCAGTCCAATCCCATAAGATAGTCAAGATTTATGTTCCCATAAACAGCTCAAGGATTATCAATCCACCTCAAGTTCCCATAAATAGTCCAAGGATTATCAATCCTCTTCAAGTTCCCATAAATAGTCCAAGGATTATCAATCCTCTTCAAGTTCCCATAAATAGTTCAAGGATTATCAATCCTCTTCAAGTTCCCATAAATAGTCCGGTCTTCACACGTTTTCCTACAATCTCGCGGCATCTCCGCATTTCTTTCCATGATTTGAAGAATATCGTTTGAAGATATTTTCCGTTATTCGTTGATTGAGATTGATTTTTTCCTCATTTCAGAGAGAGGATATTGCTTATTGGTTAAGCAATTAATTATTAATCTGAATTAATAATGATTAAACGGAGAAATTTGGACTATGCCAAAATATGGCATAACACTTCTGTTTCATGAACCATACTGAAATTGTCAAGACAGAGATGGTTACCATCTCTGCACAAGGCCTTGGAGAATCTCTGCACAAGTCGTTGATGTTATACGTCATATATTTTATTTATGTTTCTTTTTCTGTTTCTGTTGTATTTGATGCATATTACTCTGTACCACCAATTTATTACAAAATGTTCACATGGTGGGGAGTACCTACTGCGTTTTTATCAACGATCTAATAGTCTGCTTTGGGTGATATCAGGTTGTTGGAACTCCAAATTACATGTGTCCAGAACTTCTCGCAGACATTCCTTATGGTTTTAAATCTAATATCTGGTCTCTAGGTATGTATATGTTCAATATATTGTATGTAATGGTTGTAGATGGAAGTTTGAAATCTTAGGAAAGTACTGCTGTAAATGTTAAGCCATAATTTAATTTTTTATCCTGGAAATTGGCTTGGATTGTTATTGCTTATCTTTTGACATTTTTATTTCTTTTCCATGATGCCATTATCATGTGGGGATTATTTGGTTTTGAGGTTTCTGGGGTTATATGGGGATATTGACGCTTTACACTTATATTCATCATTTGACTTGCTTAATTTTTTCTGCATTCTTGTAACTTCTTGAGTTCATCTGCCTGGGTCTTCTTCTTCTTCTTTGTCTGTCTAATCATTTCCGTCATAATTAATTGTTTTTCTCTGTTTATTAGATGGTTGCTCATCGCCCTGCTTGCAAAGCTTTCGTAAGATTTTCCATGCTGCTCTGTATCTGATACAATGTTTGCAAGTATTTATAGGATCCTGTTTTAGTCTCCTGTGCATCCAAATCGACAATTTAAAGTATCATTGTATTACTTTTTTATCAAGTAATGTGAACTTTTTGAAAATTTGAATGATAACCGATATACTTGAAAATTTGTAGCAAGTAATATCTGAGTCTTGTTGGAATAAAGATATAACATTAAAAAAATTTGTTTGTAATTTCTATAATTGAACAATTTTAAGGAAGCATATCTGCATTTTGAAATGGTTGGTTTGTTGTCATACACCAATCTACAATATTTATCTGTATGTTTTAGCTCTGAAAATATAAATATTTGTTGTCATGTAAATATAGCATTATAGCTCCATGCTTGTGTACAATTTTTAGAAAAGGCCAACTGTTAGTCAAAGTCTATTTAATTTTCTTGTTCTTGTGAGCTCTGAAGTGAAGCGTATGAACAATTCGTTTATAGTGCAGTGAAAAGGCTACGGTTTTTATGCTTATAGTGCAGTTTATCATCTATAGTGCTTGTAGGATTCACTCTTATTTAGTTATTTGCATTATTATTTGGCAGGGCTATACCACAGATCCTGCCATGCATAAATACACCGTGTCAGGTCCCAGTAGAGAAGCAGTGCCTCTTGCAGTTGCAAATTCTGGAATCAATTCAGATAAGGTAATTGTTCCTAATCTTCTTGTTTGTTACTTATCATATCGTATTATCGTACAGTTATCACATCATAAATTTGAGTTAAAGGAGGTGCTAATCTGGACAATGGCTGAGTGCTTAACTGTTTTGTAAATTGACAAGTCCACATACCAAATGTGAGTGGTATATTCAACCATAGGGGATCATTGTTGTCTGCATAAGCAATAGTTAATACCATGGTAAACCAAGTGTCGCACATCCATCATGGACTATGTATGTAATATGAACAGAGATGTTATAGGGTGCAGATCAGACTAATTTCTCTTCAGTATCATGTTAAGATACTGTTTGAGTTCTATGCTTTGATATTAACAAAGATACTGTTTGAATCTTTAGTCACCTTTGATGCCAACATCCTTGATGTAGCATGTAGGTTTTTTGTATTAGTTAATCTTAAAAATCCTATGTATCCGTTTGGATGTAATTATGACACTACAGATACTATAAAGAAACTTAAAATTTAGAAAACAGTGAGAGTTGAGAACTGCCTGGTGTGTTGATTATTAATTTATAGTGT
Organism: Heracleum sosnowskyi; assembly: GCA_030848705.1. Lineage (NCBI taxonomy): Eukaryota > Viridiplantae > Streptophyta > Magnoliopsida > Apiales > Apiaceae > Heracleum > Heracleum sosnowskyi. The sequence continues at coordinate 149,462,471 of CM061235.1, read as the reverse complement.
GTTTTGATATAATATATTTTCCCAGACTAATCAGTAACGATCTATTTTTGTTTGCAAGGCTGAGGAATTTGCTAATGGCTCTACACTCTCAAGTCTCAAGTGAAATGGGATTCTCATCAATTAATGTTGAAGAGGTCTTGCTCATGTACAACAATGAGACTGACAAGGCAGTGGCACATCACATTCCTCGTCGGGTCATCCTGTTTGAATGTAAAGCCAGTACTGCTGCTTTGATCCTTGGCATGCTAGATATTTTCTTGTTCTTGTGAGCCAGTACTGCTGCTCTGATCCTTGGCATGCTAGATATGTAAAAGTACTAGTACTTCTGGCCTTTTTTAGTTTGTCATGGAACAACTGATCTTGTCGAATAGTTTGTTTTGACTAGAAATGGCAATTAGAATATTATGTTTTTGGTTTTGTTATTGTTTTATACTGGAATCATGTAGATTAGTTTGGTAATGATATTCAGAGTTTTGATTTTCATTTCCGATCATTTCAGCTTGTTCTGGTTTTTGGTATGTGTGGCATTGGTATTTTTTGGTGTATATGATTACGGTTAAACAATAGATGTTTTAAATCAAATTTTACATCATTTACAGGAAAAAACTGATGTATATAAGACATTTTAACATCGCTTAGTTTAGTAAAGGCGATGTAAAAGGTACTAGACATCGGCTAGCAACTGATGTAAAAGAAATTTCGACCGATGTCTTTGTGAGAGAAAGGTCCTAGCCTTTTACATCAGTTATGAGCCGATGTCTGGGAGCATCTAAGACATCGGTTTTTTTACCAAAAATGATGTTTTACATGCTCTTTGACATCGGTTTTTAACCGATGTAAAAGCATATGACTTTTCTCTACACCGACAAAGACATCGGTTCAAAAGTTGCCAGACATCGGTTTTTAGCCGATGTCTATTGACGTTTTTCTAGTAGTGAATGCGATGCTATTGATTGAGTCGATTCCTATAGGAGAAGATCCGTTGAAGGTACCCCTTTGGTGGTTAAATATATGGATTCAGATACATGACTTGCCAAGTGGCTTCATGACGGAAGTTGTGGGACAACAGCTGGGGAATTTTTTTGGTGAGTTTCTGTTATACGATTCAAAGAATAGTAGCATTTGGAGAGAGTGTATGAGAATCAAAATAAGGTTGGACGTTAGAAAACCTTTAAAGAGGAAGAAAAAGATTAAGAGGAGGAATGGTTCGGAGTTTGTAGTCTTGTGCAAGTATGAACGATTAGGAGATTTTTGTTTTGCTTGTGGCCTTGTTACTCATACAGAAAGGTTTTGTCGAAAGTCATTGGATACCAGGAGTGAGAGTAATGTTCATGATTGGGGTCTGTGGCTGCGTGCTCCGTCAAGACGCGGTGGTGGCCAGGGTGGCAGTAAGTGGCTAAGGGAGGAAGATGATGCTGGATGGACGGAACGAATTGGACGTGAGAATAACTGTCCTATCTTTCAGGGCGGAAAGTCAGGAGTTCAAGATAGGGAATCAAATTTGAGGCGTGATTTCAGGAACAGTGAGGGGGAAAATTCAAAAGGTATATCTCTGAGGTTAAATCAAGGCGGGAAGTCAGATTTAATTGGGCCCAGTGCTGTGGCCCAAATCTCTAATGGGTTACAATTAGAAGAAGAGGATGGGCTATCCTTAGAAGAAAGAAAAAGGAAACATATTGGGCCAATATCTCAAACTACTATGGATACAGATGATAGACTGACAGAGGGGGATCGTAGTATCATTGTGGACTTTAACAAGGAAGCTGTGTTTTCTGAGATTGATTATACAGAATCCAATAAAACTGTTTTGGCTACGCTTGCAGTGCAAGCTAGCCGGCCATTATGAATTATCTAAGCTGGAACTGCAGAGGTCTAGGGAGCCTCCGTGCAGTTCGTTTGTTTGGAGATTTAATAAAATCTCGTAACCCTGATTTAGTGTTCTTATCTGAGACTTTGGTTGATTCAAAGGTTATTAAGGAGATCGCAGAGAAATTTGGTTTTTTTGATTATTTTGCTGTTGATAGAGTAGGGAGAGGTGGTGGTTTGGCTTTAATGTGGAAGAGAACTGTAGGTTGTAAGGTGGTTGATCATTCGAATAATTACATTGATGTGCATATTATGGCCGGGCAGGTGGTGGACTGGAGACTGACTTGTTTTGATGGCTTCCCAGAAAGGAGTAGAAGGCAGGAGTCTTGGGATCTTATACGCAGTCTGGTTAAACATGACAATACTCCCCGGTGCATATTTGGCGACTTCAACGACATGTTGTTCGTGTCAGATAAATCTGGGCCTCATGGACAGCCTCAGTCTTTGCTAGAAGGATTCAAATCAGCTATAGAGGACAGTGGTCTTGTGGAGTTAGATCTAATGGGAGGTGAGTTCACTTGGGAAAAAAGTAGAGGTACTGAAAATTGGGTGAGGGAACGCTTGGATAGAGCTTTTGCTGATGATCATTGGTGGAGGAAATTTCCATTATGTAAGTTATCTGTGGTTCACTCTATAAAATCAGATCATGATCCTATTGTTCTTGAGCCTGTTAATGTTGATTTTTTGAGGAAGCAATTTAGGTTCAAATTCGAAAATACCTGGCTTCATGAACCAAGTTTTAGAGAGGAGGTTTCTAACCAGTGGAAGATTATTCCTAGGATGCATTTACTTCCGAAACTTCTGTCTATATCTTCTTTTATGGCTAAGTGGGGCAGGACTTTTTTCCACAAATTTAGAGATAAAATTAAGAAGCAGAAATCGTTACTTGTAGAGCTGGTTGACAGAAGAGATAATGAAGGTGTTAAACACTACTTTGAGGAAAGGAGGAGACTAGAGGAATTATTGCTTCATGAGGAACAGTACTGGAAACAAAGAGCTAAAGCGTTTTGGCTGTCTGAAGGTGACACAAATTCTAAGTTTTTTCATGCCACGGCATCGAAAAGAAAGAAGCTTTATCATATATCTCATCTCGTAAATAATGATAATGAGATTATTAGTGGTCATGAGGATATGTGCAGAGAGGCAGTGGAGTACTTTAAGGGTGTATTTACAGGACATAATATCAGTACTAGTAATGTGGTGAATGACGCTGATCAAGTTATATATGATGCTCAGAATGAGAAGCTTACGGCTGAAATCAATTTCTCAGAATTCACTTTAGCTGTAAAACAAATGCACCCAGACAAAAGTGCTGGGCCTGATGGGCTTAATCCAGCCTTCTTCCAGAATTTCTGGGAACTGCTCGGTGAGGAGGTGTTTCAATGTTGTAAATTGTGGTTGTCTGAATGTTCGTTTCCAGCAAGCTTGAATGACACGACCCTGATTCTTATACCAAAAAAAGACAATGCTGATCGAATGACAGACCTGAGGCCAATTGCTTTGTGCAATGTTATTTACAAGATCCTAGCGAAGGTTCTAGCTAACAGACTAAAAACTATCCTTCCTGGTGTGATTTCCGAAAATCAGTCTGCATTTGTTCCAGGTAGAAACATTTCTGATAATGTGCTTGTGGCATTCGAAATGTTGCATTTTATGAAGAAGAAAAATAGAGGTCAGGAGGGTGAGGTGGCATTGAAGTTGGATATTTCGAAAGCTTATGATCGTGTTGACTGGTCTTATTTAAAAAGGAGGATGCAAATGATGGGATTCAGTAAGGAGTGGATAAAGTGGATTATGCTTTGTGTTACGACAGTAAATTATTCCATAGCTTTCAATGGTAGTACAGTGGGCTCTATAACTCCTAGTCGTGGTTTGAGACAGGGTGATCCGCTGTCTCCGTATCTGTTTCTGTTTTGTGTTGATGGTCTTTCTCAGTTACTCACTAATGCAGCGAATGAAGGGTCTATCAATGGCTGTAAAATATGTTCGAATGCACCTCAAGTTACTCATCTGCTTTTCGCAGATGATAGCTTTCTCTTTTTTAAAGCAAAGGGAGATGAAGCTAGGGCTATTAAATCTCTTCTAGATGCTTATGGAAATGAGTCAGGGCAAGTAATTAATTATCAGAAGTCAGGCATCTTCTTTAGTGCCAATGTTCGAAGGGACAAGCAGCAGGAGATAAAGAACATACTGGGAGTGCATAAAGATCTGGGGGATAGTAAGTACCTAGGACTCCCTTCGCTTGTGGGCAGGTCAAAAAAAAGGGTGTTTGGATTTGTTAAAGAAAGGGTGTGGAGGAAAGTTCAGGACTGGGGTAATAAGACGCTGTCTAAAGCTGGTAAAACAGTAATGATTAAAAATGTGGCACAAACGATTCCTTCGTATAGTATGTCATGCTTCTTGCTGCCAAAATCGCTTTGTTCTGAGATTGAAAGGTTAATGAATGGTTATTGGTGGAAGTCGAGTGGGAACAGTAGTCGAGGTTTAAGGTGGTTGGCTTGGGATAAGATGGCGGTGGCAAAAAGTAAAGGGGGTTTAGGTTTCCGTGATCTATATGGTTTCAACTTGGCCCTTCTTGGTAAACATATATGGAATTTTAGTCAAAAACCAGGCTCGTTGGTGGCACGTATCTTCAAGTCTCGCTATTTTCCTGATAAGCATATATTGCAGGCAAGTAAAGGAAATGATGTAAGTTTCATTTGGGCTGGGATTTGGGAGGCAAAAGAGAGGTTAAAGGGAGGATTTCGATGGGTGTTGGGTGATGGTAAAGAGATTCGAGCTTTTAAAGATCCGTGGTTGCAGGGGAAAATGGATTTTTGTGTTGAGGATAGTCACACGAATATTGGCAGAGATGAAAAGGTTTGCTGTTTCTTCCATCCTAATAGCAAAGTCTGGGATGTGCATAAGGTAGAGCAGAACTTTCATGCTGAAGATAGTAGACTCATTCTTCAGTTAAGGATCCCACAGAACGACGTCAAGGATAGACTAGCTTGGACTGTTTCGAGTAAAGGTATCTATACTGTTAAATCAGGTTACAGATTTTGGGCTGATCAGAATATAAGTAGTGAAATCATGATTGATTCTCAAGGCTGGGTTAGATTGTGGAATTTGGAGCTGCCTCACAAGGTAAGAGTGTTTCTCTGGCGTTTTTGCAGAAATAACATTCCTGTTAGAAATTTGCTAAGGAGTAAAGGTGTAGCGACTACGATTATATGCCCTATGTGCGGAACTGATATAGAACATGTAAGGCATCTGTTTTGTGAATGTCCATATGCATTGGAATGCTGGCAGCATTCAGGTCTAGAGATTGATTTGCAGGGAGTGGATGTAGCTTCAACCTGGTTATTAGATATGGTAAGTAATGAGAGTTCAGATAAAATCCAAAAAATTGTCATTGTTTTGTCTGGTATCTGGTTTGCTCGAAATAAAAAGGTTTGGGAGAATCTGACAGTACCTGCGTCTCTCGCTATGAAGCTCAGCGAAAAAATAGTTCAGGACTGGCAAGACGCAAATAGAAGTAAGGTTTCACATAATAACGGCCAGCTTTTGCAAGAGGAAAAGAAAGAGGTGAAGTGGCAATGTCCTGAAGTAGGCTTCAGTAAGTTAAACGTGGATGCATCATTGGTTAGTGGTGATAATACGTTTTCTTTGGGGTTGGTTTTACGAAATGAGGCAGGTCAGTTTGTAATGGGGAAGAAATTGAAGATTGCAGGTTCAGTATCAGTCATGGAAGCAGAAGCACGGGGTGTGTTTGAAGCTATTAGTTGGATAGAGCAGAACGAGCTCCAGAATGTTGTCATAGAATGTGACTCGCAAGTGGTGGTGCAGGCAGTGAATTCGATGGAGCAGTACCAATTAGAGATTGGGCATATCCTTGATGAATGTAGTGTGAAGCTGAAGAATAGAGGCGATTTATCGATACGTCATGTTAAAAAACAAGCAAACAGGGCTGCGCACTTTATGGCTCGTGTTCCATGTTTGTTAAATAGCTTTATTTGTTTTACATCTCCTCCAGATTTGTTGGTGGAAATGGTTCCTTCTGAATTCTCTGGTTAATGAAATTTCTTTCTTCAAAAAAAAAAAAAAAAAAATTAACCTTAATTTTTATAATTATTTTTTATGTAATTATGTAGAACATCTGAACATGTATTTGAGAGACCATTAAACTTTGAAGAAATATTTTTATATCTTTTAAATTTTAAATTTAAATGAAGCACGTAATATTTGACAAAATTCTTAATAATTAAATCCATCATTTTTTTTGGGAATTATCACAGTGTGCCCTGGTGCTGCACTCGCAATATCCCCTTTTTTAAATCGGCCCACGCTCTGTGTACAAGAATAAAACCTCTCTTTTATCTAGCTAAAATTCTATCGACTTGTTCTTCTCTGCCGTGTCCCTCTTAGTCACAAAGATGGCACGCCTTAGCACTCCTAAAAAATATTCAAAACGTGTGTGTTTGTATTTTACTCCTGCACTAAGGTATAACACACTCCGTCCCTCTCATTTCTTTACGGTTTTTTTACACGATTTGCACGCATTTTATGTATTTTTATTTAGAAGAAGGGAGTACTATATACTGCATGCACTTCGGTTTTTTTTTATAATCTTTTTTTATGATTTTATACTACAAATTTTGATATTAGAGTTAATGGTGTTGTGTTTTTGTACTGTATTGTTGATTTAAGGTAGGGAATTTTCGGTTTCGGTTTTCGTTCCTTCGTTTTGAAATTTATCTATGCTGGATAATTTAGTGACATAAAATTATGAACTAAACCCTAGATTAATGTACTTGGTAAATAATAAAATTTGTTGGTCCTGGTTATTGTTCGATCTATGTTTAAATCTCAATTAATTTGTGCAGTTCTGCGGTCACAAGGCGATTAGATTAAAAGGCTTTATTGTCCATGTAACATATTTGTTGTGTTGAATTTGCAAATTTCCAAGAATTACGAACAACATGTTTGTAATTTTGTTTTAATAATTTTGGTTTGATAATTATGTACATTATGTTAAAGTTGATTTCAATGGGTTGAATACGAGGGTGTGAGAAGTAAAAGACGAGGGAGAGTGAGGGTTAGTTATTTGAACTTTGTTGATGGGGATAATGTGGAGCTCTTGTAATTTTAATTGTCTAATTAGCAAGAACAAATGTGGAGCTTTCATGTTTTGGTAATGAGATTTTTTGCTGTCAAACAGATGGATGATAAAAATCATTTAAAGACATTCAATCATAGCTTTCCGGAGCTCAACACGGAACATTTTGATTTGAAAAATGTACAGCCTCAGCAATTTGACTTTTTCCTTGTGCTTGATTTGGAGGGAAAATTTGAGATCTTTGAATTTCCAGTTCTCATGATTGATGCCAAAAGTCTGAAGCTGGTTGATTTCTTTCACAGGTTGGGTTTTTGTTGATGATACACTGATTTTTTCACTGCTTTCTTTGTTTAGTTTTCTGAGTTGATATTTCTACGAGAACAACTTTATCACACAACTGACATATTATTATAAGCAATTTAACATAAAGTTTGATGGTCACAATCACAATCACAAATATAGGACTTGTATTAAGAAAAAATGAAGTTGAAGCTAGAGTTAGTTCTTAGGATTTAGGAACAAATTTCCCTTCTTATTCTTCTGCCTTCTCTCGAGTAAAGCTATACATGGTGAAGTAAGTATTAGGATATGCTGTATATGCTTATTGGATTAATAGGTGACAATGTCACATATTTCCAGCCGATCATCTGTCCACTACGGCAGCAAAATACATCTTCCAGTACAGTATTTTCTTTAGATAAGCTCTTGCTAACATGTTACAATTTTGTCACTATGTTTAGAAGATAAAATAATTTCTAAGATTTTTCTTACAAAGTGGCAGATGTATTCATTCCTTTTCATACCTGCACATTCTATTGATCTCGTTTGACATTATTTATATTTCTCTTTTAAGAAAAGTTATTTAGTTAAGTACCTTGTTGTCCTAGTTTCAGTACTTTTCATCTGAATGATTTAATTTAGTTACCAAGCAATGATGTTTTTCATCAATTAATAATGTTTTTTTCTCGCAGATTTGTAAGGCCCACAGAAATGAGCGAGGAACGCATAAAACAGTATGTTGATGGAAAATTTGGAAAGTTCGGAATGAACGGGTATGGTTTAATATTATATAAGTTAGGGAACGTTCATGCGTTGTTCCTATGTAATTTAATATAAATTTTAATCAACTAAATCGAGCTGAGTTGTTCTACATTTGTACGGTTTGCAACCTTATAAAGTGTATAAATCAAGCTTTCTGTAATGAAAGTGCAGTCTCTAATCATGTTTTTCAACCTATGCTGTATCTGTGGTATACACTGTACATTAACAAACTGTTATTCTTAATGGTTGAGTAGCAGTAGTCGTTCATTTTTAGTTGGGAAATGGGAAGCTACTAATTATAGTCATGCTGAGTGTTGAAAGCAAGTACACTAAGTTGCATACTTGAGACATGCAGACTACTGGGTATAGATGTCATAATTCATTTTCGCATATCCAATGTAACTCAGTAGTGTCAACACTTCAGCAAATGTTTAGATTTCTCTGTTTAAACTATAGTAGTGGTTCCATATATGATATGGAAGTTTCAGGTACATATCTTCGTATTTGGTCAAGTGTCAGTTTTACATGTTTATTATGTATGCATGTCCACTTTAGAAGTCTACTGATATGATTATAGATTGAATCCAACATTCAATTCATATAATCAGAAAACATACTGAAAGATTAAGAATTTAAAGAAGAAGAATAAGAAGAATAAGATGAGATAACAAAAGTTTAGAGTAAGTAACTGTATTTCTCCAATCATAAGTCAATTACATTCCCTCTGTAGATTATATATCTCAGAGAGTCAACCACTAACACCACTAACCATTCAGTTATAACTGCCTGAAGTAATTATAATTGAGTTATGCTTAATATCTAAAAGTATTTAAAATGCTGGAAAATACTAAAAACCTCTAACTAATTTATTTAAAACTAGACAAATGTAATATCCATATCATACCCTCCCCCTTTAAAAGACTTGCCCCAAGTCTGGATTTCAGATTCAACTACCAAAGGCAGGAAATTGATTAAGAAAAGTCTCAGCATCCTCCCAAGAATTCTCATAAGCTTCACTGTTAGTCCAGGCAATCAAGTACTGCACTTGCACCCTATTCTGAAATTTAATCATCCTAGTCTCAAGGATAGCAGCTGGTTTCTTATCCGGTATTGCAATAGACTGATTAGAGTTATCAGGGAAGTTGGTTACCATTGGAATGCTTCCAATCACAGGCCTCAACTGTGAAACGTGAAAGACATCATGAATTCGAGATGTAGCAGGTAACAGTAGCTTGTAAGCAGCCTTTCCAATCACAGCAATAATTTTGAAGGGACCAAAATATTTTGGTGCCAATTTCTGATTGACTCTAGACTGCACAGACTTTTGTCGATACTCCTGAAGCTTCACCCACACAAAATCTCCGACTTGAAAGACTCTATCACTTCTATGCTTGTCTGCTTGCTGCTTCATTCTATTCTGAGCTCTATAGAGATGAAACTTGAGTCTTGCAATCATTGCTTCTTTTTTCTGCAGAGATCTATCCAAAACATCATTGTTAGATTCTCCCGGTAAATAAGGAAGATGGAGAGGAGGTGGTTGATTGTACACCACTTCATACGGAGTGATCTTAATGGATGTATGGTAATGTGTATTATACCACCATTCAGCAGTTGCCAACCAAGAACTCCATTCCTTAGGTCTTTCACTGCACATACATCTCAGGTAAGTTTCCAAGCACCTATTTACTACTTCTGATTGTCCGTCGGTTTGCGGATGATAGGCAGTAGACATCTTAAATTCAGTACCATGAATAGTAAACAAGCCCTTCCAAAACTGACTAAGGAATACAGAATCCCTATCACACACAATGCTTCGGGGCCAGCCGTGCAACTTAAACACATTGTCCATGTAAACTTGAGCAACTTGTATGGCAGTATAGGGATGTGTCAAAGTCATGAAATGAGCGTACTTGCTCAATCTATCGACGACCACAAAAATAACATCCTTTCCCTGTGATTTCGGCAATCCTGTAATGAAATCCATAGATACATCAGTCCATACTTCTTCAGGTACAGGCAAAGGTTGTAATAAACCTGGACTGGCCAGAGTTTCATTTTTGGATACTTGACAAACTTGACATTGAGCAATCACTTATTTCACTTGCTGAGTCAAACCTTTCCAAATAAAAATAGATTTAATCCGTCGACAAGTTAATTCAACTCCAGCATGACCTCCTTCAGATGAAGAATGATTCCAATGAATAATTTTAGACCTGAGATTTATATCTGGTCCAACTACAATTCTGCCTTTCTTCCTAAGAAGGTCCTGTTGCAACTGATAATGAGGAACTACTTCCTTGTTTTGTAGTTTTTGCAGAATAATGAGCAAATCATGATCAAGACCATAGCTGTTCTGAATGAGAGAAGGAAGTTCAGAAGACGTAAGTGATAGAGCCATACACAGAATATCACCTGATTGCACCCTAGACAAAGCATCCGCTACTACATTATCAACTCCCTTTTTATATTGAATTTCGTAGTCAAACCTCATTAGCTTGGATAGCCAGAATTGTTGGAATGGCGTTGACAATTTCTGTTGTAACAACCACTTTAAACTCTTCTGATCAGTTCTAATAATGAAATGAGTTCCCAATAAATATTGTTCCCATTTCTGTACCGCAAAAACCAATGCCAACAACTCTTTTTCGTAAACCGATAACTTCTGCCATTTTGGTCCCAAGGACTTGCTAATAAAGGCCAAGGGATGCCCTTCTTGCATTAATACAGCTCCAATGCCCTCTTTTGAAGCATCTGTCTCAACAACAAAGACCTTAGAGAAATCTGGAACAGCTAGAACAGGAGCTACTACCAAAGCTTGTTTTAATTGCTCAAAAGCTACTTGAGCTGCGTCATTCCACTTAAAACAACCTTTCTTCAATTGCTCCGTTAAGGGTTTGCTGATAACCGCATATCTATGAATAAATTTCCTATAATACCCGGTTAAACCCAAAAAACTTCTCAATTCTTTTACTGAAGAGGGAACTGGCCAGCTACTTACCGCAGATACCTTATTAGGATCAGTTTCCACCCCTTGTTTCGAGATAAAATGGCCTAAATATTCCACCTTCGAACAAGCAAATATACACTTACTCTCCTTAGCATACATTCCATTAGACACCATGAGTTGAAAGACATCTTCTAAGTGACATAAATGGTCCTTCAAGTTTTTGCTGTAAATGAGTATGTCATCAAAGAAAACTAAAACGCACTTTCTGAGTAAAGGCTTGAAAACATAATTCATCCAGCCCTGGAATGAGGCAGGTGCATTGGTTAAGCCAAAAGGCATAACTAGAAATTCATAATGCCCTGTATGCGTCTTGAAAGCTGTTTTAAAAACATCTTGTTCCTGAACTCTCAATTGATGGTATCCAGCCCTTAAATCCAACTTCGTATATACTGCAGATCCAGCCAACTCATCTATGAGCTCGTCAATAACTGGTATAGGGTATTTATTTTTCACAGTTTTCCTGTTGAGCTCCCTATAATCCACACATAACCTCTAAGTACCATCTTTCTTTCCCACGAGCACAACCGGAGACGCAAATGGGCTGGAACTATTTTGGATGATTCCTCTCTCTAACATTTCCTGAATTAACTGTTCAATCACGTCTCTCTGTTTCAATGGGTATCTGTAAGGCCTTATGTTCACTGGTAAAGTGCCAGGTTCCAAAGGAATAGTATGATCAAATACTCCTCTATGTGGAGGCAACTCTTTTGGCTCTTCAAAAATAGCTTGGTACTTGTTTTTCAACTTGCTCAGCTGTTCTCCTTGTAATTCTTGGTTGGTCTTACACTGTTGGTCTTCATCATTATTACTCACCTCTCGTAACTGCAAGAAACAGAGATGTGCTGCATTACTCAACATCTTAGCATTAGGCTCTCCCTCAACTACCTTTACTTTCTGTACCGGTATTCCTTTTAATACGAATGGCTCACCATTAATGGCAAACTGCATAAGTAATGTTTTGAAATCCCAACAGACTGGTCCCAATTTGCTTAACCATTGTATTCCGAGAACCATGTCGCAACTGCCTAGAGGAATCAACATAACATCTGTACTGAATAACACCTCTTGCATCTTCCAACTAAAATTCTTACACACTTGTTGACACGGTAGGTGGTTACCATCAGCTATGGTTATAGCTTGTGGGCTGATATCTTCCATTTTACAACCAAGTTTCTTAGCCATTGAGACATCCAAAAAGTCATGAGTACTCCCAGAATCAATTAAAATGTGTATCACCTGTCCGCGCACCACCCCTTTAACTCTCATAGTGTGGAAATTTTGATTACCAGTTAGTGCATTAACTGATATGCATGGTTCACTGGTGTTGGTTAGATTTTCTTCTACATCTTCTTCACTGATGTCACAACTTTCTTGGCCTGCCACTTCTACCGTAAAAAGTTGTGTCTCCCTGAACTGACACTTATGACCTCTAGAGTAAGGTTCATCACAGTAGTAACACAAACCTTTTGCTATTTTCTCAGCCCTTACATCAGCAGAAATATGTTTAAAGGTTTTGGCTGCTGGTTTTACCATTTTAGACAATACAGAATTGTCTACTTTAGACCCCGGTGTAGGCAATAGTGGAGGTTTGAGATTAGCTAAAACATGTGTATAAGAGGAAGGTTTTTGCACATTATAAACCACCTTATTACTCCTCACATTTGCACAATTCAAAGATTCCTCTTGTAATCTAGCAAACTCCATAGCTTCAGCCATACTATTTGGCTTGAAAGCTCTTACAAATGGTTTAACAGCTGGTTTAAGTCCTCCAATAAAACTCTCTAAAATATAAGAATCTGGTAACATAGAGTTAGTCTGCATCATCATTGCTCTAAGATGTTCGAAATCATCAATATAACTCTCTAAAGAATCTTGTTGTTGAAGCTTATTGAATTGTTCCACCACCTTACTTCCACTATCATCTTTAAATCGAGCAGTTAAGTCAATCACAAAATCACTCCAATCCACATGTTTTCTAACAGTAAGATAGCTAGAAATCCAATGTTCCGCTTTATCAATCATATTTAAAGATGCTAAGTCTACTTTCTGATCTTCAGCAATGTTACACAAACTAAAGTATTTGCAGCACTTTTTAATCCACAATCTAGGATTTGTTCCATCAAACTTCGGAAATTCAAGTTTAGGCACATATCCGAGAGTATGTTTAGTTGAATTACCTGCACTAGAGTTTCCCATAGTTGAAGTCCCCTGTGAATTCTGGTTCGGACCTCTATCCGCACTACTAGCTTCTTTCATCTCCTTCATCATGTTGATCAGATCTGCAAATTTTTGATTGTTTTCTGTGATTTGTTGCTCCATCCTCCGTTCTAAGTTTCTCATTTGTTCCTCCATAGATGTTGTTTTCCTGGTTGTAGGAGCCAGGACTGAATTTCAAGACCTTGAATCAATAACGATGAACTGTAATTGTGTCTTCCAATACAAACTCCAACTGATATTAAAAATGAGGAATTTGGAAACGAGATTGAAATTACAACTGGATCAATGCTCTGATACCATTGATATGATTATAGATTGAATCCAACATTCAATTCATATAATCAGAAAACATACTGAAAGATTAAGAATTTAAAGAAGAAGAATAAGAAGAATAAGATGAGATAACAGAAGTTTAGAGTAAGTAACTGTATTTCTCCAATCATAAGTCAATTACATTCCCTCTGTAGATTATATATCTCAGAGAGTCAACCACTAACACCACTAACCATTCAGTTATAACTGCCTGAAGTAATTATAATTGAGTTATGCTTAATATCTAAAAGTATTTAAAATGCTGGAAAATACTAAAAACCTCTAACTAATTTATTTAAAACTAGACAGATGTAATATCCATATCATCTACACTTGAATTTCTTCTATATTTACTTTTGGTAAAGTGCAAATTATATGAAACATAATCAATCACACCTGTCAACACATCAGTTATTTTTTTCCCAGTCAAAGTCTCTATCATTTGCAATGGTAAGTGGTAAGTGGAGTGGCCTGGCACAGCTTATCCTAGTGGTAGAAGAGGTTTAGAGTCTGAGTCTCCCCTCCCCTCTCCCCGTATTTTTAATAGTTGAATACATTGAAAAATACGTCAACTGTGAATAAGAATGCATCAGAAATAACATATCAGCCAACCCAGGCGCAACTTTAAGTTCTCATTTGTGTTTTTTGTTAGTGTCTGGAATGAGACAGCCATTCCATTTAAGGAAGTTATACAACAGTTCGAAGATTGGTTGACAAAGCATAAGGTGTGTCCAAACAAATCCGGAGGACGTCTTAATAAAGCCGCGTTCGTAACTTGGTGAGTCCAAATTAACACTCAGTGACAGAAATATTAGTGACAGAATGCGTTCGTAACTTCATCTGCAAAATAATCTTGTTGTAGTCTTGTAGATGCTTTCATTCATTAGGGCAGGCAAACTAAGCAGGACATAGAAATGTATTTAATACCGCATTCATGGGTTTGGAAGAGAATATAGTTGAACAAAATCTCAAGTACTAAGTAATGGAAAAACTAAAATGGATTAACTTGCAGTGAGAGTTTGTAGGAAGAACTGAAGAAGGGAAAGTTTTATATATTACGTTCTCTTACGTGTTACAGAGTTTAAGGTATTAGGGAGAAACTAAGTTTTCTCTCAAGATATCCCACCTTCACAGAGATCGGATTGAAAGAGAAATTAAGAACTGTCTGTGTTTTCTTCGAGACAAAAATTGTGCAGCATGATTGTTTTTTCTTTTATTTCCATGTTCAGTTTCCCTTGAAATTTCTTCAATCTTCACTCTCTCGTAAAACAAATTTGGAGGCACATCGTAAGTTTCATATATCTTCAGTGTACATAAATTGTTGTTGAGTGCTTTTATATGGATACATTTGGTGGATAACTAATTACCTATTAATGTAATTTCTATTGACTAAGTTACAACATAAACAAGTTAAACCTGCATTACAACAGTCATCTGCCTTAAATTCATTTATTCCAAAAGGCTGACTTCATGAACGCTATCCGGAAGTACTGATAAGTTGTTGTTTACATGCACTAGTGGAAATTGGGAGATAAGAACTAAAATTCCAGAGCAGTATGAAGTAGCAGGGATGGAACTTCCTCCTTACTTTATGGAATGGATCAATCTGAAGGACATCTACTTGAACTTTTATAAGAGGAGGGTAAGCATGATCAGTATATTCAATTGTTAATAGGTTCAAATTTGGATTTTATTTTATTTTATTTTCTTTCAATCTCGTCTTTTAAACTTTTGTAGCTAGATTTACTTTATGACTGAAGTGTTACTAGAGTTTCTATTAGATGAATCTCTCAAAGACCATACTAATGCTGTGTTAAGACTTTCTATCTATGATAGTTATTTTTTTTAATTTTCTTCTCCTTTGTGTGCTATTAGTTTTACTATGTAGAGTTCAGATTGAGAAAATTCAGGACATAAGTAGAGTAAATCAACTGTAAGTTTAGAACAAAGAAAACTGGATTAAATATATAGATCAGCGAGTTATGGATCAGCAAAAAAAATAAGTAGGGTCTAGATCAAAGAAATAACAGAGAAATGCCACGGCATCTCAATTTGAATATGACAGTGAGCAGACTAGCAGTTGTGCTTTGATGAAAACACCAACAGAATTCAAGAATTCAAGTGATTTGAAACACGGTTTAGCAGTAAGTCTTGCTAAATCCCAATGTGTTTGTAATTATGATTTGAACTGAATTAGATTGCTAGAGAAATATAGATAAGTGCCAGGCGGATCCAACTGAAATTCCAAGAAGTTATTCGTTGAAATAAGAAAAGAGCACAACTGATGATTTTCATGATTGTTGTTAAACTTAACTGATGTAGAAGCTCTGCCTATGAAATCCAAGTGTTGTACAAGATTTCAAGTGGAAATAGGAGATCCTGAAGAAATAGATGAAGAACCTAGTTGAGGAAGTAGGTTTGGAACATCAATTTGAGCAAGGATCTTCATAATGCTGCTCGATACTGTAACATCCCTGTCCTACACCTAAACGTGCAGGCCACAGATTTCAGAATAAGAGCCTGAAGTCCAACCACCAATTGAACTAACAAAATATTTTGGGGGCCTTTGATGTCTTCTATGAATTACTCAAGTTGGTTGTATTTTGACTTGACACATGACTTGATATTGAATTATAGTTTAAATAGCTTAGTTGGATTGTGTTTCAGCACATGAATCCTCTTTAGTTTGTCCGCCTATCCTTGCACTATTTCCCTGAATCACTGCTATCAAGATGATAATATGTATTAATAAGTGAGATGCAACAGCCATCACACATATGCGCAACAAAATCTTTATCTTTATCTTGAGCTTCTGTTTCTTTATTTTAATGTTGTTGTTAATGCATCGCTTGTTTCTGGATTCAGGCCACAGGTGTGCTTGCAATGATGCGGCCGCTTCAGATGTTACTAGTAGGAAATGAACATCTTGGAATTGATGTCACAGCGAATATAGCAAGAGTTTTGCAACACATGATCATGGATGGTTCAGTTTTGCAGATCACTGCACGGAGAAACAACGATGGAGAAGTCAAATATCTCTTTACAAATCGCATCTAAAACTGATTTAGGCAGTCAGGTTTAAATCAATCGGACTAACAAGTTGATCTACTTGCAACCGAAATCCAAGTACATGTGTGTTATGTATTATACTCCCTCCGTCCCAGTGAATTCTATACACTGGGACTGAGCACGTATACTAAGAAAAGATATAAAAAATGAGTAAAATTAGATGAAAACTGAGTAAAGTGGTGGGACCTATCAATATTTAATAATAGATTTGAGATAGTGGAGGAAGTAGTGGGTGTAATAGTGATTGATATTGTTATAGAATAGAGATAGTGGAGAAAGTAGTGGTGTAATAGTGTTTTATATTATGTTATTTTTTTTGAAATGTATAAAAATGAATAGAACATCCCAAAATGGAAAGTGTATAGAATTGAATGGGACGGAATTTACTTCACTTTTATGGTGTTAGCACCATAGTTTTGCTACAATATTTTTGAATTTAGAGCCCATTTATTCGGCTACAGAACTTGGTCCTACAAAAGCAGAACAGGAGATTGAGAAGGTGTCTTCAATTCCTCAGTGAAAAGTCTGAGAGTCTTGGTTTGGTCAAGTAGAATTTCCGGAGGAACTTCTGATGATTATAGAGTTTTTTTTTTTTTTTCATTTTTGGGAATATAAACAAGGTTCCTCAAGTCACAAACATGTTATTTTCTTTGAAACATTGTTACATTTTCTATTAGAAATTTAATTAATTACAAATTTGAATATAACCAATTTTATGTAATATTCTTATAAAATTTATATGTAATTATTAATATTAAATATACGTTTAAGCTATCAAATTATAAATTAATAAATTTACTCGTACTCTTCCATTTCGAATTAACAATCCAGTTTGACCAGGAGTTTTTATGGTCAATTTACCTAAATTTTAATTAACTTTTACATATATCATAGGGGTAAAAAATTTATAGAAATAAATTTATAAAAATTATGTGTAATTTACTTTAAGATTTATATTCCAGCTTTTTAAAATTTCAGTTTAAAGCTCATGCATATAAGCCTAAAATATTTTAAAAAAAAATGTGAGATCAAATTGGATTACTAACAGGAAGGTCAAATGGGACTCCAAATAGGAGTCGGACCGAGTAATAATTTTATAAACCAAACGGGCCTAAAAACGCGGATGGGCCTAAAGCTATCCAAGATCCACCTTTTTTATTTTGAAAGCCCAAGATCCAGTTATTCTCTCAATATAAACAGACTTCTTTTAATTTTACACTATTTTGTTACCCTAGTTTATTTTTTACACTCTGATCCTCGAGTCAAAAAACAATGGGACGCTTCAAACCTGTGAAGAATACTGCTTCCAAGAGCGTGTGCGTGTATTACACTCAGGGTCGCTGCACTAAGGTATATCTAAAATTTTATTAATCATGATTCTTGTTTTTATTTATGCATGCCTGTATGATTATTTATTGTTCTGTTCGATAATTTAATATGTAAGTTTCGTGTACAGTTTTTTGTTACCTGTCCATATGTGTTTCTTCTACTGCTGCTTTTGGTATGGACGCGTAGAAGATGTTTTTAGATGCTTAGGCATTAGTGGTTGAACCAGAATTTCGAAAAAGTCGAAGATTATGAAATTTATCACTAGGCTAGTCGGGCTTAAAAAATTTTATAAAGAATTTGAAGATGGTGGCACCAGGATTTCGAGAAAGTTGGGGTCAATAAAAATTATTACTAGCTAGGTTTGCAGGGGTTTAAGAGGAAATTAAATTGATGTTGAAGATTATTTTATATTTTTTTTTACTGGACTTGAGGCTAGTTTAGCCCCTTTATTCGGTCCACTGGATATGATGGTGTTGGAGAAGTAACGAAGCAGTGAGGGTTATTTAATTATGTGTTCATTGAGCTCTTGTAACTATGATTGTCTGATCAAGAACATATGTGGAGATTTATTGTTTCCATAATGAGTTTTTTGTTGTCATATATAGATTAAAGATGCAACCCACTTAAAGGCGTATAATCATGGTTTTCCGGATCTTGACGCTGAGAGTTTTGATTTGGAGAATGTTCAGCCGCAGCAGTTTGACTTTTTCCTTGTGCTTGATTTGGAGGGAGCAATCTCAATACTTGAATTTCCCGTTCTCATGATTGATGCTAAAACCTTGGAGCATGTTGATTTCTTCCACAGGTTGTGTTTGATTTCTTTTGTTGTTGATAGATTTTTTCCCAATTCTACTGTGGAATGTTTGTTCAATTACTTGGATTTCTATTTTTGTTGAAGCAACTTTATCATACAACTCACAAATTATTAGCAATTGCATTTCGACCAATTGATGGTAACAACAGTTACTTGAAGTTATAAGATAAATTATTTAATCAATAATTAGAGTGGGGAAAAATAAAATCTAGAAAATCAAACAGCAGATCATGGAAAAATTCTATCCTCCTAGAGGAGTTACCTTAAATGTTAAATGAAATTATGTAGTACTTGCAATTTTACTATCTATCTTGTTTACCATTTTAGATGTGCTTTTGAAGAAAGACAATTTAGCGCATTAACTTTTACTAGTTTTGATCGGAATGAAATCACTTGTTTCCTTGTCACTAATGATTCCCCCCCCCCCCCCCCAACAGATTTGTAAGACCCTCAGAAACAGAAATGAGCAAGGAGCGCCTAAGAAAGTATGTTGAACAGCACTATGGAAATTTTGGGATGAGCAGGTATAATCTTAATAATTTTTATATTTGAGAACTTTATATGTTGCTCCTATGTAATTAATACATGTTTTACGGACTGAGTCGGATTGAGAATTAAATATTCTTGGCATTTATGCGATGTACAAGCTGATGAAACATCTATAACTTGAATCTTAATTCTCAAGTGATGAAGTGTGGCCTGGAGTTGTTATGTTTTCCAACCTTTGTTGTATCTGTGGTGGATGACTGATAAACCCATCCTCACGGAGACTGGTCAATAGTACTTGTTTACTTTCAGTTAGCAAGCTACAAATTACAGTCTTGCAGAAAATAAATAAAATAGCAATACAAAGCAAGTTCACAGAGTTGCATACACAAGATATGCAGGCTGTTGGAATATAGATTTCATACTTCATCTCCATACAAAATATCCCAATGTTTGTAGTCAGTGTTTACATAACCCCTCTTTTAAATTTAGTGTAAAATAAAGTAGTGGTTCCATTCATGATGTGGACACATATCGCCATATCGGAGTTACCGGTGAAGTTCGTGCTTTACATGTTTGTTGTACATGCATGCCCACTTTAGAAATCCATGTTTCTTACATAGTATTCCCTTGGCACCGTCATAATGGTCTGGCTGAAGTCTGCTACTCATACAGTAAGAATTGTCGATATTTCCAATTGCTTCTGCATTGATTGTTTTTATATGAATTTTTTTATGAAACATAACGAATAACATACTTCGGTTATACTCATTTCTTAATTCTTATTTAAACAAATTAGAAAAACGTCAAATACCCAAAAATAAAAATAAACACAATATGGGAGATAGAGGGGAATAACGTCATGTGCCAATACTGATATGATTTGTTATGTGCAAACCTTGGAGCAGCTTTGCTAAATTGTATATGATCTCAGGAGGCGATTGCTTTCTTTCAGTCCTAATCTGTTTTTACATGTGCAAAGCAATAATGTTTGTGTTATATGTCAGCGTCTGGCATGAAACAGCTATTCCATTCAAGAAAGTTATACAACAGTTTGAAGATTGGCTGACAAAACATCGTGTGTGGGCAAAAAAGTCTCGGGGGCATCTTAATAAAGGCGCATTCATAACTTGGTGAGTCCAAATCCAAGATTCAGTGAATGCAATATTGATTTCATTTTCCTTTCATTGGAAAAATTTAGTAGTAACGGTTTCAACTTGACACATTGGAATATATGCAAACTAGATATATTCTTCGCATATGTAAATCTTGTTGTGGTTGATGCAAGCAAAGTAAGCAGGACAAAGACATGTTATCAACACTGTGGTTCTGAGTTTTAGAGACAACGAGGTTGAAAAAGTGTTACGTATTAACTAATGAAAGAAATAAAATGGATTAACTTTTGAGAGAGTTTATATTGGAAGGCGCGATGAAGTGAAAGTTTTATATGTTACTTACGCGTAAGAGTTTCCGAGTTTAGAAGGAAAGAAGGAATTGATCATACTTTTGCAATTGTGCTTTCTGTGTATAAGAGAATAAACCTCATTGGACATGGATGAGAAAGACAATTATTGAGAAAATAATAAATTATTTAGGGTATAAAGGGAAAATTGTAAGTGTCCTCTCAACTTATTTCTATTTCAAGGAGAACACGTTAAAAGACTAAAAGAGAAATAAAGGGCAAGTTCCCTTCATTTTTTTCTTTTAAAAAAACAGGCATCGTGTTTATTTTATTTTCTCTTTTCTAAGTTTGATTTTCCTTAATTTGTCTTCACTCTTTAAAAAAACAAATTTCACGTTGCAAGTTTCATATATCTTCAGCTTTCTTGTAACTGTTGTTGAATGATCTTATTATCTTACTTTATTAATAAGGGTATGGAATGAATAAGTAAAATTAAACTACAACAGTTTTATGGATTGATTCATTTTATATGAAAAGTGGACTTTATGGGCACTACGTGCAAGCACTGATATATTTTTGTAATCTGCACTAGTGGCAATTGGGACATAAAATCCAAAATCCCGGAGCAGTACGAAGTGGCAGGGATGAAGCTTCCTCCATACTTTATGGAGTGGATCAATCTGAAAGATATCTACTTGAACTTTTATAAGAGGAAGGTAAGCAGGAGGATTAGTATCTTTGATTGTTTAGGGTTGAAATAGGGAAATATTTTTATCTTTCTCTCTCGTTTATAAGCGTTTTAGTGTATCTAGATTTGCTTTCTGACTAGTGTTAGTAGAGTTTCGTTTTAGATGAATCTATCAAACACCATAGTAAAGCATTTAAGACTTTTTACCGCAAAAATTTGTGTTTATTTTGTTGTCTCCTTGATGTGCTATAGTTCGACCATGTACACTGCATTTATTAGGTTCACCATTCACTTATATAAAATGATACCAAGTAAGATTTAAATATCAGGTTCACATTCACTTATATAAATGATACCAACTAAGCTTTAAATCTTGTGCATATATTCATAACTGTGATACTTTGGGCACCTGGTCAATCTCTTCAATCAAAGATCTAAGGTTCGTGCTTTTTTATCTTAAGTGGATTGATTTAGCATCTTGTAGGCTTCAACAATGTCCCTGAATCAGACTGAGCAAAAAAAGGTCCCTGAATTAGTTATGCATTCATTGGATAGCAAACATTGCACAATAAATCTCTTTTCCTTTTCCAAACCAGATATTAGCCATGACATTTTCTTTGATGTTATGCTTGGCTCTCCCTGAATTTTGACCTAGGTCCGCCACTGTGAATCACTGCTATATACTCCTGGCAAACCAACTTTACCCCTGCATCAGGGTGGGTGGCAGTAATATGGGGACCAGTTTCAGAGAATGGTAATACTATGTTATAGCTGAGGCAATTTAAATCGGTGTTCCATAAGAAAAAAACTACCATCTTTATCTTTCTATTAGTGATAAATAAAGTGATGGTTGCTAATGCAACAACCCTCACAAATATTAATGTGGTTTGTCAAGCTCACTGAAGTGCGCAACAGATTTTTAAACTTGTGTTTTGTTTCTCTATTTCAATCTTGTTAATGCATTTATTGTTTCTGGATTCAGGCTACAGGTATGGCCCCGATGATGAAGCAGCTTCAGCTGCCACTAGTAGGAAATCACCATCTTGGAATTGATGATACGACGAATATAGCAAGAATTTTGCAACGCTTGATTATTGATGGTGCAGTTTTGCAGATCACTGGACGAAGAAACAATTATGGAAAAGTTGAATTTCTCTGTGAAACTCGCATCCAAAACCGCTACAGGCGGTCCCGTTTCAAAAAAGTCTAAACCAATGGGTTCATCGGTTTAACCCCAACCTCCAATATAGTGCATACTATGGAATTACTTTAATTTTATAGTCTGAGCAGGAGCATAGTTCATTTGACAATATTGTTAATTGTAGAGCCTATTTACTTAATTGTAAAGCTCTTGCAACTTGAGCAGATTATAATAGAAGGTGACTGCCACATAATTTCAGTGAAAGTCTTTTTATGATTTGAAAGTCTTTTTATGATTTACACAAATCTCTAGCGTGTTCAAGTAGAATTTTGAAACAACTATGTTATTTTTATTATTGTAAATAAAATTTTGAGATGAAACCCAATAAATTCAAATATTAGGATTTCATCCGGAAGAATTATTAAATGAGATTTTTTCAGAAATACTCGAGTTTAGAAACTTTTTTTCAAGAATCTTATCTTTTTAAAAAATATTTTGCGAAATAGCCGACTTGTAGAAATATTTACAAAATTACTGTTTGCAACTTTTGCAACCGACATTAACCAAAATCAATCACAAATGCAATTTTAAAAAATTTTAATAATCGAAAATCTTTGACCGCATAATAGGTTGTTTAACAAGTTGAAGGGTTGAACTGATTAAATCAAATGCAACCAAAATCAACTTCAATAATTTTCAGAAAAACCGAAAAAACGTAAAAACAAGTTGCATTTGGTTGCAAGTCTATAGATTATTATTTTGAAAATTTAAAAATTAATATTAGAAAAGAATGCGATAACGTCGTTAAAGATGCGGATTCCGGTACAAGTAGTTAACTTATTTGAAACCAAACAAATTGAATTGGACCTTTTTTGAAACCAAATCAGATTGGACCTCAAGTCAGCTTCATCTTTCTCTAACTTGTTCCTCAAGTCACAACAATGTCACAATCCGCTCCAGGTCTGTTAATCTTCATAAGCTAAGCATATATGTGTTTGCTTTTTTGTTTGTATGAATTGTTAAGTTTAATTTGTTATGTGTTTGTTATATCCGAATTGTTGAATCAATTTTGTGTGTTTGTAAAAATAAAGGAAATCGTCGTAATAGTGAGGAGAAAGCCGATATGAGAAGTAGAGTTCAGCAACAAGCAACAGGTCTGGTTCCAGAGTGTAAGACTTGTGGTTGGAGACACTCTGGAATTTGTCGTAAAAATACGCAAAATTGTTACAATTGCGGTCAAGAAGGACATTATGCTTCGAGATGTAACAAACCAAGAGGAACTTGTTACAATTGTGGAGAAGCTGGACATATGTCTCGTGATTGTAAACAGTCTCAAAAAACAAGTTCCGGTCCACGACTTACTGCTGCTGCATCGTCAGCGCCAGGCAGATCTACTCAGGAAGCAATAGCTGCTACTGGAAAAGCGATTCAAGGTAGGCTTCCTGTGATCGCGTTGATTCTGTGATTACGTATGTTTTGATTAATTACTGGAATTGAAAATTGTGTGTACAAGTCTTTGTTTAAATCGCCGCACATGATGCATTATATTTTTATTAGAGTTTGATATTATTCTTACTGATATGAAAAACTTGTGTGATGAGATTGATTACTGGAATTGAAAACTATGCATCTAAGTATTTGTGTCTGTCAATAAAAAATCGCGCATATGTACATATATAGTTTTGTACGATTTTATAAAAATTCTTACTAATATCGAATAAACAGATCGACTGACGAAGAGGAATATATGTATCTCGGTTCATTCTACATGTTATGTATGTGTATTTAGTCCGTTGTATATGCAATGTTTTGTTTTGTATAATTACTATGCTGATGATTCGTTTCTCAGGTGTATCTGGTGCATCAGGTTCTTTCTCTAGTGAAAGATCCTCTTTTAAGATGGATTTCAAAACTCTCTCACAAAGTACTATTTCTAGGCCTTTGTGCTTGTATTTCACTCTAGGTTGCTGCAATAAGGTATGTTTATTATTTGCTTCAGTTACATTTTATTTTTTTATTCTATTTATTACTCTGTGTGTGTGTGTGGGAACAGATACCCTGTATTGTAATTCGTCATATTTGTGTTATCGGTCCATATTTCTATAGGGATAAGAGTTCATAGTAAATACTGTTGGCGTTTGTATATAACGTTTGGTATCAGAATTGAGGATGTTGTTTGATTTTGTACTGTTTTATTGATTTTTAGGGGATTGTTTTGCTCAAGCAAACCTAGTTAATAACGAGAATCTTTTACCTAAACTAGAAAGTATATGTTGGACAATTCAGATAGGTAAAACTGTTTTAGTCTTTTGATTATGAACTACATATTGAAATTGTTAATGTACGAGCAGATCATATTTGCTGTATGGAATTTTCAAAATATAATAGTACTAGTAGCATGTTTGTGATCTTGTTTTATTAATTTTGGATCTTTGATCTACCTATAAAATATA
The DNA here is from genome assembly GCA_030848705.1 of Heracleum sosnowskyi. Lineage (NCBI taxonomy): Eukaryota > Viridiplantae > Streptophyta > Magnoliopsida > Apiales > Apiaceae > Heracleum > Heracleum sosnowskyi. The sequence continues at coordinate 149,437,548 of CM061235.1, read as the reverse complement.
GAAGATGATTGTAATAGGAGGTTAGGAAATGATCAGGCCTTAAAAGTAACAGATTGGTGAAAGTGAGAGTTAGTTGAGTGAGGTTTGTCTGTGCATATAATGTGTTACTTGAGTTCATGGTGTTATCATTGTCTGAGAGCATGGAGATTTTATAATTTTGTATCATGTTTCTTTGCTATCAAGCAGATGGATGATCAAAACCACTTAAAGACCTTCAATCATAGTTTTCCCGAGCTCGACACAAAACCTTTTGACTTGAAGCAAGCCCAGCCTCAAGAGTTCGACTTCTTCCTTGTGCTTGATTTGGAGGGAAAGGTTGAGATTCTTGAATTTCCTGTATTGATGATTGATGCTAAAACCCTGAAGCTTGTTGATTTCTTCCACAGGTTGCTTTTTTTTTCTGTTGATAAACTATTTTGTTCCTTTTTGCTATGTGATCAGTTCAACTACTTGGGTCAATATTTTTGTCAGAGCAGCTTTATCACACGACTCACATGTAATTATAACTTTTATAAGCAAATGTTTACCAATGGTTACAATCATTTGTTGTAAAATAAAGTAGAATAGGTAATCGTGAGTGGTGAAAAGTAAAATCTCTTAAACAGTTAAATCACATTGCGACAATGTACAGTTGTACACTGTACCAATTTTCTCTTTCAAGGAAGACTATTCAGTTTAATACTTTAATTTTATTGTTAATGAAATAAAATTGTCTTTAGTCACTAATGAATTTTTTCTCGCAGATTTGTAAGGCCCACAGGAATGAGCAAGGAATACACAAACCAGTATGTCGATGGAAAATATGGACAATTTGGAGTGAACAAGTAAGGTTTAATATCATATAGTTTTACCTTTATGCAAGTTGGGGCTGTATGCTCTGGATTTATACACGAAGTGCAAGCTGATAATGTGTCTTTAATGAAATGCAGTCACTAGCCGTTATGTTTTAAACTTATGCATAAACATACACTGATATAACCTTATTTTCGGAGATTTAACAGCAGCATTTGCATACTTTAGGAATAAGACATACATAAAAGAGGGGTAGAGTTGTATAGATATCATACTTAATTTTCACACGTGATGTCCCAATGTATATTAGCCAATGTTCAGATTTTCGCAAGGGTTCAAATTTCTGTGTGTAAGATAAATTAGTGGTTCCATACATCATATTATGTGGAAGTTTCCAGTACATACATAGTACGGTTCTAACTGAAGTCTACGCCTTATCAAGGAACCGATTCCTTCTCATATCGACCTTTTGTAATATACATTTTATCTAGCATAATTAATCACACATGTCCAGACATCGCTCAATATTTTTTGTCAAATTCTCTATCACATACTTCAGTGATACTCTAATTAAACTACTTTTGCTTATAGAAGTATAATACACATCTTGACGTTTGAAGTTAAGAATGAGAATGGAAGAGAGGAAAATAACATTGCGTGACAACATTTTATTTGATTTGTTCTCTGTAAAACCTGGAGCAGCTCTGCCAAATTGCATGTTCTCATGTGAAGAGACTGTACTCAGTTTATTTGTATAATTTTTCAGTGTCTGGCATGAGACGGCTATTCCATTTAAGGAAGTTATACAACAATTTGAAGATTGGCTGTCAACACATAACGCATGGGCGAAGGAGTCCAGGGGTTATCTTGATAAAGGAGCATTCATAACTTGGTGAGTTTAAATTTAACATTCGTTGATTTCATTATTCGTGTATTAGCATTAATGGTTCTAATTATGATGCATGAAACAAATATACATATGTAAATCTTTTCAAGATTCTTATGTGATCATAACTGTGTTAATGAGATAAAAAAGAATTAAGTCATATGTATTAACTGATGTAGGAAGTGAAAAGAATTAACTTTCTGCAGAGTTATGTGGAAGCTATATACAGTATGATTTCTCAATAGGTTCCGAATTTAGAAGACTGTATATAAGAGGAGAAACATTCTTAAAGAAATAAAATGGCACACTAATGCTGAGATAATACAATTATTTAAGGTATTAAATAAACTTATAAATTTTCTATTAAGTTATCCAACTTTCATGAAGAAAAGAGAAATAGAAGGTAACCTCCCTTCATGCTTTCTTCTGATGAAACTTGGCAGCATGCTTTTTTTTTTCTCTTATTGTTTCCATATTTAATTTTCCGTATCTTCACTCTCCCGGTAATTATACTATGTGACACATTGCAAGTTTCTTATATTGTTAGCTGACTTGTAAATATTTTTGAGTTCTTTAGTTGTACGTATCCAGTGGATAACAAATTTGTTAAAAGTGCATTACAAAAGTTTTCTGCATTGGTTTATATAAAGTGGAAAGTGGACTTCATGGACACTGTGCAAGCAAATATGTTTTCTGATAAGAGTAATCCTGATTTGTTGTTGTTTGTATGTATAGTGGCAATTGGGACATTAAAACCAAAATTCCGGAGCAATATGTAGTAGCAGGAATGAAGCTTCCTCCGTACTTTATGGAATGGGTTAATCTGAAGGACATCTACTTAAACTTTTACAACAGAGAGGTAATCAAGAATAGTATGTTTGATTGTTTCCAGTTCAAATTTAAAAATTGGAACTATTTTCCTTTCTTGTGTTAATAAGATTTCGATGTAACAAGATATTTATTAGGTTTAAAGTGTAACTAGAGTTTGGATTTAGATGAATATCTCAAAAGACCATACGAACACTGTGTTATGACTCGTGGATGTAAAATAGTTATGATCATTTTGTTGTTCTCCTTCATCTGCTTTTTAGTTTGACAGTAGTAGACATTAAGTTTATTAGAGAAATTGAAGACCTAAGAATCATGTTTTCAGCTTAGTGTTGGGTTGTTTGAGCACATGAATATCCTGTACTATTCCATGCCTATCCACGTAATACTGTCCCTGTATACAGAATATGTAGCTGATATGATATAGTGTAGCTGAGGTTATCTGAAGTGGTGTTTTATGAGAATGCTATCATTTATCTTCAGTTTGTGAGAAATGAAGCTATTGCTGTTAATGCAACAATCACAAGTATTAATTTGGTTCAAACAAACTTGCTTTACCACACCAAATTCTTAGCCTTGAGCTTTTGTTCTCTATTTCAATTTTTTTAAAGCATCTTTTGTTTCTGAATTCAGGCCACAGGTATGGTCCCAATGCTGCGTCAGCTTAAGATGCAAGTACTAGGAACTCACCATGTTGGAATTGATGACACGAGGAATATAGCAAGAGTTCTGCAACGCTTGATTGTCGATGGTGCAGTTGTGCAGTTGACTGGATGGAAAGGGAGTGATGGAAAGGTTGAATATCTCTTTAATAATCGCATCAAACGTCAGATGGATAGATGAAACTCTCTTAGCTCTCTAGTTAAACCTTCAGTTTTGTCGCCTTTTAGTACATCTGTATCTCCCATATTAAACCCTAAACTTTGAGTACACTTTTTAGCTGTAGTGTCTTGCTGTTGTTTTCTACAGAAAAGCCAGGGGGCACTTGGACGAATGCATGTTGTCAATTGTGGTTTCGCCAAGGTTCATGCCGCACTAGAATTTTTCCCTTTGAACAAACAGTAAATTCGATCTTGTAAACTAATTAGCACGAGTCTATATATGGAAGCAAACAAACTGATTTGCACATGAGTGCAAAGGTTCAATCGTGCCTGTCTCCTGAAATTGTAGAACTTGTTAGATCAAATTTAAGAGCTGGATGTTTGAACTGCAGCAAGATGTTGTTTGACTATACGTTGGAGACACTGTCACTGTCCTTATTTTTGGTTTTTATTTGTGTAGCGTCAAGGATTCAAAATTTGTGTTATTTCAATGATTAGATCTTGACAATGGCGAGTATAATGGGAAGAATGTTTACAAGGAGGCAAAAGTTACATGTATTCTACGGAAGATTACAAAAAATTTGAATTCGGGGGAAGTGGAAAAAAAATATAAATTTATGTTTTTAAAACAAAATGATCCATAACACGTGATGTATAATTTGTTTTAAATATTATTTTATATTTTTATTGGATCTTCAAAGAAAAATTTTAAATAGTTATTTTGATGCATTTAGCAAAAATATGATTTATTTCATTGGCCAAGTCGAAATCGAAAACATATATTAATGAATTTATTACTTTATCAGACATTTAGCGGTGGAAAATTAACAAGATCAATTTTTCACCACTGAAATTACAATTCAAAGGGGTATATTTGACGTGGATTTTTAATTAACTAGTTGACAAAGTCACGATTCGCGGTGTTATAATTTTGTTTAAAACTTTATTTATAAAATTACAATAATTACTCATTTCTCCATCATAAGTCGTCCTCCTGTTAAACACATTTTCCTTGTTAAGATCAGAATCCTAAATATTATATATTGAATACTTGTCTTACCTATTAATTTTCATGTTAACATACTCCTTTTTAATGATTCGCTCTCTCGTTGAAAAAATACCTATATAAATTCACACTTCTATATTACTTCCGATATAACTTTTAATTATATGTGCCTTACAAATACATATTCTATTTTTTATAAAACTTTTTTTTACATGTATGAAAAACAATTTATATAAATGAAAAGCAACTTATATAAATTCGCACTCTTATTTTACTTTCAATAGAACTTTTAATCATAAATGCTTACAAACACCTATTCTACTTTTGATAGAACTTTTTATTATATGTATTTCTTATAAATTCGAACTCGAGACTCTATAAATTCGAAAATCTATTCTATCGATAAAACTTTTAATTATTTGTTTAACCTACAAATTGACAAATTCGCACTTCTCGACGGCGTTATAATTTTTTTAAAAAAAACTTCATCTATAAAATTACAACAATCACTCATTTCTCCTTAATAAGCCGTCCTCCCGCTAAACACGCTTTCCTTGTTAAGATTGAAATCACAAATTTTACACATTGAATACTTGTCTTATATATTAATTTTCTTGTTAACATACTTCTTTCTAATGAGTCGCTCTCCCGTTGAAAAAACACATATATAAATTCACACTTTTATTTTTCTTACAATATAACTTTTAATTATATATGTCTTAGAAACACATATTTTACTTTTAATAGATTTTTTTTTAAATATGCATTTCTTATAAATTCAAATTTTTTTACTCTATAAATTTGAAAACTTATTCTTCTATATAACTTTTAATTATATGTCTAACCTATAAAGTCTAGATAAATTCAAACTCTTCTCTTCTATAAATTCGAACACCTATTCTACTTTCAATAGAACTTTTAATTATGTCTTACAAACGCCTATTACTACTTCTAATAGAACTTTTAATTGCAAGTATTTCTTATATATTCCAACTCTTCTCTTCAATAAATTCGAGCACCTATTCTACTTTAAATTGAACTTTTAATTCTATGTCTTACCTACAAATTCGAACTTTTCTCCTCAATAAATTCGAACACATATTCTACTAAAGGATTTTTTTTATTTATTAGTATTTAAATTTCAAAAATTCTAAAAAATTAAAAAAATAGATCGAGACAATCTTAGAGGCACCACCTAACCTCCCGCGTATTCTCCTTTATATATATACTAGTCGGTAAAGCCGCGCTTCGCATCGGCGTTATAATTTTTTAATTGTTTTTATAGATTTTATCTTATATTATGAATAATATTAAATTTATACAGTTAACACGGTACTTTCGAATATACCGATCTCTTGTTAAACATGATTCTTCATATTAATCCCTTCTCTCGTTAAAATCGAAAACCCAACTTTAATAAGTCGGTGAGACTATAATTCAGATTTTAGGTGTATATATCTATACTATTATATTAAAAACGAAACATTAAAATTTTTTGTAGTTGGTTTGTAGTGTGGTCCTCCATAGTTTGGTCATCCAATCTCTAACCGTTAGATCTTTTAAATTAAATTAATGAAAGCCATTGGATATAATACTAAATATTTTTTGGTATGTTGTGATTTTACTTAATTGTCCTTACTTAATTGTATTTCGTATTTTTACTTAATTACCCTTACTTATTTATAAAAACAATATTATTAAATAATAATATTATCTATTTATACCCAATTACCTTTTACACCTAATATATATATATTTTTTATTTTTTCTGAAAAATTCCCTTACTTTTTCAAAAATATCACGGACAATTATATTTTTTAACTAAAACATATAAGCTTTTTATTTTTGCTTACTAAAACCTCTCATTTTCCAAAAATATCACAGACAGTTTCATTTATTAAAATAAAATAATAAAATAATAATTGTTAATAACTAGCCAATTACCTATTTTAGCCAAAGTGTATATTCTTTTTTATATTTTCTAACTAAAATTTTTACTTTTCTATTTTTTCTAACTAAAACCTCTCATTTTTCAAAAATATCACGGGCAATTCTTTTTAATGAAATAAAATAATAATATTTATAATTACTAATAACTAACCGATTAGATTTTTTTTCCAAAGCATATATTCTTTTTTATATTTTCTATCTAAAATTTTTCCCAAGTAAAATCTCACATTTTTCAAAAATATCACATGCAATTTCATTTAGTAACATCTATACTATATTATTAAAGCCGAAACATTGAAAGTTTTGGTTTTCAGTCATTTATTCTATTTAATAAATAATATAATAATAGTAACTAACTGATTGCATTTTATAATTAAAACACTTTTTCTAACAAAATCTACTCTTTTTCCAAAAATATCATGGACAATTACTTTTAAATTAAAACATATTACCTTTTATATTTGTTATAACTAAAATCTCACTTTTCTAAAAATATTAGGTGCAACCCTTACTTATTTATTTTAAAATCTATTTTAGTACTTTTAATTATTTAAAAAATCTTACCTATTTTAACATGCAAGCGTATTTTTTTAACAAATACAATTAATATAATTAAAACACTTCTAAAAATATCATAGGCAGTTATTTTTTTTAATTAAAAAATGTTAGCTTTTCTATTTGTCCTTATTATTTGCCTTTTATAATTAAAACACTTTTTTCCAACAAAATCTACTCTTTTTCCAAAAATAACACGGGTAATTTTCTTTAAACTAAAACATATTACCTTTTATATTTGTTCTGACTAAAATCTCTCTTTTTCAAACATATCAGGTGTAACACTTATTTATTTTAAAATATTATTAAAGCCGAAACATTGAAAATTTTGGTTTTCGGTTTGCGGTCATTTATTATATTTAATAAATAATAATATAATATAAAACTAATAAATAACTTATTGCCTTTTATAATTAAAACATTTTTTTAACAAAATCTACTCTTTTTTCAAAAATATCATTTGCAATTACCTTTAAATTAAAACATATTACCTTTTATATTTATATTTGTTCTCAATAAAATCTCTCTTTTCCAAAAATATCAGGGTCCTTACTTATTTATTTTGAAATCTATTATAGTACTTTTAATTATTTAAAAAATCTTACCTATTTTAACATGCCAACGGATTTTTTTAACAAATACAATTAATATAATTAAAACAATTCTAAAAATATCACCGCCAGTTACTTTTTTTTAATTAAAACATATTAGCTTTTTTTTTGTCTTTTATAATTAAAACACTTTTTTTCTAATAAAATGTACTCCTTTTTTCCAAAAATAACACGGGTAATTATCTTTAAATAAAAACATATTATCTTTTATATTTCTTCTCACTGAAATCTATTTTTTCCAAAAATATCAGGTGCGACCCTTACTTATTTATTTTAAAACATATTTTAATGATTTTAATTATTTAAAAAAACTTACCTATTTTAACATGCCAACGTATTTTTTTAACAAATACAATTAATATAATTAAAACACTTCTAAAAATATCACAGGTTGTTACTTTTTTAATTAATACATGTTAGCTTTAATATTTGTCTTTATTATTAATATTATTTTAATGAATAATAAAATAATATTAATAATGCCCCATTTACCTTCCTCAGCCCCATTTGTATTAGGGTGAGCTCCCAAAATACCCACCAAATCAGTTTTTTTGCCCAAAATACCCACCGGCGTGATGCTCCGCCCTAAAAACCCACGGAATACGCATTATAGACATGCGTATACTATTTTAACAAAGGATGCGCATCTCACACATGCGTATTATTTGTAAATGCTTTACGGAATACGCATGTCATACATGCGTATATTGTTTTTGAAAAAACAAAGAATACGCATTTCAGACATGCGCATCCTTTGTAAAAGTTGAATACGCATGTCTGACGTGTGTATTCAGCGGGTATTTTGGGCGGAACATTCCGTTGGTGGGTATTTTGGGCATTTTCTCTTTGTATTATTTATTTATTTTTTTCTATGTTCCAATTAAAATTTAAATTTCACATTTTATAATTTATCATATTGATTTTTATTCTTTATTTAATATTTCTCGTTCGAACTAATTTTTTTAGTTTGTCATCTTTTAATCTTCATTGATGGTCCGTGTCTTGCACGGGTTATAGGCTAGTAAAATAGTAATATTATAAACACTAATAATTAACCGATTACATTTGTTAGCCAAATCGTATATTTTTTTTTATATTTTTAACTAAAATTTCTCCTTTTCTAAAATTAGCGCAGACGATATCTATATATACTATACTATTATATAATAGCCGAAACATTGAAAGTTTTTATTTCAATTTTCGATAATTTATTATATTTAATCTATCTATCTGTATTATTATATAATAACCGAAATATTGAAAGTTTTGATTTTCAATTTTCTCACATATATAACATAACTACAAACTCTTTTAATTATAATTTACTTAGAATTCAAAAACACGACATTTTTTTAGAAAATATTTATATTTATATATATTACAACAAAATATATTGATAATTTTGACGGTTATCTTTACTTGCATGCTTACTAAGCTAATAAACTATTATAAAATCTATAAAAAAATTTAGATTCAAAGTATTAAAGTAGTACTTTTAATTCTTTTTAAAAAGGTAGCATTTTCAGAAGTATTAAAATCTCAAAAAATTTAAAAGTAAATTTCAAAATTAATATTAAAGTCGTTTGTGCGTTGCACGGGTTATAGGCTTGTATATATATATATACCCAAAAAAGAGAATTTATGGTTCTCGCATGAGAATGTGTTAGTATTCGTGCCCTAAAGACAATACTATTATGTTCTTAGGAAAGACATTTTGATTATTAATGATTATGTTCTATGGATTTTTTCTTTAGTTATTTATTATGTCTTTATTTACTGCGATATAAATGTTAGAATAATAAATGTACAAGAAAACTAGCAGGGGTACCATATAAGTACATTAGTCAATGTTAACACTTTAACAAATGTTTTTCTCAATGCAAAAAACAGAAGTGGTTCCCTACTTGATGTGGAAATTTCATCTAAATATTGGAGTAGTAATGTTCTAACAGAAATCTGTTCACATTTTGACTATCCATATTGACCTTTTGTAAGACGCATGTTTCATTAAACATAACCAATATCACTTGTCCAGACACCAGTTCATATATTCACATAATACGTTTGATCACAGACTTTGTTAATACATTTATGAAATTACTTATATGTATCTTGACATTTAAATTCAACATTCATAGCGGAAGAGAGATGAAATAACATTATGCATCGAACTGACAATTCTTATATGCACGACTGGGAGCAGCTCTGCTGAATTGCATATGTTTTTGTTTGAGAAGATTGTTCCCTACCATTTTTAATCTATTTTTTTGTGGCTAAAGCAATAGTGCCTGTGTTTTTTTTCAGTGTCTTTCATGAAACAACTATTCCATTCAAGGATGTTGTACAACAATTCGAAGGTTGGGTGACAACACATAAGGCGTGGGCGAACGAGCCTGGAGGGCGTCTTAAAGGTGCATTCGTAACTTGGTAAGTCTAAAAGTAGCACTAAGTGGCTAGATTATTGATTTGATAACCTTTTATTTGCAAAATAATGAGCATTAGTGGCTATATCTTGGCGCGTTGGAACACAACACAAACGAGATCTGTTGCTGGAGCATATTAAATGTATTCTAGATGTTTTACCCCTTTAGAGGAGGCAACCTATGCTATGCTATATATATATATATATATATATATATATATATATATATATATATATATATATATATATACATACACATATATATATATGATCAACATTGTATTCACGATTGTTGAAGGATAATAAAGTTGAAGAAAGTCTTACGCACGAACAAACTTTTCGTTATAGTTCATACCAGAAGAAGTGAAAGGTTTTACATGAGTCTCTTAGAAAATTAGGAATGCCCATGCTTTACAATTTTTCCCCTCTACATACAAGAAACACTTTTCTAACATTGATGAACAATACATATAAACAAGAAGATAATTGAAATGCTTAAGGTATAGAAGGGCTTTCAAGTTATCACACTGTTATGGGAAATCATATGAGAAATTAGGGGCAACTTTCCTAAACATGTTTTCTTCTACATGAACTTGGTAGCCTTAGTTTTTTTCTTTCTTTCTTTCCATTTTCGGTTTTCTTTACTTTATATTCACTCACTCATAATAGAAATATGGGAACACATTGTGAGTTTCATATATCTTTAGCTTACCTTTAAATGTTGTTAAGTTAGAGGATAATAACTTACCTTAATTTGTATTGACAAGGTTACAAAATAGATAAGTTTAAATTGAATTGCAACAGTATGCTGCATTAATAAATTTGAAAGTGAAATGTGGACTTTTTTTTTTTGCTAAGGAAGGGAAATGTGGACTTTATGAACACCATGGGCAATCCTTGATATATTATTTTTTTTGTTGCTAAATCCTGATATATTGTTGTTATCTGTACTAGTGGCAATTGGGATATAAAAACCAAAATCCCGGAGCAATATGAAGTAGCAGGGTTGAAGCTTCCTTTTTACCTTATGCAGTGGATCAATGTAAATGACATCTTGTTAACGGAGGAATTTGATGATAAAAAATTTCGGGGATTGCTGGAATAACAAAATTGTAATAATGGGGGATTTTGGGTTTTTTGGATGTTTGGAGCTAGACTTGAGAGGTGTCTCGACTTGTTAGATGTGTTGGATCCTATTCCAAGATGCTTGCGTACCCTGTATTTATAGGGGTCAAGCCAACTCAGTTTTGTTATAAGATTGTGTTTTTAATCCCTGTGATTATTAGGGATGTATTTGGAATTAGTTGATTTTATCTTTTTAGATTTAGATTGGGATACCTTCCTGATTTTAAGGATATCATTTAGAGATATTTGTTATAATTAATTGGAGATTTTTCCTCGTTTCAGAGAGAAGAAATAATTAGCTTGGGAATTAAGTTAATTATTTAATAGATTCATATTGGGAAATTAGGAGATAAACGAGGCAACCGAAAATATGACGTAACAACTACCCCTCAGTTCTTCAATGCAACTTGGTGGACCGGAGAACTAAGCGTGCTTTGATCTTCCGAATTTCCTGAGTCACTGAAACAACTAGGAGTAGAAGATTAGCAAATAATATGGAGAAGATAATTACCCGTAATATATTTGTAGATGCGAGGGAGATAATATGATGTGCCCGTAATATGCATGTAGATGCAAGAGAGACAACATAATGTGCCTGTAATATGCATGTAGATGCGAGGGAGACAACATAATGTGCCCATAATATGCCTGTAGATGCGAGAGAGACAACATGCAAGATGTGAGAAGAACATATGTACGAGCACGAGTCGTCTTGCAAGTCTGAGAGAATGAGCGGCTTTGTGTAGAAATTGATGCGCTGCCCATTGTCAAGTTCGGTTTTGTAAAATCCACTATTCAAGAGATAAAAGTAGCAGAATGTAGTATCGGTATTGGTGATGTCTCTGTATGTTGAAATAAAGAGAAAATGTAATGTGTCGAAAAGGACGCCAACTCCATGCGTTTAATGGACTTACGCTTTCTAAGGAAGTCGTATTCCTACGCATCTTCAAAGACTCCAACTCCATGCATTTAGTGGACTTACGCTTCATAAGGAAGTCGTATTCCTACGTATCTTCTTGGTGAAGGAAGGACTCCAAGCTGCTACATGCGTTTAGTGGACTTACACTTCTTGAGGAAGTCGTATTCATACACATCTTTTTCCATGAAGGAAGGACTCTAAGCTGCTCCATGCGTTTAGTGGACTTACGCTTCCTGGGAAAGTCGTATTCCTACGCACCTTCTTTCACGAGGGAAGGGCTCTAGCTGCTCCATGCATTTAGTGGTTTTACGCTTCTTGAGGAAGTCGTATTTCTATGCACCTTCTTGGTGAGCTTTTCGGAAGTACGGATAAGCACCCCGGAAGTACGGGTTTACCAAGGTATTCCAAGCAACACCTTCCGCAAAGAAGGGCCTTCAAAAATATTCCAAGCAACACCTTCCTCGAAGAAGGGCCTTCAAAAAATAATTTCCAAACAACACCTTAAAGAAAGGCCTTCAAAAATAATTTCCAAGAAACACCTTCATAAAGAAGGGTCTTCAAAAATAATTCCAAGCAACACCTTCATCAAAGAAAGGCCTTCAAAAATATCACACAAAGACAACCACAGAATCTAAGAATGTCCAATATTTACGAGTAAATGTATGATGCACATGATGATATGAATGAATGCATGATGTGAATGATGCACATGATGATTAATGAATGCATGATGCGAATGATGCAAGACCTTCAAAACAAGATTACCCTGAAGGGTCTTCAAAAGACGATCACCACGTAGGGCCTTCAAACAAAATCACCCTGAAAGACCTTCAGAAGACCATTAACCCGTAATGTTTTAAAAAATATTATCATTTTAAAAATAGGGTTTTCAAAAATATTATCCTCTTCGAAAAAGGGTCTTCAAAAATATTATCTTCGTCGAAAGAGGGTATTCCAAAATTATTATCCTCCTTAAAAGAGGGTCCTCAAAAATATTATCCTCCTTGAAAGAGGTTCTTCAAAAATATTATCCTCTTCGAAAGAGGGTCTTCTAAAATATTTTCATCTTCGAAAGAAGGTCTTCAAAAATATTATCCTCTTCAAAAGAGGGTCTTCAAAAACAATTTCAAGCAATACCCTACTGAAAGAAGGGTTTTCGAAAACATTACCCTTCTCTGAGAATGACCTTCCACACCTGTTTTTTTCCATACACGAGCTAGAGAAGTAACCAAATCATGTGCTACGAATATCACATCACGATTTTTTAACATCTCCATGATTCAAATTCTACCCAGATCTGTTTTTTTTACCTTTTTGACCATGTAAACGATGTTTTCTTGTAAAACAGAAAACATGAAATTTGTAGAAAACAAAAAGATCTTTCCGACGATGTATGTCTCGTCAGAAACGGACTTATAACGAATCGGGAATCAAATAAAACATATGCTGATTAACTTCTCAATACTGGAAAAACGGGATTTGATTATGTTTTGTATTTCGAAAATAGATCGAAACATAATCTGAGAAAACACCAAGAACGAAAGTTGTAGGAAATCGCAAAAGCTTTTCGGATCATAAAAAATCATCAAAATATGACATGTATTAAATTTACTATGAATTTTATAAGATAACTTATTTGTACGGACAAAATCATAAGAAAACTTATCTTAATTTTGAATAGAACCATGAACCACCGCCTCCACCGTTCAGCTCCTCCATTAAAACCGTTCCAGATCCATAATAACCCCCCTTGCGTATTGTATATATTGATTGTCCTCCACAATCAAAAAATATCCCTTCCTTCTAACGCTAATTGTTAACGGAGGAATTTGGTGATAACAAATTTCGGGGATTGCTGGAATAACGACATTTTAATAATGAGGGATTTTGGGTTTTTTGGATGTTTGGGGCTGGATTTGAGAGGTGTCTCGACTTGTTAGATGTGTCGGATCCTATTCCAAGATGTCTGCGTGTATTTATAGGGATCAAGTCAATGCAGTTTTGTTATAAGATTGTGTTTTTAATCCATGTGATTATTAGGGATGTATTTGAAATTAGTTAATTTTATCTTTTTAGATTTAGATTAGGATACCTTCATGATTTGAAGGATATCGTTTAGAGATATTTTCTATAATTAATTGGAGATTTTTCTTCGTTTAAGAGAGAGAAAATAATTAACTTGGGAATTAAGTTAATTATTAAAAGATCCATATTGGGAAATTAGGAGATAATTCAGGCAACCGAAAATATGGCGTAACATCTACTTAAACTTTTACAACAGGAAGGTAAGCAGGATCAGTATGTTTATTAGGGTTTGTGTTAGAAAATTATTTTCATTTTCCAGTCTCTTGATTATAAGTTTTTCAGTGTAATTAGATTTTCTTTTCAGCATACTAGAATTATATTTATCAATAGTTTAACTAATGTTGTGTTCAAATTTCCTACTTAAAAAGTTATATATATATATATTTCGCTGATCTCCCTTATTTGCTTTTTAGGTTGTCCATAGACTTTGAGTTTATATATATTTCGTTGATCTCCCTTATTTCGTTGATGTCCCTTATTCACCTATAAAACCAAATCAACCAAGCTTGATTATTGTAATACTGTATGCTCATAGTCGATTTCTTACTGCGCCATGTACTCTTGGCAAGCTAACTTCACCCTGACTCGGGGGTATGTGGGCAGTTATATATGAACATATACATAGCATGAGGCTAATGTGGTGTAGCAAGGGTTGTATAAATTGTATTCAAAATCTTTTATCTAAAAAATTGTTTGAATGAAGTAATGACTCTTAATGAAACAACCATAGCAAATATCAATTTGGTTTGTAAAACTTACTTTAGCGCACACAAATTCATAACCTTGAATATTTGTTGCTCTATTTCAATCTTTTTGATGCATCTATTTTAGTTGCTTTCTGTTGTGAGAGAAATTTGGTATAACACAATTGAGAGAATCTCGCCGGAATATCCGTGGAATGTGTCCTTGGTTGTCGGACAGAGCTGTAGGTTTGTAGCTATAAACCTGAACCTCGTTAAAAATACAGAACAGTTGAAGTAGTGTTTCTGGGGGCTGAGTTGACAAAACCACCGGATGAAAATGGCAGAATAGTTCCTATTCGGCCGGCCAATTCACCAGAAAATGTATCACTGAGGGTACACGAGCCTTATGCGTGTAGAGAGTGAAAATCTGAATCCTTTAGTCAAGTGCCTACATATCCTATTTATAGGAATCAAGCCCCATGTAGTTCTATTAGGTTTATACTTCTTCCTTTCTGTGAATTCGGCCACTCTAAGATAATCCATCTTATAGTTATAGTCGAATTATACACCTGTAGCTGAGCTTTCCAGTGTCCTAATTCATATCCATCACCAAGTCCTATAAAACCTCATATATTTAATGTATATCCGAACCAATCAATATAAGTCATATATTGATTGTTATTGCTCCAGCCAATACGTTTTATTAAGCCTAGAAGTCCTTTGTCAAGAGTAATTTTGTGCTCTTAAAGTATAGGAAACCGAGTCCTTGTCCAACTCTAACTCTGTCCCAGAGAGGTTCAGACCACCCTGCACCTGAAGCCATGCCCGCAGTCAGAACACCCTGAACCTGAACCTGTTCCACAGGGCCGCAAAGCTGAACCTTGGCACTATGAAGCTGAACCTTAATACATCCAATCCTTACCAAATCCATACTAGTTGGGTCTATATTGCATGTGGGCCTTAAATTGAGTCCATGTGAGATTTTGGGCACAACAACTACCATTGCAGTATTGAATACAAGAGGAACCAAAACCTTCCACTCATAAGCTCTAAGTCACATAAATCCCAAAAAATAAAATAAGCTTCCTTATTTTGAACCTCTAAGCTTACATGAGAAAACTCTATGTAAGAAACAAGAGATTCAAATAATGATAGTGTCCATTTTACTCTTCAGTAAACAACCCTTAACCTCATAACCAGCTGTTGGTACACAGTTGAACACCATTTACCCGAATGAACCTTAAAAGGAATAATCCTCCGTTATTTTCCCGAAAATCAATCATGTGTTTTAATTAAGCTCCAACAAAAAACCTCAACCTATTTACACATTATCCCTTGGAAAAGAATTCGAATTTCAAATTAACATGCAACAAACTTCTTTTATTCCTCCTAGAAAATTGAACCATGCATTAACCCTTCATATTTTCTGTTTTTTTTTAATCTTCGACCTACCAAAGGGTGCCACCTGGCGCGACTGCTCTTATACCTGTCTGTACTTAATACACGCCCCTACATCCTTTTTTATTTTTATTTTTCTTCCTAATACAAACTGTTAATTTTCCACTCTCTCTCTATCCCGGCGAAGAGCTCCAAAGCAGCCTATATCTTCCGACGATCCTTCAATTTCCGACAATCCTCCGCCTGCAACACTCTGTAAGGTATGCATCTTCCTTTATCTGTCGCTTTTAATTCTTATTTATTGCTGCATGCCACCTCTTTTCTGTGTTCACATCACTTGTATATATACATCCATAGGCATACACACACATCAACACTTACATCCGTTGCTATTTTTTTTAATTCACAAACTATGCTATCATGCATATACCCTCATGTCTGTAAACATGCAACTTTACCCTTTGTCTTGACCATGTAATCGAGTAAAATCGAAACCCTTTTTAAACTGGTGCCCTTTCGGTCCCACGAATCACACATAATGATCTATCCATTCACCTTCCTAAAGACCCTTATCTACATGTCTGATAATTCTCATGTATTACATGTTTCTTGTTAATCCGATGTTGATATGCTACCGCCTAGAAGAGTTTGACCTATTGAGCCAATAACCAAGCCCCTTTTTCTCAGCTATAGGTTTAGATCTAAGCACAATTAACCTTTCATACAGGCGACGACCTCTACGAACCTGTATCGATCCTTTAGGTATAAAGATAACTTTGAAATTAACATTCCGGGAGTTTATTTTTATCTCGGTCATAACCTGTTTGTCATAAATCCCCAGTGACAATCCACAAAGACGCTCAACTACACACCTCTGTAAGCTTCACAGTTTACTTGTCCTCTTGCATGTCTGGTTGAGGAGAAACCTGTTAGCCATTTACTTACCCTGCTCCATCTTTTGCAGATGTCAGGGAACTCAGCCCCGGCCAGCTCTCATCAATCAACTGCCCATGAGGTTCAAACCCATAATTCCGATTTCTTGTCAGTCAGAACCCCTTTACCAAGACCTCTTGCTATTAAACCAGTCAGCAATAGAACCCGTTCCAAGGTTAAGGTGTTAATCCCTGAAAAAACTATCATATCAGTTCGAACCAACCTCTTTTCTCACCAAATCAAAGATACAAAACCAGTAACCATTCAACAGACATCCTCTGAAAACTATCCAATCCATGGAACCGAAACCTTGCCTCACTCCAAGCACCATTCCCTTGATTAGGGATGGCAATCGGGTCGGGTCGGCTCGGGTTTAACATTATCCAAATCCAAACCCGATTTTTTTAACCATACCCGAACCCGACCCGAACCCGAAAAATACCCGAAAATTAATATCCAAATCCAATCCAATGGATTTCGGTTCGGGTTTGGATATACCCGAAACCCGAATTTTTTTGAATTGGATTTGGATAATATCCGAAACCCGAAACCCGAAAATTATTGGATTTGGATAATACCCGAAACCCGAAAATAAAAATCCAAAATTTAAACAAATTTAACAGAAGTCAGCATTTCAGTAACATTTAGCAATTAGCAATCCAAGTCTCCAAGTCCAAGATACAACCTTTCCATGAGCATGACAAAATATCATCTGGATCCAAATTCCAAACATATTACAAACTCAAATTATTAAATAAGATGGTTCTGCCTCTAACAATGGCATATATATATTACTTGGTTGTGTATAAATTTAGTAGCACATGATATAATTTTTTAACTAGTCTTATAGTGTTAATAGTGAGCGAGTACGATTACTTGGTTGTGTATAAATTTAGAGCATATGATATAGGGTATAAGGTATAAGGTTTAGGGTTTATGGTTTAGGGGTTAGAGTTTAGGGTAAGTGGGTAACCCCTAAACTTTGAAATTTCTAATCTTTTTCTTATATAATTAAAATTTTTAAATCTCTTTATAATTGATAGGTTGATAGGTTAGGGTCTGTGTGAATTTTATATCATATATATATATATATATATATATATATATATATATATATATATATATATATTCGGGTTTTTTTTCGGGTTTCGGGTTCGGATCGGGTTTCAGAGTTTTGGATATTCGGGTTTTTTTTCCGGGTTTCGGGTTCGGATCGGGTTTGGATCAGGTTTCGGATTTCGGGTCGGGTTTCGGATCGGTATATGTAAAATCCAAATCCAAATCCAAATATTTTCGGGTATAAAAATCAAATCCATATCCAAATCCAAATCCAAAAAATCGGGTTCGGTATATCCAAAAAATCGGGTTTCGGATCGGGTATCCATCGGGTCGGATAATTTTGCCATCCCTACCCTTGATGAAGAAGTTTCATCTGCCAAAACCAGAACCTTTGTCCACCCTGAACCGAGCTCTGAGGTTGAGGTGGAAACCTCGACCGACAATGAAGCCCCTTCTGAATCTCAGGGCATTATCCCATCTTGCGAAGAACTTGACACCTCGATGAACGCCAACAGATTGAAGCTCCTCCTTCAAAAACACCAACCCAGCTGCCGTTTGGTGATACCTTCCCCTGGGGAGAGGTGTCACCGTTTTGATAACTTTGAACCTGATCAACAGATACCTTGTGCCGTATTTTCTGCCACATTTTTCAGAATGGGTTTGTTCATCCCTCTGCACCCTTTTATTCATGATATTGTCACCTATTACAATATTGCTCCGCTTCAAATGACTCCAAACGCCTACCGAATGGCAATGTGTATGTTCATCATTTATGACCAACTGTTTGAGAAGAAAATGTCTGCCCGCGAGCTGGGTTTCTTTTACCAGCTCAAACAGACGGAAAAAACTCCGCAATGCATCCACGATGGCCAATGCATCAAAGGAAACATGACGGGAATGATCGATTGGTTACCCCAATTTTTGTATTGCTACGACTGTCCGGCCTATAGAACTAAGTTTAACAGATATCCTAGTAAGTACCTCGCGCATAACTCCATTATTCCTTTCTGAATACTTTAGATAGTATATTCTAACTCATCCCTAAACCTTATATAGAGATTCAAAGTAAAACAGCTCTCAAGGGGCACTCCTTAGAAAGGGCCCATGAAGCCTTGAAACAGTCAACAACACTAGGAGATGGTGCTAGTCTGCTAACGAATCAAAACCTTATAAAATGCGGTTTCATGTCAAATGAGAGAACCACAAATTGGTTTTCAACAGAGGACTCCGAAGCTGAAGCCTCAAACAAAATAGGTTCCCTATCATATCTTTATGCCTTACTTTATTTTACACGCATCCATGACATACTCATATCACATATATATGTTTAATTGCTTGTGTGGTAACCTTTGGCCTTTCTTATAGATATGGCTTCTGGTGTGCCATCTTTTGTCAACAAATCAGCTAGTTATGATGATCTTTTTGGCGACGAAGAAAAAGATCTGGTACCAATTGACGCCACTCCCATATCTAGAATGAAATCAACCACTGTTTCTCAGGACAAGTCTACCACCTCTTCAAAAAGGAAATTTCCACTTGCTGCTGTTGCTGACTCTGCCAAAGGTTCAGGTCCTCATTTCAACAAAAAAACTCAAGCCTTCTACTCCTGGAGCTATAGGTGAAGGTTCTAGCCCCTTCATTCGCAAGTTCTTTACCATGGCTGGGAACCAGATCCCGGAAGAAACAATCGCTGAGTGGGATAAGATGAGCCTGTCAGAAGCTGCTAAGGCCACCACTTGGTGTGAAGCTCAAAGCTTCTTTCACACCTTGAAACGGGGAGAAGAGATGGTAACAACAGCTCGGGGTGACCAATGGCTATCTGAAGAATTAAAACAACTGAAGAATTCCCTCAAAGAAAGTGAAGTCGAGAGAAAGAAACTAGATGACGCTAGTAAGAAGCTTAAGGCTTCCGAGGCTAAGCTATTGAAAGAACGTGACCAACTAAACGCCACTATAATCAACATTGATGCTGAGAAGGACACTTTAAAAGCCTCCTACACCAAGAAAGTTCAAGACTTTAAGAAAAAGTTAGATTCTCTCAACACCACCATTGCCTTGGAGAGATCCACTCGCGAAGCCGCCAAGCGTGAAAAGTTTGAAGCCGGGTATAGCCGAGGGGTGAATGACTACATTGAGTCTACATATGATCATTTCTCGTCCTTGGACTCGACCTTGCTTGGCGATGATGCAGTGAAGATGGTGGAGGAAATTAAGAAGAAAGAAGTTAATGTTGCGGTAGATCAGGAAAAGATTGTCCAGTTGGAACCTAAAATTGAGGCGCAGGCTGCGGCAGACGGCACCGGCCTAGAGGTTCAAATGGAAGATGTGGAGAAAGCTGATCCAGCTCCTGACCAAGACGCTCCTGATACCTCTCCTGACAACCCCGCTCCATGATCACCAACTTTCATTACCAGTTCCTTTTAAAAACATTTACACCCTTGCGAGGGTTAACATTTATGGTTTTTTATTCTGATAACATTCCCGGCGCTTGCGCCATAAGTTTCAAACATTTGAATGAGGGTGCGGGTACCTCCGAATACCTCGCAAGATATAACATTTAACTTTTGGTTTTCATCTTTTTATTTATCGTACTTTCATCCTTCGTATGTTCAAAATCCATGTTTAAATTTGCCATGCTATTTCTACCAAATAATCATTAGGTTGCCATAATGAGTTCACATGCAGGTAGCTGTAGCTTCATGCAAAATCCTGAATGCGTGAGCTAAACTTGTTATGCATCATTAGATAATCAATATGCATGTACCAGTAAATAGATATGTGCCAATCCTAGAATATTCCAGATATATACCATGTAGGTAGCCAATAGGATCTAAACCATAAGATCAAATTTTACCTAAGGTTGATCAATATGCATATTTGCGTTATTGTAGCCACAAACCTGAAGCTCACCCGAGCTGTCTTCTACCTCTTAACCAGAGATACAAACCACATAAGATAAAAATTATTTGCAACATGATCGTTCCAATAATGTGTAAGTAAATCATCCTTGCACCTAGTATCCTTAGATACATAATCCATATTCCATAGATTAAAATATCCACAAGCCATCCTATCCAATGCCTTAGAAAAACCCAATTATCCATGCATATCCCTGCCTAAGGTAATGCGCCACTAAATTCCACGTGCTTCATAAATCTGTATGAAGCTTAATCCATGCTACAGCTTCAGGAGTTCACTAACCATGAACCTCCATAGTGTAGTTTTGACTTATTCATGTTCCAGCTTGCAATCGTGCAAGGGGTTTAATCCAGAGTGTGGCATGTGTTTGGCTCCCACACTTTACCATGATATTTATGCCTAGTGTCCCTAGGGCTTATATGAGCCGTTAATACACTTATATGTTTAATCCATAAGTCTTAACCTTCATCTCATAATTCATGAGTGTGAATCTCCAATCCAATCCCATAATATCAAATCCAATCCAATGATATTAAATCCAATCCAAATCCATTAAATCCAATCCAATGATATTTTGTTTCAAAATTTAACATTTTAAACATGTATTCCAAAATTTATCATTTTAAACATGTACAGAGTATATCCACTACCCCCGGTTATTTATCATATAATCACTTATGGTGAAGAACTAAACCGAAATAATCATGCATTCATTCTTTATCTACATGTAATTCTTATAGTAAACCAACAAAGAATAACAAATCATTCAAGCAAGAACAACCATATGAACCTAACATACAGGTTTCATTAATATTGTAAAACTTGTCAAAAGACATCAAATAGGTAGGGTGTGCATACACTACCCCCCGAGTGTTCAGAGAACAAATGAAAATAAACAATTATGAATCTGAAACAAATTGCTATGAAGCTGAACCACCCAGCTATGAAGCTGGAGCTAACAACTATGAAGCTATACCTAAGCATGGCAGTTACAACTAATAAACCGCTTTTATTATTCCTATGCCTGGAAGAGGCCCACAGAAATAGTACCCGATAGTTTCACTGGTAATATTTCTTAAGATGCTCACCATTCCATGCTCTTGGAATGAGCTTTCCATCCAAATCAGTGAGATGGTAGGTACCTTCCCATAAGACATCCTTTATGAGGTACGGACCTTCCCAATTTGCACCAAATACGCCATGACCATGAACCTTCATGTTGGGCATCATCCTCCTTAAAAACAAATCACCAACCTTCAACGGACGAGCACGAACCTTGCCGTCAAAGTACTTCCGAGTACGCTGCTGGTAAGCCAGCCAGCTTCAGTTGTGCAGTAGCTCGAACTTCTTCCACCAAATCCAAGTACAAACGGTGATTCACTTCATTATTCCCAGGATCATAATTATCTCTTCGAAATGATCCGGCCCCAATTTCCACGGGCACCATAGCTTCACAACCATAGGTTAAGGTGAAGGGTGACTCCCCAGTAGTGGTTCGCGGTGTTGTGTTGTATGACCACAAAACCATAGGGAGTTCCTCAGGCCAACACCCTTTGCTTTCCTCCAGCCTGGTCTTCAAAGTGTACTTAATGATCTTATTGACAGCTTCCGTTTGACCATTACTTTGAGGGTGGTAAACTGTCGTGAAGCCCTTTTGAATCCCAAGATCATCACACAGCTTTCGTAGCTCTTTGCTATCAAATTGTTTTCCATTATCTGAGATTAGTTTTTAGGGAACCCCAAATCTACAAACAATTGCCTTGAACACGAACTCCTTTATCTTTGCATCTGTTATCTTAGCCAGAGGTTCAGCTTCAGCCCATTTGGTGAAGTAGTCTACAGCTACAACAACATATTTCACACCTCCTTTCCCTTGAGGAAGCTCCCCAATCAAGTCAATCCCCCACACAACAAAATGCCAAGGGCTGGTGAGAGGTTTTAACGGGACAACGGGATTGCTATTGAAATTTGCGAACCTTTGACAACGATCACATGCCCGAGTGAACCTATGAGCATCCTTCTGAATTGTGGGCCAATAATATCCTTGACGGAGTATTTTATGTGCCAGAGAGGTTCCACCCGAATGATTGCCACAAATTCCTTCATGGACTTCTCGCATGATGTACTCGCACTCATCCCCTGATATGCACCTTAACAGTGGCTTGTTAAATCCTCTTTTGTACAAAAGACCATCATAGATAACATACCTTGCAGCCTGGTATTTTAACCTTCTAGCCTCTTCTTTCTTTTCTGGCACGATTCCATTTGTGATGTACTCCATGATAGGTGTTGTCCACAACACCTCAGCTACAGGTTCCAAATTCATGACCTCTAGCTTAGGGATGCTAGGCTGAAGTTGTATCTCCAGAGGTATGACCCCTAACATAGTGGCTTCCTTTTGTGAACCTAACTTCGCAAGCGCATCAACATCAGCATTTTGTGCCCTTGGAATCTGCTCAAGGTTCACCTCCTTGAACCTACTTATCAGCTCCTGAGAGTACCTCATGTAGAGGTCAGTACGAGGACCTCTAGCCTGGAATCCTCCTCGAATATGCCATACCACCAACAGGGAGTCGCTGAAAACAGTCAGGTTTTCCACCTTCATTTCGAAAGCAAATTTCAAACCAGCTATTAGAGCTTCATACTCTGCATCATTGTTAGTCGCATAAAAAGCAAAATGAATGGAGCTTTGAAGCTTGTGACCTTCTGGGTTAATAAGAACAATACCAGCTCCTGCCCCATTTTCATTCACTGCACCATCCACGTAGAGTGTCCACCAGGGTGAACAGTTTTCAACCATCTCCTCCGGAGCTATAGGTTCTGTTATACACTCATCACCCTTAACCTCAAATGATGGAGGAAATTCCAGTAGAAAGTCCGCTAGCACATGTCCCTTTATAGCCGTCCTTGGCTTATATTCAATATCAAACTGACCCAACTCCACAACCCATTTCATAAGCCTACCTGAAGCTTCAGGTTTATGTAAGACTTGCCTTAAAGGGAAAGAGGTACGTACCTCAATCCGATGTGCCTGAAAATAAGGCCGGAGCTTCCTTGAAGCTAAGATTAGTGCATAAGCCAGTTTTTCCATATTAGAATACCTTGTCTCAGCGTCCAACAGCCTTTTGCTCACATAGTAAACCGGGTGCTGAACCTGCACCTCCTCACGAACTAGCACATCGCTGATTGAGTACTCTGAAACTGCCAAATATAGTATGAGGACCTCTCCATCGAGAGGTTTAGACAGTAATGAAGGACTGCCCAATTGCTCCTTTATTTTTGTGAAGGCGGCTTCACACTCCGGGCTCCATTCGAAGTTCTTTCCTTTCTTGATTGCTGCAAAGAATTCTCTACATTTATCCGAAGACTTAGATACAAACCTGTTCAGAGCTGCAACCCTACCAGTAAGACTCTGAACCTCCTTTATGTTACGAGTAGACCGCATCTCAATTAAGGCTTTAATCTTTGAAGGGTTTGCTTCAATTCCTCGGTGATTAACAATGAAGCCTAGAAACTTTCCTAATTCCACACCAAAGACACACTTTTGTGGATTGAGCTTCATCCTAAACCTCCATAGTATGTTGAACATTTCAGATAAATGTAACACATGGTCAACTGCGGCTTTAGACTTAACCAACATGTCATCCACGTAAACCTCCATAGTTTTTCCAATCTGGTCCTTGAACATCTTATTAACCAGCCTTTGGTAGGTAGCTCCAGCATTCAACAACCCAAAAGGCATTCCAATGTAACAGTATAAACCTCTATCTGTGATGAAGGACGTATGCTCCTGATCAGGTTCATACATGGGAATCTGATTATATCCCGAGTAAGCATCCATGAAGCTCAAAAGAGCATGCTCAGCTGTAGCATCAACCAACTGATCAATGCGTGGAAGTGGGAAACTGTCTTTAGGGCACGCCTTATTCAAATTTGTAAAATCCACACAAGTTCGCCATTTTCCATTGAGTTTCTTGACAAGCACCGGGTTTGCTAGCCAATCCGGGTAGAATGATTCTCTTACCAAGCCAGCTTCCAACAACCTGTCAAACTCTTCCTTGAGGGCTAAAGCTCTCTCACCACTTATTGCCCTTCGTTTTTGTCTCACAGCAATCCTCTCGGGATCAATGTTAAGGCGATGACACATCACTCTAGGGTCGATTCCCACCATGTCAGAATGACACCAAACAAAAACATCTAGGTTACTTTTTAAGAAACGAGTCAATGCTTCCCTAGCTTCAGGTTCCAACTGTTTACCAGTCTTCAACTCCTTAGAAGGATCAACTGCATCTACCAGAATTGACAGAGTGTCACCAGCAGCTCCTGTTGTCTCCTTAGCTTCAGGCATCCGGGGATCTAGATCAATCTTCCCCTGAACCTCAATATCAGCCTTCCCAGGCTGTGGGGGAACCTTGGGTGAGCTTTTCACATGACCATCCTCGAAATCACTGTCATTTACTTCTTCAACAATACCTTCAATAAGAGGTTCCTCGATTTCCAAATTTTTTGGTGGGGGTGCCTCCAACATCCGTACCTCATTCTAGGTATCTAACCCCGAAGAAAAGACAATATATGTGGTGTCCTCTTCACCTGGATGTTGGATAATCATAATCATATTACACAAATCTTTTACCTATCGTGGAGGTTCATCTTTCCTTGACGCTTACAGGTATCTATAGCAATTATCCATGGTGCCTCCATCAACCAGCAACAAGTGCTTTGAAGCTTGCTCGACAGTGCGCAAAGCCTTACTATAGCATTCCCTTGAATCTTCTTGGCAGCCCTTTAGACATCCGATCCCATTAGGAGTAGGGAACTTCATGAAGAGATGGTAGATATAGGTTACCACCCTCATCTCTTTCAAGAGAGGTCTGTCTACAATGCAATTGTAGGAAATGTCTTCTTTTACAACCATGAATTCTGCCACATGCGTAGCTCTTAGAAGTTCAGCCCCCAACATAACAGGGAGCTTCACTCTTCCCACAACCTATACTGGTCCGCCAGTAAATCCATATAAGTCATTATAAGCAGAGGACATCTCCTTGTCCGCAAGTCCCATTTCCTGATAAGTGTTGTAAGCCAGTATATTGCAAGATCTTCCATTATCCACCAGAACTCGATGCACATTGAGCCCTCCAATCGTGATAGTCACCACCAATGCATCGTTGTGGGGGTGATGCACATGCCTAGCGTCATCCTCAGTGAAGGTGATGTCCACAGCTTCACCTTTAAAAAGCTTCGGGGGTCTATCGGCCAAATGATAAACGTTTGTGAGAGGGCTTCCTCTAGCCTCACGTGTATAGTTCTTCATTGCATTCCTGCTAAAGCCTCCGATATATGGTCCACCAATGATTGTGTGGATACTACTAGCCCTGGTAGTTCGTTCAGGTGCAGACTTGTCTTCATCTCTCTTGGACTTGTCATCTTTGTATTTTTTTGCCTCTTGGGCCACAAATTCCGTAAGGAACCCTTTTCTAATCAAGTCCTCGATATGATCTTTGAGGTGCCGATAGTCGGCAGTTTCGTGCCCATTATCATCATGGAAAGCACAGTACCTAGCCAAATCCTTTCTCCCGGGAGGTCCCGTTCGGGAGGGCTTCCTAAACATCCCCGTTTTATCACCAACTTCAAATATATGCTCAACAGGAGCAGCCAAAGGAGTGTATTCCGAGTACCTCCGGCTACCTTTCGAAAGTGGGTACTTGTATTCCACTGTCCTCTTCGTATTTGTAGAATTTATTGATAGAGGTGCAGTTTTCACCTCCTTGCTAGCCTCCCTGTTGTCAGCTGAAGCTGCGGTATAGGTCGCCCGCTTGCTATAATTTCTCTCATTTGGGTTGTATGACCTATTCCTTTTGTTCCTATTCCAATCTCGTGAAGCATTATCCTTCTTTAAATTCTCCAGGGACTGCTCCACCACCTTATGCCTTTCTGCCTTTGCATAAAAATCAGCCAACATAGTCAGTTCCTTACTTTGAAGCTCCTTCCAGAATTCAGTCCCGGGCTTGACCCCGGCTATCAAGAAATTCTTGTAGGTCTCATCCGTGGTTTTCCTCACCCTTGGAACCTCAGAATTGAACCTCTTAAAATACTCATTCAAAGTCTCATTATCACGCTGCTTAATGTTTGCAAGCGTGTTAGTCGTAGGTGCGAACGTGACTGAAGCTCTAAATTGGGTCACAAACATCTCACCCATCTGCCTCCATGACTTAATCGAATTAGACGGAAGCCTCTTGAACCACTGGTGAACACTATCCCTTAGAGTCGTAGCCAACAAATGACATTTAGTGCGATCCCTGATTTGGTAAACTTCCATCTCCGTGTTAAAACGGCTAAGAAACTCCACGGGATCAGCAGTCCCATCAAACTTCAAATCTCCCACTCCCCTGTAGCTACGGGGTAAGGGTGAGTCTCGCACATTCTTAGTGAAAGGTGAACCCATTGTCAGCCCTGACTGTGGACCTTTTTCTGCCATAATCTTCTCAAGGACTTTTCTAAGGTCCTTTTCCTTATACTTCCCATCACCTTCAGTTGACACGGAGGTGTCATCAGTATCTTCTACATCAGTGGAATTTCCATCAGGGCTATCATCAGCCTTATAAGACGAGCTAGAGTTGTGCTCATCCTCATGTTTAGAGTGGGATTTCTCCTTATGACTCCTCGACCCCTTGGACTGTGATTTCTCACTTTGCACATTCTTGGGGGTTTTCTGCTTTGTCTCAGAAAGTTTATGCCTTAAATCCTCATTTGTGAGTTTCTTCCCCATTCGATCAAACACGCTTACACTCCTCGTAGTTGAAGGTCCATGGTCCTCCTTATCCTTAGCTTCAGTTTCAGAGTCCCAGTCTAGATTACTCTTATCAGTTTCAACATCAGAAAAAGTCTTTTTAGTCTTCTCCTTCTCAGACCCTTCTTCATCGCTGCCAAAATCCAACCGAATTGGTGTAACCTTTGGTGTCTTGGAGCGTTTTTCCGAGGACCTTTGTTTCTTTCGCCATTTTTTCATCTTTTCAGACCTTCTCTCCAAGGAATCGACCCTTTCGCCAATTTTCTTAAGGTGATCACGAATATCCTTGTTCGTAACCTCGCCTTGAGGACCCTTTCCACGATCATCTTCGCCATTAGTTGGCATTTGCGTATTACCGGAATCATCCGACATCTTTTCTCTCTCAAGATTTTGATGGAGTTCTCCTCCTTCTAGCGCCACTTATGTTGTGAGAGAAATTTGGTACAACACAATTGAGAGAATCTCACTGGAATATCCGTGGAATGTGTCCTTGGTTGTCGGACAGAGCTGTAGGTTTGTAGCTATAAACCTGAAGCTCGTTAAAAATACAGAACAGTTGAAGTAGTGTTTCTGGGGGCTGAGTTGACAAAACCACCGGATGAAAAGGGCAGAATAGTTCCTATTCGGTCGGCCAATTCACCGGAAAATGTATCACTGAGGGTACACGAGCCTTATGCGTGTAGAGAGTGAAAATCCGAATCCTTTAGTCAAGTGCCTACATATCCTATTTATAGGAATCAATGTCCTGTGTAGTTCTATTAGGTTTATACTTCTTCCTTTCTGTGAATTCGGCCACTCTAAGATAATCCATCTTAGAGTTATAGTCGAATTATACACATGTAGCTGAGCTTTCCAGTGTCATAATTCATATCCATCACTAAGTCCTATAAAATCTCATATATTTAATGTATATCCGAACCAATTAATATAAGTCCTATATTGATTGTTATTGCTCCAACCAATACGTTTTATTAAGCCTAGAAGTCATTTGCCAAGAGTAATTTCATGCTCTTAAAGTATAGAAAGCTGAGTCCTTGTCCAACTCTGACTCTGTCCCAGAGAGGTTCAGACCACCCTGCACCTGAAGCCATGCCCGCAGTCAGAACACCCTGAACATGAATCTGTTCCACAGGGTCGCAAAGTTGAACCTTGGCACTATGAAGTTGAACCTTAATACATCCGATCTTTACCAAATCCATACTAGTTCGGTATATATTATATGTGGACCTAAAATTGAGTAAATTTGAGATTTTGGGCACAACACTTTCAAGGACATTAGTGGTTGTTTTCTTTAGAAAAGAGTTTGCAGAACAGAGCATCCGGCAAATGTGTGCGGTTTGTTTGTATACACGTGAGAAGTTGCTATAAAAAGAAGAACAGTCCCGAATATTTGATAACCAAATTTTCAATTTATTTATATTCATATGTTTAAAACAACTTATGTATTTGAAAATCTATAAATTTAACAAAAACTGCCATTAATCACCTTCATAAAATTGATTTCTCTAAACCAATTAACATATTAACATTAACCTTGCCAACTTCAATAACATATATTATGCAAACTTTCCATCATTAATTAAATAAATCATTTTATATTTACTCTTAATTACTAAATTAAAAAATACGATACAATCAAGAATTAGATAAAACTTGATATATTAATTCAAAAATTTGTCACACATAATAAAAATGTGACATTTTACTTGAAAACCGTTACACACATTGAATGTATTTCTACAAAATACAATAACCACTTCACATTTCGCATTTCATTTCGTATCCTTTACTTTCCAAATTTACAAAATTTTACATATTTGGCGGTAACGTTCGCTTTGGTGCCAAATATATTCACAAACCTACATATTTCTCCGGCGCGTGATTTACCAAACGACTCTCTAATTACATTAAAAAATAAAATATACACCACTTCCTCAGAGCGTTAACACACGCTTTGACACTGCGAGTGGGGAAATGGGACACAAAAAACCCAAACCCTTCTTTTTATTTCCGCCCTAATTCATCTTTATATATTTCACACCGAGTAGCTGAGAAAATACACACACAAAAGTTCTAGAGAGAGAAAGTTCTAGAGAGAGAAAGTCCCGATGAACAAGTCAATCGCCGGCGCTCCGGAGTCATAACGCCGTAACAAGTATCGATTATCTTAACTCTAATTTGTTTGTTTTTTTAGCGATATTTTCTAGGGTTTCATTTTGGTATCTATCTGTTATATACACACACTGTTCAATTCATGAGGCGTGTGAGCTGTGATTCAATGTGTTTGTTGATTTGATCTGATTATTAGCTTGTTTGATGCTGAATTGGATTGTTTATATGTTTAATTGAGATATGTGTTGTTGATTTATGTGTGTGTGAGGTTTTGGAGGTGTGTGATTGGGTGGATTTATATTTGTTTGGGATATTATTGAGTGGAGGTGTGATGCGATTGTCGAGGCCTGCGGTGTTTTCGAAAACGAGGAGGAAGAGGAGTAAGGGTTTGGGGAGTGGTTTTAGGGTTAAGAAGAAGCAAAAGAGGCTTGATGCGATTTGTGAAGATGTTTATAGTAGGAATCATGGTGTGGTAGAATTGGGAAGTATGGAGAGGAATGTTGGTGGTGGTGAGGCGGAGGTTAGGAGAAGCTCGAGGGCGAGGAAGGCTCCGGTTTTGCTTGATGCTTCTCCGCTTCCGGCGAAGAAGCGGAGGAAGTTTGATAAAGGGATTGGGATTGGGGTTGGGAATGGTTCGGAGGAGAGGCTGAGGAAGGAGTGGGTCAAGGGTGATTCGGAGTCTCCGTGCTCGACTTCGAAGAAGGTGGAGGAGGAATCGGGTGATTGGAAATCGAGGTTGAGAGCTAGGGGTAATAATGGGAGTTTTAGAGAGAGGGGAGAAGGGGAATCGGAGTTGAAGGGTAAGATGAAACTTTTTGAAGATGTGGATGGATTTGGATGTCAGTCTAAGATGGAGGGTGTGGGATTGAGTGAGAATAATCAGAAATTTAGAGCCAGGAAGCTTAAAGTAGAAATTAGAAAGTCACAGAGACCTGATGATATTGGAGTATTAAACGTTTCCAGTAATGAGCATCAAGAGACTTGTTCTGGAAGTGTTTTGGAGGGTAACAAGGACAAGAACAAAGCAGAGCTGTCAGAAGACAACGATGGTGATACTGTGCTAATGGAGAGTGCGGATACTGTGCTCATGGTCAGTGGGGATACCTTGAACATGGAGAGTGGGGATACCTTGATCATGGATAGCGGGGATACCTTGATCATGGATAGTGAATTGGCAGGTGTACATGAGGGGGAACGGGTAGGTGAACAGGAGGAGGAACCGAAGCAAAATGTAGCTTCCACAGAAATTTTAGAGGAAAAGAAGGATGAGATTCCACCTAGCGTACAATCACAGCAGCGCATGGTGAATGATAATATGCAATTCATGGAATGCGATAAGGTGAATGAACAACCGGAAATGGAAAACCAAAAAGACACTTCAGCAGCAGGTGGCGCTGTAGGTCAACAAGTAGATGTAAAATCAAATGATAAACCTTTGGAAAGTGAAACTTCTAAGTATGTACATGATCCGAACTATCCTTTGAAGAATGAACTGAGTAAACCGCGGATAAAAAAGGGAAGAAGATGCGGCCTGTGTGGGGGAGGAACCGAAGGAAAACCTCCAAATATATTATTGCAGCATGGGCTTGGGAGTGATGATGAGGCATACTCTGGGTCTTCTGATGCCGAGGAACCACTTTATGACATGTGGGATGGATTTGGTAATGAGCCCGGCTGGCTAGGGCGCCTCTTGGGTCCCATTAATGATCGTTTTGGTATTGCTGGAATATGGGTTCATCAACATTGTGCTGTTTGGAGTCCAGAGGTGCGGTTTCTGCTGAACGTATTTTTACTTATTTTATGTGCTGCCCTTTTCTTGCACAGAACTACAATCTGGAGCAAACACAATTTACTTTTAAGTTATAAATAAGGTTGCTTATTTCTGTTTCTTTCTACCAGTATCAGAGTTTTAATCATTCGAAGCTAATCTTGTTCTATGTATGTCATAGATTCTAGACTATAATAACTAAATTCTAAAGGTATTTTTGTCAAGTATTGATATGTCCATTTGAGGATTCTACAAGTATTGTCATCTTGCTAGTTCAGAGAGTGGAGAGTTTAAAGCTCTTGGAGGAAAGAAAAATGTACTGACAAACGTGAACTTTTTTCTTTGTTTATATCTGTTGCTTGGCATTGTTAATTGAACCTGCTGAGAGGGGTTTTCCTGGAGATGTTGATTAAACTTGCTGCTAGAGTTTTTGATGATATATTTTCCGGTGCACTTTGTTTCAAGGTCGATATGCCTTTTTGCAGATGGTTCTTTAAAACATGTATACGTGTCTTTCTGTTTTTTGTAGTTTTTTTTATGGATAAAGAGAATTTTGGAAACTTATTTATCATAACAAGGGTTCGGGTCTATCTCTCTGTAAAGTACCAATCTGGTAATATAGCGTGTCTGTATTCCAGCCATATTCATGTCTCTTTTCACTTTTTTTTAATAGTTTCACAAGCAATAATTTAGTTCCTATAACATTATAGTAGGGCGTGAGCACATTGCTTGATCTTTAAAGCTTTATAACCCAACTTAGCTACTAATAACTTCTGCTTACATAGCATCTATAACAAGCTGTTAACGGAACTCTAGTTTGGATCTAGTGCATGTTCGTTAATTATTATGTAGCTGTATCTCATGAAATTATATCTTTCAGGTTTATTTTGCTGGATTAGGTCGTTTAAAAAATGTTAGGGCGGCTCTTTGCAGAGGAAGATTATTGAAATGTAGCCGGTGCGGTAGGCGTGGGGCAACAGTTGGATGCCGTGTTGATCGTTGCACTAAAACTTATCACTTGGTTGGTTCTTAATATCTCTTTCATTAAACCAGCTTTCCTTCGACACCATTTTCAAATTTGTTTTGTATCTTTGTTTATTACATTCTATTCATTTTATTTGATGATTCCAGTATTGCATTTGAGATAATTAACCATTAGTTTGGTCATTGCTATTAACTTATCATTATGTCTTGCAGCCTTGTGCTCGAGCCAATGGCTGCATCTTTAATCATCGCAAATTTCTCATAGCCTGCACGGATCATCGAAATATCTTCCAACCTCATGGTAGTAAAAAGAATTCCTGGTTAAAAAAAATGAAAGCTAGAAAGATGAAAATGGAAATAAGAAAACAATCAAGTGATGCCTGGCGGAAAGATGTTGAAGCAGAAGAAAAATGGTTAGAGAACTGTGGGGAGGATGAAGAATTTTTGAAACGTGAAAGCAAGAGGCTTCAGAGAGATCTGTTAAGAATTGCACCCATGTACATTGGTGGACCAAATACTGATAATGAAATCCAGTTTGGGGGTTGGGAATCTGTTGCAGGGCTTCAAAATGTCATCCATTGTTTAAAGGAAGTTGTTATATTGCCTCTACTGTATCCTGAGTTTTTTAGTAATATCGGGCTCACTCCACCTAGGGGAGTTCTTTTGCATGGATATCCTGGAACAGGTAAAACATTAGTGGTGCGTTCGTTAATTGGTGCATGTGCTCGTGGTGATAAGAGGATTGCCTATTTTGCTCGCAAAGGTGCTGATTGTCTCGGAAAATATGTTGGTGATGCAGAGCGACAACTAAGACTTCTGTTTCAGGTTGCCGAGAAATCACAACCATCAATCATATTCTTTGATGAGATCGATGGTTTGGCACCTTCTCGCACGAGGCAGCAAGACCAAACACATAGCTCAGTTGTTTCCACTTTGCTTGCTCTGATGGATGGTTTAAAATCACGAGGTTCCGTTGTTGTAATTGGAGCGACAAATCGTCCTGATGCTGTTGATCCAGCTTTAAGGAGACCTGGGAGGTTCGATAGGGAGATCTATTTTCCGCTGCCTTCGCTCAAGGATAGAGAATCTATTCTCGCCCTCCACACAAAAAAATGGCCAAAGGCTGTGACTGGATCATTACTGAAATGGATTGCGAGAAGAACTGCAGGATTTGCTGGTGCTGATCTTCAGGCTCTTTGTACTCAAGCAGCTATGGTCGCTCTCAAGAGGAGCTGCCCATTACATAAAATTCTTTCTGAAGCTGAAGGAAAGTCTGGTCATGGTAAGAGGCCTGCCCTTCCCTCATTTAATGTGGAAGAAAGGGATTGGTTGGAGGCGCTTTCATGTGCACCACCTCCATGCTCCCGCAGGGAAGCAGGAATGGCTGCAAATGATGTGGTATCGTCACCTCTTCCTGCCCATCTTATTCCTTGCCTAATACAGCCACTGTCCACGTTACTTATATCTATTTATTTAGATGAACGGACCTGGTTGCCGCCACCTCTTTCCAAAGCCTCAACAGTAATAAAAGATGTAATTCTTTCTGTCTTGAACAAGAAGAATATTAGGGGCGGAAGCTGGTGGACTCATGTTCATGGTTTGCTTGAAGAAGCAGATGTTTTAAGCGAAATAGCGAGTAGTCTTTCACGTGAAAGCATTTTAGTTGGAGATGCATCTGTTTTAGGTGTTGATGCACTGAATGACGATGCTGTAGATGAAGATGCTTCAGGGGTTCAGCCACTGGTTACTCGTACTACTTTGCTGCAAAATGTGTCTCTCTTAGGAAAGAAATCGGGTTTCAGGATATTGATATCTGGAAATCCCTGTGGTGGTCAGAAACATATAGCGTCCTGCATTCTTCATTGTTTCGTCGGCAATGTTGAAATTAGGAAGATTGATTTGGCTACTATTGCACAGGAAGGGCATGGAGATTTAATGCACGGAGTAACACAAATACTAAGTACGTCTTTCACAATCGGTTTATTGCAACTTTTGCTGAAATAAAATGTGGGTAGTTGCTTAGTATCTGAATTTAGTTTGATCCTATTTGATAATAACTATGGCTCACCAAAACTCTTTGCATTAGTTTGCAGCTTATCATTGGTATTTAGTGACTTGATTTTTTAATGCAGAGCTATTCATGATTTTAAGATTTCAATCTCTACCCAGTCAAATTAGATGAAAAAAACTGCCAAATTTCCTAAATCCTCGCCTTTAGTATTACTTTTTTGCTTGGAATTGGGGATCCCTTGCTAAATTTAGCCAAGAAGTTTGTAATTATGTTTGGCTGTAGGATGGTCACCTATTCTGATGGTTTGCATTTAATTTGGCAATTGACATATTTCTCATGGTATACTTTGCCAACGTGTGTCACTCCTGATACATAATGCACTTCCAAGAATATATTTTGGTAATTCTTTGTCCTAAAAAGGCAGGGATAGGGGAAATAGGTTAAATCCAGTTGATGAAAGTTAAAACTTGAATCCAGAGACATGGATATGTCATATGTAGATTTATAGTAATTGTTGTGGTTATCGAGTTCTGTGTTCTGAGAATATTATACTCTTGTGGAACTGTATGAGTATATGACTTGACATTCTTGGATATGGTTTTTAGATAGGGAGCAAGCTCTTCCTTCTCCAGTCGTGGTTTGATTAAGTTACTTGTCTTCTTTTAACCTCTGCCATATATCATCTGTTTGTCTTGGGCTGTGTAACTGCTATTAATTACTTACATATATGGTGGACTATGATTACTTTTTTTTTACTGATCAATTAAATCAAAATCGGCATTTGGTCTTTATATAATTGTTTACAGCATGGCCCTTATTCCTAAATTAAAATTTTACAGATCAAAACTAGTACTTTTTGTAAAAAGCATGTCAGAGAGGAGAGGAAAATTGTATTCATTTTGTATGCAGCAAATGTATTCTTTCAGATTGAGGTTTTACTTTGTTTGATTTTTTTTGTCCAGTTTGTTGTCATTTTGATTGCTGAATACATCATATATATAAAATATATATGTGTGGAGAATTGTAATGGATGAAAATTTGCTGTTATGTTTTCCATTTTGTGAAGTCAGTTAATGGAAACATGGTTCTCACCTCCTTAATTTGAATGCAGGTAGATGTACGTGTCTTGGTTCATGCATTGTTTTTATGCCAAGGATTGATTTGTGGGCTGTGGAGACGTCTTATGAAGAGGAGTGTCATTCACCTGCAACAAAAGTTGATTTTTCCAAGGGGAGCAGTTTCTTTGAACACAACGATGTTGATTGGAGACCAAATCTGAATGAAGGCAGCTCTGTGGAGTCAGCAGATCCCCAAGTTCCTATTATAAAAGCTTCACACCTCTGGTGCTCCTTTATGGAGCAAGTAGAGTCCATCTGTGTGTCTACATCCTTGATAATTTTGGTACGATTGTCTATCATTGTTTATGTATATCAACATTTTAAGTATATGCTCGAGTTTATGTTTACCCATTCTTGTCCTTGTCAAGTTTATGGACCACAATTGTTGCAAATGTGTACAATAAGCTACCATCACTGTTGAGTAGCTTCTTGTCAGATGTTCTATCTGTTTGATCTTCCTGAGTTGAAATATTAAATTTAACTTTTTATGTATCTGTGTTTACTCCTGTGTTTAATCATGATGTATATTATGGTTTTATTAAAATAGTAACTTTCTACAGCACATGTATTTTGTTCAAATCGACAGACAGTTAATTGGTTGAGGAAGCTTAGTAAACACATATATTATGAATTACGAGGCAGTTATAACTTATATATGGAATGAATTGCAAGTGAAACCACATGACATATACCTGTGTAGTTTGTAGGTTTCTACATGTATATTGAAGATCCCAGTGCACGGGGTTTCAGGTGTTGTAAAGCATCAAAAATATATATTAAATTGCATCTTTCCTGTGTAGTAAGAATATGATTTTTATGGCTTCTGGCAGGCTACATCGGACATGCCCTTTGCATTACTTCCACATGGAATAAGGCAATTCTTTGAGAGTGACAACTTGAACTGCAGTCTTTCTGCTCCATTGAAGGATGCCATCCCTCGATTTTCTATCCTGGTTGGAGGGAACTTTGATTGTGATATGGTGATTGATTTTTCTGCAGCAAAATTATCGAAGGATTTAGCTAAATATTTTATCCAGTTGATTCACTGCAAAGCTCAGAAGACCGAGGGCAAAGCTGTAGATGCTCCTAAAAGTGATGCAAATGCAGGATGTCAGAATCGTGAACCTGTTTCAACCAGTTATCCAGTGTGCCAAAAGCAATTTCCTGCAAGTCCTATTATGGGGGATGCACCTCCATCTGTGACAAAAAATGTGAAGGGAAAATCAAACTTGATGTTGGCAATACTAACGTTCGGCTATCAAGTATTGCTATATCCTCATTTTGCTGAGCTTTGTTGGGCCACATCCAAGCTTAAAGAAGGCCCGTGTGCTGACATATCCGGACCTTGGAGAGGCTGGCCATTCAACTCTTGCATCATTCGTCCTAAGGATTCATTAGAGGGAGAGAATTTAGCTGTTGCTTGCAGTTCTGCAAATAAAAATTTCAACAAAAAATCTGGTGTAGTTAGAGGTTTAACTGCTATTGGTTTATTGGCTTACAGAGGCATGTACACATCACCTAGAGAAGTGTCATCTGAGGTTCGGAAGGTTTTAGAGCTTCTAGCTGTACGGATTCATGCTAAAATTGATGCTGGGAGCGATAAATATAATTTTGGTCGTTTGCTTTCGCAAGTGGCTTATCTGGAGGATTTGGTGAATAGCTGGGCTTACCTGCTACAAAGGTACTGTTCCACATTTATGTAGTATTTTAAACTTCGATTGTGGTCAGCAGTTTGTGTTCAGTTTCCTTTTTTCTTTTTAACAGCTTAGAGATCCATGGTCAAGTGACTGAAGCAGACCCTAGGCTTGCTTCCCTAGGACCACATGACAGAAACAAGATCTGTGAAGATAAACCAACTGCTGAAAATAGCTTGCATGAAGCAGAATCTCGAAGTCCCATAAATCTGAACATCACAGATACAGGATCTATCCCTTTGAACATAGATGAGCATCATGGTCAGCAGCACGGGAACGTAAAAGCAACTTTAGGAGATATAAATGTTGAACTTTTAAATGGGAAGGATGGTGTCAATCCTCAAACACATGAATTAGAAAATTCTGGAAATGAGGTGAAGGTAAATAAAGTGCCTGGACCCATTTCTAATGGTTACACACGTACGGATTCAATCATATTTTTGAAGGATGGCCCTTGTGCTTTAGGTGATGATATTTTGTCCTCAGATGATATAGACGCGGCATCTGAAAATGGAAACACGATCTCTTCTAAAGGAGATGTAGACGGCAATTGCTCTTTAAACGGCATCACTAATCCTCCAGGTGATCGTAGTTTTCTATGTTTGTACCGCTGTTGTTCCAAGTGTCTTGTCAAGCTCCAACAGTTAGTACGGAAGAATCTTTATTATCAACGGGGATTAAGAGGGAGCCAGTGGACAGTGGAGGATGTGCATGACTGTGTCAAATCTTCATCAGTACATCTCCATTCAGAGGTTAGGAATTTTTGTTTAAGTGAGAATCCAACAAGTTTGTTAGGTGAAAATGTGGAGCATTCTGATGATCACATCCAATTGGTTGAAGGTCAGACAGCCAAAGTTTGTAGATGCAAAAATTCTGGAAATAAATTTATCAAGCCTGTTGAATGTACTTCTCATCCAAGAATCAAGAGTGCAACAGCGGAAGTAAGTTCTGGGAATCCTCGTGAACTAGAACTAGAGTTAATCTACAAAGATGGTGTATTAATCTCTGTAGATCCTACAAAGGATGTTTCTTGGCACTGTAAATTTGAGAATTTATGCCTTTGTTCACTTATAGAGTGGATAGACAAAGCAGCCTTCTGATTAAATTAGTAGCTGGCTTTGTCCTGGCAAGTTTTGGTATGCCTGCAGAGTTTAGGTGCTAGATTGCTTGTAAAAATCGAAATTTTGCATGAGTATCGGCTTATGTGCTGAACTTGTTAAATTGTTTAAATTTTTTATTCAAATCGGTTAAGGTTGTATTTGGCCTCCCATCGAAGAACAGTTGGAGGGTTATATATAATCTGGTTTTCAAAGCTTTAGACAATTTACTTGTTAATCTAATGAAATCAGCTGGTAAGGTGCTCAGTTTTTTGTTTTCTTTTCTGCTTTTGAGATTTGTACGCTTGAAATTTGTTAAGTGGTGCTTGCAGTAATGTGGTATTCTTCTGAGTAATGATAACAAGTGAAAATGCGAAAGTACAAAGGCTTCTAGAAGGGTCTGTTTAGACTATATTGTTCTGATTTCTGAATTTGTAATATTCGTAATTGTCCTTCGGCTATCTCGTTGGCATGAGGATGAGGTGTACCTTTAAAAGGAAAATTTATTATTATTATCTGAGATACACATTATTCCAACAAATATCCAATATAAAATACTTTATATCAAACACGTGTCATCCTAAAATCTAAAAGATATATAATTTAATAAGTGCATTTTCAAATATTGAATGAGCTCTTAATTTTAATTTTAATTTTAAATCAGTCATTCTTGTTGGAGAGCTAAAAATCGTGAATTTTAGCCTTCACAACAGATAGGTGTTACTAGGACAAGTGAGCTAGATCATGAAACAAATGACTTAAAAATTCATTATCATTCGTTATTAATAGCTAACAACGGAACTGGAAGATTCAGATATCCACTCCAAGGATATTCTACAAATGTAGTGTCTCTACTCTATACTATCAGTCTACATCGTTCTTTCTTGGTGCCCAAAAGCCCTGTTGACAGTGACTAGTTCTTCGCCAACCATCAGGCAATTTTGATGCCTAAATCGCGACTGAAATAGATATGGTTCAGTTGAAGTAGTGTCTAGATTGCGCAAAACAGCTACCATAATGACCGAGGAAATGAACATTGAGATTGGACCAAAAATCCACATTATCAAAGTAGTTGCGAAATAAAGTGCACGCAAGCCAATCACCCAGTAGTTACTCCCTTTTATAACTGCCTTCTGCACATAGCTTGCAGGAATTTCACAATGTGGCATACTAATGAGAAAAGCAGCTAGTGTATAGTTCCTCAACATCTGTACAAAAGAAGCAAAAGCCACCAGGAAGCATGAGAGAAGACTGATGTATTTATAGGAAGTGATTGTCATCCTTGTGTCTCCGTAAATAACACTGCTTGAGAGGATGCTTTTTCCGGATGAGCTTCCTATCCATGTTCCAATCAAAGAGCTCAAAACGAGAGAGACTGAGGTCATGTTGGTTGATGCTATTATGTTGCTGTTGATCACAGATATAGCTGTCCCTCTGTCCTTGGCATCAAGCTGAGAGTTATGCGTAAAAATGTTGATTAGGTATGTAATACATAAGTTGTGATCTATCAAGCAATCTCATGAAGAACAAGTTAGAAGTTTGTAACCTGCATGGTCTTCTCAACCCAAACTCTCTTGTAATGATCCTCACATCCCATCACCGTCGTGTGAGGAAACCTTAGGTATCTGTAGAGAAGAAAGAGATGATAGCTGAACATGATCAATAGTCCAGTTGGTACCAAGATTAGATCCAAGTACTCTTCCTTCCATCTCCAGTTCATCTTTTTAGTACGGATGCAAGAAAGATAACAAGAGTCCAAAAGAACAGGATGGTCAAGACTATATTGAAATAGTGGATTTGGTGAACACATTAAACTTTGTTTGTTTGGTTTAATGGTGCTGCATGATGCACTTAATTAAGAAAGAAATGACAGTTTTCTAGTAACACCTGCTACTAAATTGCAGCTTCCTATATTCTATTCCCTCCACTCTGCTCACCCCCGTCTCTATCTCCATTTTTATACATTTTTTTTCTCACACAAAATTGCCGCGTTTTTTTAGAACAGATATTATCATGAAAAATGAGACTCTATTTCCAAGAAGTTGTGACTTCTCTTTTTTCATAACCCAAACCAAAACAAAAGCTAACAGGGCATCTCTCGCCACTAAACAGGGTCTTAGGAGGATTGAACATAATAATATTTACAGTCGATCTTTCTGCCTTTTTGGCAGGTTGAGATCGAAAATCAACTGCTGTACTGAATTCAAAAGGAACAACTAAAGATAAACTGCAGCATGCATTTTAGCTTCAGTTTTTCGATACTCCAGCTTCAGTGTATTTGGAAAAACAATATAGTATAGTGCCTTTTAGAAAGGCAAGAAAGACATCTTTTTCTAACTTGGTTGTATCTGACAATTCATAATTTCCCTTATAAACTTGTAAATATATATTCCGGGCACTATATGCAGCCTAAACTCAATTGATATAAAAATAACAAAAACTAGTTTTGATCCTAAGAGCACAATATATAGACGGAGAAGATGATAACCAATCATTGGTTCGCAGTACTGCTAGTACCAGTAACATCTTCATTTAACACGACGACATCTTCTGGCGTCCCATTCGTATCTCCCTCGATGTCTGCAGCATCTTCATTTAACTCAGCCTCATCTTCCAGCATCCCATTAGTATCTCCCTCAATGTTTCCAGCATCTTCATTTGACACAGCCTCATCTTCTGGCGACCCATTCGTATCTTCCTCAGTGTTTGCAGCATCTTCATTTAACACAGCATGTTTTTCCGGAGTTCCATTTATGTCTTCCTCAATATTTGTAGCAGCTTCATTTAACACATCATCAGTTTCGGATGTCACGTTTGGATCCCCCTCAATGTTTGTATCAGCATTATTTACATCAACTTCATTTAACACAGCATCATTTTCTGCTATCGCATTCGGATCACCAATGTCTGTAGAAACTTTATCTACCGCATCTTGAATTGCAGCATCGTTTCCTGGAGTCGCATTCGGGTCTTTCAGAATTTTTACAGGACCACCATCCACAATCTCAGAAACATTTGGTTGCTGATTTTTGGTTTCACTACCCGCAACCAAATTGGAATTAGAAGTTGCAGGAACAATGTGAGTAACAGCTACAGGTTCCTCTATCTTTAGCTGCATTTCTGTCACTTCGGGAGGAGGATAGACCCTCAATGTGCTGGTGGTACGAGACTCAATACCAGCTTTGGGCTGCTTTGCTGTTGTAGAGTTGTTCAATGCATGAAGTAGCTGCAACCTGTGGTCAGTCTCAGGTCGACGGCAGACCTTTCTCAAAGGCACAATTTCCTAGCTTAAATGAAGAACCAAATCAGTGATATACAACACAAGTGCAATAGAAAAACAGAAGTCCACGGCAGCAATTTAATCGAGATATACGATTATTATATAACTTGCTAAAACATCCAGGGAAAGAAGTGGAAAAAAGAAGAAGCAAACCCTATGACTCTAAGTTTTAGAAAGTTTGCAGTTTACTGGTTATACCTGCAGCTGCAGGCAGGTAACCAGTGACCCATTCCATGCTTATCACCAAATAACTTTTAAGAAAATAGAGTTTACGCCTTAAAGAAGCAGTATAAGCATATCCAAAAAAATTCAGGTGCGTATCAAGGGGGCATAATTTTGTCCCAAACAGATTACAAGTTGATTTTTACAACGAACGCTGATATCGGAATCACCAAATGTCTCTCTAGCTGTGAGTAACTGAGTGTGTGAAACTACTTCTACGATACGCGTATGTATAAGTATGGACCTTAAAGTGATCCATTAAGCTCACAGCCAAATGTTACAAGGATGAGACGAACCCAAAATACCCCTTTGTAAATAGATTGCAGGGTTAACTAGAACAAAGTTTAAAAATCTGCAGAGACAAAACAGCACTCCATGCAGCAGATAATTGACAACTCAAAATAACAGGACATGAGAACTAGACTAGAATGTAAAAAGAGAAATTAGCAAAATGAATATTTCTTTGACCATGCAAAGGAAAGTTGTGCAATTTCATATGAATCATACCTCAAACTGATCATGATCATAGCGCACCAGAAACCTACAGCGGCAACCTCTTATGTCATGCCTTCGTCTTTGTGAATCAAGGACATGAGCATCAAAGTAGAGAGCCTGCTCTTTACCTTCCTGAGATATTATAATAACTTTGAGAGTAACTCTCTACACAATAAGAGTGTACATACAATGATACAATTGCATTGATCATATAATCTTTCTACGAATTTCAAATGGAAAATAAACCTGAAAACAGAGTATAAGATCTCCTGGAAGAACTGCTACACATTCTGAGGATTCACATGGAAGAGACCTTTGTCTAACATGCCTACGGATATCAACCCATTCATCCTCTTCTGCTCCAAATCCAGCAAACCGAACCAGAACTTCCTGAAACATTTAGCGCATAAACATAAGACAATGAAAACGGACTGGAAAACACTGT
Source organism: Heracleum sosnowskyi (assembly GCA_030848705.1). Lineage (NCBI taxonomy): Eukaryota > Viridiplantae > Streptophyta > Magnoliopsida > Apiales > Apiaceae > Heracleum > Heracleum sosnowskyi. The sequence goes on along the minus strand of CM061235.1, from coordinate 149,394,543 downwards.
CAGAATGATCAGAAGTGGAGTGAAAACCCGTGCCCAATTGATCAACGGTATCTACGATAAGAGTCTTAATTTGACTTGTCTAGATCTGTGGGTCTAGTACGTAGTAACTTAAAAAATAAGATTCTTGAACAATATTTATAAGATAATAACCAAACAATACAATGGTACTGATCCATTTATTTCACTAGCAAACACCAAACCTGCATTCCTGTAATTTGTTTTTACATACAAAAGTAGCAATATGTGGGATGAATGAATGATATAATACCATAGTTTTTGCAAGCAATTGAGCACTCTTTTCAAGGTCAATGCTATGGAAAATTGACTTATAGGGCACATTCACAAAAACATTAGTAAAAGTTCCAGTTGTCAGCAGGCTCAACTTAAGTTTGGGAACAACAAAGGTATTAGCCCATTAATCTAAAAAAATGCAAAAAAAAATCCACACCAAGTGTCTAACGGCATTCATAAAATTGATGTGCACAATGCATGATGAGTTAATGATCACATCTCAGTTCTGATCATCGGTCCAGTGATAACTGACAAACAATATATCCACCGAGGTGCAAAAGAGAAGTGCATCCAGTGCAGATCTACCAGTAACGAGAAAGCATAGTCAAATTTCAATAAGAAATGCAACATATATCTCACAAATGATAATAATAACAAAAGCTTAGCAACTAACTCAAGTAGCACCAAAATTATTTCGACAACTTCTGTAACTGAAGTCAGTTTACAGTCATTACCGGGTCACCCCTCTCAAGATTCCTATGAGATAGAAAGCTAGCAACATCATACCTAAGGCAGAAAAGACCACAGATGATAGTTAATTCAATATGAACTGCTAACAATCAGAGTGGAGTATTATGGTAGCAAACGACTTCAAAACGCCTACATAAAAATGTCACAATACTAACCATGCACCATCTCTTGCAGATTTAGCTTCAAACTCCATTGGAGTACTTTCTGCAACATTCTTGCCTACACCATGAGCCGTGTTAAGAATGTGGGAAAATGGTATAAAAGCATCAGATGAAGGCTCGGATAATAAAAAGAAAAACATTATGAAAAGATTTATTCTTAGAAAATGAGAGTCTGAAAGCAAAAATATTTGAAAGCATCATAGAGAAACCAATAAAAATATATTTTATGAATAATTGTGTTAGACAGTCAATGTGATGCATGATGAGCTCAAGTGGGGCATGTCTCACAGCAGCATCTGCCTCCAAAAAATGGATTAATACTATGAAGTTGATCTCGCAATCTAGTGTGAGTATACAGGATCAAAGTCTATCTCATAATAGAGGACATTAAGAAAAATAATATGCAGGTATGCTTATCATCACCATTCTAAATACTCTTGCTGAATTACACCAAGTACCAATTCATGAATTTTTGTGATCTTCGTTGAGCATATCTGATACAAGAACAGAGTTTGGTATATACTCTACTACTACAAAGACGTGTTTCCATATTACCATACCCCCCAAAATACATATCACTCTTATTAAGGATTAGTCTCAAAAGAGACATGGTAGATGAGTTCTTACCTTTTACCAAAAAAAAAAAAAAAATAGGAAAAGACTCATAAACATTCAAGCATACAGCCACACACAGGTTTTAGCACAAAAACAAATTATGTACACTTGGTATATGAGGATGACTGAGTTTAAACTCACCTGCAGGAGTTGGCAGGTTTGGAGGGGCTTGAGGCACATTTCTCAATGTAACTGAAAATGAGAGACGAAACTCAAAATTTTAATAACACTACACAAATATTGCACAATAAACATGATGCATGAAAAGTTAACTATTTTCAAAATCAAGTCAACCTAGAGGAGGTGGTTGTGGTTGAGGGTGTTGTGGTTGAGGGTGTTGTGGTTGAGGGTGTTGTGGTTGAGGGTGATGTGGTTGTGGATGTTGTGGTTGAGGGTGTTGTGGTTGTGGATGTTGTGGTTGTTGATGTTGTGGCTGAGGAGCTTGAGCCACATTTTTTGCCACAGCTGAATCATCCCGAGATGCTGGAGATGTATTCAGTTTCACAGGAGTTTTTCTTGCTCTAATAGCATAACGCCTATTCTGGAACCAATTCCACACCTATAAAGACAAACCAATACATGAGCCATGAAATTCTACATACCGCGTGACTCGTGAGACTAAGATATATTTGTAAACAGTTAACTTTCCAAGTAGATACTTGCACCATCTAAAAGTCACAGCACCAGCAAAGTTATAATATTGAATCTACTTAAGTCTTAACGTTGGTAATGGACTATTACAATCCTCCTGCTGAATGCTGATAAATAGTCTAAATTCAGAAATAAAACCACAACATAGATAACAAAGTAGAATGCATATGCAGTTTTTGAGCGAATAGAGTAATATCAGATTCTCGTTAAGCAGAAGTGTCTCACTTGTTTCATTTGAACTACAAACTTTCCCGATCTTTCCGGCGAAGTACTACATAGAAATAGACAAGGTCACAATCAGGCATCTAAATTAACAAGAAACCAGAGAAAATATCAGCCAAAAAAAGAAACTTCACATTTACTACCTGAATTTCTGAGCAAGCGCTTCGAGAACTTCGCGTGCCGGCACCGTCGCATTGTTCGCTTGCAACATAGCTTCCATCTCTGCAACCTTTAAATTACAAGTAAAACACAAAACAATTCCATCAATAACCAATAACCTAATTATTTCTACAGCTAATGCATTGCTGCAGCAGTTCTCGCAGTAACATGACATACTTGTACTTGCTAATAATAACCGATTATCCATTTATTAACTAAAGCATAGTTTAAACAGCGAGAGAGGTGTCAACAACAACAAACACACTGCATTTACATGCCGTAATCCTCTACTATCATGTTACCTAGTTCCGCTTTCTCCTTTTATTCACAATCCGCTTTTTTCCGAAATGTAGTTGACACTACGTTTTTGAACATCTAACTAATAAGTTTTTGATTCATACGGTCTAACAAATTAATGGCTAAAGTAGTAATACATCAGAATTAGTTATTTACATTCCTGTTATTCGAAATTAAGTTCCCACTATGTTTACAACACAAATAGCATGTATGTAATCGATATTAACGGTGTATTGAAATCCCTAGCTCAATCGTATCGATTCCGAAATAACAATAACATACAGGGCTCAAACAGAAAATTAAATAAAAGAATAAAAGTCGATTAAATAAAATGTGTGAGTGAGTGACCTCAGCGTTGTTAAAGCGAAAAGCAGGAGCTCCATGACTGGGTGGCCTTCCCATGGGGGGTTGGGTTGGATCCCTTCTATTTACAACAACAATACTACAGATCGGAGAGATCGATTCAAATTTATTTACATTTTATTTCTATAATTTAAAACAAATAATTAAATATTTTTTATTTCAGTCGCTGCTCTTGTTTTTTGCTTTTTCAGCTTTGGGTTTCCACCCGAATTTGCTTTCCGGGTTTTCCCCCTTTCTGATTTGCTAATTAGGGCAACTTTATTGGTATGAATTTTTAAAAAACATATACAATGAGAAAATTAAAAAATATAATGATTTTAGATATTTAAGATCGGTAACTGGATTCTTTTTTAATAAAAAACTAAAATTATATTCAACTTTTAATTTCCTTTATGCGTACTAGTAAAATGTAGAATTATGATCGAATTTAATCTCATGTAATATTTAAGTGGCTAAACATTGAACTTGCAATATAATGATTATGTAATATTTTTTATCAATATCAATATATACTAAATTACTCAGTTTACCCAACATAAACCAGATTACCAATTTACTAATCATGTCCTTGGGTTTACTTATTCAATAATTAACAAATAGGATATAAATGTCTTTTCACATATCCAAATGGGTAAAACCCATGACCCGAATAATTACTATTTGATTTCAGAAAAGATCCGATCATATAACATATACATACATCGTATATGCTCAACTGCTCAACTATAATCCAACTTCGACAACAAAACTTATCAAAATTTGAATTACTTTGCCCGCGTTACTTCCAATCTGATCGAATTCTGGATTATCTGATCTTGGCACACTGTAATCATGTAATCATGTAAGTCCTGCCTATATATAATCTTTATGTTTTTATGTGTATGTAATCATGATGATTTCAGTATCATGTTATTCAATATATATAATCTTTATGTTTTTATGTGTATGTAATCATGATAATTTCAGTATCATGTTATTCAATTATGTAATACAGTCTAATCGAATTTTGGATTATCAATTCCGTGATCTTGGCCCATTGAAATGTTCACTCCATTCATGTATGTTTTGAATTTCTATTGATATTTAGTCTTTATGTTTTGATGTGAAGTTTTGGATTTCTATTGATATTTAATCTTTATGTTTTGATGTGTATGTAAATTTAAACACTACCTATTAGTAACTCAAACTTCATAGAATTAACTGTTATATTATAGAAGGTTATAGCTGATGTTTAGTATGTCATTACAAAGCTAAGGAAGTGCAGTTTCATACAAAATTTATGGTTCATAAATTGAACCATTCTACAAAGAGATGTAAATTTTTTAGTGAGCGTATACACGAAAAGTTGTAATGCTGGTAACTCAAACTTGGCATATACACGAAAAGTTCTAATGCTGGTAACTCAAACTTGGCAGAATTAACTGCTATAATATAGAAGGTTATAGCTGATGTTTAGTGTGCCATTACAAAGCTAAGGAAGTGTAGTTTCGTACAAAATTTACGGTTCATAAATTGAACCATTCTACAAAGAGATATAATTTTTTTAGAGAGCGGTATACATAAAAATTCTGGTGCTGCTAAATCCAACTTGGAAGAATTAACTGTTATATTATAGAAGGTTATAGCTTATGTTTAGTGTGTCATTACAAAGCTAAGGAAGTGTTGTTTCGTACAAAATTTACGGTTCATAAATTGAACCATTCTACAAAGAGATATAGTTTTTTTAGAGAGCGGTATACACGGAAAATTCTGGTGCTGGTAACTCAAATTTGGCAGAATTAACTGTTATAATATAGAAGGTTATAGCTGATGTTTAGTGTGTCATTACAAAGCTAAGGAAGTGTAGTTTCGTACAAAATTTACGGTTCATAAATTGAACCATTCTACAAACAGATATAAGTTTTTTAGAGAGCGGTGTATACATGAAAAATTCTGGTGCCGGTAACTCAAACTTGGTAGAATTAACTGTTATATTTTAGAAGGTTATAGCTCATGTTTAGTATTCCATTACAAAACTAAGGAAGTGTTTTTTCGTACAAAATTTATGGTTCATAAATTGAACCATTTTACAAAGAGAGATAATATTTTTAGTGAGCGGTATACACAAAAAATTCTGGTGCTGCTAACTCCAACTTGGTAGAATTAACTGTTATATTATAGAAGGTTATAGCTGATGTTTAGTATTCCATTACCAAGCTAAGAAAGTGTATTTGCGTACAAAATTTACGGTTCATAAATTGAACCATTTTACAAAGAGATATAATTTTTTAGTTAGCGGTATACACAAAAAATTCTGGTGCTACAAACTCCAACTTGGTAGAATTAATTGTTATATTATAGAAGGTTATAGCTGATGTTTAGTATTCCATTACAAAGCTAAGAAAGTGTATTTTCGTACAAAATTTACGGTTCATAAATTGAACCATTTTACAAAGAGATATAGTTTTTTTTAGAGAGCGGTATACACGAAAAATTCTGGTGCTGGTAACTCAAACTTGGCAGAATTAACTGCTATAATATAGAAGGTTATAGCTGATGTTTAGTGTGCCATTACAAAACTAAGGAAGTGTAGTTTCGTACAAAATTTACGGTTCATAAATTGAACCATTCTACAAAGAGATATAGTTTTTTTAGAGAGCGGTATATACGAAAAATTCTGGTGCTGGTAACTCAAACTTTGCAGAATTAACTGCTATAATATAGAAGATTATAGCTGATGTTTAGTGTGTCATTACAAAGCTAAGGAAGTGTAGTTTCGTACAAAATTTACGGTTCATAAATTGAACCATTCTACAAAGAGATATAATTTTTTTAGAGAGCGGTATACATGAAAAATTCTGGTGCTGCTAAATCCAACTTGGCAGAATTAACTGTTATATTATAGAAGGTTATAGCTTATGTTTAGTATTCCATTACAAATCTAAGGAAGTGTATTTTCGTACAAAATTTACGGTTCATAAATTGAACTATTTTACAAAGAGATATAATAATTTTAGTGAGCGGTATGCACAAACAATTCTGGTGCTGCTAACTCCAACTTGATAGAATTAACTGTTATATTATAGAAGGTTATAGCTGATGTTTAGTATTCCATTACAAAGCTAAGGAAGTGTAGTTTCGTACAAAATTTACGGTTCATAAATTGAACCATTTTACAAAGAGATATAAATGTTTTAGTGAGCGGTATACACGAAAAATTCTGGTGCTGCTAAATCCAACTTGGCATAATTAATACATATAATATATATGTTTAGAGATGATGATTAATATACAATTACAAAGCTAACTAAGGGTAGTTTCTTACAAACTTTATGGTTCTCCAAATAGATATATATTTTTGATGAAATTATGTCGACATGTCTCTCATGCTACATTTCTGAATGGAACTCCTCCGAACTTGGCAAATTTTACTGTTATAATCTATATCTATTATGCTTTTGATGTTTCAATCCTACTCATAAATCATATTTTTAGTCTTATTGCAGATTTTGATGTGAATATGGCACCACCTAAATCTTCTTCTAAAGATATTGATTCGAGCTGTAAGCGAAATTATAGTTCGGGACTGTCTATAAGTGGTGATGAAACAAAGCCATTACATCATAATAAAGTATTATAAAGTATGAATATAAACAAAACCATTACAATTAAATATTCTTTTTTTTGGTTTGCTTTAAAGGTTCCAAACGTCGTGGACGTGTGAATTATGAAGCTAATGTCCCCTTCCAAATTCGCGATCTACAAAGAAGTGGTCCAATTTCATCGAATGTCAATCCTAATACTTCCATACTGGCAGACAAGCACATTGCAGGTGTGTGATGTGTTATATGAATATGGCCTAACATACAACACTTTTTGAATTTAAAAACTATTATATTGTTCTTATACAGGTAACCGTCGGATGCCACTTTCGCTTATTGATCAGAATGTAGATTCTGGCCCAAATTTTATAAGATTTCCCAAATCTTCGTCAACATTTTCTAATGTGAAACGAGCACATTTTATGCAAAATCAATATTCGATCCCTTACTCAAAAGAAAATGATATATTTGGGAGTCGTAAGCGGAATAAGAGTTTAGGACCATCTAACTCCGGTGACGAAACAAATAGTGGTTCGTATTGTTCATAATACTCATATAAATTATGTCATTCATTACCTAAATATTGACTCAAATTTAACATAACATTGTGAAACATGCATATTACTAAAACCATTACAATTAAATGCTTTTTGATTTGTTTTCTAGGTTCCAAACGTTGTGGACGTGTGAATTTTGAAGCTAATGTCCCTTTCCAGATTCATGATCTTGAAAAAAGAGGTCCAATTTCAGCAAATGATATTCCTAATTCTTCTGTATCGATGGAGAAACACATATCAGGTATAATCGTGTGATGTGCTAAATGAATATGACCTAACATACAACACTTTTTCAGATTTAAATCTATTGTAATGTTAGACCAATTACAATTTAGTGACGTCATATTAGGAAAAATCTTTAAATCTATATTACAGGTAATCAAAGGATGCCACTTTCTCTTATTGATCAGAATGTTGGTATTGATAAAAGTTTTACTACATTTCCCAAGCCTTCTTCAACATTCAAGTCACGACAAATTAAACTAATCTCAAACTTATGCGAGAGGATTCATAATGGAAATGCAAATGATTCTCGATCTATTAGGAGATCTCCACTTATAGAAAATCCTGATTTCTTGAAGACAATTCAACTTCATAATACATCTGAAGGTAGTTCATCAACTATGATGAAATATAGTACACCACCTCCAGAAGGTAATTTTGAATACATATTCAATATTACAATAAAAGCAAGACAATTGTAATATACCTGATGTGGATTATTATTATTTTTTTCTCAGGTTTTTATAATACACATGAAGAAGGAATTGGTATGGACCACACTCCAAATTTCTCAGGTATGCTCCTACATATTCAAGACTTCAATATAAGTAAATTAATGACCATCCAGTCTATTTTAAAGTCTTTCTTTATGATATTATTTTTGATAATATTGCTCCACGTAATCTTCTCAAAAATTATGATTTTTTAAAGTTCAATTGAAGATATCATTATTAACTTAATATGATGTTCTCTATGTATTTCTTGAAATTCTTTCAGCATTGACAACGATGTCGAAGTATCCAACCTCTCCACAAATTCGATACTCAAAAGGTACACTTAAGTAAATAAAAATAGTTCTTTAAGCCACAATACTTAGTTGACATGTGTAAATATTTTATTATATTTCAAGATTGTGTAGGTTCCAAAGTTATTGCAAGTAGTACAACATCTACTATATCCAGAGTTTCTGAATGCAATGAAAACGAGGTCAATTTCAGTATGGATGCGATCCCTTTTCATTTTAGAGGGGGTCGTGATGAATTGTTACATACTCATTACTCCTCTAGACTTGCGAGGCCTTTCCTGAATCCATCCATAAATCCCAAGATTACTCATATATCAAATCAGCCTATTGAAAATCTGTCCAAGTCTGAACAAGGTACTGAAAACATATTATCATTATAGTTGTGTACATAATATTATCATATAGCCTGATACAAACTATAGTTAAAGTCAAATAAAAAATAATTTATTGTTTCATATTTAATTATGTGTAAGGTTTGTCAGAATGCAATAATTAAAATCGTATTTGTGTGATGTTAATATTGTAGTTTTAAGCAAGGAAAGGTTGAAGGAATGTGAGGCAACAAAAAACTTATTATCGTCATTTGATGCGGCTTCTGGTGACATTGAAAGAAATTTTAATGATATAGAGGACAATGTAGATTGTGGTTCTGGGAACTCTGAAAGAGGTTTGCCTTTCTACCTTATAAATAAAAATTCATTTAAGTATTTTATTAGTTGATCTTCAATTTACATGCTTAACATCTTCTAGGTTCCGAAGATGATTCTGATGTTGATAATTTGGATGACAATGGTAAGTATCAAATAAACAATCACATCTTTATCCATAACATGTAGTTTAAGAAATATTGTTATTCTAATTGATAATTCATGTGTAGATAACCCATGTTACAACTTTGATGCATCTGATGAAGACGGGGAAAATAATGTGATAGGTACTTTGTTATGTATGACTTTTGATATTATATATCATGCCAAAGATAATATGATAGCTAGAGTATCTAATATGATCTTTTTAATCCATATATTATGCCAATAATTGTCATTTTAAACAACATTTTTCATTTCTCACAACTAGATTACATGTCTGAGTATATGGATCTTGGACCTCCATCAGAAACCTGTCAGCATTGTAAAAGTGTGATGTGGAAAGAAGAGCGTAACAATAAAAGCCAGAAAAATCAAAGATGTACATTTTCTATATGCTGCAAGAATGGTGAAGTCCGTCTGCCCCCCGAGAAGCCACCACCTCCCTTTTTAGCTGCCCTTATAACCGGTGATAAGTCTGATCATTACATGCAACATATCAGGGCTTACAACCAAATGTTTGCAATGACTTCTACGGGTGGAATCGTGGACAAGGAAATCAATTCTGGGAATGCACCATACTGTTACAGGCTTAATGGCCAAAATCATCACAGAATCGGAAGCTTACATCCAAATGATGGTCAGACACCCAAATTTTGTCAGTTGTACATATATGACACCGAAAATGAGGTTGAGAATCGGATTTCTGCATTGAGTAATCGTTCTGGGCATTCAAACATTGACCCAGATATTGTTGATGGTTTAGTAAAGATGCTTGATGAACACAATAAATTGGTTAAACGATTTCGTACAGCAGGGGAAAGACTAAAGGATGAACCACATGATGAATTCAAATTAGTGCTTCTTTCTTCACAATCAGCTTCAGGGAGGCAAAATCATGTGACTCCGTCAGATGAAGTTGTTGCCTTCATAGTTGGGGATGGATTAGACAGTGGTATCGATGCTCATCGCGATATTATAATTCGGACAAAGCAAGGTTTCCTCAGAGAAATTAATGAAACATTCAGATATTTTATGCAGCTTCAATATCCACTTTTATTCCCGTATGGTGATGCCGGTTTCGATACCCAAATCCCATATCACGATCCACATGGCAAAAAAAAAAAAAAAGGAAGTGTCTTACAATGAAAGAATATTATTCATATAAAATCATGGTCCGTCGTGAAGATGGTAAGGAATTTGTTTATTGTGAGCACTTATTTAATTTCAACATGATATAAATTAATAATGATCTTATTATCAACAGGTGGAACGTTGAGGCATTCTGGGAGATTGTTTCAACAGTTTGTTGTGGATGCTTTTTGTGCTATTGAACAGTATAGACTGAATTGGGTGAGTACACATCAAGAAACAGTAAAAGCCGAGTTGTACCATTCTATACGTGATTCGTTGAGGAAAGGTGATACAGATTCAACTAAAATTGGAAGGAGTTATATACTTCCTGCATCTTTTACTGGGTCCAAGCGATATATGTCTCAATATTTTCAAGACTCATTAGCTATTTGTCGCAGTATTGGTCATCCTTCTCTATTTCTCACGATGACATGTAATCCTAAATGGCCTGAGATTCAACGTATGTTAGAACTTATGCCCGGTGTAAAGGTAGAAGATGCTCCTGATGTGGTTTCTAGAGTTTTCAAATTGAAATTAGAGCAACTAATAGATTTGGTGAAGAAAAAGAACTTTTTTGGAACATGCATCGGAGGTATAAAATACATCTAATATCCATGTGTTTTTTAATTCTTTACAACTTTCTCAATTGGGTGTCTGATCTACTTTATTTGAATCAGTCATGCATGTCATTGAATTTCAAAAGTGTGGATTGCCACATGCTCATATGTTGATATGGCTTGATCCTGCTTCCAAGCCAAAGGACACAGAACAAATTGATCAATTAGTATCTGCTGAAATTCCTGATAAGGATACGGATCCTATTGGATACAATGCAGTTAAACAATTTATGATACATGGTCCGTGTGGTGAATTGTGTAAAGATGCTTCATGTATGGTTAAAGATAAGTGTATTCGACACTTTCCAAAGAGGTAAAAATGTTATCAATTTGTAAATTATTTTCGTATCATGTAATGTCACCAAATAGTAACTTATTTAATTATGATATATATATTTCCAGGTTTAATCCACACACCTTTTTTGACGATTGTGGTTTTCCGGTTTATCGACGACGTAGAATGAATAGAAAGGTCCATCGAAAAGGTGTGTTTTTGGATAATCAATATATTGTCCCATACAACAGGGATTTGTTGGTTCGCTTCCAATGTCACATTAATCTTGAGATTTGTAATAGTTCTAGATCTCTCAAGTATTTGTTTAAGTATTGCTTAAAGGGTCATGATACGGCTACCATGCTTTTGACAAAAAAAAACAAAGGCCAATCTTCATTTTCGAAAAAGAATACTCCAGAACGTGTTGATGAAATACAAAGTTATCTTGACGGTCGATATGTCTGTGCCTCTGAAGCTGCTTGGAGAATTCTTGGCTTTGATATTCATCATCGTGAGCCATCTGTTGAACGTTTACCTGTACATTTAGAAAATCAGCAGATGGTAAATTTTTCAGTTCGAGACAATTTAAATTCTGTTGTTGAGAGAGCTGGTAATAGACGTACAAAGTTACAAGCATGGTTTAAAGCTAATATTGATCATCCAAATGCAAGACAATTAACCTATCAGGAATTTCCCAAGTTCTGGGTCTGGGATGATCGCAATACTATCTGGAAAGAGAGAACTCAAAGATTTTCTGTGATTGGTAGGTTGTCACAAGTTCATTCACAAAGTGGTGATTTGTTTTATCTACGCATGATACTTACAAGGTCTAGAGGTGCTAAATCATTTGCTGAGTTAAGGACAATTAATGGTACAGTATATGGAACATTCAAAGAAGCATGTGCAGCACTTGGTCTTCTTCAAAATGACAATGAATGGCATGAAGCCCTTACTGAAAATGCACATACCGCATTCCCGAAACAATTAAGGCAATTGTTTGTTCACATTTTATCAAATTGTCAAGTATCTGATCCTTTAAAGTTATGGAGCGATCATTGGCAGCGAATGTCCGAGGATATTCTGTACGATAGGAGAAAGCTAACCAATAATCCTGAGTTACGTCTATCAGAGAATCAGATTTGGAATTTATCACTTGCAGGTATGTCTTACATGTCAACTATCGATATGTTATTTATTCCATGTCTTGATTATCATAAAACATATACATGTCTGAATTTCTAAGAAAACTAATCCTAACTTGGAATAATAAACTGTTCTAATCTACTAGGTTCCAGGTGATTTTCTATATACCGTTGGAAAGCTATTCGAGTGTAGTTTCTTAAAAAATTAACGGTTCATAAAACGAAACTTTCTACAGAGAGATATTGATGTTTTGGTCAAAGTATGTCAACCTGTCCAGCATCACCGAATTTCTAAGAAAACTAATCCTAACTTGGAATAATAAACTGTTCTAATCTACATGGTTCTAGGTGATGTTCTATATACCGTTGGAAAGATATTCAAGTATAGTTTCTTAAAAAATTAACGGTTTCTAAAAAGAAACTTTCTACAGAGAGATATTGATGTTTTGGTCAAAGTGTGTCGACCTGTCCAGCATGACTGGATTTCTAAGAAAACTAATACTAACTTGGAATAATAAACTGTTCTAATATACAAGGTTCCAGGTGATGTTCTATATACCGTTGGAAAGATATTCGAGTGTAGTTTCTTAAAAATTTAACGGTTTGTAAAATGAAACTTTCTACAGAGAGATATTGATGTTTTGGTCAAAGTGTGTCAACCTGTCCAGCATGACTGGATTTCTAATAAAACTAATACTAACTTGGAATAATAAACTGTTCTGATCTACATGGTTCTAGGAGATGTTATATATACCCTTGGAAATCTATTCGAGTATAGTTTCATAAAAAATTAATAATTCGTAAAACGAAACTTTCTACAGAGAGATATTGATGTTTTGGTCAAAGTATGTCAACCTGTCCAGCATGACTGAATTTCTAAGAAAACTAATCCTAACTTGGAATAATAAACTGTTCTAATCTACATGGTTCTAGGTGATGTTCTATATACCGTTGGAAAGATATTCAAGTGTATTTTCTTAAAAAATTAACGGTTCATAAAACGAAACTTTCTACAGAGAGATATTGATGTTTTGGTCAAAGTGTGTCGACCTGTCCAGCATGACTGGATTTCTAAAAAAACTAATCCTAACTTGGAATAATAAACTGTTCTAATCTACAAGGTTCTGGGTGATGTTCTATACACCGTTGGAAAGCTATTCGAGTTTAGTTTCTTAAAAATTTAACGGTTCGTAAAAAAAAACTTTCTACAGAGAGATATTGATGTTTTGGTCAAAGTGTGTCAACCTGTCCAGCATGACTGGATTTCAAAGAAAACTAATCCTAACTTAGAAGAATAAACTGTTCTAATCTACAAGGTTCTAGGTGATGTTCTATATACCGTTGGAAAGCTATTCAAGTGTAGTTTCTTAAAAAATTAACGGTTCATAAAACAAAACTTTCTACAGAGAGATATTGATGTTTTGGTCAAAGTATGTCAACCTGTCCAGCATGACTGAATTTCAAAGAAAACTAGTCCTAACTTAGAATAATAAACTGTTCTAATCTACATGGTTATAGGTGATGTTCTATATACCGTTGAAAAGATATTCAAGTATAGTTTCTTAAAAAATTAACGGTTTGTAAAAAGAAACTTTCTACAGAGAGATATTGATGTTTTGGTCAAAGTGTGTCAACCTGTCCAGCATGACTGGATTTCTAAGGAAACTAATACTAACTTGGAATAATAAACTGTTATAATCTACAAGGTTCTAGGAGATGTTCCATATACCCCTGGAAAGCTATTCGAGTGTAGTTTCATTAAAAATTAAGAATTCGTAAAACGAAACTTTCTACAGAGAGATATTGATGTTTGGGTCAAAGTGTGTCAACCTGTCCAGCATGACTGGATTTCTAAGAAAACTAATCCTAACTTGGAATAATAAATTGTTCTAATCTACAAGGTTCTCGGTAATGTTCTATATACCGTTAGAAAGCTATTCGAGTGTAGTTTCTTAAAAAATTAACGGTTACTAAAACAAAACTTGCTACAGAGAGATAATGATGTTTTGGTCAAAGTGTGTCAACATGTCCAGCATGACTGGATTTCGAAGAAAATTAATCCTAACTTGGAATAATAAACTGTTCTAATCTACAAGGTTCTAGGTGATGTTCTATATACAGTTGGAAAGATATTCGAGTGTAGTTTCTTAAAAATTTAACGGTTTGTAAAACGAAACTTTCTACAGAGAGATATTGATGTTTTGGTCAAAGTGTATCAACCTGTCCAACATGATTGCATTTGGAAGAAAATTAATCCTAACTTGGAATAATTAACTGTTCTAATCTATAAGGTTCTAGGTGATTTTCTATACACCGTTGGAAAGCTATTCGAGTGTAGTTTCTTAAAAAATTAACGGTTCGTAAAACGAAACTTTCTATAGAGAGATATTGATGTTTTGGTCAAAGTGTGTCAACCTGTCCAGCATGACTGGATTTCGAAGAAAATTAATCCTAACTTGGAAGAATTAACTTTTCTAATTAACTTTATCCTCCTACAGTTAAATCTAGGAACCTTTTACTCTTATTAATTTTCTGTAATATAATTATTTTGTTTTTCCATGTAGAAATTGAGAAGTTATTAAATGACATTGGCAAAAGTCTGAAAAATTATCCAACAATGCCTTTTCCTGAAGATCAGTTTTACTCTTTGGATTCTAATCGTTTGATTGAAGAAGAGACTGGATATAATATTGAAGAATTGACAAAGCAGCACGAAGAATTGCATTCACAGCTTAATCAAGATCAAAAGAAGGTATATGACGCTGTCCTTGATAATGTTGAAAGCAAAAAAGGAGGTCTTTTTTTTGTCAATGGTTGTGGTGGCTGTGGTAAAACTTTTTTGTGGAAAACCCTTATTACACGCTTAAGATCCATAAGAAAAATTGTCTTACCGGTGGCATCATCTGGTATAGCTGCCGTTTTGCTTCCAGGTGGTCGTACTGCTCATTCCAGATTCAAGATTCCTCTTAAAGCTGATCAATATTCTACAGCAGGTATTAACCATGGCTCAGACATTGCCGAGCTTTTACGTAATACTAGCCTAATCATTTGGGATGAGGCTCCAATGCAGAACCGTTATGACTTTGAAAGTGTTGATCGTTGTTTAAGGGATATAATGGCATCAGTTGATGATCACAACCGGCACAAACCTTTTGGAGGTATAACTACTGTATTTGGTGGTGATTTTCGCCAAATATTGCCTGTTATTGAAAAAGGAACTCGAGCTGATATTGTTAATGCAACTATAAATTCTTCGCGACTTTGGAACACATGCAAAGTTATGGAACTGACACAAAACATGAGATTGCACAGTGGAAATTCCATTTCAGAAAATGAAGAGATTGCTAGATTCTGTGATTGGGTTTTATCGGTTGGTGATGGAAAATTGGAAAATGTCCACCCAGATGAGTTACATCTTGACCCAGAAGTGATGATTCCAGATGAGTATTTAGTTCATTATGATTCTGATCCTGTTCAAAGAATTATTGATGTTACTTATCCTGATTTAGCAACAAATTTCAGCTCTCATGCATATTTGAAGGAAAGAGCTATTCTTACTCCCACAAATGTTATAGTGGATGATATTAACAATAGACTGATGGACAATCTTCCAGGTAAATGTTATACATACCTAAGTGCTGATTCAATTCACGATGCACCCGTTGATAATGATGGTTATGATTCTACATTTCCTGTTGAGTATCTTAACTCTATCAATATGTCTGGCCTACCGAAGCATGAGCTGAAATTGAAGACAGGTACTGTTGTCATGTTGATGCGTAATTTGAATCAGGTTGTGGGGTTATGTAATGGTACAAGAATGATTGTAACAAAATGCAACAAAAATACTATCGAATGTGAGACGTTGTGTGGAACCAATGTGGGAATTAAGCATCTTATTCCTCGAATTGACATGCAGCCTTCTGATAGTAAATGGCCCTTTAATTTCAGTAGGCTACAATTCCCCCTTCAAATTTGTTTTACCATGACAATAAATAAAAGTCAGGGGCAATCATTGGATACTGTAGGTTTGTACCTTCCAAGACCTGTATTTTCACATGGACAGTTCTACGTTGCTGTTTCTAGGGTGACTTCATCAAAAGGCTTGCATATTTTGATTGAGAGTGATTATGGGACTTCTGCAAATATTACCAGTAACATTGTATATAAAGAAGTCTTTAGAGGTCTTCAAACTGTTAGAAGTTACTAAGGTTTTTTAACTTTATGAATTTGTATATGTGCATATGAACATGACACCTGAGATCAATTAACTCTTTGTTGTTGACAATTTTATAGGTAAAGCTCTCTTCACAAGTTCCTCAGTGCTATTTATTTTCCTTAGTTTCTTCACAACATTTTGCTCTACGTAGATTTTATTAAATAAATATATCATAATTTTAATCTATGTTATAGTTTAAAATTTTCTCATTATTATTATTTTGATATTTAATTTGAAGAACACATTATGACCACACAATATATCATTTCATATATAGTTTTTGACTCTTAAAAACTATATTAATTAATACAAATAGTTTTTGTTAGGCCGAATACACAATATAATCAAGTATGTATGAGAATAACAATGATTAATAACACTGTTTATGAATCAATAAAACTGTAATCTTATTAACAGCTTCTCTCTTTATGATGTTAATGAATCACAAAGAGCTTTTAGGTTACAAGAATAATATCTCAATGATCGCATCCCTTCTAGGGATAACCTATCTGTGTTTATATAGTACACAGTTACACAATCCTTATCTAATTGATATTCCTACAAATTAGCTATACAATTGATATCAATTAAGGATTGCTTCTTATCTTCTATTCTGTTTCCTTAGCTGTATCAATATATTCTGCTTCTTTCCATCTTCAGAATATATTGCTTCTAGAATCTTCAATTCAGCACCGACAGCTAATTTAACTATCACCTTGTCAGACTTTAAATAAACTCTGACCAGCTTCCTTTAAACTCTTCACCCTGTCAGAGTTTAATTAAACTCTGACTGGCTTCTGATAAACTCTTGTAAATACCTGTTGCTTAAACACTGATAAACAAACATTAGCAATTATATCTAACAATCTCCCCCAACTTGTTCATAATAAAATGTACAAGTTAAACATATAATTGATGATGTCAAAAACATTTAACAAATGCAGTGTTTAACATATAACAGAGTTTAATTTAAAACAGAGTTTAAATTTGACTTAGAATAGAAAACATATTAAAAACTTACAGTCAGACTTTACTTGATTTCTTGAATATCAGGCACAGTCCTGATATAATCTAACAGTAGTTTCTTCTCAGCTCTATTCAATTCAGCAATCATAATCTTCTTCAGCTCCTTCATTTCTGGTTCATCTTCACCAATTTGATAAATGGCAGCCCTCAAAGAATATATGTTGTTTTTGTTCATTTCATTGCCAAGTCTGATATAAAAAGATTTATCAGACTCTAGATTGAACTCAAGAACCTTTTTATTTAGTGCAGTTCTGAACCTAGCACTATTCCTTTTCATTTCTACCAACTTTCCATGTGCATCTCTGTATTTAGGAATGTATGCACTTGATACTCCAGCTCCACTCAGAACTTTGGATTTCATCATCCTTTCCTTCAAAACTCGAGCAGCATCATAAGTACTTCTATTCTTTACTTCAAGTAGATATAGAACATACTCTAGCTCTTCCCAAAGTTTTAACTGGATATCAAATTCACCAAATCTATATACTCTGCCATCAGCCATAAAATATAACAAGAATTCCTTTTTGATTCCTTTGTGAAAAATCATCTGTACAGATTCCAGTTTGTCAAGGCCTTCTTGAGTAATTCCAACTCCAAATTCTGCCAATGAAAACTTGTCTTGAGATCTGTTATTAGTTCTTCTCTCTCTGTGTGAACCCAGTCCAGATTTGTCAAAGGCTTCTTTTCCCAATACTGTTCTGGTTTCTGAGAAATTCACAGCTTCAAGCTTTAAGTCTTCAAGAATTTTTGGTTTGCTGAATCCTGGAAGTAGTGTAGATTTCTGTACAACTTGAGCAACGTCAGAGGTTGTCATGTCTTCAATAGAAACATCAACTTGAGCAGCGTCAGAGGTTGATTTAGCTAATCTTGTTTCAACTTGAGCAATGTCAGAGGTTGAAATATCTTTCTTCTTTAGGTTAGGCTCTTCAATCATTATGCCTTTACCTTTATCAGAGTTTCTAATCACAGGTCTCCTTGTATTTTGTACACTCTGTTGAATATTCTCTTTGATAGAAATACCAACTTCTTTCTTTTTAGGAGCCTTGATTTCCTTTCTCTTGTAGATTCCAGCTTCAAGATTTTTCTTGTGTTCCTCAGCAAGCATTTGCTCTTCAGCCTGGATATCTTCAATAGTTACATTCTTTCCATGCTCTTTCATGAATATCTTAGCAGCAATCTCTTCATCAGTAGATGGATTAGTTGAAACAACTAAACTCTTGAGATTTGAAGTAGATTGACCACCAGAGTTTATCTTTTCAGAGTTTATTTGTCTACCAGAGTTTACTCTAGTCCTGCTTTGCCTTTGAGCAATGACCTTTCCTTTATTTCCTTTGCTTCCCCCATCAGTAGAATCATCCCTCTGTCTCAGAGCTTGAATGTCTTTGCATTTGTCTTTAGGTACATTCTCCCCCTTTTTGACATCATCAGAAAGTAATACTGATGTCAGCAATTCTAGAGCATTAGAAATAGAATTCAATTGAGTAGACATTTCAGCCTGATTCTCCTCAACTTTTTCAAGCCTTTTCTTGATTTCCTCAGAATCCTTGGCTTGCTGCTTGAATTGTGTAGAGTAAAATGATCTGTCAAGCTTCAAAGTTGTATCCCTGAGAGAAAATTCATTCCTTAGATTTGTAAACATCTGTTGATTCTCATCAAATCTATTATTAAGAGATTTGACTTGAACAACAGTTGCCTGTAAACTTGTAAGTACATCAGTATTGGATATCTTCTTGATAGAATCAGATAGCAAATCTGCAGCCCTTTGTGCTGAGAAAATGCAATCTGCATCAGCCCAATTTTTGTAGTACATATTCTGGAAATGCTCATTGGTCTGTCTATTAACTTCCAGTCTTTCATCACTATTGACATCATCAGCCAATGAAACTTGAATGCTAGGATGTGAATGAGAACCCTCAGCATCATTTCCAGCTTCGTCAATATTATCTGCTGCATTTTTAGGAAGAATATTTTCAGCAGTAAACTGTGCAGCTTCATCAATTTTCTCTTCTGCGACAGCTGCAGGAATATCAGAGTTTACCTTAGCAAAAACCTCTGCTTCTCTTTGAATCTGATTAACCTCCTCACCTTTGTCAAGATCACAAGAAATAACTTCAGTATGAGTGGCTAGAGATTCTTCTACCTGATCAGTGACTTGATCAGCTTCCACACCCTCTGTATAATAATTAGAATAGATAGAGGTGTGTGCTTCACGATCAAAAACTCTGCTATCAGAATGAGTAGCAGCTTCCTCAACTACATCATGAACCTTTGATGTAGGAGCATCGAAATCCATAGTAGCATCAGTATTTAATCTGTCTAGATTGACAGCTTCAGCATTTGCAGCATCCTTCTGAACAAACACTTCAGGAGTTTCAGTGTTTACAAACACTCTGTCCTCATCAGCATTGAAAATATCCTCCTCAACAGCAATTTCAGAAGTAGCTTGAGGAACAGCTTCTGCTACAATCTCCTCATTCTCTGATGGAGGAGCTTCAGTGACCTTAGAGACTCTGTCCATGGTTATATTTACAGCACCAAAAAGATGTGCAGCCACTAGTCTTCTCTTTCTCTGATGAAGAGTTTCTTCATCAGTTTCAGTCTCTGAGTCTGTAATAGAATCAGTAGCAACAGACTTTGCCCTTTGAGCGCGCCTTTTCTTCATTCTTTTTCTCTGAGGCACAGCATCAACATTTGATGCCTCAGCTTCAGTGTGTTGCAAACCAGACTGAACAACCTTTACCGTAGATTTCTTTGACCTTTGTGGTTGAGACACAGAAGGCCCAGCTTCAGCATTTGATGGTGATTGTAGTTGTTGTGAATTGATCAAGAATTGTTGCACAAGCTCAGGCAACATCAAAACACCAACATCTCCTTTCTTGTTATCTTTATTGGTTAGATCAGAGAATATTCGTTTATGTAATTTAAAACATGGAATCACATCATTCTCAGCTATCTCTACTTCAGAAACACATTCAGAGAATATTAATTGACAAAATCGTGCAAAATAGACTACACCTCTGTTTTCAGTCATTTTCTCACCTATATTATTTAGAACTAGTCTAGCAACATCAAAATTACCTCCGTAAAGAAGAGAATACCCGATTTGCAGACTATCAGTGGGAATTGCATCCCAATTCGTGCACTTCTTCCCGAACGCCCTTGTTATGCAGTCGAAAAAGAAACTCCATTCCTTTCTCAAGAGCGGTCGCTTCAATTGACCAAGCTTTGTCAGTGGTCCAGAATAGCCTATTTCTCTCATCATACGAACTAACTCAGAATCTCCAACAGAGATTGTGAAAGCATTAAAGTCCTCAAGGCCCAGAGCATCACGAACAGTAGTTGGAGTCACTACAAACTCTTCTCCTTGAAATTCAAAAATTATGGACGGAGACCCAGACTCTCCTCCATTATCATAAGTGCCTGTCTGCCAAAAAGTCCTTATTTGAGATGCAGACAGCTTCAAAGGGGCGATTAGAGCAGTTCCAACATCAGAGTTTGACAAGAAATTCTGAATCAAATGAAACGCCGCCGGTGCGTTCTTATTTGCCAAAGGAGCAGCATAGTTGTTAGGGACGAACTCTAACCCAGACGAAACGAAAGCCGTGGTTGCCATTAGAAGATTTGAAAACAAGAAGTACTGGGCTTTGAAAGTGTTTGAGTGTTTGTGTGTGAATAAAAACTTAGGAAAAGATGAAATGCGTAAAAGATTGAATCGTGTGTATGTAGTGTATTAAATAATAACTGTAAAGATTAGAAGTATGTTAGTGGGACAGATGTCGAACGGAAATACGCTGACAGCTGTTTCTAACAACTTCCAATACACACGTGCAGACGTGGAGACACCTGTCATCACATATACCACTCAAAATATTCGCTTAAAAGAAAAAAAAATCAATAATAATAAAATTATCAATTTTAATAATAAAGTACAAAGGAACTCAACAGTCAGAATAAAATGACTGTCTTGAAACTCCGCACCTTATTTATCCCAAGCGCTTCGATTCAAGGAAAAACCTTTCAGGTACCCTGTTTGAATGCTTTAAATACCAAAGCATTTTAACAACAGGCTTCATATCTTAAACTTACTATACACCCAAAATGGCAGGAACCTTTGAGTTCATGGATGTTGAAGCATTCTTGAATCTAAACTGGCCTCAACAAGCAAATTACATCATTGATGAGTTTCTTGTTCTTTCTTTTCTGAACGATGAAGGTCTTATAGCAGATGATGAAATTGCTGAAGGACCAATTTCTAATCCGTATGTGCATATCATCCGTCCCGGTCCTTATGATATGCCCATCCTGGCAGACAATGAAGCTATGATGGTTTGCATGATGCTTTTTCAACAGAGCTTCTTGACGGGTACGGAAGAGTCACTCTTCTTGGAATCCTGCAAGCTGCAAAGCAGAAAGAGAATCCGAGAAGATGATGATGATGATTCATCATCAGGATGTTATCAAGCAATCCCAGATGGTATAATGACCAGATGAACAACTGGGTAGCTATTATCAGAAGTAATAGAGCACAATAGCTTCTGAAAGGCATATGAAATAGCCTATTTGTAATTCGAGGATTCTACTCAACTTAAACAAGAATGTAATAAGTAAATATTAGATCAGATGTCACAGGAATCTCAGAAGATTATATCTGTCAAAGAATGAAGATTAAAGTCATCTACAGACTTGAAGTTATTCTACATTGAAAGAAGCTCAATTTATTGATCAAGCCTCAATGAAGTATTCAAGCTCAGTGGATTTATTAAAGTGACGGAGATTTCAAGTGGTGACAGAAAAAGATACTGATTACGGAGTTCTTGAATGAGAAGGAAGTGAATCACTGCTTAAAGTCAAATAGATAAAGAACAAACATTGTCGTTAGTCACTCATGAACCAGACAGTGCATCGAGTGTCAACGTACTATTGTGTTTGTTATTTATCTAAGTTTTTAGTGATTCTGGAATTAATTGGGAAGTCAATTAATTCTATTTATTCTCTTATAAATAATTAATACTATTGAGTAAATTATTTATTAAATTAATTCTGTAAAGAATTAATTTAATACATAATTTATTTAGTTAATTATTTAAATTAGAATAAAAAGAAATTAATTGAGTAGTCAACTAATTCTATTTATTCTCTTATAAATAATTAATACCATTGAGTAAATTATTTATTAAATTAATTCTGTAAAGAATTAATTTAATACATAATTTATTTAGTTAATTATTTAAATTAGAATATAAAGAAATTAATTGAGAAGTCAACTAATTCTATTTATTCTCTTATAAATAATTAATACTATCAAGTATATTATTTATTAAATTAATTCTGTAAAAGAATTAATTTAATACATAATTTATTTAGTTAATTATTTAAATTAGAATAAAAATGAACTAGGAAGACTTAGGTTTGAACTAGGAAGACTTAGAAAAATGAACTAGGAAGACTCACAAGTGAGTCTTCCCGATTGTCTTCCTAGGCCAACCATAGTCTTCCCGAATGTCTTCCATGAACAAAGTGTTGTCTTCCCGGTTGTATTCCCCTCACAAGCTTGTCTTCCCTAGAGTCTTCCAAGAGTAAAAGTGTTGTATTTCTGCTTGTCTTCCTAGTGCATTTCATTCTGTCAAATGCACGTGGTCAACAAAAAGAAATGCTTTAGTATTTAAAGACAAGGCAGGCTACTGAAGACTCATCATTCAATTACAATTCCAACAGAAAGAAAAAGAGGCAGAGCACTTTAACATTTCATTCCTCAACTGTCTTAAATTCTCTCAACGGAAAAGCTTCAAATTTCATCAAGTGAATTAGTTCTTGATTTGTTCTTAACATTTAATCCATAAGAATCATTTCACTTGTACTGCTTTGACTTTCTAGCGGATCATAATCCCTAGATTTTATATCGAACTACTTTTTAGTATTCGACCCTTTTTATTACAAAAATAGATAAATTCATGTCGAATTTATTCTAGATTTGTTTTATTAAGTTCTTTGTAATCAGTGATCAAAGTTGTAACACTTCTCAAGTTTAATAGAGTTTCTATTTAACTTGAATATTGTTTCAGTTTTTATTCCGCATTAATTTGTTCTAATTTGTTAAATCTTTAAAAGGACAAATTCGATAAAACGGTATAGTTTGTATTCAACCCCCCTTCTACAAACTTATCAGGACCTAACAATTGGCATCAGAGCCTTTTGATTGATATACAAATCAAAGATCCAATTGTTTTGAGATTTTTCTTTTAAACTCTGATTTTTTTATTTGAATTCTAAAAATCTCAAAAGATGTCTACTACACAGAAAGTGGGGACAGTTAAAATCCCAATATTCAGCAAGGAGCATTATCCAATGTGGAAGAAGAAAATGCTCCTATTTCTTAAGGTTGCAAATCCTAAATACTTGGATGTGCTGAAGAGTGGTCCCAAACTCCCTATGATTATTGATCCTGAAGTTGTTGAGGATAATGTTGTGACTAGGGCTGCTAGGATGTACCCTAAAGATCCCAAGGAATACACTCCTGATGAGAAAGAGGATGTTACCTTGGATTCCTGTCTTCAGTTGATCCTTATTGAGAGTCTTGATCCTATCATGCATAATCATGTCCTAAATTGTGAAACTGCCAAACATATTTGGGGAACCATAGAGATAATCAATGAGGGGACTGAAGAGGTTAGGGAGAATATGCTGGAAATTCTCACTTCACAATATGAGCATTTCAGATCAAACCCTGGTGAAGGTATCACTCAGGTTTTTGAGAGATACAACAAATTAATTAATGATCTGAATCTCAATGGGAAGCACTACACCAACAAGGAGATTAACAAGAAGTTCCTTCTTACACTTCCACCTCATTTGGAGCACAAAATATCTGCCATTAGAGAAGCAAGAGATATGAATGAGATTGCTTTGGAGAGATTGTATGGTGTTCTGAAGACCTATGAGCTGGAGCAGATTCAACAGAGGGAGCTGTATGGAACTGGGAAGATTGTTGGTACCTCTACTGAATTGACTGCTGAAGTCCCACAGAAACTGGAAGTGAAGGCTGTTCAACCTTCCAGTTCTAACATGAATGTTATTGATGCTGAATATGGATTAACATCCATTGATCAATCTGGTGGTGACTTCTATTCTTTAGAAGAACTTGATCAGCTGGAGGATGGTGATTTGGCTTTGATAGTCAGGAAGTTTGGGAAGTTTAGATTCAAGAGGAATCCCAATCTTAAGTTCAGGCCCAGGTTTCAGAGAGGTGATTCCTCATCTTCAAGTGGCACAAGGGGTGGCTACAAAACTGGAACTGTGGAGAGGAGCTCAATCAGATGCTACAATTGCAATGAGTTGGGTCACTTTGCTACTGAATGTAAAAAGCCAAGGCAAGTGACAAGGAACTCATTTGATTCTAGCAAGAAGAATAAGATTGAGAAGGCTTATGTTGCTGAAGGGAAGAGCTGGGATGATACAGACAGTGAAGATGAAGAAGTTGGAAATCTTGCACTTGTGGCAAAAGGAGGCAAACTCTTTGATTCCATGTTATCTTCACCAGACATGTCTGAGGTAAAACTTACTGACGCTGAAATGATTTATCATCTTGGTGGCACCATAAGTTGTGCACGCACTGAAAATGATAGAATAAATCTTTTGAACACAAATCTTGAAAAGGAAATAAAAGATTTAAAACTAGTGCATATCAATCAAGATGAACTTACTAATAAGGTAGCTTTTCTTGAGAATAGGGTTAAATGTTATATTCAACTGGAAACCATTCTCAAAGATCAGATTAGTGAGCTTAAGACCAAAGCTAATGCTTATTTCAGTTCTTGTAAGACTGCTAAAGAAATTCTCAATAAGCAAGCTGTTGGTAATCATGTCAGTATAGGGTATGATTATAATGAGGCTATTGGACTGCTTGGAATTAATTCCCCTTGTAGATACAAATCTGAAGGAAAGGTTGTTCCATATATACTTAAGGGTATTGAAACACCCTTCTGTAGGGAGTCTGAGGCAGAGCCTATGAATGAATACTCTATAATCATTGCTGAAGAGATTCGTGAAGAAGATATGGCTTTGGAAGTTGAACAGTCCAAAAAGTGTATATCTGATATTCCAGTCAAAGTTGCTACAACTAAAAAGACTAAATCAGATATCCATAAGTTGGATCAAAACAACTGTAGAACTAACATGCCTGCTGTTAATTCTTCTCATAAAGCATGTGGTGTGAGTAATTGCATGTCTTGTGCTTTTAATGTTATGTATGCTTTCTTTAATAAAAAGCATGTATCTAGTGATAAGACTGCTCCACGTCAACATGTTAATAATAAGAAGCATGTTAAAGCAAAGACTACTAGTCCTCCTCAGACTAGAGTGGATTCATTTATCCCTAAGCCTACTCAGAAATGTGTTAAGGCTGGCTATAAATGGAAACGCTCTTATGTGAAAGAGGTTGAAGTAGTTTTAGTTAAAAATGTTATTTTGCCTGACAAAGGCCAATTCTTTAAGTATGCCGGACCCAATCAATTTTGGGCTCCGAAGAAGGTCTAATCAATCTGGTAGTGCAGGGAGTTAAACAGGTAAACCGTGTTATGTGGTTTCTTGACAGTGGCTGTTCAAGGCATATGACCGGAGATAGAGCCCTGCTATCAGATGTGGTTGAGAAAGCTGGCCCAGTGCTTACCTTTGGAGATAACAGCAAGGGTATAACTGAGGATATGGCCTATTTGAAATCAAGAAATGTTATCAGTCAATAAGAACATCAATGTTACATTTGATGACACCTAACTCCCTAATATCCAAATAGAAAATCCATCTGAGAAATTGAAGTTTGATGACATGTCAGATTCAGAATCAGATGATAAGAATCCACCTGAGGTTGTTGCTGGTGATAACAATGATAATGGTGAGAGTGATGGTGGTGGAAACATTGGTTACAATGGAGATACCACTAACACTGGAAAAGAATCACCAAGACAATCTGCCAACAACTCAGGGGGAGGAAATGAAGGGTCAACTAGTCATTCACAACACCATAATGTAGAACAAGGCGAATCATCAAGATCAAATCTTTTGAGCTGATTATTCGTGATCCAGGTGTTGAAGTCAGAACTAGAAGTGCAACTCAGAATGAATGTCATTATTCAGGATTTTTATCCAAAATGGAGCCAAAGAAAACTGAGGAAGCACTGACTGATCCAGATTGGGTGATTGCTATGCAAGATGAACTCAATCAATTTGAACAACAGCAAGTCTGGAAACTGGTACCCAGGCCAAAGAACAAGAAAGTAGTTGGTACAAGATGGGTATACATAAACAAGCTAGATGAAGATGGCATAATCACAAGAGACAAAGCACATTGACATCAGGTATCATTTTATCAGAGAGCATGTCATGAATGGAACTGTGGAGTTACACTTTGTACCCACAGAAGAACAGACTGCAGATATATTCACTAAATCTGTTGACGAATCCACATTTATCAAGTTAGTTGGTAAATTGGGTATGTTAAACAGTCTTAGTGATTAACAATATCTCTGTCATGTTTGTTCTTTCAAAATCATTTTCTTTTGCTGATATTGAATGATAGAATTTGCCAATTCTTGTTTAAAGTAGAAAGCTTGTTAATTTAAATATTCTGAATAATTTATTTTCTTTAAAAATACTTTTCTCATATTTTTTAAGTGGAGAAACTTATTTTTATTGAAAATTTATTTATTTAAGAATCATTTAAGTTAGTTTCAGATTGTAAATATTGTTGTTTAAATATTTCTGCAAGTTTATATTATTTTCTATAATATTCTGCAGTTTTCTAATGTTTGTGCATAAGTTCATGTAAATACTTTCTGCATTGTATTTTAATTCAGTTTATTTCTTTAGTTGCATGTAAATAGTTTACTGTAAATATTTTTTTATTATTTTATATTTTAGTTTATTATTATTTTAGTTTATTATTATTATTTATTATCTTTTATTTTCTTTTTGTCTTAGTTGTTTTTAATAAATATATTGTATATATTATTTCTGATCTAGCTCTTGCTTAGCTGGAAATTCAGTGCCAAATCCAATTCAGGTATTACTTTCTATCTCTCAATCCACTTCTTTTACTGTTGCTGAACCCAAGTGGTTGTTAGGGCTGACCAAGGGATTGTAGATCCACAATCTCTATCCCAGGTCTTAGAGCCAAACAATGAGTCTACAACTTCATTACTTGACCTCTCAGCCTAAACAGAAATCAATGTTAAATAAAGAAGTATTTTGATTGAAACAGTGAGTGATCCCACAGCTCTGCCTCCTCTAAAGAAATTCAATATATACTGAGGCATCTGTTAGCCCATCTGTATCCTCTCAATAGGATATGGACTTTGAAATGGCCAATGAACTGTATCTAGAGACATTCTCTCAACAGGATGAATCTATTGAAATTCGCCATAGGGCCATGGCACTTTGTACTGAGTCAAGCACACTCTCATTACTCACAATGGGAGAAAACAATTTCATTAGATGAAACTCAGGACACAGTGAAAGCAGAGCACCTGCAACTGGTTACAGTGCCTACCATTGTTACGGTAGAAGTGCCTTCACAGGCATCTGAGGGAAAATTTGATTCTTTGCCTAATTTAAATAGAATCATTTTCTCCCCTCCCAGAGTGAACACCTCTGGCTCCCAAAGGGATTTTCCACTCGCAGATTTATCTGGAGAAAGTGGAAGGCAACTTGGTCAGTCTATCACTGAAGCAATTCAGATTTCAAATCCAAGTGATTTGATAGACATGATTGAGGATCGGGATTTGCGAACTCCCATTGCACCACCACTGACCTCTCTTGAAGAGGCTAGGGTGAGTTTCAATGCAGGTACTGATCAAAAAGGAGCAAACAGACAGCTAATGTTGAGTGATAAGAGTCAAACACTGAGTGAAACACATGCACGTGAGATGAGTGATACACTTACAAGAGAAATTCAAGTGAGTGCACACACAAACACATACACTGCAATGTAGTTAGCTCACATAGCTGATCTACAGGAACATCTATTCAAAACCCAGGCTGATAAAAAAATTTTGCAAGCACAAGTGGTTGAACGGTCTTCTTCTTCCACCTCTGTCAACAATCAGCTGGGACTGCTCAAGGAAATCTTGAAGACAAAGTTACTACCCAAGAACAACTCCATCAACTATCTCAACTCCTACTGGCTTCAGATACTCATAAAGTTAAATCTGTAGAGAATTCCTCAACTAAGGGGGAGAAGTTTGAAGTTTCTAGACAAGTTTCTACAGAAGTTTGGGGAGAAGTTTCTATCTACTTCTAAGGGGAAGAAGTTTCTAGAGACTTTTGGTGAAGCTAGTAAAAGGGGAGCTGAAAAAGATATAAAAGGTAAATGAGGAGTTTCAGGGGAGTAAAGGTATTTAGCTCTGCTTTGTAAATGTTATATGTATAGAGCTTAGGTAAATCAAGACAGGTTCAATGTTATCATATGTTCAGTCTAGAGGAACATCTGTCTTGTATTTATCTTTACTGGTGAAATCTGGAAATGTTATATTTGATCCAGAACTTTCTAGTATTTACTTAGGTTTAAGAGTCTTATTTTTTTCTTGGTTTTAGTTGAGTGATCCTCTAGGTATTTGGTTGTTATTCTCTAACAAACAAATAGGGGGAGATTGAAAGGCATATGAAATAGCCTATTTGTAATTCGAGGATTCTACTCAACTTAAACAAGAATGTAATAAGTAAATATTAGATCAGATGTCACAGGAATCTCAGAAGATTATATCTGTCAAAGAATGAAGATTAAAGTCATCTACAGACTTGAAGTTATTCTACATTGAAAGAAGCTCAATTTATTGATCAAGCCTCAATGAAGTATTCAAGCTCAGTGGATTTATTAAAGTGACGGAGATTTCAAGTGGTGACAGAAAAAGATACTGATTACGGAGTTCTTGAATGAGAAGGAAGTGAATCACTGCTTAAAGTCAAATAGATAAAGAACAAACATTGTCGTTAGTCACTCATGAACCAGACAGTGCATCGAGTGTCAACGTACTATTGTGTTTGTTATTTATCTAAGTTTTTAGTGATTCTGGAATTAATTGGGAAGTCAATTAATTCTATTTATTCTCTTATAAATAATTAATACTATTGAGTAAATTATTTATTAAATTAATTCTGTAAAGAATTAATTTAATACATAATTTATTTAGTTAATTATTTAAATTAGAATAAAAAGAAATTAATTGAGTAGTCAACTAATTCTATTTATTCTCTTATAAATAATTAATACCATTGAGTAAATTATTTATTAAATTAATTCTGTAAAGAATTAATTTAATACATAATTTATTTAGTTAATTATTTAAATTAGAATATAAAGAAATTAATTGAGAAGTCAACTAATTCTATTTATTCTCTTATAAATAATTAATACTATCAAGTATATTATTTATTAAATTAATTCTGTAAAAGAATTAATTTAATACATAATTTATTTAGTTAATTATTTAAATTAGAATAAAAATGAACTAGGAAGACTTAGGTTTGAACTAGGAAGACTTAGAAAAATGAACTAGGAAGACTCACAAGTGAGTCTTCCCGATTGTCTTCCTAGGCCAACCATAGTCTTCCCGAATGTCTTCCATGAACAAAGTGTTGTCTTCCCGGTTGTATTCCCCTCACAAGCTTGTCTTCCCTAGAGTCTTCCAAGAGTAAAAGTGTTGTATTTCTGCTTGTCTTCCTAGTGCATTTCATTCTGTCAAATGCACGTGGTCAACAAAAAGAAATGCTTTAGTATTTAAAGACAAGGCAGGCTACTGAAGACTCATCATTCAATTACAATTCCAACAGAAAGAAAAAGAGGCAGAGCACTTTAACATTTCATTCCTCAACTGTCTTAAATTCTCTCAACGGAAAAGCTTCAAATTTCATCAAGTGAATTAGTTCTTGATTTGTTCTTAACATTTAATCCATAAGAATCATTTCACTTGTACTGCTTTGACTTTCTAGCGGATCATAATCCCTAGATTTTATATCGAACTACTTTTTAGTATTCGACCCTTTTTATTACAAAAATAGATAAATTCATGTCGAATTTATTCTAGATTTGTTTTATTAAGTTCTTTGTAATCAGTGATCAAAGTTGTAACACTTCTCAAGTTTAATAGAGTTTCTATTTAACTTGAATATTGTTTCAGTTTTTATTCCGCATTAATTTGTTCTAATTTGTTAAATCTTTAAAAGGACAAATTCGATAAAACGGTATAGTTTGTATTCAACCCCCCTTCTACAAACTTATCAGGACCTAACAGCTTCTGGCTCTAGCTCTTCTGCTTCAGATATAGCATTCAAATACTTATCCTGGTTAAATAGATCTTTTCTTTTGTAACCAGAAAGATTAGTATGTACCAGAAATATTAGCTAGGCATGAGTATGTAATTGACTGAATGTAAACAAAGTTTGAATCAATTAATGAAAAAGACCCATTTTGTTGCTTTACATTTCAGTATTATCAATATTGCATAGTAATTGTAAAGTGAAAGAGAAGATATCACTTTGTACAATAAACTAACATACTCAATAGCATTGGTTAATCACTATCAGGACTTATCAAACAAACTCTATCTTTTCTCTGTTCAATCACACTTTTTCGAAAAACAAATGACTAAACCCAAAATCATAAACTGTCTGAAACAAGGAAATTATTTTAACCATCAGAGATTAAAACAAAGTAACCTCGGCGTATTTCACACAAAACATCAGTGTTTACCATTTGTCCTTCTTTGTCAATAAACTCTTTTCTCAATCTGTACAGGTGTGAAAGTATGTGTGTGTAGTAGCAGAGTTTACCGAAATCAGTATTTAGACCATCTCAAAGTGCATAAAATCCACAATCTAAAGTAGTAAAAACTGGTTGCCTAAACTCTCATTTATAACATAAAATCTGATTTTATATCTAAACTCTGTATTACTGATATCCTTTCATTTGGATATGTCTTTTATTTTTCACCCCCTTTATTTATTATTATTTTTTTTTTTTTTTTTTTAATTTTTCCAGTAATCAGTGGTTGGCACTAGTCACCAAAAATCAAAGATTTTAGCCCTTATTTCATACAATAAGTTCCTGGATCGTCCTAGGCACAACATGATCTCAAAGGAATTTGTGCTCTGTTTGGCATCTTTTGAATTTGAGGGTGAATTATTTGTAATTAATAATCAGAGTTTAGACTTTGCATCAGTAAATATAATTAACTTATGAGAGAAAATGCAAACAGCTAATACAGACTCAGTGTATAGGATCAATAAACTAAGAGATGCTATAAATATAGAGACAGTATCATGCTGTGTTAGCTTACTGCACATTTTTGAGGTCAGAATCTATACAACTCTTAAGGATTCACAGTTACTTACTGATAATTATGCTTTATA
This sequence comes from Heracleum sosnowskyi, assembly GCA_030848705.1. NCBI lineage: Eukaryota > Viridiplantae > Streptophyta > Magnoliopsida > Apiales > Apiaceae > Heracleum > Heracleum sosnowskyi. The sequence goes on along the minus strand of CM061235.1, from coordinate 149,362,533 downwards.
CAAATTTCTTCATTGGTCCATATGTTCCAGACAAAATTACAATCAGAGAATAGCATTTAAACTGTAACATTCAAAGTATGACCAACATTTTATGACTAACAGAGTTTAACATCAGAGTTTGACCAACAGAGTTTATGACACTGGTACTCATAACAGTGAACATATGCAAGGAATCATGAGCAACAAAAATTAAACATGTATAAATTTTGAGTCTAACCCGTATCTCTAGTCAGAGCCAGAGATCATTCCAAGTTCATTTACCAATCTTGTAAAAGTAGCTTCACTCAAAGGTTTGGTGAAGATATCTGCAAGTTGTTGGTCTGTAGACACAAAATGAAGCTCAATATTTCCTTCTTCCACATGTTCTCTGATAAAATGATACCTTATGCTGATGTGCTTGGTCATGGAGTGCTGTACTGGATTTCCTGTCATAGCAATAGCACTTTGGTTATCACAGAAAATAGGTATTTTAGAGTACCTTAACCCATAATCCAGCAATTGATTCTTCATCCATAAAATCTGTGCACAACAGCTACCAGCTGCTATATACTCTGCTTCAGCTGTGGATGTGGAAATTGATTTCTGTTTCTTGCTATACCAAGAAACTAATCTGTCACCTAAAAATTGACAGCTTCCACTTGTACTTTTTCTGTCTATCTTACAGCCTGCAAAATCTGCATCAGAGTAACCAATTAACTTAAACTCTGATTCTCTAGGATACCACAAACCCAAGGTTATGGTTCCTTTGAGATATTTGAAAATCCTTTTTACAGCTGTTAGATGAGGCTCTCTGGGATCTGCTTGAAATCTTGCACAAAGACATGTTGCATACATGATATCAGGTCTACTTGCTGTAAGATACAGTAAAGACCCTATCATTCCTCTGTAGTTTGTCATATCTACTAAGGCTCCTGTGTCTTTGTCTAGCTTTGTTGCTGTAGCCATGGGAGTTGTAGCAGATGAACTATCAAGCATACCAAATTTCTTGAGAAGATTTCTGGTATATTTTGCTTGATTGATAAAAATACCATCATCTGTTTGTTTGACCTGTAAGCCTAGAAAATAACTAAGCTCTCCCATCATGCTCATTTGGTACCTGGATTGCATAAGCTTTGCAAACTTCTTACAGAGTTTGTCATTAGTAGATCCAAAAATAATATCATCTACATAAATTTGAACTAAAAGCAAATCATCACCTGAATTGAAATAAAACAAGGTTTTATCAATTGTACCTCTTGTGAACCCACTTTCTAAAAGAAATTGAGCAAGAGTTTCATACCATGCTCTTGGTGCTTGCTTTAGTCCATATAATGCCTTGTCAAGCCTGTAGACATAATCTGGATGCTTGGAATCTACAAATCCTGGTGGTTGTTCAACAAACACTTCTTCTTCAAGCTTCCCATTTAGAAAAGCACTTTTTACATCCATCTGAAAGACTTTAAACTTCTTGTGTGCAGCATAGGCCAGAAAAATTCTTATGGCCTCCAATCTTGCAACTGGAGCAAAGGTTTCATCATAATCAATTCCTTCCTGTTGTGAATAACCTTTAGCCACAAGTCTAGCCTTGTTCCTTGTAATCACACCATCACTGTCAGTCTTGTTTCTGAAAACCCACTTTGTACCTACAATTGATCTGTTCTTTGGTCTAGGTACAAGTGTCCAGACTTCATTTCTTTCAAACTCATTTAACTCTTCTTGCATTGCTGTAATCCAATTAGCATCTTGAAGAGCTTCCTCCACTTTCTTTGGTTCTGTTTGAGACAAGAAAGCATGATACAGACACTCATTATTTGTTGCACTTCTAGTTCTCACACTAGCATCAGGATCTCCAATTATGAGATCAGGTGTGTGTGCCTGTGTCCACTTTCTTGCTGTTGGTAAGTGGTTTCTTGCATCATTATTGAATCCTCCCCCTTGATCCATGCTCTCCTGATTCATATGTTGACTTTCTACATTCTCTGAGGCTCCCCCTGAATTTGATGACTCAGAGTTTGAATTGTCAGAGTTTGAATCAGTTTCCTCAACTGATTCACTTGCTGTGTCATGTTGAGCTTCTTCACGCTCCCCCTCAACTGGTTCTCTATTTTGTTCAATTTGAGAATTTTCAGTTTCTCCAGTATTTACCAGTAGAGGTTCAGAGTATGCTTCGTCAGAGTTTGTCAACCCTGCTTCATCAGAGTTTATATCATCATAGAATAGATCTTCATTTTCAAAACGTAGTTGATCACATCCGTCCTTGTCTTCAAGTCCAATTATTTTCTTGTCATCAAATGACACATGTATGGATTCCATGATCACCTTAGTTCTTAGATTGTACACTCTGAATGCTTTTGTTGACAATGGATAGCCAACAAAAATTCCTTCATCAGCTTTTACTTCGAACTTTGTCAACTGTTCAGGATGAGTCTTCAACACAAAGCATTTGCATCCAAATATATGAAAATATTTCAAATTTGGCTTCTTATTTTTCACCATCTCATATGGTGTTTTCCCATGCTTGTTGATCAGTGTAGCATTTTGAGTAAAACAAGCAGTTTGAACAGCTTCTGCCCAGAAATAAGTTGGTAATTTTGCTTCTTCAAGCATAGTTCTGGCTGCTTCAATTAAAGTTCTGTTCTTTCTTTCAACTACACCATTTTGCTGTGGAGTGCCAGGTGCAGAAAATTCTTGTTTCACCCCTCTTTCCTTGCAGAAAGCTTCCATGATTGAGTTTCTGAATTCAGTTCCATTATCACTCCTTATTATTTTGACTTTGTGCTGTGATCCTTTGTCCAGTAGATTTACATGATCCATTAGAATTTGAGCAGTTTCATCCTTCTTTGACAAGAAATACACCCATGTATATCTAGTATATTCATCAACAATTACTAGAGCATATTTCTTTCTGCCCATTGACATTATATTCACTGGTCCAAAGAGATCAACATGTAGAAGATGATAAGGTTCCACTACTGAATATTCAGATTTGCTCTTGAAAGATGACTTCCTTTGTTTGGCCTTTTGACAAGAATCACATAGGCCATCTAGACTGAGTATTGATTTTGGAAGTCCTCTTACAAGATCCTTTCTTATCAGCTCATTGATGTTGTTCAAATTGAGATGAGAGAGCTTCTTATGCCAATTCCAACTCTCTTCATTTGACATTCTTGCAGTCAGACACACTATTTTTCCATCAGAGTTTGTTACCAAACTTGCTTCATAAATATTGTTGCGCCTGTGTCCAACTAGAACAACTTTTCCAGTAGATTTACTGATAACTTCACAGTATTCACTATGAAAATCTACATGGTTTCCTCTGTCACAGATTTGACTCACAGATAACAGATTATGCTTGAGTCCTGAGACTAGAGCTACATTTGTGATGATGACACCTCCAAGATTAATATTGCCATATCCCAGAGTATGTCCTACGTTGCCATCTCCATAGGAAACTTTTGGGCCATCCTTCTCCACAAAGTCGGATAGCAGGGCTTTATATCCAGTCATATGTCCTGAGCATCCACTGTCCAAGATAAGTGTGCTCTCTATTATACCCTGCAATCACAAACAAACACTAAGTGTTAGTTTTAAGGATCCAGACTTGCTTGGATCCTTTGCCTTTCTTAACAGTGTTAGCTTTTGCAGCGGAATCTGCTTTCTCAGAGTTTAAACTAACATTGTCAGATTTTACACTAGCAGAGTTTGCTCTAACCCATTTCAAGTTGGGTTTTAGCTCATAGTAATTATGATAAATTGCATGATAACTCTTACATGTGTAAATAGAATGCCAAGTGCTCCCACAATGTTTGCATAAGGTCTGTGGTTTTACTCTTACATAATCATTCTTTACTTCTGAAGTAGAAGATAAAGAATTAATATGCTTGTTCTTAGTGCAAAATCTAGCAAGATGATTAGAACTACCACAACTGTAACATGTTTTCCTTGAAGCACCAGCATTAGGCATATGATTATTTCTACTATTTATGCCTATTTTTCCATTCCTATTTCTCTTGGACCCTTTAGGTTTCATGGCAGACTTAACCTCTTTGAGCTTATGTTTAAACTGTTTTCCTGTCATTAAACCAACATTAACCTGTTTCTCACAGACTCTAATTGGTTCTTTAACAGCTTCTAGCTCAACAGGCTTCTCTGTTTTAGATTCAATATCCACTTGTTCAACACAAGCTTCACTTGGCTCCATAACAGCTTCTTTCACAACTACAGATTTTAACTTTCCAGACTCAGGAACAAATGTTACAGGAGTTGAATATGAACTTGTGAAAGCTCTAACCTTAATTTTATCTTGAAACCTAAGTTCATCTTCCTCACTGTATCCTAAACCTACAGCATCTGTTTGGAAAACTTGATGTGTATCTCTGCCAGAATTAGTCCAAGTTTTAATTATTTTCCTTTCCTTCTCTAAATCAGATTCTAGTTGCCTATATCTTTTAAGCAACTCCTGTTCAACATAAACAGCATCATCTCTTTCTTTTTGAATCTTCTTCATATTCTCAAGTTCTCTTTCAAGAAACTTGTTTCTTTCTTTAAGACTAAGACTCTCAGTTTTAATCCTTTCATTCTCTAAAGTCTGATCCCTATAACTAACATGTATGTTCTTAAGATAAATTCTTAATTCAGAAATATTATCAGTATCATAAGCATAAGTAGTTAGAGGTACCTTATTTTCTGATGATTCAGTCTCATTTTTGACAGTTGCCATAAGAGCATAATTTTCTCCATCATCAGAATCTGAAGTATCTGCCCAGTCTTTGCCTTTAGAGACGAGTGCTTTTCCAGTTTTTCCTTTCTTGCACTCTGGAGCATAGTGACCCATCTCTTTGCACTTGTAGCACTGGATCTCAGATTTGTCCTTCTTTCCAGACTTTGTATCCCTTCCATCAGACTTTCTGAAATTCTTCTTCTCAGAATTTGAATCTCTCCTTGAGAATCTCTTTCCTTTCTTGAAGTTCTTGAATCCCATCTTCTTGAAGGTCTTCACCATCAATGCCGCCATTTGCATCAACTGTTCTTCATCATCCTCAGAGTCAGAAGCTTCATCAGAGTTTGAGTCATCATCATAGTTTGATGACTCACTTTCAGATTTAATGACTAAAGCCTTTCCCTTGGCTTTTTTTGATGATTCCTTCTTTTCAATGGGCTTCTCTTCAACTTTGAGAGCAACAGATTTTGACTTCTTGCTTGATCTTCTGTTCCTTTGTTCTATCTCAAGTTCATGAGTCTTTAACAAGCCATAAATCTCATCAAGATCTGTATCTTCAAGATCATAATTATCTCTGATTGAGGTCGTCTTCAAATCCCATTTTTCAGGTAGAGATAAGAGAAACTTGAGATTTGACTCTTCAAGGTTATATTCTTTGTCAACCAGAGACAGATCATTCAGTAATTTACAAAACCTGTCATAAGTCTCAGTCAAGGTTTCATTAGATCTTGAATCAAAGTGCTCATACTCCTGTGTGAGTATTGTCTTCCTGTTCTTCTTTATAGCAGTGGTTCCTTGACACCTGACTTCCAAAGCATCCCAGATTTCTTTTGCCGTTGTGCAACCAATTACTCTGTTAGACATAACATTATCTAAAGCACTGTGCAAAAGATGTCTTACCTTGGCATCTTTTGCAAAAGATGAGATGTCCTCAGGAGTATAATCTTTCTTTTCCTTTGGAATCAGTGTCTGTTCTTTATCACCAACAGCAGGAGATAATTTAGTTGGCTTATGAGGACCATTATTAATTCTGTCAAGATATTCTGGATCTGTAGCCTCCAGAAACATGGTCATCTTCACCCTCCATATCGGATACTCTATTGGCCTGAGTATTGGAACCCTGATAGTTTCATATCGACTCACAGAATTTGGCTTAACCTGTTCAGCCGCAGGAGGAACTTGATTTTGATTTTCTTCAGACATGATTATTACTGTGTTTGAATCGTAAAACTGTATATATTAAACAGCCTAAGCTCTGATACCAATTGTTAGGCCGAATACACAATATAATCAAGTATGTATGAGAATAACAATGATTAATAACACTGTTTATGAATCAATAAAACTGTAATCTTATTAACAGCTTCTCTCTTTATGATGTTAATGAATCACAAAGAGCTTCTAGGTTACAAGAATAATATCTCAATGATCGCATCCCTTCTAGGGATAACCTATCTGTGTTTATATAGTACACAGTTACACAATCCTTATCTAATTGATATTCCTACAAATTAGCTATACAATTGATATCAATTAAGGATTGCTTCTTATCTTCTATTCTGTTTCCTTAGCTGTATCAATATATTCTGCTTCTTTCCATCTTCAGAATATATTGCTTCTAGAATCTTCAATTCAGCACCGACAGCTAATTTAACTATCACCTTGTCAGACTTTAAATAAACTCTGACCAGCTTCCTTTAAACTCTTCACCCTGTCAGAGTTTAATTAAACTCTGACTGGCTTCTGATAAACTCTTGTAAATACCTGTTGCTTAAACACTGATAAACAAACATTAGCAATTATATCTAACAGTTTTCAATATATATGATTGTTTATTATAATCTCATAATTTAATTAACTATAAAGACACCCCCCTGTTGTAGTATTTAGAAAAAAACACTCATGCGGCTTAACTAAACGACAATAACTAAATAAAGGAAGTTAAATCTCGAATACAATGATTTAATTAGTTTTTTGTATTTCTGAAATCATGATAACTATTTATTGAATTTAAACAAAATTAAATATTGTTGAGATATAATTTAAAAAAGATAATTAAAAATGACACAACATACTTAAAAAATTTATATAGGATATATAACAGTCCAATTTAATTAATTTGTACCTCTTAAAATATATAAATAAATATAATTATATATACAATTTTTAAATAATTAAGAAATATCTTTAAAATATTTGAATGGGAATTTTAAATTAAATATTACTAGAATTATTTAAATATGCACACATTTTACATGTACGTTGACAATATTACTTATATGCACCAGTCTACATATAAAAAATAAATAAATCACATCACTGAAAAATTCTTAGAGAAAAATAATTAAATTGACAAATACGAACAAATAGAATGAAATGTTAATAAATAATTTACTTAAAAGATTTTACTTCACTCATTGTGAAATAAAAATGAAAACATCACTGAAAAATTCTTAGAGAAAAATAATTAAATTGACAAATACAAATAAATAGAATAAAATAGTAATAAATAATTTACTTAAAAAAAATTATTTTACTCATTCTAAAACATGAATATTATTTGAATAAAATTTGTGTTTTTACATATAAACTGTAGTTTTAATTTGTCTAAATATACTATACTAATTTAAATATTTCTAAAAACATGACACAGAGTTTGTTTTATAAAAGACGTTAAGATGATTCAAAATTTCCACTATTTACTCAGACTAATAACAGAATTATAGGCTAAGCTTTATCAAAAAATTTAAACTTTACTTATTTCCATACTGGGTGCTAGAAAATGCCTTTGTGGACAGCCCACTACTGTAAACAAAAAAACTGCACCACTACTTATTTCCACGATTTACTCTACACGTATAACAGAATTGTAAGCTAATAATTAAAATACACACAATAATACATCAATATCTATTAAACTTGAAGCACTTTAGCAGTAGCAGCAGCACCAAGCAGCCTCAAAATGCAAAGTTCTTTAATAATGCAAAAATCAATGTATGATCCTCTCATAAAGTTAGACAAGTCGAAGACACTATGGCGGATTAAAGTAAGAGTGATGCGTACATGGCCTACTCGAAATTCTGAAAAAAATAAAATTTCAGGATTTAACCTTATACTTTGCGACGAAGATGTAAGTATATATACTACCATTTTATTAATTCTACTCATATTTATTAATATCATTGTTGTGTACTTCCAAGTGCATAAAATTTTATTTTAAAAATTTTCAGGAGTCTCTCATCCATGCTTTCGTATATGCTGACAAATGGGAGGAAGTTGGGGAAAAAATCAAGGAAGGAAGCATCAATGTCTTTGAGGATTTTACTGTTAATGATGCTTATGGTAAATTAAGACCGGTGTTTTCTAAATATGGAATAACATTCTCTAAGTCCACGACTCTTACCAAAGTAATGCAAAATGATTACATGATTCCAATGTATAAATTTGAATTTATCGACTTGGGAGATTTGAGCCAATATGTCAACGAAACACCAAAGGGCCAGAAGGAAGTGTTACCTGACTTTGCTATTGGTATACAATATTTGAGATAAAAAATTCATAAGTTGCTCTGTATACTACTTAAATATGCACTTATGTTATTTGACTCCATACACTTGACAGAAATGAATGTTTTGTTATCAATGCAGATATAATAGGAGCTGTTGAAGAACCAGAATTGGTGACAAAAGTAACTACCTCTATCGGACTGAGGGATAAATTTATATTCAAAGTTACTGATGGAAGGTAAACAACTTTTAGAATTATACATTTATATATATATGAGACATAGCTTATGTAATAACTCATTTGTCTATTTACTTTTAGAAAATCTCACAGGGTAACAGTCTGGGGTGACGATGGTATTAAACTCCGTGAACAAATTGAAAAATAAGAAATTAAGCCAATCATAATTATTATGACTGGTACAAAGTTGTACAAAATCAAAGGTATATTTTACTTTTTTCCATCAATTTTTCCATCGAGATATTAGTGCTCTGTCAGGTGTATGTATACTGATTTTATGCATATACTTTTATTATTTGCAGAGACTATATATATTGGTTTACTTTCATCTAGCAAGGCATACCTTAATCTTGAAGATGATGTTGTACTTGCAATGAGGAGCAGGTATTAATTTACATATCGCTATGTATTTAGATTAATTATTAATTAATAGCTTTATACCCGTTGAGAATTTTATTTAATTCTATCTTTTTTTATAAAATGTCATTATAATTAAATTTTAATTCTGTTACTTTTAGTTAATAATATATTTATTATTAGTATTTAAGTTTATTGTATTCCGTTTATATTGGTGGTTTTAAAATGATATTACTATTTTCTTTATATTCTTTAAAACATTAACTCTGTTGGTGATTTATTTTTCATTCATTATTATTCTTAATTTAGATTTCATAAATTTTAGTATTACATATTGTTACAAAATTGCAAAATTATTGTGTGACAATTTCTTTTCAAAAATTTAAAATTCTGTTAATAAAAATTAGTTGTGCTTTTTTTGAAAAAAAAATTAGTTGTGTTTGTAAAACTTTGGTTTAGTATGGGTTTTTATATCGATTTTAAGTATTATAATTTTACTTTTTAATATATTATTATATATTTACATAAATTAAGTTAATTGATATCTTTAATTTTTTCCTAAAAGTACCATGTGTGCTACAATTCTTTTATTTACTTTTCATAATGACCAAAATTGATCTATTCTTTTAGTAATACATATTGATATCATTTTGAAACTTCTGTTTTATAATTTTAATCATCAGATATTAAATTTGAAATACGTGTACTATTTTTATAATTTTTTAAACGTACTAATTTTTTAATATGTGTTTGTTTACACATTTTTTTAATTTTTTATATAATATCACCTACATAAATAAAATCTTAATTTTAAATGTATTAATTATTTAATTGCATATTTATTTCAAAATACATGTAAATGTATAAAAATAATGATGTAAAAAAATAGTAGATACTATTTAATTAATTATATTCTTATATTTGTAATTAATAAAAAATATTATTATTTTCAATTTCTCTACAAAATTTCCTTAATATTTATGATATCTATATTTTAGTTTTATAATAAGACTTATGTGACAATGTGAGTTCATAGATCTATATTTCAGCTATGTTTTAGTTTTATAAGGTAGGTGTAACAAAACACCAATTTTTTTAGCTAAATGAAACTGACTATGCCATTTAAGTGCTATGGCCCAATTATAAATAGGTATATAATCTATATGATAAACAACTTATAAATAAATTATTGTGTAGGTTGGAAGAAATAGGTTACAAAGGCAATGAACTCAAATGTCAATCACTCAAAGATGATGAGATCATTCTAATTGAAATGTTAACCATCAAAAGTATGATGGAACTTACTGATAAAGCATATATCAAGGTAATTATCTAAAATATAATCAAATCTAATGTTCACGAAAATTACTTACTACAAAATCATTTATATTAACTATTTCAATCTTTTTGGTGTTATAGAAGCAAGTTTTTTGTCGAATTAAAGTTAACCAGATAGAAGATCAAGATTGTTGGTGGTATAACAGCTGCAATACATGTAAATATGAAGTATCTATACTTGATGGAGCGTTCAAGTGCACCAACTGTACAAAATTAATACCAGTTCCACAAAAAAGGTATGTTAATAATAATACTTCATCCATTATTTGTCATATATCCTAAAAAAAATATACTTAACATATACAATTATTAAGATTATAATTTCTAAGAGTTCAATATTAAGTTAATTAAAAAGTGCAAAGTAAATTAACTTCACTTTTTTTTACAACAGGTATAGGTTGTGTATTATTGCTGAAGACGAGACAGATGCTTGCAATGTTATTCTCCAAGATATGGCAGTGAAAAGAATTGTTGGCGTTACTGCAACAAAATTAAAGGCAGAAATGGACAAAGATAAACCAGAGTCTAAAGATCTTCCGGACAAAATCAAAAATATTGTTGGCAAGGAGTATACATCGGTCATTGACATACATAAAGATAACATTCTGAGTGACAGTAATATCTATTATGCTGATGACATTTGTGATTTCAAGTCTACAAATGAAGTCTCTAATTCCAACTTCTCAAAAGCTGAACAATACTCTTTGAGTGTTAACGAGGCAAGTTCTCTTTATACATAAATATATAGTTCATTCTTTCACATGTTATGCAGTAATTATATTTATGATTTTATTATTAACCAATTTAGACATCTTCAACTGCACTTGAGATTAATACTCCTGGAACTGCAAAATCGTCAAGTAAGACTAGGTCGAGATTTGAGGTTGCAAATGAATTTAAAGAGATACCACATGAGGGGTTGAATAAGAAAATCAAACAGGAGAAAGAGGTACGGAAAACAATATTATGCATTTTATTATGTCTCAATGTATATTGCATAAGTATGAGCTTTAATTAAATTGAACTGATTATTATTGTGTTAGTGTTTGCAGGTTTAAAGAGCTTATATAGTTCCGTTTCAAGGGAAGGATGATGTTATCTTATGTGAATGACATCAAATGTTTTGTGCCTATTTTAATAAATATGTTTTAGGAGTTGTTCTTAATTTTTCTGTTGATTAGAACTGCTGTTTTAGCGGGTGAATCTAGCTTTTAATACTTGGACTTTCAATTTAGTAAATTTGGTTAAATTATTGGACTTACTGTTTCATGTGCATTAGTTTAAAATTTTGTTTTGACAATTTACACAATCTCTTCATGTATTCTAAACTTACAAGCATGATACTGTTGTTGCAGCCAGAATATACAACTTTGTATAAAAAAAAAATTCATGTGCTAAAAGAATACTCCAGGAAATTCAATATCACCCTTCTCCAATAAAAAAATGTTGCCAGAAAAAGTCCAATAATTATAATACATAGAAAATTATGATAGAGTACATCTACTAATTAGTATGAACTAATACCATGGTCAAATATCATGTACAATAAAAAGATTCACCTATTTGTTATCATTGAATTAGTTAAAGATCAAATACAACAAAATAAAAAAAGATATTTATATGTTCATCTTTATTTTTTTTTCTTACAATTTTTTAAAGTTGATTAAGTAAAGTTAACATACCATTAAATTAGTTAAAGATCAAATACAACAAATAAATAAAGATATTTATATGTTGATCCTTACTTTTTTTCTTGACAATTTTTTAAGATAATCAAGTAAATTTAACATTTATTTTCAAGTTGATATTCATATTATAAGCTATTTTTATATATACAACTTAAATATTATCAAATAATAAATTTGTGAATATTGTGATATTTAAATTTTCAATATACACATTTTGGGTAGTTGGACAAAACTTTACAAATTAATATTTTCTTTTGAAAAATGTAAAAATACACACTTAACTTTTTTAAGTGACCTTCCTCATTGGTATAAGAGTATTTATTTATTTTTTATTATAATCTTTTCCGCACAAATCTTCTTCTTCTTCTCATGTAGGATTAAATTTCTAATGAAAAAATATTAAAATAATATTTTTTTGGATTTAGAATTTTAATTTGAAATATATTATTTTTATATCAAATAATTTATATACAAATTTCATTTATTCAAAAATGGTAATATTATAAATAAAATAATCAGCCGTGTGCGAAGCACGGGCATAAATCCTTGTTTTTCAAAAGGGTGGTTAAAGTTCAATTTTTTTAACAAAAAAGGTAATTTTTCTTCAAAGGAGTGATCTTTAGATACTTTAGAGAAAAAATTAAAAAAACAATTTACAGAATTATCTAATTTTTTTCAAAAATACAGTTTTAGTCGTAAATGAGGTTGCAAATGATGGTGCAACACTTACAAATGGGATTACAAACTAGGTTGTTATGTAATTTTGAAAATAATTTTTACAACTTGGATGTTTTTGAAAAAATCCAAAATAAATTTAGTATAATAACCGGGATCAAAATTTCGATTATCAAATTATAAACCAATAAAATTAAGAAACTATTTTGCAAGAAAAAAATAAGCGGCGAGCGCATAAGTTGTGTATACTGAAACATTTGACACGTTATTACCATGGCCAAGTGATCTTTATTTATTAATCTCAGGAATAAACAGCATCACACGTAATGACAACTATAAGTTGTTGTATTGTATACATAAACCAATAAATTAGAGTACGGGCTATTTCTTAAACACACTACTAGGATAAAGTATTAGATCTTATCCTTATGATGATGAGCTTTTTTCCTAACAATACATACAAGAGTTTGAGTTGCACCCCCGATACAGGTTGTCCTCCTGCATATTCCCAGTCTAGGATATTACTATTAAAGCAGCTCCTCCAAACTCAATGTTATACTTCTTGTTACTCTCATTTTTTTGCATTTTTTTTGATACGTTCCTTTCATTTTTTTACATATCAAAAATAATAACATTTTATAATAGAAAATTTAATCGCATTCACTACTTTACTCAATTATACCTACTTTATACCCACTTTATACATTAAATATTGATTGGTCCCACCACTTTACTCTTTTTTTTTATTTTTCCCTATTAATTTACAATTTTTCTTAAACTCCATATCGTCTCCTCAATGTAAAGAATTGAGGGGATGGAGGTAGTAATATTTAAATCATTCAACTCATTAAAAATTTAGCTTTTATTGTTTGAGTTCGACTTTCACTCACATTTATTTTACTTGTATCAATTAATAAATTTTGCGTCATTTTCATTGACTAAAGTATTTGAAATTAACATTTCAAAGATATTTCATTTGACCTCATTTCGGTATTTCAAATATTATTTTAATGTCAAAGATAAACAAATTTATACTCCCTTCATCCCATTTATTTTGATCACATTTTCTATTCTGTTTGACCCAAAATTGTTGTATACTTTCAATTAATATAATAAATTAAGGGCTAATTATCTTTACTTATTTAAAAAATTCTAATTTTGTTATAATTATTAATTTATTTAATAAGATTTGAATAAAAGGTAAGGACGGTGGGAGAATTCAGCACCTGTGGCTTCGTAGGAAATGAGTTTGACATTATAAAATTATAAAATTAATATTTAAATTGTCACTGATTATAAATGTTATAGAATCTAAAATCTATTCTTCAAAATTATTAACGTGTTTTAAAATTGAACGCTGAAAATACGGACACAGGAAATGAGTTTGTGCTTTTTTGTCCTGGGACTTTACGAAATGATTGCGGGACCGACCGGGGTCTGAGGCTGAGCCCTGAGGATATGGATTACGGAAGTGAAATGGGAGCCTAAATTCGAAATATGTAAATTCGCATATTGGAATGAACAATTTTCTTTTGGAAAGTTTTTTGACAGTTGCAAAAGAGTGATATACTATATCTCACAATTATTATAAAAATATATAAACAGAAATTGAACTAAGAGTAGAGTCGTAAATGAATCGAGTTTGGACGATTTTTTAATGAACTGAACAATGTTATGTAGTTTTATCGAACAAATTTTCTTTTCCAAACTCGAGTTTGGTAATATTTAAACCGAACACGAACAGTTCGCGAATATGTAACAAACCGAACCAATTCGTTAACATTTTAAGTTTTTCTAAAAATTATTTTAAACTTTATTTGATGTAAAAAAATTAGTCCAAATGTTAATTAAATATTTACCACCTATATAATATTTATTTTACAATTTTTTTACATTGTTTGACACGCATTTTAAAACTCCTATAAAGTATAGTTCTACAACTTATTTTTAAAACTTTCTTTTTCTAAATAAAAATTTAAACATTATATTTTTATTCAAAAAAAGGAAAAATATAAAATAATTTATCGAAGTATATGTTAAAGGAGTCTTAAAATGCGCACCGAGCCCCTGTCCCCCAATGTAAAAAATTAAGGGGAACAGATGGAGTATATATATTATATATATATATATATAAAATATTATTAAAATAATTTTTTTCCCGAACCGAACTCGAGCTTAATGAACGAGTCGAACTCGAACGCAACTTGAGCGAACTCGAGTCAAACACCTTAAAAATTCTGTTCAATTCTTTAAGGTTATCGAACAAAAAATATTGTTCGAACTCGTGTTCGATAACAAACTCGGATGAGTTTATCGAACTCGAACTTGGACGAGACGAATAGGTCGAATCGTTTACGGCCCTAACTAAGAGATTGGAAAAGAGAAAAAAAAAATAACAGAATATACCTTGGAATATCTTCCTATGTAGTCATAACTCTTAAAACATTTTTAGATTAATTTATCATATTTTTTTTGCAAAAAAAGTATTAATCAGAGGATCTTTTTTTAAGACCGGAGAATATTTTTATTTAAAATATAACAATTATGTAAATATTCTTTATTATCTTTCCCAAATCCAAATGGGTTATTTTCAACAATTTTTTTCCCAATTCTTTAAGCATTTACGTATGTTTTGATATCATAATAAATCTTTTTTTTTTCCGCTAAGACTGTATCTAAAAATACTAAAAGTAGTATAAAAACGGAAAATGTCTTGAAAAGAATAAGAGAGTAACTTGTGTTTGGATAAGAATATACAGTGTTTTCTCTTGAGGAAATACTGCATCATCTTTATTATCCACAAAAATCTTTTTATGGACATACAAATATTTTGAACCGAAATTTATGCCCATAAAGATTGATATATAATTTCGGGTCAAAATAAATTTATATATAACTTTTTATGTTTGAACGTTTTTTATTGCAACATGTGATAACACAGTCTTTTGTCACTTGTCACGTAAAAAACGTTCAAACATAAAAAGTTATATATAAATTTATTTTGACCCAAAATTATATATCAATCTTTTATTACATGTTGAAGTAAAAAAAGTTCGGATGTGAAGAATTATATGTAAATCTTTACACAAGTTTAAAATCAAGTTAATTATTAACAATATAAAGAGGAGGACAACAATACCTCTCAAAAGTTAATTTGTATTTTGAAATAAATATGGCTAGTGTAAAAAATTTCATCCAAATATTATAAACAAAAAAGTAAAAATAAATATAGAAATTTGTAATTAGACAAATCGTGCAGCGGCGTAGCAGTAAAACAGTAAATTACATGAGATAGAAAGAGGACGACAGGGGATTCCCATTTTATTCTCTCTCTCTCCTTTCTTTTTCTCTCCCTCTCCCTCTCTCTCTCTCTCTCTCTCTCTCTCTCTATATCACAGGGAGATTATATATACATAATCACCTATCTTTCTTGATCATCATCTTCGATCATCCTCGTCTCAAGGTAATTTTCATCATACCATGCTTTTATTTTTTCTCTTTAGCCCTTGTTTTTCTGCTATTTTAATTTCATGTATTTTGTTTTTTTAAAAATAAAGCAAACAAATTTATGGGTTTTTTTGTACATTTGTTATATGCATTAGTTCTTGAAAGTAATTTCTTATCTGGGTTTTTTTCTGATTGTAATTTGGTTGATTAGATTATGATTTCCAACTCAAGATTAGGGCTTTTCTTTGTTTTTTGCAGGAGGGCTAATTTAATTGTTGGATAAAGATACATTTAGTTATTATTTGTGGTGAAATTTGGAAGCTTTGCAGATTGTTGATCATAAAGGTAGGGTTTTGTTGATGTTTTCGATGATTATTAATTTAAAGTTTGCGTCTTTATGATGAAATGACTGCATGGGTTGTAATTCTTTACCAATTTTGGTTTGATTGTTGTCTGAAATGGGGTTTTTAGGAATAAAATTTATGATTACAGTAGTTTGCGCAATGGTGATGTGTAAATACATGATCTTTAGCTTATGTAATATAGTTAAAAGAAAAAATATAGCTATTTGAAATTAATGAATTACGTTCATTTGGAATTTTGTGTCCTTGGTTGAATTTTGTTCTTTTGGTCCTGAACTAGAAGTGTAATGTAGGTAGTAGGTACTGACCTAAAGGTCCTAGGTTTGTCGTATACCATTTTGTTAGTATTTCTGATACAATTAAACATGAAGGTATTCACGACTGAAAGGAGTAGAATGTTCTAATTATTGTTTATAATCAATTGATAATGTTGAAGGCAAATTTTTTTGTGATATATTATACTGTTGTCAGTGTCATCTTTATGATATGCTACTATTCATTTCGTAAAATTTCGATTCATGCCAAGGTATTAACATGATTCCTCTTTGATTTTAGCAAGTATATGTTAATGTTCATATATTTCGTAATTATATATGTATGAATGTGATTATATAGTTAAGGGGGTTCTGAGTTATGTGTTTTTGTTCTGAGTTATGTGTTTATGTAGTCTTATCTGTTACAAGGCATAAAGATTTTTCTATTTTTCACTCTATTCCAATAACTTCAGCTAAGATCCATTCAGTGTCATACTTGAACTTTACTTGAATTTCTATGCAGAGACTTTTGTTGGTCCTCATGTAGTTGAACCAAGCACAATTTGCATTGAAAAAAGGTGAATCAAAGTTTGTTACTTTAAAGTGTATTTGTGAAACCTTGTTTGGCATCATCAAGTGGTAGAAAATAATTTGTTTAATCTATGTAGGATCTTTGATTTATTTTTAAGGAAGCCAATTGGAAATATGCATATTTAAGCAAGTTTTTTGGAACTTAACAGTTTCCCCTTTTGGCACAGGGAGATTGGAGCCCTAAAAGATAGTGTTAGTCGGGTTCGGTATCCTTTTTGGAAGTAAAATTAAAGTTGGGATGCGTTTTTTGCTTCATAAAAAATCATAGGAATGCCAACAGTAACTAATTATAGAAAGTATCTAAAATAAATGCAAACATGAAGGTCTGAAAGTTTGTTAGGTGCAGGTTTTTGTTAAGCATCTTCCTTCCGGTTCCAGTGTCTAATACATGCTGTGTATTTCTACTTTGACAAGCTACATTTCTGCTTTACCTTTTGTTTTGTCTTCAAACATGAGCGATAACTTTTTTTGAAATGTGCAACATGTCGAGTGGATTGCCGTCCTAATTGTTTCCACTTCTCAATTTCTACTAGTTTCATCTTTATTATCTACCATGGAGTAATTTCCATCCTAGAAATATTGATTCATTGAACATGATTCCTGTTTGCTTCTACAAGACCGTGTTCATTTTAACTTTTTTGTGGTAACTGCACATGTAAACTGTTTCGAATTGAAGTGGGATCACAGTTATGTTTTGTGGTAACTGCACATGTAAACTGTTTCGAATTGAAGTGGGATCACAGTTATGTTTTTTACTTCCTCGGTTGATTCTTATCTATTAAAAGTGCGTAATGATTATTTTAATCTTTACTTTATATAGTTATGATTGGTTCAATGTCATATTTAAACTTATATGGAAAGGAGATGCTGTTTTTCCATACATTTTAAGTACAGTATGTTTTTTCCATAGGCACCCATAAATGTTAGGATTGTCATGCAGCGACTGTTAGGGTTCATGTGTTTAACAAGGTAAATTAAGGTGTTTCTTGATTAAAATATAATTTGTAAAAGCAGCTGTCCAGCATTCTTGAGTAATTTGTGAACAATTTGCTGCATCTATTCGAGCATGTTGTTAACTTTAACTGGCCTAGTTGATTGTGTTCAGATATTGAATTTAAAAGCAACCAGTGTATTTAGGTTGTAGGAAATAACTTGATGCATTTTCCGTAGTAATTATGATTCCATAATTATATGTGCACTTTTCTACTCTATTTAACGGTTGATAGCTACCTCCTTCTTTAGCGTGTTATGGAGTTTGTACATGGTTATGGTATAAATTAGTATGCGTTTTTATAAGATTTATTAATTATATTTTGACAGATGAAGTATATTGCTTGAATAAATTTAATTGAAACTGTATTTAAATCGTCTTTTGGTTAATTACTTTCTATTATGATCAGGGCACCGAAACTTGCTGTGTAACAATATGGGACACCGGAATATCCATTATAGTGGTCCAATGATTGATATGGAAATGGATCAACAAGGCCAAGGTCAGGTTAATCCATACAGGAGCATTTTAAACTTTCCGCAACCTAATGCGGTATTACCAGCACCAGGAAATGGAAATAACTTTGATATTCATCATCTGCCTGAGCATCATGGATCCTATGGGATGACACAGTACAATGTCGTTCAGCATCAATTTCCTGCTGGAAATATTAACTTGGCTGCTCCGGCAGCATCCAACAACTATAACATGTACATGGCCCCTTCATCTAGTGCCAGAGGTTTCCCTGTACGGCTAAACAGTGGACCGCATGACCAGTATTTGTCATCAGCTAATCATGGGATGGAATTTCCTACAGATGTTAATGGCGGAAATGCTCACTATATAGAAGGGTTGGGAGGTTCATTCAAGAGAAAAAATGCTGAGTTTCTCCCCAGAAATTTTCAGTATTATGCCTCGGCTGGAGCGAGTTCTTCAGCTGCTCCTGTGAATGCCAGACCTGTTGAATCAGATGTTGGTATAATGGATGCAACTTTTGCAGTAACTGACGGTAGAGGCCATGACATGTCATCTGTGATGGATATTGGATCTCATAGAAGTATGAGAGAGAGATCTGGTGCTATTGGTGTGAGTTCTCTGGCGCCACACAATCCCAACCATTTGATCAGAGGACATTATCCAGGTCAAGTCTTTCAGGCAGCTGCCACTCCTTGGATTGATCAGCAATCAAACAGTAATGCAGGTGACGCTGGTGCTTTGACGTGGAACCAACCACATGCTCTACCCTATATTCATGGTAAAAAATTTGCACCTTATCAAAGTGTCTAAATTTCTATTTTTTTATTGTGTTTTGTTCTTTAAATGTCTTAGCTTTGCTTCTGTTCTCTTGTAGGGCATGTAAAGGCATTGTAAGTTCTTGCTCATGTTTATCTATTTACTCAAGTTTACATAGCTGTCGTCTTTAGAAATCTAATGGTACTAGCCAATGGAACAGCAAAACACAAAAGATGTAGCCTATTCAATCTATGTAGTATCATGAATGAATTTCTTCTTCCTTTTTTTTTTCCCCGAATGAGAAATCTGGTAAAAGTAGCGCCATATTTCAGTTGAGCTTGTTTTGATGTTTTACTGCTATCTTGCGCCCCATATTATCAGGTAACTTTAATGGAGGTTGTATGGAGACAACCAATATGGGTGTACAGGCATATCAAGTTACAGCTAACAACAGAACTCCCGGAACTTTTCTGCCACCTCCTCCCATGCTCCCAGGGCACTTCAGCCTTCATCATCCATCACCACCACAACCACGACCACCACTGCCACCTATGCAAAGTGTTCGAGGCCGCAGTCTTGAATTACATTCTCAAGTAGCAACATCGTCTCGCAGACCTTCAACTGGTGGCACTTCACATGCTAATTTTCATGGTTCTGGAGATATGAGTTCCAGATTCATGGGATCTATTCGACCAGCTGGCGTACAGATACACCGGCCTCAACGAAGAGAACGAATTCTTGATGCGAGTGCAAGGCAACACAATCTTCATTACTTGAGAGTTCTTCCAGAAGATGTAATAAATTATCTGCATTACGTATATCTTCTGCTATAATACACATGAGTCATGACTTTGTTTTGTTCAGGAAATATGTTACTATTTGTTAGTTATGATCATTTCATCATCCTTCTTTTGTTTTTAAATTGTGTAGGGAGTTGCGCTCCTCGAGTTCACGGAGTATCATGAAGTGGGTGATTCTGTTGATAATCACAGAGATATGCGTTTAGATATTGATCACATGTCATATGAGGTAACTTTGAGGAACTCTTCATTGCTCATTTTCAACCAATAAGTTCTGCTTCTTCACCCCCCCCCCCCCCCAATTATTTTCTCCTTTCAACCCGTAATTCCTAATAATTAATATGTTCTAGTATATTAGATGCTGAAGATCCTTAGGACATTGATTTAATACAAACGTTAAAGCTCCATCTTTTATTTTTATTTTCTGGTTGAATTCAATTGTTAAAATTCCTGTTAAACATATACCCAGGAGCTTCTTGCATTAGGAGAACAGATTGGCAGTGTGGGCAGTGGCTTGTCTGAGGATTATATTGTTGGTCATCTAAAATTAAAAACATTTACTCCATCTCTATCTAGTTCTAATGTGGAAGACACAGCATCCGTGAATCAGGAACCAAACTTCTGCGTCATATGCCAGGTATGCGTACATTGCAGATTGAATTGTCTTATTTCTGTACATTTTTGTTACATGTTGTAACCATTTTGTATATAATATTTTCACTTACTAGAAAAGCATTTATCTAATTTCAATATTTTAAATTATCATTTCTTGTTTTGATTGAACCTTTCAATGCACGATCCATTTTATCTTAGAAGATCAATTATAACCGAAATTCAACTGCTGGTGTCTAATAACAGGGTCTTGTCTGTTGTGTTTTTGTAGACTGAATATAAGGATGAAGAGAAGATCGGTATCCTCGATTGTGGGCACGAGTATCATTTGGAATGCATAAAGAAATGGCTGCTTGTTAAGAACAGTTGCCCCATATGCAAATCTGCGGCATTGACCACAGGAAGCAAGGAGGAATGAGAAGTGGTTAAAGAGATCAACTGTGAACTTTCTAGAGGTTGATCTTTTTACAAGTTAAAAGAGAGGACAGGGGTTTATTTATATGAATTGGATGTGAGCTCATATATTATCTATGCTTTTGGAAATAATTAAGACCCACAACTCTCTCTCAAACTCTTTTTTTTTTACCTTGGCCTTTTGCCCCTCAGAACTGTACAGACTTTATATTTTGGTTTTTGTATAGACTATTTAGCTATTAAACTGTATTTCAATATTAATGTAGATTGTTAATACAACAGTATTACAACAATGTAAATATTCAGTGATTCTCATATTTTGTGCTTGCTAGTCACCGTGTTAAAGTGACTTGGTGACTTAGAATGACTATTAACCGGATCTTTGATTAGTTTCCGGTGTTAGGACTTAAATCATTTGTGGCTATCCGTGCTTGACAAGTGCGAAAAGGTTTGATTATTTGTTACAATCTTGACTGTTGGTTGATCATTTTGTACGAAAATGTTGTGTCGGCAAGGAGTACGGGTCTGAAAATGTTATAATGTTCGTTAGGAGTCCTTGGCATACGAACCCATATGCGTGTCTTGTTGGTAAAAGAAATCCTAATGGACTGTGTTTAAATTCTCACTCTCCTCTTATATTCAGTATTTAATCAGAATCAAGTGTGATCTAAACTACGAACGGATCGGATTATACGTAGGATATTTTAGAGGTCATTCATATCAAATCCATTTAGTTTAATGGATAAACGGATCGGATTTTGGATATCAATTGCTACATTTATATTTAAAATATAAAAAAATTAATTATGTATATATCATTCATTATTTTATAAAGAACAAGTAACACTTGACAATTTTACAATTTATTATTCTAGTGTGTAAATAAATAGCAGTCCAAAATATTTCAAAAATTAATAGATTTATATGATAAAAGATTATAAATTTCATTGTCGAAATACAATGCAAAATCAAGTAAAAGTATAGTAACTTTAAATTTTGAAGCCGTGAACTTGAAATGACTGACATAGGACACGGTAATAAAAAGATTGTGTATTAGGCTTAGGATTTTCACTTAACTTATCAAAGTATAAAATATTTATATATAATTTGTTTTGGCTAAATAATATTTATATATAATTTTATAATTAATATATATATATATATATATATATATATATATATATATATATATATATATATAGAGTTATGTTCAGTGTAAAACACTTAAATATAGACTTCTTAGATCACATATATACTAAATATATTGTACTGCACAATTAATTTTTGTTTTTTATAATATATTTTATGCATTATATCCGGGCAGCCTACAATATTTATTTTAAAAAAAATCATAATCGAAATGAATTTGTTTTGTAAATCAAAATTTATTATCCTGCAATTTTTAGTTTCATTGTACTGTAATTTCAGTGTTAGTAAATAAGTCAAAAATACAGTGTACTGCAATTTCGGTCTAACATGCTAAGTTTTAAGTGATCTACACTGAACATTTGCATATATATACACACACACACTAGCTTATATCTCGATGCACGATTTTCTTTAATATTTTATTAATAATATAAATAATTTAATTTAATAAATTGTTGACGTAATATTTAGTAGTATTTTAGATATTAAAATATAAAATGTTTTTAAATAATAGATTTAACGGTGTGTATTTATTTGCTTTTAAAAAAAATTAAATGTGACTAAAGTGCAAATAACAAAATATGTGCTCTGTAATGTACCGAGTTTCTTCTAACTTATGCTATTACTTTTATTTTTTTATTAATTATCTTATTTAAAATGTATGTTATAAAAAATTATATTAAACCCGGATTTTATAAGTTTAATATAATTATATTGTCATTATATTTATATTTTGTCCGTGTTATTTTTAATTCAAATATGAGTTGTTTTACTTAAAAAATATAAAACAAACAATATCCTTAAAAAAACAGTTAGTTACTTATTAATAATTATATAAAATAATATTACATTTATATATATGTTGCTCATGTTACTTTTAGAAAATTAGTTGTTTAAATTAAAAAATATAAAATTATATTACCTTTATATATATATATATATATATATATATATGTTGCTCGTGTTACTTTTAGAAAATTAGTTGTTTAAGTTAGAAAAAAAAATATGTGTTTAACTGAAAAGGATAAGTGGTTATTTATTAATAATTATATATAACAATATTACCATTACATATTTATTTTTCATGTGTTATGTTTAGAAGATGAGTTGTTTTAGTTAGAAAATGTAGAATAGATAATGTGTTTTTGTTGAAAAAGGTAATCAGTTATAAATATGTAATATATATTACCTATTTTATTTTTAGAAGATAAGTTGTTTTGGTTAGAAAAATATATAAAATAGGTAATGTGTTTTAGCTGAAAAAATATAAAATTATATTATCTTTTTATATATATGTTGCTCGTGTTACTTTTAGATATTTAGCTGTTTAAGTTAGAAAAAAAATAAAAAAAGTTATGTGTTTAGCTTAAAAGGGTAAGTGGTTATTTATTAATAATTATATATAACAATATTACCATTACATATTTATTTTCCATGTGTTATGTTTAGAAGATGAGTTGTTTTAGTTAGAAAATGTAGAACAGATAATGTGTTTTTACTGAAAAAGGTAATCAATTATAAATATGTAATAATATTACCATTATATATATATATATATATATATATTACCTATTTTATTTTTAGAAGATTAGTTGTTTTGGTTAGAAAAATATATAAAATAGGTAATGTGTTTTAGCTGAAAAAAAATAATTGGTTATAAATAAATTGATTATAGATAGGTCCGACCCAAATTATAGATAGGCTCGGCCCAAATACCGACCGACCAAAACTTTTAATGTTTCGTCTTTAATAATACTAGCCTAAAACCCGTGCGATGCACGGATTGTTAATTGTTATTTTTTTATTATTTTTTTAATTGTAATTGTGCAAAAAATAAGTAGACATGTTAAAATAGCTAAACACTTTTAATTAATTAAAAACATTAAAACAAATTTTAAAATAAATAAGTATGGGTTTGTCCATTATATTTTTGGAAATGAGGGGTTTTAGTGAGAAAAAATAAAAAATGTAACATATATATAGTTTAAAAAGGTAAATGCCCGTGATATTTTTGAAAAATGAGGTTTTAAAATTTAATAATTAAAAGTATTTAAATACGTTTTAAAATAAATAAGTAAAGGGTTTTTGTGATATTTTTGGGAAAAGAATGAATTTTAGTGAGAAAAATAGAAAAAGTAAAACAATTTCCCGTAATATATTTAGAAAATGAGAGACTTTGTTAGAAAAAATATATAATGTGTTTTAGCTGAAAAGGTAATTGGTTATAAATAGGTATTTGATTATTTATATTTTAATATTTTTAATAATTGTATTTGTTAAGAAAAATAAGTAGACATGTTAAAATAGGTAAATTTTTAAAAATTAATTATAGTATTAAAATATGTTTAAAAATAAATAACTAAATGTTTGTCCGTGATATTTTTGGAAAATGAGGAGGTTTAGTAAGGAAAAATAGAAAAACTAACATGTTTTAGTTAAAAAGGGTAATTGTCCGTGTTATATTTGAAAAGGTAGAGGAATTTGTTAGAAAAAATAATGTATTTTAGGTGAAAAAAGGTAATTAGTTATAAATAGATAATATTATTATTTAATAATATATTTCTATAAATAAGTAAGGTTAATTAAGTAAAAACACGAAGTACAGTTAATTAAGGGCAATTAAGTAAAATCACAACGTACCATACCGACCAACCAAACTTTTAATGTTTCGTCTATTATATAATAGTATTGATAATATAGATATACTATAACCCGTGTGATGCATGGATGAATTTTATTTTTTTTGATTTATTATTTTAGTATTTTTATATGATTTTTTAGTATTTTTTATCTTATTTTATTAGCATTTATTTGTATTTTGATCTTAAAAAATTTTAATATGTTGTCGATGGAATAATATCTTGAATTTTTTAATATAGTTTAGAAAAATAGATGATATAAATATTTAATAATAATATGTTGTTAACGAGATTCGAATCTTGAACCCGTTGGAGCATTTTAGATATCAATAAAAGAATATTCTTTTAATATTACATCTAACGGTTCTCATTTATTTATCTTTACATCTAACGATTATTATTTAGAATACCAAACTAACAACCAACCAAATAGATGATAATTTGCTTATAATAGTATAGTATAGATAGATAGATAGATATAATATTTTATATATTATATAAATATATATTATACATATATATAATTAAACGGATCGGGTTGTGGATAACCGGATCGGATCAGCCTAAATTAATATCCAATCCATTTATTATTTGGATCGTGCTTATCGGATCGAGATTCGAATCGAATATTTGTTAGGTCAATTCATATATTTTTAAATCAATCCGGATCGGATATCCAATATATTGACAGGCCTACTGTAAATTATAATTTACAAAATCATTTAATTATACGCTTAATTTGCAACTATTTACGATCAAACTCAAAATCTCGGGGACGACTGACACAACTGAGCTACTCTCACCCCAATCTCAACCTACAGTTACATGCGATTGTTAAAATTGTTAAAATTTTAAACATGATCGTTGACTAGTGATTACAGCACAATTATAATTTATACTGACCCGATTTTTACAACACACGATTAATGTATTTGACCTGTGATTGAATTTATTAAAAAAGTAGTGTTACATATTCTGAATTAAATTTCAAATATATTTTTGAATAATATACAATATATCATATTTTTATTCTTGAAATTCATACTTATGCACAAAAAGTACATTTCATTTATAAGAAAATATTCAATAATATTGACTCCTTCATCATTCAAGAATCATTTCGGAAACGATTTCATGTGGTAGAGCATTTTTCTCATTAAAATACAATAACATGCATCTCTGTGCAAACAAAAAAACATTCATGAAATGTAGTCCTACTCCTACCAGTAAGTGTACTGCTGCTACAACCAACATTCATGAACATCATTTGATAGTTGTAAAAGCCTCCTTTTATCTTCTTGTCTCCCTTTTTGTTTGCTAGCGTCCCCCGTTTTTCCTATTTTCAAGTCGGTAGACCAATTTCGCAACTATTATATTTTCACTATTCAAAAATCACGCACGCAATGTTTTATTTTCTTTGTGGGTTGGGGGTGGAGTTTATTACGTTATTATTATCGTTGAAATTGAAGACGTAAGGGTACTACATTCATGTCACATTATGAACCTGTTTGTAGGACTGTCAAAAAAATCCGAAAAATCCGAGATCCGTCCGAAATATCTGTATTCGTATCCGGAATAAAGCGGATTTTATCCGAATCCGAAATAAAGCGGATATTATCCGTATTCGAATTCGGTAGTTGCGGATACGAATATGGATATAGGCGCATCCGTATCCGGTAATATCCGAATCCGAAATTAAATAAATATGATAAATAAATAATATATATAGTTATATATATAGTTACATATTATTTAGAAATTATATTTTAAGTTTACAGAATATATATATATATATATATATATATATATATATATATATAATTTAATCATTAAACAATATATTTATATAAGTTGTAGATAATTGTAAACATATATATATATATATATATATATATATATATTACAAATTTAATATTTTAAAATAAACAAAATTATACTAAAAAGTAAATTTTTGAAAAAAATAAAATAGACTTTAATAAATTTAAGTTTTAGTTAGGTTTACTTTTTTTTTTTAAAATAAAATTTTTATTATTTTTTTCAATTTCATTGAATTAAAATTTAATATAAAAACTAAAAAATTCTAACTGAAATTCGGATTCGGATATTATCCGTATCCGGATAGTATCCGGCGGATTCGGATTCGGATATTTTTATTTAAATATTTTTGGATTCGGATACGGATCCGGATACGAATTCAGATTTTCGGATTCGGATTCGGATACAGGCAGATCCGTATCCGAATTATCCGTTTGACAGCCCTACCTGTTTGGCAAAGAAAAAATAAGTTGACTTATGACTTAAAAATTTGTAATAGTTTATGAAGGGTGTTTGTCAACCCAATTTATAAATCAACTTATAACTTATATGTTCATAAGTTAAATGTTAGTAACAACGTACATTTTTCTTAATTTATTGACTTATTACTTGATTTTTTTGTCTTTTAATACTTCATATTTTTACATTTGTGTTTTTAAATGTTTTTTAATTTAAAATGTATGTATTTAGCTCATTGTATTTAATAATTATTTTTAAAATATAAATTAGCAAATTTGTAACTAACTTATAAGTAAATTTATCTACACACCTAATAATTTTTCCACTTATTACTTACATGACACTTATTCATTTTAAGGTATTTTAAGATATGAGTCAAATTTGTTAAAATACCCCAAAAATGCACTATGCTTCTGGTTTGTTTTATTTGAGATATTCATTCTTGTCCTTTACACTTCTGTCTAATTTAGATGTACTTTCGGAAATAGTATGCTTTTTGTTTTTCTTCTTCCTCTTTATATTATTTAATTATCGTTTATTATAATACCTGAGTCTATCAAGTATGCGGTTAACCAATCAAAAATTTTGAATTATTTTAGGACCAATCACAATTAAGTCATAACTTTTAGACCAATCAAAATAGGTTAAATAATTTCCTCATTACCAAAGTTCAGTTAATTTTGATTGGTTAAATAATTTCCTCATTACCAAAGTCCAGTTAACAAATCAGAAAATATAATTTATTTTAAGACTAATCAGATTCGATTCCTAAATTTTAATTCCTAAAATTTAAACCAATCATAATAAGTAAAAAACTTTTCTCATTACTGAGAATAACGTAAATCTTATAAACAATAATGGTAGGAATGTGTTCGAAAAATTACGTTTAGAACATGTTTGAATCGTTAATTAAAATCAAAAATGGGAATGAGGGGTATGAGAACGAGGGTAAAATAAAAATGAGAATAATATGATATTGCAAGTGGGAGTGAGGGTATGATTTAATCATCTTAATTGAAATAAAGTTCTCGTTTCCCATCATTAAATTGTTAATCTAAACTTGAATTTGAGATTCTGATTTCGTTAACCGAACTCATTAACTATGAACTATACCCCTAATTAATATTGAAAAAAGAGTTGAACATGTAATATAAAATATAATTTTGTGGAAAGATATATAAAATGGGACTAAGAGATACTTCCTCCGTCCCAGCCATTTTTATACACTTTCCATTTTGGGACGTTCCATTCATTTCTATACATTCCAAAAATAGTAACTTTTAATAATATAAAACACTATTACACCCACTACTTTCTCCAATATCTCTATTCTATAACAATATAAATCACTATTACACCTACTACTTCCTCCACTATCTCAAATCTATTATTAAATATTGATATGTCCCACCACTTTACTCATTTTTTATATCTTTTCATAATCTACGTGCTCGGTCCCAGTGTATAGAAGTAAAAGATATACTAATAACATGATGTTGAAAAAGATAAAACTTAGGTCAAGGTCACATCAATATTGAACCGTGACTCAAAAGTTTGTAAAATATGCATACCAAAATCGTAAGCTATATTCTTGAGTTTTGATGTAATTCGAACGGAAAATCCAACAATTAACTTACCAGTTTGTCGGTCAGCCCCAAAAAGAGGGTCCCACATAGAGATAATAATACGAGTGGCGTGTGAAGTAGGTAATCGAAATACGATTTATGCAAACTAAAAAGGCAGTATCGGCAAGTACGCAAACATGTTTTATTTTTTGTTTGTCCTCAATTTCGTCTTATTTTATCATCAACTTGTCCATCCTCCAGCCTCTTGCCTCTG
The DNA here is from genome assembly GCA_030848705.1 of Heracleum sosnowskyi. Lineage (NCBI taxonomy): Eukaryota > Viridiplantae > Streptophyta > Magnoliopsida > Apiales > Apiaceae > Heracleum > Heracleum sosnowskyi. The sequence continues at coordinate 149,333,427 of CM061235.1, read as the reverse complement.
GAACAAAACTCCAAAATACTCGGTGTGAAAGTGAGGTTTTACTATCCTCTCCCTTATTAAACTCGTATGTATCTTGGTACCTCCTCTTCCCAGTTGCGTATTATTCAATTAATTTTAATCATAAAACTTTTGCCTACTAGTCAAGTCAAGTGTAGTAATTTATGTATAGCTTCTAAGGAACTTGTTTCTGACCCTCCATTGTTTAAATCATTTGTTTACAAAAAAATATTATGGATAAATTTAACTTAAAAATTTAATGTGAATATAAGAGTCAAGAGTCGTATATATTCACGAATTTTTTTTCTTAATTCTTTCTATTTGAATTTTTTTTTTTTGCCAAAATTGTTTTTGCTAATCATATGCAACATGAAAATATTTGCAATCTGTTAGAATAATATATGATCCCGTAAAGTGTCTTCCTCTAACATATTAAGGTTTTAGATGAGCTGGTTACTCAAAATGATATCAGAGCTCAGGCTGGCGGGGGGACTCAGATTCGACTCCCTGCCACCCCCAATATTCTCACAATTTATTATGGACACGAAAGGCAAAAATATGCCCCAAAGATGGGCGTCCGTTATCTACTCTTCGACCCAAAAATGGGCTCTCGAGTGAAAGGGGTGTTAGAATAATATATGATCATGGAAAGTGTCTTCCTTTAACACCTTGAGGTTGTCTGCAACTAAAGCAACCACATATAATTTTTTAAAAAAATAATTTGAAATCAGCTGAAAAATCAAAAAAATTATTAGTAAAAAGGGGTGAATGAAGATAAAAATGAATAAAGATTGCAATCTCATCATCCTCCTCCTCAAATCAAGTTCCATCTCAATCATTTTTCGTCTATACATAGATGTTTATACACATATATAGATCTGTGTGTATGCATCGATTAAGAGTTCACAAGGAGTTTCATCTTAAACTAATCAACAATTGAGATTGAATTTTTAATTAATCGGCCCCGCACATGTAGTTAATTCAACCAAAGATGATTCCAAATATTAAATTTTTATAAGTTGCATTGTGATTGATTTTGGTTGTTGTTGCAAAAATAATTGTAAAAATTCTAGATCGTATTTTTATAAATATTTTTAAAAAGTTGATATTTTTACAAAATATTTAGAAAAATATATAATATTTTTGCAAAACAGCTTTCGGGGTTGGGTATTTCTGAAAAAATTCTTTTAAAAATTTATGCCCTTCCTTTCATTCATTTGTTAGATTATATATATATATATATATATATATATATATATATATTTAACTAATTTTGATAAATTTTACTAATTTGGTCATATTTAACTTTTTTTTTATTTTCTTAATCTTCCTACCCAACTTGGATATTAACAAGCTGTTTGTACAGGACCAGAATAAAGGATCGTTTGGTTCAAAAGACGATATGGGTTTAGAATCAGGAATCGGGTTAAACTGGTATGTGACTGAGGTATCATTCTTGATACCATGTGTTTGGTTCAGTATTGTGATGAATTTTTTTAATTTAAAATATAATTAATAACTCATTTTTCTATAATGTGTAAGTGTACATTATACAGTGATATAAAAAATACGTGATTTGTAAATTTTAAATTAACCAACTAAATAATTATATAATATTTTTAAAAGATATTATTTATTATTATGAAATTTAAAAAAAAATCAATTTTTTCAAAACCTAAGTATAATCTATTCAAGATTAAACAGTATCATGTTTAAAATATATGTATTTGGTATGTATTTAATTTTAATATAAAAATGAAATAAAAAAAATTGAATTTGATACCTCATACCCCTCCCTCAAACCCACCCCCCTAAGGTATCAAATTTGATTCCAGAAGGGTTTCAAGTATGGGTATCAAAATTTAAAAATGTTCAATCAAACAATTGGCATGAGTTTGGAATGAACGAAACACATGTCTGATACCAGAATTATCTAAACCAACCAACTCCTAAATTAGAATTTTAGAAAGATAGTAAAGTACTTGCAAAAAAAGGACATTGAAGCCGCACACCACTTGGATAAGTTTGTTTACTTGTCTTAAAAAAAATAAAAGTAGCCACCTAATTATATTGTTTGGCATCATCTCCCATTACATAATCGCGAAATTTACATCTACTTTCTCATCTATAAATATCCTTGTTTGACTAGCTTATTTTTCATACATATAAAATGTTGGTTTTGTTAGGTATTTATAGTCCAAACTAGCCAAGAAGAAGAACAATTCAAGGAAGATGAAGAAGAAGAAATTAACAGACCCCCAATGGAAAGACTTGGATCCATTCATCTTGTCCAAGATATTTTCTCACATGAGCCTTCAAGATCAGCTTTGTGGCCCTCCATTTGTGTGCCATTCTTGGCTCTCTGCATCATTACACTCTGTTTTTAATCATCCAAATCTGGATCTTTGTTCGATACAAAATCTCGATGATCACGATGAACAAATCTACCAGCAAAATCTTGCGAGATACCATCATCTTCTTAAACTAGCCATCAAACACTGCAAAAATTGGGTATCCGTTTGTTTGCCTTGTCAAAAAATGCCTGATTTTTATACACTTATGTTTGTAGCAGAGAACACTCCTAACATTTCTCGTGTGGTCTTGCCTTGTGATGCTTCGATCGATGTTTATCCGATTTTTATGGCAGTGATGTACTGGAAGAATCTCCAAATTTTTGATGCTCCGTTTCGGGGAATCCAGATGATCACACAGCTGGTTGATTATTGCAACAATATTGTGGAACTTGGTTTACATGGTGAATTTTCCGAAAAGGAAATAAATTGTATAGTTGAAGGCTTTCCGAGACTTAAAGTGTTAGATTTATCCAAGTCAACTCTATCCGCTAATGCTTTGTCAATATTGTTGGATGGAAGGTTAAAATGCATCAAGGAGCTCAATGTGTTGCATTGCTTGTTTGTTGATGAAGATGGGAAGGACATGAGAGACGATTATGTGAAGTTTAAGGCTTTCAAATTCCAAATTTTCGAAAATATTTCACGGATCAAGAGGTTCATGCATTGCTTAGGGAAATCTTGCCAACAATGTCTTGATAGGTCTTTGGAGGATCAGTAGGCTTAATTGTATGGCTAACACTTTTTTTTTTCTATTTTTTCTTTCATTAGTATTGGTCATGCTTCAGCAAGAGTTTCTGTAAAAGAAATAAGCGGTACTACTTGATATGGTAAACATGGAGATCGAAATGTCGAATCTAACTTGTAAATTTTTGTGTACAGAATGTCGTAAATATGTATAATTTTAATATTTCTCGAGCAGAAAACAGTTGAGGATCTATCTTTTTTGAGTAGTGAATACTGTACAGTGATATGATAATTGTTGGGTATAATTCATTAACTACACAGTAGTAATAGGACAGTTATATATATTTTGTATTAACAAAAACATACAAATGTACCAATTAACAAAACAAACACGAAATTCGAAACAAGAATATAATTAGAGACCGTAAATAACAAGATAAGAAAGAACACTTATCTCTTTGTAGCTTTTAACAAATACTGAAAGATAATGAACAGCTGAGTCGCCAAGCCTTAGAGAAGTCTTGACTGTTCTTGAAGAGATTATTGTCCCACTTACGCTGTGTTGAGTTGCAGCAATATCATTTTCAGGATAAAACAACACAGATCAATCCACTCACAGTAATAGGAATGATCAACAGCGACCTGCACCTCAGTTCGCCCAAAAACCTATGTATATTCCGTATGTGTTGAGAGAGAGAGCAGAGAAGAATATGATGCTAGGTTTTTTTTTGTCTCAGTTATGTATCAAACGTATATTTTGTATATGTATATAATACAAAATAAAACGTAACAGCCCAGAAACTTAGTCTGGCGTGCAGCAAGGGATGTGCTTCCTACAGCAATAGTTTTGCGGTGTAAACAAGTTGATATAGAGATCAATTGTACGTGGTGTAAGCATGGCCCAGAAACTGCAGTTCATGTACTTTTCGAATGTGCTTTTGCAATAGAAGTTTGGGGGTTGTTGGGTATGCTCTCTATAGTTTATGTGGAGGAAAATGATTCTGTTAAGTCTATACTGAAACGAGCATTCAGTTTAGCTAGTACGGAGCAATGCATGGTAATAGTACTATTATGTTGGGGATTGTGGTCCAGAAAGAACAAATGGGTCTGGCAGAAGGTAGTCATGTCAGCCTTTGGAGTTAAATCGATGGTGATGAATATGCTTAATGACTGGCGGAAGGCACGAGAGTAGGAACATGTACAAAAAGCTGTGGGTCAGACTAGTAATCGTCAGTGGTCTAAACCACCGGAGTGATGGGTGAAAATTAACGTCGATGCAGCTTGTAGGCAAGGAAGGAATCATGTGGGAGTAGGATGTGTGGCTCGTGATGACAGGGGAGCTTTCATCTGTGCTCGAACAAATCTTGTGGGTGACCGTAGTTATGCAAAAGAAGCTGAAGCTCTAAGCCTCAAGGAAGCTTTGTCATGGGTGAAAACTAGGAGGAATAGTAAATGTATTTTCGAGACAGATGCAAAAATGCTGGTGGAAGCAATTCGGAATAATCAAGGAAGGTCGATGTTTGACACGATTGTGGAGGATTGTAAGGAATTACTAAAACACTTTGAGGAAGTGTTAGTTATTTTTGTATCTCGATCTGCGAATAATGTAGCCCCATTCATTAGCACAAGCTGTTTATTCAGTGTCAGGTCCTTAGGAGTGGTATGTTACTGTACCTTATTTTACTCTATGTAACCTTGCCCTTGAGGGTATTTAATTAATGCAAGTACGTTTTTTCAAAAAAAAAAACGTAACAACCCAAATATTGTAACTGAAGATATGACATTTAATACTAAATATTCTGATTTAATTACCATAACAGTTGTCATCAGTATTTAATATTAGTTACAGCTCAGTCAGAATTTCCTGGTCCATTAGGATTTGATCATCATCAGTACTGAAGTCAAGTCATCAGGACTTGCTGTCCGTCAGGAGTGGCATCAGTACTTGACCGACCATCATGATTTCGTCAGGACTGGACCTACCTTCAGGATTTAACTCCATCAGGATCCAAGTACTAACCCCTGGTCCATCAGGATTTAATAAAAATCCTGACCCAGTTCGATGAGCTGTTACAAATAAATACTCATACTGTTAAATTAAATCAATAAATAATATTAAATAAACATGTAATAAAATTCCTCGCTCAGGTCGCCTCGCGTACGCGAGACGCCGAGACATTCGCCCAAATCGCCCCGACCCGAGTCGTGTCGTGACGTGACGAGGCGAGGCGGGCGGCGCCGGCGCGCGTGTATGTGTGTGCGAGGCACACAATAACACCATGCACACCCACATGCCTTAGTAGTTGTAAACATAACTCATTTCAAGCAACTCATTTCAACTCAATTTATTTATGGATTCCACTAAGAAAATGTCTTAGATCCAAACATGATAGTTTAAGTCCAATAACAAGGAACAACCTCCAATTGTTAGCTTGCGAAAATTCCATCAAGAATATATTTAAAATATGGTTCAAACTTTTCATTTTCTAAGCATAATTTCCCTGCCCCGGTGAATATGCCTATAGAGAGGCTGCTAGGCGGTGTTGGAAAAATAGAGTCAACCCAGCCTTGTTTTGTTGAACGGTGAAGCCCACAGCAAGTTCCAGAAAATGGATTGGGTGTATTTTGACCCTCATGGCCTCAACTAATCAACCCGTATACTTGAGGGAATTAGGAAGAAGAAAGTGTGTCTTGACCCAAATTTAACGGCAAAGTAATAGTGTAGTTACATAGACCATCTCCAACCAAGGACATTAAAATAGTGTCACTATAACACTATTTTGGTGTCAAAAAGACATCATCCATAAAATGAACTCCAACCAAGGGACACTATAATTGTCACTAAAAGGAATCTTTCACCTATAAAATAGAATATTCTAAAGAATCTTTTACCTATAAAATAAAATTTTCTAACTTTGTTCATTTTTTATATTATAAATAACTTCTTATTTATCATTATGAATTTATGATTTTATTTTTATAATTAAATCTAGTGTGTTGTTTATAATTCATGATTTAAAAAAAAATTGTGAAAGTTTAAAGTAAAAAAAATTTAAAAATAAAATTTAAAAAATTAGAATAAAAAGATACAAAAAAATATTTTAGAATTAATATGAGTTAAGAAGAAAAGAAGTTTCAATTGATAAAATCTTAAGTTAAAATTTATAAAAACAATTAACTTTAGTAGGACATAGATGGAAAAAATTTGTTTTGTTAATAAACATAGGGGTATTGTTGGAATTTTGAAAGTCACCAAATTTGGTGTCCAAGGATCACCAAATGTACTTTTGTCACCAAATTTGGTGACCCAAAACATCTTGGGTCACTATTTTAGTGTCTCATTGGAATTGCTTTGACACTATATCTATCACTATTATAGTGATTTAATGTCCCATTGAAGTTGCTCTAAATGTTAAATTCTGAGCAGCAGCATCTTTTGTGACAAGCTAAACGTCCTTAAAAAAAGAGAACTGCGGGTTCCCACTGAGTCTGTCATGTCAAAAATCCACAGGCCCCCCCCTCATGCATCTGGCATCTGTACTGTAAACATTAAACACCAACCAACAACATTTGTCAGTTGTAAAAGCCTCTTTTATCTTCTTCTTTCTTTTGTCTGCTACTGCCCATTTGCTCCTCTTTCAAGTCGGTAGACCTTCTACACTTAACCATGGTTATTTCCTTTTCTTTTAGTGTTTTGGATGAATTTTACAATATTATCCAACTTTTACTTTTTACAAAAATTAGTACATCTGGGTAGGGCTGTCAATGGATCGGAAATCCGATCCGATCCGATCCGATCCGAAGGCTAATGGAGCGGATATGGATCACTAGAAAATAAATCTGATCCGTTAAAAATCCGATCCGGTAACGATCCGATCCGATTAGTATCGGATATGGATTTAACATGATCCGATCCGTTAACGATCCGATCCGATTATTTTATATTATATATATATATAATTTATATATTATATATAATATGTTATATATTAAATATATCATATATTTTTACCAATTAAGTCAAAATAGTTCTCTTTTACTTGTATAAACTGGACCTCTCTTTTATTTATAAAATTGACACAAAAGACAATGAAATGTAAGGCACATAAACTAGCTTCAAATTTGTTGATGAACGATTACAAACTTACAATGGTTGTTTGACAAGCAATCGTATTTAGGATAGTTGGACATTCAAATTCTGTGTTTTAGTTCTCGGATTGTAATTAGGTTTTAATTTATTGTGTAATCTATAAATTAATGTTGATGTTAAATTTGCATTTCAACTCTGTGAAATATTTAGTGATGTTTGAATTTGAGTAAAATATGTTTTTAAAATATTAACGGATCGGAGCTCCGATCCGTTAACCGTGATCCTAACGGATCCAGATATGGATCGGGCTATAAAAAATCCGGTTGTGATCCGATCCGAATCCGGTAAAATTAAATGGATCAGGATATGGATCAAGGCCGATCCGATTCAGATCCGATCCATTGACAGCCCTACATCTGGGCAATGAAATACTAATCGGATCATAGCTCAAAAATAGAACACAAAAATTTTTTTGTGAGTTTCAAAAAAATTTTGTGAGTTTATATTACTGATTGATTAATTACAATTATCGATGTGATCGCTTATTGATGAATTTGATCGTTTTTTACAAAAAAAATAAAAAAAAAAGTAACCTAACTATTATAAAATCTATTCGTCGAGTAGTCGAACAACGATTTATCTCCAATTTTTAGAATATCGCTTCCTTTGATATATATGCAGTAACGGAATCGGGAGTAAATTTTATTCGGGATTCAAATATATTACAACAAAAATTCATGTTAATATTTGACAAAAGTAAGTGTGCCTTTACTCATGTGCTGGCGTGCTGCCACTTGTGCTACCCTTACTAGAAGAATTATTAGATGATAATTGTATCATTTGAGTTTGCATATGTTGATAGCATTGTAAAATAAATTTATCATCCACACTTAAAAATATAATCTTTTCGATGTATACCATCATATTATCATTCAGCCACTCATCCCCCGTTCGATTACGCAAATAAGATTTCACAATTTTCATGGCTGAAAACACTCTCTCAACACTGGTTGTCGCAACAGGCAATACAAGAGCTAACTCAATCAATAAATAAATAAGAGGATAAGCTGTATGTCTTTGTGTCTTCACCATTTTAATAGCAAGCTCCCCTATATTTTTAAGTTCTGAAAAGTTTTCATCACTTCGAGCGTCGAAGATGAAGTTGTTTAATTGATTACCCAATTATTCTTGATCTATTAAAGAGAAATCATCTGGATAAAACTGGGCTAACCGAATAAGTTTTGCATAATCAAAAGCCGAAAATGAATTTCGGGGATCAAAATAGCCAATGCAAGTAAGTAACTCAGTATTTCCCGCTGTAAAGCGATTTTCCATCTCTCGAGAAATAATAACAATAACATGAAATATAATTTTGAACAAAAGATATCAAAATGGTGTACTTGAATAGATAAATCATGAAATTGATTAAACCAACAATAGACATAGTAAAGCATCAAATTAAGTAACTAACCTCGCAAAATATTTCAACACGATAAAGATAAAAGTAAGTAATAACTTGTCCTTCACGAATTGGTATTATGTCATCTATATTAGGTACTTCAATGGAGTTATCAACACAAAAAGTCTTAACATTTTCTAAAAAGGTCTCTCATTTGTCTTCTCTTAATGATTGTAGTTCCACCTTCATAACTCGAACCAAAATCATAGCATTGATAATATTGTAAAGCTTCTGACAAATCATTAGTAATTTCCAAAATATCTTTCATCAAATGCAACATAAACACAAACTTAAATGTCTGCATTTTCAAGAAAGCCTTTTGCAATTCTTTTTTGATATTGATTAACAGCATCATTAAGTATATCCCCAAGTACCTCAACTACTGATGACCACATTGAAAAAAGATGAACTATTGTTCGATGATGTGAACCCCAGCATGTATCTCCCGGTCAAGTAAAAAAAGTTTCTTGATATTTCCTTTTGCCATAAATAATCTCACCACTTTCCAAACGTTCACGAATTTCATCATGTTTTATTTGTCGAAGCATGTCTTTTCTTTTACATGAAGTCCCAATAAAATTCACAATACTAAATAAGTGATCAAAGAAATCACTTGCAGGAGGAGAATATTTTACAACAATCACTACTAATTGGAGTTGATGAGCAAAACAATGGATAAAATATGCAAATAGATTTTCTTTCAAAATAAGAGTTTTAAGACCACTAAATTTATCACTCATGTTTGCAGTTTCATCATAACCTTGACCTCGTAATTGAGATAATGATAATCCATGTCTCGCAAATAACATGTGTATGGCATTTTTCAGTGATTGAGAAGATGTATTTGTCACGTGTTTCATTGAACTGAATCGTTCAATTACCTTTCCATTCTTGTTCACATATCTAAAGATAACAACCATTTTTTTTCCTTCAAACAGATGTCACGAGACTCATTCAACCATAAGTAAAAATAATCTATCCCCAATATCGACAAATATAGCTGATCTAGTCTCATTCGCACAAACATTTACCAATTCTTTTTGCATTCGGGGCTCAAAATACCCGAGGCTCAAATTTTTTTTTTTTGTTATTTATAAAAAATACCCAGGATTAAAAAAAATTCTACTAATCTTTTTGAGTTTAGCCGGTACTCAAGTCTCTCTTAGCCCTCTTAATTTTGTCCCTGTATATATTATACTATTTGAACTCTGAAACGTATCGTGAAGTGTATCATCAATCGCTTCTATTTAAAACACTAATTCCTTATACTACTATGAAGTAATTCATTTTCCGGTGAGGTAAATGGGCTTTTAAAAGGGAAAACGGGCCTTGTTTTGTTCTCTTCGTAACATTTACAAGATGCAGGGCCCTACGGAGTGTCATTATCGCCCACATGCCCTCTTGCATATATTGTACCACAAAAACCTTTTTCTCATGGGCCATAACTTATAGAGTTATTGACTAGTAAGTCGGTCCCTTTCGTTTCTTTACCTTTTTCTTTGAACGTGTCTCTCAATTTTTTACATTTTAAAATTTTTTTAAAACAATAAAGTTTTATGATATAAAAATTAACTACATTCGTTATTTTCTTCAACTATCTTCACTTTATACATTAAATATTGATTGATTCCACAATTTTACTCGTTTTTCTTATTTTTTTTCATTAAATTATAATTTTTTAACCTTCGTACCAACCTCAATGTAAAAAATTGAGAGGGACGGAAAGAGTTTACGATTACAAACATTGATGAATATGACTTTTAAGAAATTTTATAATTTAGTTGCAAAAGTCTCGTTATATGTTTATAATTCTTTATGTTTGCTAGTACCTATTTGCTGTTTCGGAGGTCGGCAGAGCATTTGCAAGTGGCCGCTGGTTGCCTGCTTTAAATTTTTGGTGGGATCATATGTATTTAAAGTAATTTTAAATCAAATATTACTTTTTGGAATTTAATAATGTGAAAGAATATTTTTTTTATTTGAAAATTTGAATAACATAGATAATGTTTAAATAAATTACATTAAAGAATAAGTATATTTATTAATATTTTTATAAAAGAGTTTAAGTTATTCATATACGAAGGCTCTGTTTGATATTGCTGTCAAAAATTGTTGTGCTGCTGAAAAAAGTCTGTTAAAATAAATGTTGTTGTGAAAATCAGATAACTGTTTGGTAATATTTTTGATATGTGCGTGTTTTGGTGTATAATATAAAAAATTAATGTTTTTGGTGAGTTTTGATGTTGAAACCAGTAGATGCTTCAGGCAAAAACTGAAAAGCAGCTTTTTTCAAAAGCATGGGGTGGTCTCCTTTCTCTAAAAGCAGCTTTTCAGCCAAAAACGCTTTTCAGAAAAGTAACTTTTAAATTTTACCAAATACTTTTTTAGCTGTTTTTCACAAAAAAAAACTGTTGTTGTTGTCTACAACAGCAATGTCAAACAGAACCGAAGTAGATGTTCAATCAAATAGGGTTGAATTATAGAAAGATTATTATTTGTTCCAAGATTTTGACGATCATATATATTCTACGAGTAGAAATCGGTAAAATATATTATTCTACAAAATATGTTCTATTTCCAATATGTATATCATTTCTAATAAAATAGTAGTAATTTTTGCAAAATATTTTTTCTAAATACATCTATAACATAGCAGAAGGTCAACAATACAAAAGCTATCTTTTCAAAAAAATATTGAAAAAAAGAATATACCGCCTGAATCTTTATTGTTTTTTGATTTTAAATAAAAACTACTTTATTTAAAATGAGACAAAAAAGTACTTTCTAACACGTAAAATTTATCTTTTTACATGAGACCACTGATATTTCATAACCTCTTGACTACCGACTCTCAGTTTATCATTTCGCCTTTCTCTATTATCGTCATAGATATGAGTATCCGTTATCGCTAAAGTTTATACGGTAAGAAATCATCAAATTCTTTTGCAAAACTTGTTGTAATTGTTTTTATCAAAATTTCTTGCAGAGTAACTTCAAATTTTTTAAAACTTGGACCCATTCCTTGACAAATTCTATAAACTTGTAACCTACAGGTACAAATTTGGACTGCAACCGTGATAGTACATGCTATTCAATTGATCTGGTAAGTTTACTATCTTATGTATTATTTGGTCATGATTTTTAATATGAGATACAATTGAGTTATGTTTTGTGACTTGTGAGTACATTGGAGGCATTGAAAGAATTATTATGCTATTGAATGGTTGTTTTCAACGAGTATGTATATTTTTGTGTATAAATTCATAATTAGATATGTGAAAGGGGTTCGGTCGAAAATAAATAATTGTTATAATATATTGTGTAGTGAAAATGAATATAATAGAGTTTTTGTTGTGTACGTACGTGAGATTTATCTTTTATATGTATTGTAACACTTTTCTATGATAAATCATTTATCCCCGATTATCTTCTAATACTGATGATACGAACTAATCACCGGAAACCATCGATGTAGATTTTACCCGCTTTTTCTTGATAACTTAGAATTTATTTATCTTAATGTATGTAATTATTTTTCTGATATTGTTACACTATCACATGTCAATTGTTTTTTATTTATAAAATAATTTTTGTTTTAATTCATTGTTCATGTCATATTTTTAAAACTGCTATCAATATAGTATTATATGATAATTCATAGTAAAACAAAAAAAATAATTAGATTTGATTTGATTGTCCCCCCCCAAATTCGGCCCCAGAGAGATATTACATATGTGTGTGGTTGCCGACTGCCGTGTGAGTGTGAGGGGCAAGTAGGCAAACATGTGTCTTTATTTGTTTTTGTTAAGGAGTTTTATCTGATTCCCTGTCCAATTATCCTGTCTTACAATGGCTCACACTTCCCTTTTTCTCCGTCCACATTTCAATTTTTTTAATTAACGTAATGGTAAAACAAAGGTTAAATACAATAATTATTAGAAAAACCATCAAAATTACTACCTTCTTATAAGTTTTTATAATTTTATTATTTTTTATAAAAATAGTTGCAAAAATATGATTTTACAACCAAATTCAACTTACTTTTACGTGTTTTTAGTAGATAATTGAATTTGTTTTTTTGTTAGCTTTGATGTTGCATTTGGTTGCAAATTCGTATTTTTGTTATAAAAAATTCAAAAATATATCTGGTTTTTCAAAAAATCTCTAATTATTATATGCCTTCTTCCAATTTAAATATCCAGGCTTTCACTTTCACTTCGATTTGTCCAACTATTATGATTAATCTTTAATATTTTAATTTGTTAGAATGATTTGGAACATTTTTACCCAATTTATATTTCATGTAATATAATACTCATTTTTTATAATTAACATATATTAATTGAAAAAGTGTTGAATAAAATCCTATCCACCAACTTATGTAAAATAATTGAGCCGTTTATCCTCTCTTTCCAATGTATCCTCTGTTTCCGATGCACTTTCCCCGTTTCGTACCCCGTTTTGATCACTGTCCTGTTTAGATAAAAAAATTCGGAGATTTTTGGGGTTTGGGATAGAAATTAGGGGAAAAATATATAAAAATTTCGGGGATCATGGCTGGTCTCCCCATCCCCATTCCCCTCTTCCCGAACCCTATTTTCGAACCCTATTTTTTTTAAAAATTATTATTATATATATATATCAAATAAATTATCAAAAATATATATATGTGTAATATTATAACTTTAAATTTTTTATCCACCCAATAATTTAGAAGCAACATATTATGATATAATTTATTATAATAATATTATTTTTGTTTATTATTAATAGTATAAATAAAATTTAATTCAAATTAAGGTTTATAATATTATTTATAATAAAAATAAAAAAAATTATGATTTATTATGTTAATTTATACTAAAAAAAATATTATTTACAATTTAATTTTTTTTTTTGCAAAAAAGAAGAAGAATTTCCCGATTTTTTGGCAGGATCATCGTTCCCAACTCGAGGTGAAGATCGGGGAGTAGAAAAATCTCCATTCGAAAATCAGGGCGAGTTCGAAGACGGATTTCGGGATCGGGATTCGGAGTGAGAATAACACTCCCCACCCTCCTCGTAATTAAAGCAGACAATTTCGTACACGACACGATAATTACGGGTTTGATTTTACCTTTTTGGTACACGAACACGAAATTACACGATCGAATTTAGTGTCGGTTTTGGGTTTATCATTGGGTACACGACACGAAACGAAAGTACACGAAATAATTAAATAATTAAATAAATATTTTAAAATTATATAAATACATATAATAAATAAATGTTGTATATATTATTTTTACAATAACAAAAAAGAAAATAGTTTCAAATTTAAGTTTAACAAGATTCGACCACACTTGACTCTTTATGAATTATTAACTTAAGAGTCAACTAGAAAAAATTAAACAAAAAATGCTAATATTTAAATATTTTTATTTGTTTATTATATTTTAATTTTTATTTAAATTTATACGAAACACGACACAAAAAGTATACGAAACGATGACACACGAACACGAAACGACACAAATTCTTAATGAGTCATGTTTCGATTTAATATTCCTGTACACGAAGCACGAAAATACACGACATGAAAGTACAGAAACGAAACAAATTGATTGGTCTACCTGTAATTATCCGACCAATATCTAATATTTGATATATTTTGTACTTGTTCTATTTCCATACGAGTCGAGCCAGTTGAAAACCTACCATAGTATAACTTGTATAAGCTAATTGACCTGCCCCCCTATTTCTTCTTCCATTGCGTATATTTTCTTATCTCTGTTCTTGTTTCAAACCTAGTCCATAATCCACAATTCCACATCTACAACTATATAAACTAATTTTTTCAGTAAGTTGTAAATTACTATCCAGATGATTTGTGTAATTGTGAATTTGTGATCGTTTATTCTTGTTATATATTGTTTTAGGTCTAACTAGAGGAAAATTCAAGGAAGAGATGAAGAAAAAAACAGACCCTCAATGGAAAGACTTGAATCCATTCCTTTTATGCACTATATTTTCTCACTTGTCCCTCCAAGATCAGCTTTCTTGCGTTCCATTTGTATGCCATTCTTGGCTATCTGCATTACTACACTCTCTTTTTCATCACCCTAATCTTGATCTTTCTTCTCTTCAAAATCTTGATGATCAAGATGCTCAACTTCGTCAACGACAGCTTTCGAGATATACTCATCTTCTTAAACTAGCCATCAAACACTGCAAGAATTGGGTATCCATTTATTTACCTTCTCGAAACATGCTTGATTTCGGTACACTTATGTATGTGGCAGAGCACACTCCTAGCATTTCTCGCGTGGTGGTGCCTTGTGATGCTTCTGTGGATGTTTATCCGATCTTTATGGCTGTGATGTACTGGAAGAATCTTAGGGCTTTTCATGCTCCATTCAGGGGATTTCAGTTTGTGATGCAACTGGCGGATTACTGTAAGAACATTGTGGAGCTTGGTTTACATGGTCAATTTTCAGTGAGGGACGTTTCTTGTATAATTGAAGGCTTTCCGGGACTCAAGGTGTTGGATTTATCAAGCTCTATTCTACCTGCTGTTGCTCTGAGTAAATTATTGGATGGAAGGTTGAATTGCATTAACGTTCTGAATGTGTTGCATTGCCAGCTTCTCGACATGGAAGGGAAGGATATGAGGAAAGATTATGTGACGTTTAAGGAATTCAGGCTTCAAATTCTTGAAAAAGCTTCTGGTATCAATAGTTTAAAGATGTTCATGCATTGCATGAGGATTCGCATAAAGAAACCCTGTGAACAATGCGCACTCGTACGGTTTGAAGGATGAATAAGCTTGTAAAGCTAGCGGTAGCTTTTGGCTTTTCTTCTGCGACTTGGTAATGCTTAACCTTGAATTGAGGCCAAAATAGTACTCATGATACTTTATTGCTTATGCATAAAATTGTACTGACAAGTCTTGCTGGATTTTTATGTTATGTTTTAATGCTAAAGCTTGATGACTCCTAATCAGGCCGTGGTTGTCAATGGGCAAACTCTAGCTTTAACGCATAAATTTGTTTATCTGTGTTACTGTGTAAGCTCAGGTGTTATCAAAAGTTACTTCTCCGGACTTTACAGCTCCAAACAACTCCACCATATAAGTGATGATTGTTTCCTCTGCCAAGTTAGTAGACCAGGAACACAGTTGATATTACTAGTAAGCAAAATCAGGCAAGGTCCCGAAACTACCAGTGCCAAATTACATCTATCAGGGACAATCAAATTCAGAAGTATGACAAAATTCTGGGCTTTCGGACAGAAGCCCTTATTTGAAACAATTCAAATAGTAATTTCTAATCGATCTTGCAAGTGCATATACTAGTAGACACTAGACAGCGATTATAATAAAACTTGGTAGAGTAATTCATCATTCTGTAGAAGTTAAAACCAACATTCAGCTCAATGTAGTAGATACAAGTTGCAAATCACAAGTTCAGACCTATCTTAGAAAAACTGGAGCAGTAAGCTAGAATACAATGTAAAATACTTTTATAACTAGATGGGAGAATAACTTCTCAAAGAAGAAATAGTACTGCAGAAGAAGTGGCTTATGGTATGTGAAAAAAATCAATGCTCCATTTCTGTGTAGACTTCAATCTCAGCACTATACCCCATACAATCTTAAAACCATTCCAACTATTGAAAAGAGAAACTAAGGGGGCTTGTCAAGGAATTTAAGCTGCTAACTGGGTTTGGTTCTGAAAATCCAAAATATCAATCACTCACCGATGCCACACTCGTGTAATTAGGCAGAGCAGCAACCAATTTTCTTGACTGCTGAAACATCATCCTTGGAGCCAACATTGATTGTTTGTCCTTTAGGCAGTGCTGCAGGATCATCTCCAACCTCGAGTGCTTTTCGGCTTACTACGTGATAAATTTGGCTAAGAACTTCCGTGAATGCACTTTCAACATTCATAGATTCAAGGGCTGACGTCTCCATAAAGAATGTCTCCTCTTTCTCAGCATAGGCCTTTGCAGTCTCAGTAGTAACAGCACGCAAGTGACGCAAGTCAGCTTTGTTTCCTACCAGCATTATCACAATATTGGCATCTGTGTGGTCTCTAAGCTCTTTCAACCATCTCTCAACATTCTCAAAAGTGATATTTCGAGTAACATCATACACAAGCAATGCACCAACTGCCCCACGGTAGTAAGCACTTGTGATTGCACGGTACCTGAGCAGAAAAAATCCCTGCCATCAGTTCTAACAAATGTAATTTATATGATATTAACTTGTTCACAAGCCAATACCTATTACTGCAAAATTGCTAAAAGTTAAATACTAGCAAAAAGTTTCACAATAGAATTTTGCTACAGAAACCCAAAACAAAATGCCAAACAAAACAAGCAGATTTAATCCAGAGAAACATATTTCACCACATTTTCTGCCATTAATTTTTTTTTAAATGAAAAATACCCGCAACAATTCCTTCAAAATAAACCAATATTATGGTTTACATATTTTTAAAAAATCTGGGAGGCTCAACAAAGGCATGTGTCACCTGATCTGAAATTTCATAAATTCTGTAGAGATAGAAAAAAACATCAAAGCATATTCTAAACTACGAAGCCGACTCAACAAACTACGTAGCAAGAATTGAAGCTAAAGACCTCAGAAGCCAAGATACAGCAACTATATCTACCAGAAGCTTCACAGTGAAGAACTTAGTTGTAACCAAAGAAAGAAAATTATGCTCTCATTTGTCCAGGCCAGAAAGGAAACAACAAGAGCAGCAGCGCCTCTACACATTGTTATCATCACTAACAGGCTAACAAGCAATACAAGGCCAAAGAGAAAGCCAAAAGAAGCAGAGAAAGTGAAGGGATACATTAAGCAGATCTACTGTTTCAGTCTATGGAAGGACTGGCATCTTGATAAATATCACTTTCAGTGTTTCACATATCTTAAGCCATATTACGGATGGAATAAAAACAAACAAAACAGATTCCATGACCCTAGCAAAATACAATAGATATTTCACGAAACTTAAAAAGGAAAGTTAAAGGTCCTCTTTAGTTTCCAAATAGAAATCTGATTATATTAAGGATCCTTAGACAACATATACAGTTAAACATATAGTCAGCCTGACCAAGAACACAAAAATATCTCATTTGCTTCGAATCGAAAAACCAAACACACACCACGTCCAAATCATTCTGATCACCCCAAATAAGAAAACTACCCAGAACCATTCAAATCAACCCCAAAACATATCCATTCCACCAAATCAACATCCATATCAAATCTCATCCAACAATCCACAGCAAAACACATAATGCAACTTCAAAAGTCAACACATCTACACACACATCCAACAATCTCAACCAAACTCAACTCATTATACAAAAACACAAAAAGGGGCCCCAATATTTACAATTTCAAACATACAAACAGGCACAAATCACAAAAACAAAACTCTATAAAAATTCAAACTTTAAAAATCAAGATTTGACCTTTCTTGACCAGCAGTGTCCCAAATCTGGGCCTTGACAATCTTGTCATCAACTTTAATAGTTCTTGTAGCAAATTCAACACCAATGGTTGATTTTGATTCTAAGCTAAACTCATTTTTAGTAAATCGGGACAGAAGATTTGATTTGCCCACCCCAGAATCTCCGATTAGAACTAGCTTGAATAGGTAATCATAGTCATCATCTGCCCTGTATGCAGCCATGTATAGAGAAAGATAAATATAAGCACAGAGTAAAAATATCTTTAACTTTAAAATGAAGTTGCTTGTGTTTTATTTGTAGACAGCACAAAAGTAAACCCAAGTACTTATGTTTTGTAAGCAGCAGTCCCATTACTTTATCTTTTTTTACTAAATAAAAACTACTCGCTCCATATTCTTTACATTGTGGGACGGCACGGGTTAAAATAAAAATAAATTAATAGAAAAAAATAAGAAAAATGAGTAAAGTGGTGGATCAATCAATATTTAATGTATAAAGTGGGTATAAAGTAGGTATAGTGGAGAAAAGTAGTGAATGTGATTGAATTTTATATTATAAAATGTTACTATTTTTGATATGTAAAGAAAATGAGAGAGATGTACCAAAAAAGAACGAGTAAAGAAATGAGAGAGACAGAGAGGGTAATTAATTTTTATAACTATATTTATATTAAAAATTATTTAATTATTATTTAAGTAATTATTTAAATATAGGTACAAAATTAAGTGCAAATTGTAAATTTTACGAGCGTGGTATACATATTTTATTAATTTATCGAGATTTTTGAATCGAGAATAAATATGTTTTGGTACTAATGTGAGATGACTTTTTGACTTTTATGGACATAATTGTAGAGGGTGTTTAAAATCGATGACAATTGTCAGGTTATTGTCATTTTGTCTGGGAAAATCATGGATAGTAATATATAACATAGTCATTGTCCTTTCATTATCAAAGCTTCATATTTATCACAGGAGGGCGGAGGCTTAGGAGCTCTTGTTGATGATAGATCCCGTGCTGGTAGGAAGGCTAACACGACCAAAAAGTGCATACCAGGGTTCAAATTCAAAACGATACGCGTCGTTGGAACAATGAAATTTTCAACCCGTTAGAGCATCTCCAATCTTGTTCACCTGTTAGCAATAAAGTCCATGTGATACTCAAATAGTTGCTATTATACATATCCTTTAAAAAATTAAACGCTCCAAGAGAACAAATCTATTACGCATAATTATAACTATCCCAAATTCATCCCCTATATTTGTTGAGTCTGAGTCCATCCTCTAAATTTTACCACATCATCTCCCGCTAAAATCCTTTTTCTCTCCCTGCTTCATCATCTTTTCCTGTTTTCCTGTTGCTTCACTATTTCATCTCTACTTCATTTGAGTCTATTTGTTTTTTGTGTTCTTTCATTTTACTTCGTTTTGATTGATTTTGATGTAGAAATTTTAATTTCTGGTATCATCATTTTACTTCAATTTTCTGGGTATTAGATTTGGAATGGAGGGGCAGATTTGGAATGTTTGTCGTGATCGTTTGTTTTGGTTTTTTGAGGTGGTGGTGAATAAAAAATATGAGGTATTTTAATATATGTTTTTGTGCGTTTTTTTTGAGGTCTTCGTCTTTAGATAAGGTCGATGTAATATAATCATTATCAAAATATCTTTGTTTGAATTTGAAAATAATAATAAAATATTATTTTTGAATTATAGATATTCATTATAACTAACCCCATTGGACCACAAACTCTTACAGGTTCAGCAAATATTATTTTAGCTAACCATTTTAGCTATTGTCGTTGGAGATGCTCTTAATCAGAATAAAATTCTAGTCCATCTGTCTCAACAATTTCTTTTTTGGCTCAATTCTTTACATTTCTAAACTTTCTAAAAATAGTAAACTTTTAATAATATAAAAATAAACTACTTTCACTACTCTACTCCACTATCCTCACTTTATATGGTCCCATCACTTAACTCACTTTTCTACTTTTCTCACTACTATATTAATTTTAAATGTAAACAAATGGATGTGACGGAGAGAGTAATACATTTTCATATTTCATAATAGACACCTTAATCATGTAAGTATTCATTTTCTTTGGCAAAATTCATAGCAATAACTATTGTTTAAAGGCATCATCCTGGGGTGACAAGCAAATTTTGTTGTGTTGGATTGCAGGTTGTTACGCCATATTTTCGGTCGATTCAATTATCTCCTAATTTCCCAAGTTAGTAATATTCTCTCTCTGAAACGATTAAACAATCAATTTAAATCAATCATTTACTAAAAAATATCTCCAAACGATTCTTTCAAATCAGGAAAGAATCACAACACTAATACAACTATAAAAAGATAAAATCAACTTATCTCAAGATATACCTTGACAATCATAGGGATTAAAAATAGTATCCTATCACAGAACTGCGTTGGCTTAATCCCTATATTAACTCCTTATCTATACTATATTATTAAAGACGAAACATTGAAAGTTTTGTAGTCTGGTCATGAAAATTATTGTAGTCTGGTCACTCAATTCATAGCCGTTAGATATTTTTGATCAAATCGATGAGAACCGTTAGATAAAATATTAAAATTATTATATAGAATATCTTTTATATTTTTCCTAACTAAAACATCTCATTTTCCAAAAATATTGCAAACAATTTCATTTACTAAAATAACATAATAAAGTTATAATTGCCAATAACTAACTCATGGGTCCCCTTCCACAACCACAGGTGGTTGAAGAATTTATCAACCACCACACGCAACTAAACATTGCGGGTAGGAACCACCACCCGCAACTAAACATTGCGGGGGGTCTCACGCCTCATGCCCGCAATGTTACAATGATTGCGGGGGGTCTCACGCCTCATGCCCGCAATGTTACAATGCGGGGGGTCTCAGTTACCAAAACACCCTTCTTTTCTTGTTGGGCCAAGTTTTATGGATTTAATGTAAATAGTATTGGACTTGCATATAATTGTATTGGGCTTGCATATAATTGTATTGGACTTAGATATAATTGTATTGGGCTTAGATATAATTTTCTTGTTACAATTTTTAATGTAAATTGTATTGGGTCTGTACAAAAATAATTTTTTATTAAATTAATTTATATTAATTTTTTGTTTTTTATAATTAATTATATTATCAAAAATTAAAATAAAATTATAAAATTAATAATCAGAGCTAATAATTTAAAAGTTATTTACTAAAATATTGATTATAAATAAAATTTTAATAATTTTTTATTGTGATAAGGTAAAAAATTAAATTAATTAAATATATTATCAAAAATTAATTTTTATTTTTTTAATTCGAAAAAATTGAATTATGAAAAATAATAACTGGTAGAGGTGCGCACCTCTACTAATCACAATCGGTAGAGGTGCGCACCTCTACTAGTCACCATCCCCGCAATGAGTGATTGCGGGGGGAATTTAAATAGTCACGACCCCCGCAATGACGCATTGCGGGTGGGAATCCTTTGACCGAGACTCTTCTTCTTCTTTTCTGGGAATTGTATGCCATTAATATGGTGAAGACCCATCTTCTTCCTTAGGTAGTGTACCAAATCCCTATATATTATAATTAATTATATTATCAAAAATTAAAATAAAATTATAAAATTAATAATCATAGCTAATAATTTAAAAGTTATTCACTAAAATATTGATTATAAATAAAATTTTAATAATTTTTTATTGTGATAAGGTAAAAAATTAAATTAATTAAATATATTATCAAAAATTATTTTTTATTTTTTTAATTCGAAAAATTGAATTATGAAAAAATCATAGCTAATAATTAATTGAATATATACCCCACAATGACTTATTGCGGGGGGGAATTTAAACAGTCACGAGCCCCGCAATGACTCATTGTGGGGGGGAATTTAAACAGTCACGAGCCCCGCAATGACTCATTGCGGGTGGGAATTTTGACCGAGACTCTTCTTCTTCTTTTCTGGGAATTGTATGTCATTAATATAGTGAAGACCTAGGTAGAAAATCCCTATATATACATATGTTTGTAATCCATCTTCTATATTTTCAGTTTTATAATATAGATTATGGATAATGAGGTGGAGATTCCGGTGGTAGAAAATCTGGCGCCTCCAACAGCGGCGGTTGAGGAAGCACCGGCGCCTCCTCCCGGACCAACTGTTGAGGAATTGCAGACAATTATTGCAGATTTGCGGATGCAGATTCGAGTCTTCATTGATGAACAAGATGAACTCGAGGTGAGGATCGAGCTTCTTCAAGAGGAAGTGAGGGATCTCCGAATGGAGTTACGCTATTTTCGCGGTGTCGCCGGGTGGGATTAACGTTGTGTTGTTTAGTACTTTTTATTTCATGTAATCGATTTCTTATGAACAAAGTTTGTTGAATTTAATTGAAAAATATGATCATTTCTAATTTTTAAAGGAATATTATGATATAGTATTCCTTTTTTCGAATTAAATAAGAAGTAAAAAAATGTTAACTAGACCTCCGCTTTGAGAAATTCACTATTTTAAATTAACTATTTTGAATTATTAAAAAAAAGAAATTCAGAAAATAAATAACTAATTAATTATCTCATTTTTTGAAGAAAAATAAAAAAACATTAAAATACTTAAATATTCACTATTTTGAATTATTAAAATAAAGAAATTCAGAAAATAAATAAAATATTAATATTTTATTGAGGCAGGGGAAAACGGAAATCTTCTGGAGAAAAGACCCTGCGCAATGATGCATTGCGGGGAACTGTTCACCCCAGCAATGTTACATTGCGGGGAACTGTTCACCCTGAATTTCTTAATATTTTATTTATTTTCTGAATATCTAATCATTTAATATGTAATCATTTATTTTTATTTTATTAGTTTTGAATATTTACTAACTTAATTATTTTCATTAATAATTATTTTTTATAATTAAATTTAGTTTAATACAAAATTATACCCCATAAAATGTAAAATTAGGTTCAAATATTACAAAAAAACAATTTTAAAAATCCCTAACATGAATTAAGATAATAAAATTCAAATATTAAAGTACAATATTAAAAAATTAAATTAATTAATTACATTATCAAAAATTAAAATAAAATCATTAAATTAATAATTAGAGATAATAATTTAAAAAGTATTTAATAATTTTTCATAAAATATTTAATTAAATATTAACTATAAATAAAATTTTAATAATTTTTTATTACGAAAAAGGAAAAATTAAATTAATTAATTTTAAATAAATAATTTTTTATTACGAAAAAGCAAAAAATAAATTAATTAATTTTTTAATGTGAAATTACCTTATTACCCCGCTCCCCCGCAATGATTCATTGCGGGTACCCTTAACCCCCGCAATGATTCATTGCGGTGGACCCTTACCCGTCTTCTACCCGAATCAGTTTTCCCAATTCTCTTTCTCTCTTCTCTCTAGTTTCGATTTCTCTCTTCTCTCTTTCTCTCTTCTATCTCTCTCTCTCTCTCTCTCTCTCTCTCTCTCTCTCTCTCTCTCTCATATATATCCATTCTTCTCCGGTGGATTCTTCTCCGGCCGTTTCACCGCCGCCGCCGTCAGTTTCCTGCCGCCGCTGTCCTAACCTTCTTCCGCCGCCGTCAGTTTTCCGGCCGCCATCCCTGTGAGCATAAATCGAAACACTTATTTATTGTTTCGTTTTTTTATTTATTTCTGTGTATTTATAAATTGTTTGTGTGTATTGTGTGTATAAATTCGTTTTGTTGATTAAGTGGTGTTATAATTCGTTTTGGTCGATTAATTGGTGTGTATGTAGAAGTTTGAACTTATTATTGAGAATAGTTCGGATAGTTCTATCGTGTGTATAGGTTTAAGTATAATTCAATTTTATTTTAGTAATTCATTTTAGTATGTTGATTTGAATTACGAGTTGTATTTTCGTAATTTGTTAATGTTTTGAGTGATCGTGAGTTTTATATTGTAAATTGATGTATTTAAAGTGGTTTTGAGTTGCAAATTAGATGTAATGGTGATTTAGTATTCTGGTTTAATTCCCAGCTTGGGGGAATTATTATAGTTGATGGTTGAGGTATTTATGTTGTTATTTACTATTAATTACACAGGTTATTGTTGTGCTGTACTATGTGATCCGTCCTATGATTGGGGACGCAGCATAGTACATGCAAAATTTCTGGCTAGTCCTGTTTACGAACGGGTCATGCCGAAATTTCGTAAAATCTGAGTATTTATTTTATTATTTGTTTTAAAGTCATTAGAGTTTAAGGAGTAATTGAGTTTGATTATTTTTAATCAATTTTAGATAATAATGAAGTATAAATTCGTTTTGTTGATTAAGTGGTGTTATAATTCGTTTTGGTCGATTAATTGGTGTGTATGTAGAAGTTTGAACTTATTATTGAGAATAGTTCGGATAGTTCTATCGTGTGTATAGGTTTAAGTATAATTCAATTTTATTTTAGTAATTCATTTTAGTATGTTGATTTGAATTACGAGTTGTATTTTCGTAATTTGTTAATGTTTTGAGTGATCGTGAGTTTTATATTGTAAATTGATGTATTTAAAGTGGTTTTGAGTTGCAAATTAGATGTAATGGTGATTTAGTATTCTGGTTTAATTCCCAGCTTGGGGGAATTATTATAGTTGATGGTTGAGGTATTTATGTTGTTATTTACTATTAATTACACAGGTTATTGTTGTGCTGTACTATGTGATCCGTCCTATGATTGGGGACACAGCATAGTACATGCAAAATTTCTGGCTAGTCCTGTTTACGAACGGGTCATGCCGAAATTTCGTAAAATCTGAGTATTTATTTTATTATTTGTTTTAAAGTCATTAGAGTTTAAGGAGTAATTGAGTTTGATTATTTTTAATGAATTTTAGATAATAATGAAGTTAATTTAATTGACCAATTAAGTTAAAAGTTAATTGGTGAATTTTATTGATTGGTTATTATTTAATACAATAATTAATAAATGTGTCTAATTTTTTGATTTTGGACGTTGCAGATACCATGGATATGGAGTGTGGGCCTATCGATAGATCTCTCTTGACCTTGCAGGACGATCATATTAGTACTGTGATATGGGAGGGGGGAGCGAGGGATGTAATAGATTGCAGACAATATACTGCTAATTGGGAGGAGTGGGTGCTAGATGATCGTCAGAAGAGTTTGCTGAGAGAGTGGGGTTTTGGGGTATTTACCAACAACTTTGCAATTCCACAGAATGACATACGTCTGATTACGGCCTTGGTGGAGAGGTGGAGGCCGGAGACCAACACCTTTCATTTTCCATTTGGTGAGTTGACCATCACCCTTGAGGATGTTTACATGATTATGGGTCTGCCTGTACGTGGTCGTCCGCTTTCACATACGGAGCTGAAGACTCCAAAATCGTACTGGATGAAGCGGTGGAAGGATCCGAGTTTGAGTGAGAAGGAACGTGATGAAATGTATAAAGAGGGAATCAAGCTGAATTTGCTGAAGGGAAAATATAAGATGAAGCCGGATCCTTCTCCAGAGCATGATGTATTGTACACCCGTGGTTATCTTCTTTACATCATCGGGGCAGTTTTGTTTCCCTCATCGAGCCGGAACCTTGTGCATCCAAGGTATGTCCCTTAATTGCATTTTATTCTGAATTTATTTAAATCATGATAATATCTTTTTAATTACTTATTTAAAATTCACGATAACTGCATTTTATAATATAATTTTTTTATATTTTTTGCAGGTATATACAGTTTATCCAGGAGTCGTCTGAGATTTCTTCTTATGCGCGGGGGGCCGCGGTACTGGCGCATTTGTACAGGAGCTTGACCAGGGCTACTCATAAGAACTGCAGAGGCATGAACGGGTGCACCATGCTTCTGATGCTTTGGAGCTACGAGAGGTTGTTACCCGGTGCTCCAGTTATTGCACCTCATCAGGAGTTTGTCTGGCCGAGGGCACTTGCATGGGCTGAGCCGACACATAGGGTTAACCCCCACCATTATACAGGACAGTACCGGGGGGACTACGACGGCTTTGAGCTTTGTTGGCTGACATGGCAGCCATATCAGAGATTTTATGATCTACAGAACTATGACGAGGATTATAATGTCGCGATGTTGGATGCGGCTTATATGGCTCTCGGTCGTGTCCCTCTCATGTCCATGGAAATCATCGAGTACGCCATGCCAGACAGAGTCATGAGACAGTTTGGAGTGCTACAGCATATTCCAGAGGACCCGATTGACCACACTTCTTTGCGGAGGGAGCGGTTATCTAAATGGCAGCGGGAGAAACATGTTTCTTTATTTCGGGACTACATTGAGGAGTGGAATGTCTTTAATGATGGCATGATTCCTATCGTGGAGGAGGGGCATTATGTACCCACTGAGGAATACATGTATTGGTTCAGGCGTGTAAGCAAGCTGAGGATTGCTCCATTCCTTGTCACGCATCCTGAGAAGATAGTTCCTCGTGACTGGTACCCCCAGCAGGACATGGCTGATGCGGTATGCTTTTAGACCTTAATATTTTATTTACGCCTTCATTTGTCATATTCTTGCATTTTAGAACTTAATTTGGTATTTAAATGCAGTTGGATTGTGGCATGAGGACATTGCATGATATGCACCTTCGTGACCCTCCCGACTGGTTCTATGATATCATCCCCGATTTTTTGGCTCGTTATGATCGAATCAATAACGAGTGGAGGGGTCATGCATATACTAGACCTTCTTTTGATAGACCCTCACGTGATTTTGATCCCGGCGCTTCTTCTTCGCAACAGCCTCTAGATATCTCTCAAAAACGTCCGCGTGAGGTAATAACTGTTAGTTATTGTTTTACTTTGGAAGATGGTTTAATGAATATATGTATGGATGTTACATAATCTTGTTTTTACAGATTGAGACTACTGATTCTCCTACTTCACCTACGCACGATGTCTCCTATAAACGTCCTCGTCAGGTAACAATGATGCTAGGTTTAGTTTGAGTCACATAGGAGAAAATATGGCACTGATTGATGTATTGACATGTAATTGCAGGTTGACAGTACAGATGATCCTGTTATACAGCAGAACCCAGTAGTTGACCCTCCTCTTGTTCATGTTGAGGTACAAATCTTTTTTGTTTCACTTTAGAGAATAGTTTATCGAATATTTGCATGATGTCTCTGAATGGAATGTTAGGTTGGAGATAGTGCTCCTTCACCTTCACAGCAGGATTCAGAGCGGTCTCCTCCGCCGGTTGTTGAGGTACTTGTTCGTGTTTATCTTTATTTGCAACTCATCCGCCGGCTGTTGAGGTACTGTATCGAATATATGACACATAATATATTTTTTAACGTTGCAGGTTACCACTATCCCTCCCGTTACACAGCCATCTCCTACTACACCGGTTGCCACTATCCCTCCCGTTACACAGCCGTCTCCTGCTCCACCGTCTCTTACTACACCGTCTCTTACTACACCGTCTCTTACTACACCGGTTACTTGGTGGCAATGTCCTACTCCTCCAGAGGTTGCCAGTACCGTTGGTCCTGTAGCTGCTGCGGTGAGGTTATCGAGGCTACTTGGTGTAAGTATCTTGAATTCCTGTTAATATTTTTTTTACTGTTATGAATATTTCTCATATTCGGACATGTATTTGCAGTTGTTCTCAAACGAAGATCAATTCAAGGACATGGATAGGCGGCGACATAAGCCTAAGGGTGATTTGACGAGGCCGCTGAAGAATAAAAAAGTACTCTTGCTGTACAAGGTTTGGTGGAGTGAGAAGAGTAATTATGTTTGGCTGGATCATGAGCAGACTTATAGACTTGCTTGGAGCAATGTCCAATGCCTACAACCCAACCGAGATCTGGAGACCACAGTTGTGGATGCTTATGTTGAGTTGTTGAGGAGAAGGGAGGAGTTATTCCATGATACTAGCCAACCATTGCTATTCCCACCATCCAAGAGGTTCTTCATTGCTCACAGTTTTTTCATGACCTTAGCGGTCAATGAAATTAAAGACCTTGCGGTAATTTTATGCCTTCACAATTGCATTTTATCCTAAATTTATTTAATTCTTCATAATATTTCTTAATTCATCAATTTATGTCTTGATAATTTGTCTTAATTGTTGCAGATGCATCCATCATGTAGAACACCTGAGGAAATGGTTGGCCTGAAACGTATTTACAGGAGTTTATCAACCCAGATTCCTGGGCCACCTTTGGTAGATTGCGATTATGCTTTCTTTCCCGTCTGCACAGCAGGTCACTGGTTTCTGTTTGTTGTGGACATTAAAAGGATGAAAGTCAATCTACTTGATCCTTTAAGGGACGAGAGTGATTGCAATCTTCGAGTTGTGTACTCAAAGGAGTTTTATGTCATGGTAACCTATACTTTTAAGATTAACAAATATATTTATAGTGTGTTGTTACTAATTGTATGTAAATTTTGTAGGAAAAAATTATACCGTGTATGCTTCATTTCTTGGATGACCAGCGGTATAAAGAAGACAATTTCATGCAAGTTAGGTATGTTAAAGAGCGACCGAAACAAATTGGTGGCTCTGATTGTGGCGTGTATGTCTGCAAATACATGGACGCTATACTTAATGGCATACCATTGCACACGGCCGTTTGGAATTATCCAGATGATATCCAGGTCTTCAGGTATCGCATTGCTTGGGAGATTTTTAAAGGTGTAGCTCGACATTTACCAGATGAGGCGGTTAATTGGAGAAACAAGGGTCTTTAGCTTGTTATGATACGATTATAACTTGTTATGATGTTATTTGATTCTAACTGTTATTCAGAGGTGTTATTTGATTATGTCTTGGATTTAATTTGAATAATTTGATTATGGAATTGCACAGGTTTAGGATAGTGGACAATGACCTATGTTAGAGGGTCTGGTACTTTTATAAATGAACCGGTCATGCCCGATTTTCTGCAGAAAAAAACATTGAAAATACTTAAATATTCACTATTTTGAATTATTAAAAAAAAGAAATTCAGAAAATAAATAAAATATTAATTATCTCATTTTTTGAAGAAAAAAAAACATTGAAAATACTTAAATATTCACTATTTTGAATTATTAAAAAAAAGAAATTCAGGAAATAAATAAAATATTAATTATCTCATTTTTTGAAGAAAAATAAAAAAAAAACATTGAAAATACTTAAATATTCACTATTCACAGGGGAAAAACAGGGGAAAAACAGGGGAAAACAGGGGAAAGCTTCTGGAGAAAAGATCCCCCGCAATGCATCATTGCGGGTAACTGTTCACACTCGCAATGTTTGGTTGCGGGTACTGTTCACACCTGCATTGTTTCATTGCGGGTAACTATTCACACCCGCATTTTCTTAATATTATTTTATTAGTATTTTCTGAATATGTAATCATTTAATATGTAATCATTTATTTTTATTTTATTAGTTTAATACAAAATTATACCCCATAAAATGTAAAATTAGGTTCAAATATTACAAAAAAACAATTTTAAAAATCCCTAACATGAATTAAGATAATAAAATTCAAATATTAAAGTACAATATTACTTAAATTGACCGGGTAGAAAAGTACAATTTCTTCTATCATGATTTCCTCCTATCAACCCGCATTTTCCGCACTTTCTTTGCTTGTTACTTGAAGTAGACGTTTCAATACCACTTTTATATCTTTCTTGTTTCTTTCTTCCCTTAGTTTGTGATATTGGAGGATCGAAAATCGGATCATGTTGGTAGTCTTCTTGACGAAATGACTCTTGCGTTCTTTCGTTTTTCTCTTCTATCGGAAAAATATTGTTCACGCTACACTTTTCTCTCTCAATCACATTCATTATGTACTTGTAGCGCGGGACAGAACAACTACCAATA
Organism: Heracleum sosnowskyi; assembly: GCA_030848705.1. Lineage (NCBI taxonomy): Eukaryota > Viridiplantae > Streptophyta > Magnoliopsida > Apiales > Apiaceae > Heracleum > Heracleum sosnowskyi. The sequence continues at coordinate 149,303,511 of CM061235.1, read as the reverse complement.
GCACCTAAACTTTGAAAAGATTGACACAATGCACTATACCTTGCGGTTTGTGTTTCACCAACATTAGCAAGAACGGGAGGAACGTACGGTAAAGGTCCCATAATTTTGTTGCCATCCCTTGTCCACCTAGGCATGATGTAAATACTTGGTATCTTGGTTCTATCTTTCTTGACTAGATAGTGAATGATGTGTTTACAAAGCATTCCGGAATGTTCGAAATTCTTGCAAATACATTCAATTGTTCCTTCACTAGAAACAAATATCCGATAACTTCTTCTACTATTCTCCGGCAATGTAGACTTCTCAACCAAGTACATTTTAAACCAACTTTCACTATTTGAAGCCCTTTTCATTGTATAAGATGCACTTTTTACATATTCTTTTTGAAAGCGCTTAAACATCTCTTTCGTGTAAATCTTGGATGCTTCAATTTCCAAGGATGAGCGCAATACTAACCTCCTTGCCGTTTCTTCGGTCTCGTAATCGCCTTTAACCTCTCTAAGATATTGTGCCTCCAAAGCTTTTTGTGAGTTCTCAATGAATTCTTTCAATCCGGTAGATGCTTTTACATATTCATCAAAAAAAGAGTTCATGGATTCGCTCCTTGAGGTAGTGGTCATACCGGCGGCAAAATATCCTTTTGTATAAGCGCCAATCCATTGATCTTTAATACTAAACATTTGATTTAGCCAAACATGATCTTGAAGTTGGTATTTCGCAACTAAATCTTCCCACCTACCTTCGAATTCCGTTGGTGTCAAGGACTTGTACACACATGCATTAAAATCCGATTTGAATTCCGGATAATTGGTGTATAGAGTAGATAATTTTTCCGGAAATTTACTACTTATATGCCATGTACAATATGTATGTTTTGTTTGTGGCATAACCTTGGCAATAGCATTCCCCAAAGCAACATCTTGATCGGTGATAATTGTGATTGGCGCTTTGTTGTCAACGGCTTCCAACCATGTTTCTAAAACCCATTTATAAGATTCCTCTTTCTCATCCCTCACAAGTGCAAATCCAAACAAAATATTTTGGAAGTGGTGGTTCACCTCCGTGATAGGTATGAAAGGCATACAATAGCGGTTCGTTCGATAAGTTGAGTCGAATGTAACCACATCGCCAAAATTCTTGTAAGCGTTCATGGACCGAGGATCAACCCACACCAAACCCCTAACACGATTCTCGTCATCCACATCCACACGGTAGAAAAATTCACCATTAATGCTCTCTTGTTGTAATTGTCGTAACAAGAGCAAACCACACTCCGCATCACCATCATCAAACACTCGACGCCGAATATCACGTATGACATTGCGTATGTCTTGATTAGAAAACCCTAAATTTTGAACACCCCCACTTGTCTCACTAAGTAATCTCATAATTTTTGCCGTCTCGATCCCCGATTTGTTAAACAACTCAATCAATGCTCGGGTGATGGGATCTATATTTTGTGGCCGTCTAAAAAATTGTGTCTTATCCGGTGTCACCATAGCATGATTGTGCACCAACTTGATCGAAGTTATTTTCCATTTGTTAATTTTCACTTGATGAGCAACACACATTCTTGCACAACAACCCGTTCTTGGAATTGAATCTCTAATTCGTTTTCCTTTACAATGAGATATCGGTGCTAGTCTTCCACCTTTCTTACAAATAAACATACGAGATGATGGATCATGACTACGTGAATGTTTATGAGTATTTCGAATAATTACATCGAATCCGACATTTCGACCATAATCCCTATAAAACTTTTCCGCCTCATCTAACGTATCAAAACTCATACCAACACAAGGCACAACATCATTGATATTCGAAAATGTAAAATCACAATCATTTGTATTATCCCTATTATTTTCCTCATCATTTTCCTCATCATTTTCCTCATCATTTTCCTCATCATTTTCCTCATCTTCTTCACTATAATCACAATCACTTCCACCAACATTATCATCTCCATCAATAGTTTCATTTGTTTTTCCCTTAGTATCATAACTATCAACATCTATAATTTCATCATCAACAAATAATTTACGAAAAGCATGTTTTTTGGTAACGGGAGGTGTATAATAATCGTAACCCTTATGCTCACTAGATGAACTAGAATCACCAAATAAATATGAAGTCATACTAATAAGAATACTAACCTTGAGTTGAAAGATCTTCAAAAAAATTGAAAATTGAGCTCCAAAACAAAATAGGGTTTGTTTGAAAAAAAGGGAAAGGGGAAGGGGCTGCGGGGTTTAAGGTGGCCAGGTACCCAGCCCAGCAATGAAACATTGCGGGTGTGAGTACCACCGCAATGAGACACTGCGGGGGGAGTGCATTAAATGCAAGGAAAGGTCCACCGCAATGTTTCCTTGCGGGGGTTTTTAGCACAGCAATGTTTCATTGCGGGGCGTGGTGCATTTAATGCAGCCACCCGCCAACTGTCTAGCTTTTAATGTTGGTTGCAGCTTAGTACCCCAGCAATGTTTCATTGCTGGGGGTATTTTTTTTTTGTTTTTTTATTTTAAACCCTTAATATATTCTCAAAAATTAAAATAAATGCATAAAAATCATAAATATGTTTTATACATTATTAGAGATGGTTTTTATTACATATATTACATTTAATTATTTTTTTAGGTCCAATTATGTTGAAACACATGTTAAAACTTATAGATAATTACTAGTTCGAAAATAATTGTGAGTTATTGATATTTTTAATTTTATTTTTAAAAATAATAAATTTAATTCTAAACAATGTTTCAAAATATTTTACCATGCATCTCTAATTCTACCGTGAAAAAAATATATGATTACTCGTTCTAATATAAATATATATTATTGATATTTTTTTCAAAATTGCTTTTAAATTTAATAAAAATCAATATTAAATATAAATTTAATATAACTAATGTTTCCAAATATTCTATGGTGAAAAAATATCAATTTGGACAAAAATATCACGAGCAAATCCTTACTTTTATATTTTAAAATTCAACGAAAACATGTTAATTTCTATTTTTCTTACTAAAACCCCTCTTTTTCCAAAATATCACGGGCAAACCGTTACTTATTTATTTTAAAATCTATTTTAATACTTTTAATTATTTAAAAATATTTAACACGCCTACTTATTTTTTTTAACAAATGCAATTAATAAAATATAAATAATAAATAATAAAATTAACAATTATTTAAAACAATTCGTGCATCGCATGAGTTTTAAGCTATATTATTAAAGACGAAACATTATAAGTTTGGTAGTCGGATGGACGAACTGTCGGTACTTAGTGATTTTATTTAATTGCCTTTACTTATTTTTTAAAAAACTATCACAAAATAATAACATTATTTATAACCAATTACCTTTTCAGCTAAAATACATTACCTTTTTTTTATTTTTTTTCTAACAAAATCTTCTCTTTTTCTAAAAAAAAACACGGGTGGTTATCTTTTTTAACAAAAACATGTTACTCTTTCTATTTTTTCTTACTAAAATCTGTCATTTTCCAAAAATATCACGAGCAAGCCCTTACTTATTTATTTTAAAAATCTATTTTTTTTTTAATTTTAATAAATAAAACTATTAAAATCTATTTTAATACTTTTAATTATGAGCACTTTTCAGCTGAAACATGTTACTTTTTCAATTTTTCCATTTTCTAAAGAAATTATTATTAAATAATAACATTTTTATAACCAACTACCTTTTCATCTAAAATACATTACTTTTTCTATTTTTTTCTAACAAAATCCTCTATTTTTCTAAAAACAATCACCGACAATTATCATTTTCAACTAAAACATGTTGCTCTTTTTATTTTTCCTTACTAAAACCCTCATTTTCCAAAAATATCCTGGGCAAATCCCTACTTATTTATTTTGAAACCTATTTAAATACTTTTAATTACGGGCACTTACCTTTTCAGATAAAACATGTTACTTTTTATATTTTTCCTTACTAAGACCCCTACTTTTCCAAAAATATCACGAATAAACAGTTATTAATTTATTTTAAAATTTATTTCAATACTTTTAATTATTTAAAAAAGTTTAACACGCCTACTTTTTTTTTTTAGCAAATGCAAATTAATAAAATATTAAAACATAAATAATAAAAATAATAATTATTAATAACAATCCGTGCATCGCACGGGTTTTAAGCTAGTATATAATAAGCGTAAGGTAGATCTTATCCAACACTTTGGTTGGTCACTGTACTACCAAAAGTATATGATCCGTTGGATTATAAAACTATAAATATTCAAATAGACGAGGACCGTTAAATATAATATTAAAAATTGTATTTGATTAATAATAGGATAGTATTTAAATACTAAAAGATGTATTTTGATAATTTAAACCAATTATAAATGGGTTTTCTATATTGAATAGAAATCTTTATGTAAAAATTCGTAATTATCTTTTATATTTAGTTTATGGATAGTTCCATTTAGATAAAAATTATTAAACCATCATTAAATTAAAGATAATTTTGTTAGCTTCGCATAGGCTGTAAAAACGTTAAAATCTGTTGTTTAAACTCAAGATAGAGCCCGAACAGTAAAGTGATTATCTAAATTTTAATAAATTTTTTTATTGTAGCACCAATTTAATTTTTTTCCTAATTCTTTTAAATTTATAAATTCTATTTTTATTTCAATAAAATATTAAAATCAATTTAAGAAAAAATTAAAATCGATCTGGTCCGTGTACGATCACTATACGACCAAATTAATAATTACAGTTAGATCTTAAATAGATCGATGAGAATTGTTAGATCTAATATTAAAAAGTGTATCTGATTAATAATAGAATTATATTTAAATACTAAAAAGTGTATTTTGATAATTTAAAAGTTTTCTATGTAAAAATTCTTAAATATCTTTTCTCTTGAATTTATGTATAGTTCCAATTAGATAATAATTGGTAAACCAAATATCAAGATAACAATTCATATTGATTACCATATTAAAAATTATCAATATAATACTTATGTATATCATACTAACAATGATACACGTGGAACCTACAAAGACTTACGAGAACTCCTGTATATAAATAAATTTAAACATTTTTTTTTGAAGGAACATAACAATTTGATTAATCCAAATTATAATTATATTATTTTACATATAACAAACATAAAAGGATAATATCAAAATATTATTAAAATATTGAGGGTTTCGTATTCATAAACGATAATTTTGAATATAATACTTATATTGTATTTGATTAAAGGTAGGATTATATTTAAATACTAAGAAGTGTGTTTTGATAATTTAAACCAATTATAAATGGGTTTTCTATATTGAATAGAAATCTTTATGTAAAAATTCGTAATTATCTTTTCTCTTTAGTTTATGGATAGTTCCAGTTAGATAAAAATTATTAAACAATCATTAAATTAAAGATAATTTTGTTAGCTTCCCATGGGCTATAAAAACGTTAAAATATGTTGTCTAAAACTCAAGATAGAGCCCAAACACTAAAGTGATTATCTAAATTTTAATAATTTTTTTTATTGTAGCACCAATTTAATTTTTTTCCTAATTCTTTTAAATTTATAAATTCTATTTTTATTTCAATAAAATATTAAAATCAATTTAAGAAAAAATTAAAATCGATCTGGTCCGTGTACGATCACTATACGACCAAATTAATAATTACAGTTAGATCTTAAATAGATCGATGAGAATTGTTAGATCTAATATTAAAAAGTGTATCTGATTAATAATAGAATTATATTTAAATACTAAAAAGTGTATTTTGATAATTTAAAAGTTTTCTATGTAAAAATTCTTAAATATATTTTCTCTTGAATTTATGTATAGTTCCAATTAGATAATAATTGGTAAACCAAATATCAAGATAACAATTCATATTGATTACCATATTAAAAATTATCAATATAATGCTTATGTATATCATACTAACAATGATACACGTGGAACCTACAAAAACTTACGAGAACTCCTGTACATAAATAAATTTAAACACTTTTTTTTCTGAATGAACATAACAATTTGATTAATCCAAATTATAATTATATTATTTTACATATAACAAACATAAAAGGATAATATCAAAATATTATTAAAATATCGAGGGTTTCGTATTCATAAACGATAATTTTGAATATAATACTTATATTGTATTTGATTAAAGGTAAGATTATATTTAAATACTAAGAAGTGTGTTTTGATAATTTAAACCAATTATAAATGGGTTTTCTATATTGAATAGAAATATTTATGTAAAAATTCGTAATTATCTTTTCTCTTTAGTTTATGGATAGTTCCAGTTAGATAAAAATTATTAAACAATCATTAAATTAAAGATAATTTTGTTAGCTTCGCATGGGCTATAAAAACGTTAAAATATGTTGTCTAAAACTCAAGATAGAGCCCAAACACTAAAGTGATTATCTAAATTTTAATAATTTTTTTTATTGTAGCACCAATTTAATTTTTTTCCTAATTCTTTTAAATTTATAAATTCTATTTTTATTTCAATAAAATATTAAAATCAATTTAAGAAAAAATTAAAATCGATCTGGTCCGTGTACGATCACTATACGACCAAATTAATAATTATAGTTAGATCTTAAATAGATCGATGAGAATTGTTAGATCTAATATTAAAAATTGTATCTGATTAATAATAGAATTATATTTAAATACTAAAAAGTGTATTTTGATAATTTAAAAGTTTTCTATGTAAAAATTCTTAAATATCTTTTCTCTTGAATTTATGTATAGTTCCAATTAGATAATAATTGGTAAACCAAATATCAAGATAACAATTCATATTGATTACCATATTAAAAATTATCAATATAATGCTTATGTATATCATACTAACAATGATACACGTGGAACCTACAAAGACTTACGAGAACTCCTGTACATAAATAAATTTAAACACTTTTTTTTTAAGGAACATAACAATTTGATTAATCCAAATTATAATTATATTATTTTACATATAACAAACATAAAAGGATAATATCAAAATATTATTAAAATATTGAGGGTTTCGTATTCATAAACGATAATTTTGAATATAATACTTATATTGTATTTGATTAAAGGTAGGATTATATTTAAATACTAAGAAGTGTATTTTGATAATTTAAACCAATTATAAATGGGTTTTCTATATTGAATAGAAATCTTTATGTAAAAATTCGTAATTATCTTTTCTCTTTAGTTTATGGATAGTTCCAGTTAGATAAAAATTATTAAACAATCATTAAATTAAAGATAATTTTGTTAGCTTCGCATGGGCCGTAAAAACGTTAAAATCTGTTGTCTAAAACTCAACTCAAGATAGAGCCCAAACACTAAAGTGATTATCTAAATTTTAATAATTTTTTTTATTGTAGCACCAATTTAATTTTTTTCCTAATTCTTTTAAATTTATAAATTCTATTTTTATTTCAATAAAATATTAAAATCAATTTAAAAAAAAAATAAAATCGATCTGTTCCGTGTACGATCACTATACGACCAAATTAATAATTACAGTTAGATCTTAAATAGATCGATGAGAATTGTTAGATCTAATATTAACAAGTGTATCTGATTAATAATAGAATTATATTTAAATACTAAAATGTTTATTTTGATAATTTAAAAGTTTTCTATGTAAAAATTCTTAAATATCTTTTCTCTTGAATTTATGTATAGTTGCAATTAGATAATAATTGGTAAACCAAATATCAAGATAACAATTCATATTGATTACCATATTAAAAATTATCAATATAATGCTTATGTATATCATACTAACAATGATACACGTGGAACCTACAAAAACTTACGAGAACTCCTGTACATAAATAAATTTAAACACTTTTTTTTCTGAAGGAACATAACAATTTGATTAATCCAAATTATAATTATATTATTTTACATATAACAAACATAAAAGGATAATATCAAAATATTATTAAAATATCGAGGGTTTCGTATTCATAAACGATAATTTTGAATATAATACTTATATTGTATTTGATTAAAGGTAAGATTATATTTAAATACTAAGAAGTGTGTTTTGATAATTTAAACCAATTATAAATGGGTTTTCTATATTGAATAGAAATCTTTATGTAAAAATTCGTAATTATCTTTTCTCTTTAGTTTGTGGATAGTTACAGTTAGATAAAAATTATTAAACCATTATTAAATTAAAGATAATTTTGTTAGCTTTGCATGGGCTATAAAAACGTTAAAATCTGTTGTCTAAAACTCAAGATAGAGACCAAACAGTAAAGTGATTATCTAACTTTTAATAAATTTTTTTATTGTAGCACCAATTTAATTTTTTTCCTAATTCTTTTAAATTCATAAATTCTATTTTTATTTAAATAAAATATTAAAATCAATTTAAGAAAAAATTAAAATCGATCTGGTCCGTGTACGATCACTATACGACCAAATTAATAATTACAGTTAGATCTTAAATAGATCGATGAGAATTGTTAGATTTAATATTAAAAAGTGTATTTGATTAATAATAGAATTATATTTAAATACTAAAAAGTGTATTTTGATAATTTAAAAGTTTTCTATGTAAAAATTCTTAAATATCTTTTTTCTTGAATTTATGTATAGTTCCAATTAGATACAAATATTGATGAATTTTTTTAAAAACAAATGGCCAAATTGATAACAAATATACACAAATTGATAACAAATTGATAGTCCGGGCATTAATCAAGGAACCAATATTAAATAATTTGAATAAAACAGGAAATAAGAAGTAAAATAATTTACATAAATCAAGTAAACCAACAATTGAAATTGATTGAATTTTCAAAATATGAAATATAGGATTTTGTAATGCTCCAATTATGAATAAAAGTCATCAAAATGACACAAATTCGTGATTAACACGACATTATCACCATCATATATGGTCAAAAATGCCACCATAAATGGCCAAAATCACCGAGCACTACCTCAACAAGGCACAAAACATATTATCTTTTTATTTTAATATTAAGAACATAATTATGACGAGAAAACAACAAATACTAGTTTACATATTTAGCACTGTCATTTAATGCATTCAACTAACAACACAAATTACTAAGTAAATTAAAATATAATTTATGAGAATTAATTACAATTAATGACATTATTAACATAAATAGCGGTTCACAATTATCAAAACACACAATCCAAATCAATTAGTCATCGGTCATTAAAAACTTGCACAAATCATGTAATTTTACAAAATCAAAGATCAATGAATTAAATGCTATTAACAAGGAATCCTTACAAATAGCCACTAGTGAACTTCAATCAATCAAAATGAAATGGTTGTTCATTAATAGTAACGAATTTTGCACAATATAGGGACCTAAAATTATGCATATATACATAGTTACTCAATGTAAATAGTTACTCAAGGTCGTCCGACGACGCCAATCGGAATTGTACTTCATATATACATTGTGGGGATTTTGGACCTGCCATTGTATCAAGTTGTCTTCTGGAAAATTCGTATCAGGGGAGTTTTCGTATTCTATGCTTTATTTCCTCAATATACTTATACACTCTTTTACTTCTTGACTAAATTGCTTACTAAAATTATTTCTATTCATTTATTTTGTGCATGTTTTGTAATGTGTTGAGGTCTGTTTAATTTTCATGGTAGTCCAGAGTACTTGGGTGTAAGGTTTTATATAAGGTTTTAAATAAGGTTTTAATTGTCCATGTTTTATCATTATCTTGTCCTATCTATTCGACTATACATTTTGATTATAAGTTCTTGATTGTGATGATAAGTTCAATATTTCACATGCCATTGCTTAGATTTATAATATTTATATTAGCATTGGTTTGGTAATTTATTTTTTCTGGTAACTACTTTTTCTGGGGGCTATAATTCATTCGCAGAATAATTCAACTTTTCTTAGTTGTCATATTATTTGTGTCCATGCAGGTAATATTTTGAAATCTTTTTTCGGTTATGATCTTGAGTGACATAGTTATTTAATTTTTTACTATTCTACATATGCATGTTCTTACGTCCCTGGAGTGTATACATATGTTTCTAGCTTTATATTAGAAAAATCAAAATGTCCTTGTTTCTTTAACTAAACTTTTTTCGTATTTATTTTTGCACCAGAATACATAGATTGGTTGTTCGGCTGTGTCAACTACTACTCTTCTTATTTTTTCGATGTTGATTACCGATTAGTGTATGGAATTAGTTTAGCAATAATTTTAGGATTGTGTTTTGCATGTCTTAATTTAGTATTGATTTTTAGGCTTAATGCTCTCATTGATTTGATATTAGTCTCAACAGATCAATTTTATTATTTGGTCAAATTCTCCTTATCTTTATGCAATTTGTATTTAATGATGTTGCTTTATTTATGGATATTTGATTCTGAAATATCGTTCTTTAATAATTTTATCATAGTTGGTGCATAATTACCTTTTAAATACTTAGTAATAGAGGAAACATATAATATTTTTGCATTTAAAATTTCTACTAATGGAGAAAGTAAATATACAATAGATCTTTACTAATGGAGAAAACTAAATATACAATAGATCTTTACTAATAGAGGAAATTAAATATTTGATTATAATATTCTTGCCTTCAAAATATCTAAATTATAAAAAAAAGTGTATTACCTTACATTATTTTAAACTTTCCTCTTTCCTCTATCATCTTATATTCTTATCTTATCTGATCTGATCTTATATATATATAAAGCAAAACCCTCGGGAGCTCTCAAATCGTCTGAAACCTATTTATCTATTTTTCTAGAGCTCCTGAATTTTAATTCAATAAAATTAAATTTCCTTATTTAAATTCTCTCAAATCGTCCGAAACCTATTTATCTATTTTTATAGAGCTCCTGAATTTTAATTCAATAAAATTAAATTTCCTTATTTAAATTCGAATTTATAGAATAGAAAAAATATTAATTGCCTTTTAAATTTTACTAATGGAGTAAACTAAATATATAATTTTAATATTCTTCCTTTCCCACCTTTCACAATTTTAATTCAATAAAATTAAAGTTCCTTACTTAAATTTGAATTTATCTCAATTACCTTTTAAATATTTACTAATGGAGGAAACTTTATTATATATATAAAGTAAAACCCCCGGGAGCTCTCAAATCGTCCGAAACCTATTTATCTATTTTTCTAGAGCTCCTGAATTTTAATTCAATAAAATTAAATTTCCTTATTTAAATTCGAATTTATAGGATAGAAAAAATATCAATTTCCTTTTAAATTTTACTAATGGAGGAAACTAAATATACAATTTTAATATTCTTCCTTTCACACCTTTCACAATTTTAATTCAATAAAATTAAAGTTTATTACTTAAATTTGAATTTATCTCAATTGCCTTTTAAATATTTACTAATGGAGGAAACTAATATACACTTTTAATATTCTTCCCTTTAAAATTTTTAATAATGGAGGAAAGTAAACATAAAATTTTAATATTCAACATCTTTATCTTTTTATCTTATCAATCTTTTTATTCTTTCTTCTTTTATTTATCTTCTTCTTCTTCTTCTTCTTCCTTATCTTTATCTTTATGTATATAAAGAAAAACCTTGAGAATCGCTTGATTCATATTTATCTATTTTTCTAGAAGTCCTCTATTTTAAATAATTAAAATCAAAACTTCCTTATTTAGCTCATATAAAATATATATATACTCAGCTTATATATATAAATGGATAGTTTTCATCTCTAACTTAACCCGTAACCTGTTTTTTCCATCTCTTTTTTACTCCAGTTTGTTTTTGTATTGTTTTCTTTGTTTGGTTGATCTTGATTGTGTTTGTGGAGATTTGTCTTTTCATAATTTTAAGTTTCTTTTCGTATCGTAGGTTGTGCAACATAATCTCGACTTAGACTGCATTAATCATGTATGTGTATTACTATTATTTTTTGTTTTTGACAATCTTGATTGTGTACGGTGTTATAGGAATTAATTCACCCGCTGTCAAAGTCAATGAGTTTAAGCTGGAACAAACTCTTTCAGCTCCGGATAGGGATGGCAATCGGGTCGGATCGGTTCGGGTTTCTCAAAATCCAAATCCAATCCATTACATTTCGGATCGGTTCGGGTTCGGGTTTGGATATGTAAAATGCAAATCCAAACCCGATCCGTCGGGTTTTTTCGGGTTTCGGATCGGGTTCGGGTTTCAATCGGATACCTAAAAATAATAAATTAAAAATAAATAAATTTATATATTTATCCAAAATATGATAATTATAGTGTATTTTTTTTTTCAAAATTAGGAATATAAAATAGGGTTCCATATATTTCATTTAGCACAATTTAAGTATAAAATATACTGAATTTCGTTGTACACGGTCATTCAACTTACCGGTTATAATAAATATTTTATTAAATGTGTTTGTACTTGAATTAGGAGAAAAACTTCTTCAAAGTATAGAAGACATTGGGTCAAAATTGTTTAAATTATATGTATCTGATAAATTTATAAATTATATTAAAAAAACAATAGGATAACAAATTGACAACCAACTAACTATTCACTGTTTTGGTTATAATAGTATTGTATAAATATGTAAACCATTATATAATAGTGTTATATATATGTATGCATGTATGTATGTATGTATATGTATATATATATATATATATATATATATATATATATCGGGTAATTTTCGGGTTTCGGATTCAGACCGGGTTTTGATTGGATTTCGATTTTCGGGTCGGATTTCGGATCGGTATGTCTAAAATCCAAATATTTTCGGGTTTAAAAATTAAATCCAAATCCAAATACAAATCCAAAAAATCGGGTTCGGTAAATCCAAAATTTCGAGTTTCGGATCGGGTATCCGTCGGATCGGATTATTTTGCCATCTCTAGCTCCGGATAGTAGTCTCTCTTCACGCGTTGAACTTTTTTCAATTAGAAAATTACAACTTCCTTATTATTTTCGAATTTGTAAGATCTTATGTTAATAATTGTAATTTTTTCTTTTATAATTTTTAAATTTGATAGAACTTTCTTTTATTATTTTCAAACTTGATAGAACTTTCTTTTATTATTTTCAAATTTGTAAGATTGGAGGAATTAGAAAATTACAACTTTCTTATTATTTTTAAAATTTTAGGGTCTTATGTTTTAAAACTTCTTTATTATTTTCAAACTTGATAGAACTTTCTTTTATCGTTTTCAAACTTGATAGAACTTTATTTGTATTAGAAAATTACAACTTCCTTATTATTTTCGAATTTGTAGGATCTTATGTTAATAATTACAATTTATTTTCAAACTTGATAGAACTTTCTTTTATTATTTTCAAACTTCATAGAACTTTCTTTTATTATTTTCAAATATGTAAGATTGAAGGAATTAGAAAATTACAACTTACTTATTATTTTCAAAATTTTAGTGTCTTATGTTAAAACTTCCTTATTATTTTTCAAACTTGATAGAACTTTTATTTATCATTTTCAAACTTAATAGAACTTTATCTGAATTAGAAATTACAACTTCCTTATTATTTTCGAATTTGTAGGATTTTATGTTAATAATTGCAATTTTCTTTTTTATTATTTTCAAACTTGATAAAACTTTCTTTTATTATTTTCAAACTTGATAGAACTTTCTTTTATTATTTTCAAATTTATAAGATTGGAGGAATTAGAAAATTACAACTTCCTTATTTCAAATTTGTAGGATCTTATGTTAAAACTTCCTTATTATTTTCAAATTTGTAGGATATTATGTTATTAATTACAATTTTCTTTTATCATTTTCAAATATGTAAAAATGGAATTGGAAAATTGCAAATTTGTAAGATTTAATGTTAATTTCTTTATTACTTTCGAATTTTTAGGATCTAATGCATTATTATTTACAATTTTCTTTCGTATTTTTAGAATTTGCAATAATTATTCATATACGGAACCTAACTCAAACAGTTTCTTTCCTTCCTCAGCATCTTCTTTAACGACTAAAGAGTATGCTTATAAGAAAAGTTGTATAGCTTTTACAAATTAACTTAATATCTGAAAGGTAAGTTACTATTTAATACTTTTTGACTTTTAAACATAATGGATTTCCATGTTATTCACCTTACAAACACTTATAAATTAAACGTCATTTATAACAAAAAATCTACTCCGAAACTTTTTTACATAGCTCCAAATCTTTACAACCATATTTACAATCAATATAACTATGGTCTACACCATATTGGATGTTTTGAACGACAACAACTATACCTGGATGATAAGAGTACGAATGTGAGAAACTGTCAATCCAAATACTGAAGAACTGATCAGTCGACATGATTTTGATCGATGAAAAGGTTAATAAATCAATATACTTATAACTTATTAGTTTGTCAAATTGTTTGGCAATTAACTTTTCTAAGATATGTTGTATGACAGGAAAATTTGATCAATGCTACGATCCCAAAGATTCTGGTCTCTCGGTTCAAAGATCTTTTAAAGGAAGGCTCCGTGCAGCATCAAAAGTCTCAAAGTTGTTTCAAGTACAAGGAAATATAGACCACTATCACATAGGTCTAAATTGCTCTTCATACACATAACATTGCCTAAGAGATTGGAAGAAGACATCGTCAACATATCACTGCACGGATTTCAATTCATATGTCCGGATATGATTGATGCACATATTAATGACAATAAAATACTCTCAGGTATTTTGATGCAAAAATATATTAGAGTAATATATAAGTAATACTATTATATAAGTTAAAATTCAAACTATAATGTTCTAATATTATCTTTTCTAATAATACTATATAAATATAAGTAATATTATATGTTTATATTGATTTTTATCAATATAATTTTTTTCATATATATATATAGCAATGGTATCGGTTCAAAAAAATAAAAAATCAAACTATATAAACAAAAGGAATATGTAAATAATTTATAATATTACCTACCCAAATGCAAATTTTACAGAATATATTTCATTTGATAATTTATATAATTTTGTATATATTTATTTCATAAATTTTGTTCTAATTTTTTTTTCTTTAACAAATATATTCTAACGCCGCTGCGAAGCGCGGCTTAGTAACCTAGTACTTATATAAAAGAGAAGACGGGGGCGGTGAGGTGGCGCCTCTAGAATCGCTCCGTTCTATTTTTCTAATTTTTCACAATTTTTAATTTTAATAATTACAACTTCCTTTATTATTTTCGATTTTGTAGGAAGGAAATTGAAAATTACACTCTTATTATTTCCAAACTTGATAGATATTTCTTTTATTATTTTCAAACTTGATACAACTTTCTTTGATTTAGAAAATTACAACTTCCTTATTATTTTCGAATTTGTAGGACTTGATAGAACTTTCTTTGATTTAGCAAATTTCTTTGATTTTGAAAATTACAACTTCCTTATTATTTTCGAATTTGTAGGACTTGATACAATTTTATTTGATTTAGAAAATTACAACTTCCTTATTATTTTCGAATTTGTAGGCTTTATAGAACTTTCTTTTATTATTTTCAAACTTGATAGAACTTTCTTTGATTTAGAAAATTACAACTTCCTTATTATTTTCGAATTTGTAGGCTTGATAGAACTTTCTTTTATTATTTTCAAACTTGATACAACTTTCTTTGATTTAGAAAATTACAACTTCCTTATTATTTTCGAATTTGTAGGACTTGATAGAACTTTATTTGATTTAGCAAATTTTTTTAATTTAGAAAATTACAACTTCCTTATTATTTTCGAATTTGTAGGACTTGATAGAACTTTCTTTGATTTAGCAAATTTCTTTAATTTAGAAAATTACAACTTCCTTATTATTTTCGAATTTGTAGGACTTGATAGAACTTTCTTTGATTTAGAAAATTACAACTTCCTTATTATTTTCGAATTTGTAGGCTTTATAGAACTTTATTTTATTATTTTCAAACTTGATAGAACTTTCTTTGATTTAGAAAATTACAACCTCCTTATTATTTTTGAATTTGTAGGCTTGATAGAACTTTCTTTTATTATTTTCAAACTTGATAGAACTTTCTTTGATTTAGAAAATTACAACTTCCTTATTATTTTCGAATTTGTAGGACTTGATAGAACTTTCTTTTATTTAGAAAATTACAACTTCCTTATTATTTTCGAATTTGTAGGCTCTTATGTTAATAATTACAATTTTCTTTTTTATTATTTTCAATTTTAATAGAACTTTCTTTTATTATTTTCAAATTTGATAGAACTTTCTTTGATTTAGAAAATTACAACTTCCTTATTATTTTTGAATTTTTAGGATCTTATGTTAATAATTGCAATTTTCTTTTTTATTATTTTCAATCTTGATAGAACTTTCTTTTATTATTTTCAAATTTGATAAAACTTTCTTTTATTATTTTCAAACTTGATACAACTTTCTTTTATTATTTTCAAAATTTATAGAACTTTTCCTTTATAATACTTCTTGACTTTTAAACATAATGGATTTTCATGTTATTTACCTTACAAACACCTATAAATTAAAGGTCATTCATAACAAAAAATCTACACCGAAACTTTTTTACATAGCTTCAAATTTTTACAACCATATTTACAATCAATACAACTATGACCTACACCATGTTGGATGTTTTGAATGATAGTAACTATACCTGGATGATAATAGTACGAGTGTGTAGAATGTGGGAATCTGTCAATCTGAAGAACTGATCAGTCTTGACATGATTTTGATCGATGAAAAAGTTAATAAATCAATATACTTATAACTTATTAGTTTGTCAAATTATATGATGTTATTAACTTTTCTAAGATATGTTGTATGACAGGAAAATTTGATTCATGCTACGATCCCAAAGATTCTTGTCTTTCGGTTCAAAAATCTTTTAGAGGAAGGCTCCGTGTACAGTATCAAAAATCTGAAAGTTGTTTCAAGTACAGGGAAATATAGACCACTATCACATGTGTCTAAATTGCTCTTCATACGTATAACGTTACCTAAGAGATTGAAAGAAGGCATCATCAACATATCACTGCATGGATTTCGGTTCATAGATCCGGATATGATTGATGCACGTATGAATGACTGCAGTAATATATTAGAGTAATATATAAGTAATACTATTATATAAGTTATAATTCAAACTATCATGTTCTAATATTATTTTTGCTATGTTGATTTAGATGTTGTGGGCTGTTTGACCTACTTGGGTGGCATTGAAATTGTCAAAGGCGGTTGGAAAAAAAGAGATCTCAAAATTGTCACAAATTAGTAAGTTATGCATTATATTAATTTTAATATAACTGTTAATTGTTTTTTATTGTTCTTGTAATTTTATATTACTTCTTTGGTTACCCCAATTTATTTGTTTTACTTATTTAATTTGTTCTAATTTTTTTCTTAAACAACTCCATCACCGGTACCATAACTTTGTGTGAAAAGTTGGCTGAGATGGTTGATACAAATTTATACAAGGAGGATGGTGGACCGTATATAATAATTGTCACATCTACCCAGATTAAAAAATTTAAAAGTAATTATCTTTATTAATGTTTTTATAATATATAGTTTTAGAAATTGCACATATATAAATCTATCTTATCTCGATTGAACGAATATCATTAGATATTATACAAATATTTGTTTCATTGATATTATTGATTTAATTATTATATTAGTTTTTTAACCATTTATTTACTCTTATATGCATATACAATTAGCTTTTCTACCACAAGAAATAGTAAAATTTATACAAATCTGGATACACCGTATGTGTCATCCCTGAGAGAGAGATTTGCAAATTTTATAGAATATAATTTATTTGATAATTTAAATAATTTTGTAGATATTAATTTCACAATTTTTATTTTAATATTCTTTTTCTTAACAAATATATTTTAATGCCGTTGCGAAGCGTGGTTCACTAACCTAGTTAGATAATAATTGGTAAACCAAATATGAAGATAACAATTCATATTGATTACAATATTAAAAATTATCAATATAATGCTTATGTATATCATACTAACAATGATACACGTGAACCTACAAATACTTATGAGAACTCCTATACATAAATAAATTTAAACACTTTTTTTTCTGAAGTAACATAACAATTTGATTAATCCAAATTATAATTATATTATTTTACATATAACAAACATAAAAGGATAATATAAAAATATTATTAAAATATTGAGGGTTTCGTATTCATAAACGATAATTTTGAATATAATACTTATATTGTATTTGATTAAAGGTAGGATTATATTTAAATACTAAGAAGTGTGTTTTCATAATTTAAACCAATTATAAATTGGTTTTCTATATTGAATTGAATTTTTTATGTAAAAAATCTTAACCATCTTTTCTTTTCGGTTTATGGGTAGGTAACTGGTCAAGTTAGATAATAATAATTAAACCATCATTAAATTAAAGATAATTTCGTTAGTTTCGCATGTGTTGTAAAATCGTCAAAATTCAATTTCTAAAACTGAGGATAGAACCCAAATAGTAGAGTGAGTATCTAAATTTTAATAAATATTTTTTTTTATTTTTGTAGCACCAATTTATTTATTTTTCCACTAATTGTTTTAAATATAGAATTTTTATGTTTCTTTCAATAAAGTATTAAAATTAATTAAGAACAATTTCAAATCGATAAAAAATATAATAATATGAGAATAAAATTTTATATAATCATAACATAATTTTTATTCTATTTAATAATTTTTAAGTAATAATGTATTTTAAAATTTTATATACACTGTAAATAAAACCCAAACATTAAAAGTAAAAGCAGTTAGTAAGATACTTATATCATTATATACTTGATATCCTTATTATATTAAATCCTTATATATAATAAGCATAATAGGGATCTTATCCAAAATTTTGATCGTACGGTCTTGGACAACCAAACTAATACAGACCATTAGATCTTAATTAGATAAATGAAAATCGTTAGATCAAATATTAAAAAAGTGTATTTTATTAATAATAAGATTATATTTAAATTCTAAAAAGTATATTTTGATAATTTAAACCAAAAAAACCAAATCTAAATAAGTTTTCTATATTGAATAGAATTCTCCATGTAAAAAATTCGTGACTTTCTTTTCTCTTTTATGGACAATTCCAGTTAGATAAAAATTGTTAAGCCATCTTTTAATTAAAGATAATTTAGTTATCTTCATGTGGGGTGTAAAATCGTCAAAATCTAATTTTTAAAACACAAGTTAAAGCCCAAATTAGTAAAGTGGGTATTTAAATTCTAATAATAATTATTACGTCATCATTATTTTAATGTCAATTTAATTGTTTTTTTCTAACTATTTTAAATTTAGAAATCTATGTTAAAAAATTCAAATCAATCTAAGAAAAATTCATATCAACAAAGAATATAATAATACGAGGATAAAATTTTATAAAATTGTGCATATTTTTAATCTTATTTTATTAAATTTTATATCATAACTAATTAAATATGATTTATTATTAAATAATAAATTATACGAAAATAGTGATTTTGTTTTATAAGAACTCATAGAGACCTAATTTCATTGTTAGCAGGAATATATTCATATTTAAAAAAAACCGTATTTTGAAATTTTAGACTCAGCTACAGAAGATGCCTAACTTTTTTAACCCATATACATTGTAAATTATTAAATTCGAAACTTTAAAAGTTTGTTAATCAATTAGTATAGTACTTTTTTGAAAAATCGTACTTTAAAAAAAATATAATCAAATAACACATGTCTACAAGAAAAAAATAATAAAAAATTTCTTATTTTTCAAAAAAACCCTGTAAATTTTAATATGCTGTTGGTAGATTCAAACCTTAGATCATTTTACGTGATAATTTTACTGTTATATCTAACGTTTCTCAATAATTTAATTTGAAAGATCCAACGATTATGAATTGAGTGATCAAGCGACCAGACTTATAAGAAAGCTTTCATTATTTAGTCTTTAATATAATAACATAGATTTTTACGGGATATACTATAAAAAAATGAATTTTATACAGAATTTTGATCATCACGGTGTACTACTTTAAAAGAAGAACTATTACAAAAAAAATATATTTTAATTGATAATTTATTTTCTCAAAAGTTCAAAATTCCCGCATCATTAACATATTACAAAAAAAATATATTATATTTTAGCAATAAATATTTTAAAAAAAAAATATTAAAAAAATTAATGATGTTATCCTAGTAGTTTGGTCCTAAATACCGCCAAAACATTCTCAACCGTTAGATTCAATACTTTTAAAAATAGACGATCAAGATTATATCATATAAAAAGAAGTTATTATCTAAAAATGATATAAGTTAAAAGATATTATATTAGGATTGGATTTTCCAAAAAGTTAAAACATAAAAATAGTTGTAATTAAATAAGGAAACCCATTTAATATCAAAATAATAAAAATCGTTTAATCTTAAATAGATAGGTGAAAACCGTTAGATTTAACATTAAAAACTATATTTGGTTAATAAAGGGTATTCTAATAATCTAAACTACATATAAGTAGATTTCCTGAATCGAATAAAATTCTCAATATTAAATTTTGTCACTTTATTCTCTTTTTAGTTTTAGAATAGTTTTTAATTGAAAAAGAATTATTAAACCACAACTAAATTAAAAATTATTTTGTGAATTTCATGTGGACCATAAAATTCGCCAAATCTAACTTTTATAACTCAATATAAACAAATATTAAATTGAGCGTGTAAAATATAATAAATATCAAATTTTTAACTATAATTTTTTTTGGCTAAATCTTTTTTAACAATAATTTAATCATGTAAACTAATAACTTTTAAATATTAAAATATTCATAAATAAATATAATTATAAATATTAAAAAAACAATCATGTGTTACATGAGTAATTAAAATATAATTATAAACAAAATAATTATAAATAAAATTTAAGTAACCGTGCGGCTATAAACTAGTATAAATACGCATGTATGTTGGAAAAAGGATCCAACACATCAAGTCTACACAGTCCATTCCCAAACATCCAAAATTCCTGGCGATAGACATCTCTAGCCTCTAGCAGATGAATTATATAACCGTTGTTGAGATTCATCAACTCGAGAACACAATAATTGCATAATCTAAAATCAGTAATTGTCCATATGGGAATGAAGCAACCAAAATTTGGACATTAACAAACGACATGAGTCTAGAATAGGTACGTTGAAATTCAAAATAGATAACAGTTTGAAACAGAACATACACAAGACTGTTGCATCAGTAGGACGTGAAGATAAAATAGTCTAGAAGCGGTCGTGCACAAGATTACGAGAAGATCCCACCATACGCAGCATTAATCGACTCTTCTCTCATTTCAAACTTATCCTTGTCGACTACTGCAAGAGCTTTGATGTAACAGCATCTGCATGTATATAAAATAGGAGGGTTTGGATTTGAAAACAAGGCACTACCAGAGGCATATCAGACCAGGACTCCAGAAGCTCGATAACTAGAAGACAGAATGTTTGCAATATTGGAATCAAGTCGAGTGGTGGAGTTGGTCCAAGTCAGAACATTTGCTTGAATAGATATACATTCTACATCCTACAAACATTACAGTACAATTGTACAAAGGAGTAACATGGTGACAACAAAAACAATTAAACACTGGTAGCACCAAAGGATACGATTCCTTGGAGAATTCAATTATGTGGAACTTCCAGAAAGTCTTCCTATGGCATCAAACACAGACTCAGCAGAAGTCATGACTGATGAACATTATTATATTAATCTTCTGGTAATATCCACTGGACCACTCATGACCCAAAAATATAATCAGACTTGGAAATTTTAACACAACGCCCAATTCAAAAGCATTGATTATCACTAATATTAATTTTTGGTGTAAAATGATTATTTAAAATAAGAAATATCAAACTGGTTGGATTTCTTATGCCTTGCAGTCTATCCAAGCCTCCGGTAATAAAAGAGAGATCAGGGAAGCCTATGAATGTGTTTGAGTCTTGAAGAATACTGCAAGCCATTACAAAGTCAGCACATGCATTTAGTCCACATTTTAAATTGGACTCTAAGTACAATTTGGTTTGAGCAGATACTTGTTATTTACTTTCACTATTATTCAATCATTGACTATTATCTGGTCATTCACATATCTACCAGATGATAGAAGATACAAAAAGACATTAGAATGTGGCATTTTATATCAATATCAAGTGCTGTGGACAACGGATCTTAATTAGTAGGTAATTTCCTTATAAATATCTACTTAAGGCATTAAAGGGTTGTTTCAACTGAGAGCTACCTGCATTTTATCATTTTATGTAGACTTTAAAAACTAAAGACTACCCATTTGTATCTAAAACTATGCCCTCGTCTAGAATACGGTAGAGGAAGAATTGAAAGAAATATTCAGTTATTGTGAAAATGTCAAAGGAACCATGAGATCATGCCGGTAATAAGATCTGAATTTCCTAATCCTTCTCAATGTCCAAGTCACTGACTGATAATGCAAAGACTAAATTGTAAGTTCTAACAATACAATATTTGTACGTTAATGCTTGATTGATCAAGTAATTGATAAAAAAAGTACAAGTTTAAATCTATCGAGAGAAGAATAATCAACGAATGAAATTCGAACCTTAGCATCAGACGTCAGCTGGAGAAACATGGAGGACCTGCAGTTGTTGAATGTTTCAACTATAAAAGATTTCACCATCACTTGAATTTCCATCTGCATTCTTGGAGGAAGAATTCTCAATAATAAATTTTAACTGATAGGAATGTTTTTGTCAACTAGTTTTTTAAAACCCTTAACAATAACTGAACCAATAATACATAGTATGATGTTGAGCATAAAAGCTTTAAGAAAATCTTGCAGCTGAGCTGAGTTTTATCATCTAACTGAATAAGCAAGATCAGAAGGCAATGAACATAATTTACTATTACATTATCTTCTGTTTCACCTTCGTGTTCATATTTTCTCTAAAGCAAGCAACAAGCACACAAGTGGTTATTGGTGCAGTTATAGACAACACATCTCGTGCTGGTATGGAGGCAAACGTTTCCTTACGGATGGCATTAGATGATATTAGCAAACAAACAAATCAAAGTTTTGTGTTGCGAGTGATAAACTCCCAAGGGGAACCTGCCAAGGCAGCTCTAGCAGGTAAACTTTATTTGTCATCCTGCAGTATACTCTAAGCAAGCACTCAGAGTAACTGGAGAGTGCCACACACGAGAGAAAAACCAGCAGCAGTAATGCATAGCACATAAAAACTAGATCTACTTCTTTATTTAATCTTTAAGTAAAATGAAATCTCTAATATCTCTTCACTTGAATGTCAAGCACAGAGAGCACTTCCATGTCCTTCAATTTTCTATGCTGGTTAATATTAGAACTTCCACTTGTCATATAAAAAATGTATCACTAATACTAGAGCAAACCATACTAGTTGTTGATTCTTGAATTTCAAACTATTCACTATTCAAGATTACCCTATCAATGCCAGATTTAAATATACAACAATGTAATCAATAGAAGTTGATAAGAGAAAATAAGAGACATTTTATAGGATTGATTCAGATTTACTGATTTAATGATGCAGCCATTAGACTGATTGATTCAGAGAAAGTGCAAGTCATTCTTGGACCACATACCTGGCAAGAAGCATCAAGAGTTGTAGAAATCAGCAACCAAGGTCAGATTCCTACTTTCTCACTTGCTGATTCAAATCCAATGTGGGCAACAGAGCACTGGCCTTTTCTTGTCCAAGCGTCGACATCCAACCAAGATGCACAAATGAAAGCTGTAGCTGCAATTGTGCAGTCTTGGGATTGGCGACGGGTCACTTTGATATATGAAGAGGACACTGATTCCACCTTTGGCAGAGTCATACCTAATCTCCTCGAATCCTTACAAGATGTAGGAGCAGAAATCAGGCACCTCGTACCACTCCCACCTTACGCTACTTCATTGTCAGAACAACTTATAAGGCTTAAAAGAGACCAGTGCAGAGTTTTTGTGGTTCATACAACTCTGAAATTGGCCACTCGCCTATTTCAAGAGGCCGAGCAGATGCAAATGATAGAAAAAGACTATGTCTGGATTACTACAAACACAATCAGCGATCTACTTTATTCTGTCAATATTTCCACCATTTTCTCAATGCAAGGTGTCATAGGGGTCAAAAGACACTTCCCTGAGATCACTTCACAATTTGTTGAATTCAAGAAAAGATTTCGTTTAAAGTTCAGCGTAGAGTATCCGAAAGAAGAGAATAATGAACCTGGGATCTTTGCAGTGGAGGCCTATGATACTATGTGGGTAGTGGCGACGACATTGGCTAAAATGAACAATCAGATTACAAATCGAAGTCAATTATTTTTTGAAAAGTTGTCCTTAAAGGACTTCAGTGGAATAACTGGCAGAGTACATGCCATCGATAGGAAATATGAATCATCACATATATTTGGAGTTGTTAATGTAATTGGAAAGAGCTACCGGGAACTTGGAATCTGGACGGAGAAATTAGGTTTCTCAAAGCACACGGTTAATAGAGCTTTATACAACTCTTCTATGAAGAACTTGGGACAAGTAGTTTGGCCTGGGGATCCCATGCACATACCAAAAGGATGGAGCGTTCCAAGTAGCACAGATTCTTTGAAAATTGGTGTACCCGCTGAATCTATGTTTAAACAATTTGTAGACGTTGTATATGATCCTCAGACCGATAATTTCTCTTGCAAAGGATATGCGATTGATATTTTCAATGAAGTCAGAGCGCGGTTACCCTATTACCTGTCATATGAATTCATCCCTTACCATGGGACATATGATTCTCTAGTAGAGCAAATATATCTAAAGGTAAGTATAACTTGTCACTCCTCTTTCTTTTTCCGTATGTTGTTGGTGTAACAATCAAGTGGTAACATGAATTTTTTTGGCATGAAACAGAAGTTTGATGCAGTGGTTGGTGATGTGGCTGTGGTAGCCGATAGATGTAAGCATGCGGACTTCACACACACCTATTCAGATTCAGGATTGGCAATGGTAGTACCTGTCCAATCAAAAATGCCCCATAAATCATGGCTGTTCTTGAAACCCTTCTCAAAAGCCATGTGGTTGCTCATATTGGCTATAACGATTTACAATGGCTTTGTCATATGGCTGATAGAAAGGAAACACAGCCCGAGACTTCGAGGCTCTGCAACAGATCAAGCCGGAATTGTGATATGGTTATCGTTTACGACTCTCTTCTCTTTAAACGGTATAATTTGCATGCCAATGGTAATGAATTTAAAGAAACAACCAAAAGCTGAATGCTAATATTGGATTATGCTATGGTAATCTGAACATTTGCAGGGGGGAAACTTCACAGCAATTTGTCGCGGATATCAATAGTAGTCTGGCTCTTTGTGGCTTTAGTCATCACACAAAGTTATACTGCCAGTCTTACTAGCATGCTCACTGTCAAGAAGCTCGAACCAACAGTCTCTGACATCGAGACACTAAAGACTAGGAACGCCAAGATTGGGTACGGGAAAAGAGCATTTGTTGATAAATATCTGGAAGAAGTATTGGGCTTCAAATCATATAACCTCAAGAATTTTAGTTCGCCAAAGGAATTTGCCCAGGCCCTCAAAACTGGAGAAATCGCAGCTGGATTTCTAAATGGTTCTTATCAACTTTTCCTTGCCAAGTACTGCAAGAGCTTTGTTGTAGCAGGACCAACATATAAAGTAGGAGGATTCGGATTCGTAAGTGATTTCTTTTTTTTTTTTGCTAAAAATTCATGTGATTTCTCGTCCCTATTTATTTTCAGGTAGTTAAATTTTGATCTTAATCTCTTGATCAAACGTAGTCATTGATTTATACGATGCAAAACATATATAACTTCAAAAATAATGATAACTATGAATTATGTCCACTTCCTTATCAGGCATTTTCAAAGGGTTCTCCCTTGGTCACTGATGTGAACAAGGCACTACTAGAAGTATTTGAAAGCGGGAAGCTCCGAGAACTAGAGGACAAAATGATCGGGTCTGAAAGGTGTGTTGAAGTGGACTCCAGTAACGATGATGAAATTAGTCTAAGTCTTAACAGCTTTTGGATACTGTTTGCATTAACAGGAGGCATAACAACGTGTGCTCTAACAATCTACGTTCTGGATGGACTGAGGAGGAGGCATCAAAGAAGAAGATTGTCTAGAAAGGTCAGTGATGCAGAAATTCCTGAAGTTCCATATACTGCATCAAACTTAGATTCGATCTCAGTCATTGGTTCAAAGCCACAAACATAATCGTTTATCTATTCTCAGTTGACTCACACTAGTTGTATATGTTAGAATCTGTTTAAGTTATCTGTTTTGGCCAACATGACTCTTGTGAAGTCTAGGTTTATTCATTGTACAGAGCATTCCTGTTCAGTATCACTTACAAATACCAATGCTCTCTGTATTAGCCAATATCATGAGCAATTTGAGATGATTCTAAAACAGACAGCCTTTGACGCAACTACATTGCATGCGTACAACTGTAATTTGATTTACTTAAAAAATACATTTACGCATGAAAAATGCTCCATGCAGTTTCCTTCAGCTTTCCTCTGTAGTTAGATTAATAGCCTGCATGCATTATTGCATTGTATATCTACAACATAACTGCACAACAAAGGCTAGAGGTCAGAAGTCGACAAGGATCCCATAGCAAGTCGAAATATCCAACTGATTTCTTGGAGAAAGATCACTCAATAAATTATACCAATAATAGCAAATTATGTGAGTCTCTTTCAGTTCGTTGAAAGCTTCAATAACAACTACCAAACACATTAACCTGATTTAAAGAATGCGGACACTATTAAGAAGATCTCGTAATTGATCTCCAACTCATCTATGTTGAATCTGTTGAGGTGTTCATATGATATGTTGATATGTTGAAATTGCAATCTCTCTGCAATTGAGTAATCTCTGTGATATTTCTTGAGCAATTTGATAGTAGTGATCTTAGGTCAATTACATGCTAATTTGGTAGAGAGATGGCTGAATCTAGCAGTGCTGGTATTCCAAATCCGTGGAATAGAAATAATCTGCAACCAGGACAAGATCCAACTAGTGTATATTACATACATCCATCCGATGGTAATGTGTCACAATTAGTCTCTGTAAAATTCAATGGTAGTGGTTTTAGTAAGACTTAATTACATGAAGATGGCCTGAACTTTAATTATTTTGCACGAAAATGGCCGAGATATAAAAAGTAACACCCGCATGGCCGAACTATTTTCTTTTAATACATGATTGCATTCCGTTAAACTTTTCTAACAGAAGTTAAATATTCAGGGGTAAAGTTGGAAACGGAAAATTCAAGCTATCTACCTACAGTGGGGTGATATAACATCTTTCATTTGCAGGATTCACAAGATCCATCAGCTATTGAGGTAGTTTTTGGCTTACTGAGGTTATGTATGCGTGACCATTTACTCATACTAGACACTTTCAAGCTAGCTTTCGCACAAATTTCTACTTCTAAAATGAAGAGAAACTTGTTCACCGGCAAAAGAGTATAGAAGAAACGAAGTGTTGATCTTACAATCATAACCGGATTGTAAGAACTTCTATCAACTATATTGTCAATTTATCATCCTACAATGTTAATACTCTTAATCTCTCATAAATTAAGTATTATCATCTATCAGAATGTATTGTAAATCGTATTCAGACTATGAAAACTAAACTTGATAACTATTCAGCTATGTAGCAGGGATTCTTCACTTTGGTGAAGAGTCGCGTAGGGGGTGCGTACGCAGTGCGGGGGTGCGTGGGGGTGCGCGGGGGTGCGCACGGAGTGCGCCACGTGGCGTATCCACGTATAACAGTGACAAAATATCAGTGGGGTGCGGCGGGGTGCGGCGGGGTGCGGGAGGGGGTGCGGGAGGGGCAGAAAAGGCATTTTACAGGGATAAAAAACAGAAGAAATAAAAGAACGGTACTTAAATTACCAATTAAACATTTGCCCCAAATTCAAGTGCCCTATATGTATATGACTGTATGTATACATATATATATATATATATATATACATATTTGTATAATCGTACAGATCTATGTTTGTAGGTTGTCTGTGTATATGTGTGTATAGCTGTATGTATATATGGGATTAAGTGGACTGTGGATATATATTTGTAGTTGTTTGGGCTAATTGGGCCAATTTTCTCTCTACTGCTACAGTACCCGATAGCTACAGTAGTACTGTTACTGCTACAGTAGTACTGTTACTGCTACAGTACCCGATAGCTACAGTACTACTGTTACTGCTACTCTGTGTTGTTAATTAATTACATAAAATATATATAGATATATTTTTTTTTGAGCAATGGAAATTTAATTCAATAATAAAAAGCCATACGGCATCTACATAAACAGTCGCGTCGAACAAACAAAATACAGAAACAATCACTGATTAATCCATGCTTGGAGATGGAATCACGCGATTTGTTGAAGATGATATTTACAGTACCCGCTTCGCCACTTCTGCCACAACCAGTTTGAGCTATCGACCGTAAATGCAAAACCCTAAGCACTTTCATCACTAAATCAAACGCCAAACTCACACAAATCGGTGAGAACCAACAAAACTCACACAAAACGGTGAGACACCCAAATAAACCGATAATACAACTACCAAAATAAATTACGAATTACAAATTCAAACTGAGAAACAAAATGCAAACTAAACTAAAATTGATCCGAGGCAAATCGGAAAAGGCTTAAAGACCTTAGATCCGATGAAATAAGAAAAAGCAATAACGATAAGAATGAAAAGAAATTATAGCTAAATTTTATTTGGAGGGCCTCATTAAAAACCTATTGAGGAAAAAGAGTACCCTTTTATTCGCGAAGATGATCTTTAATCGACTCTCATCAGGCTAATCGAACTAGGCAGGGATTGCAGAAGAAAGCAGAAGAAGAAAAGGGAGGGGGGGGGGGCCGGCGGCTCTACTCGAGAGAGATATATATAGATATTATTTATTTTTATTATTATTTATTTTTGCCGTATCCCCGCGCACCCCCATATTTTTGAATTTGCCGAAGTGCCGTATCCCCGTACCGCGCACCCCCGCACCCGCACCCGCACCCATGCTTCATAGCTATTCAGACTCCCGAACTCAAGAATGTTAGCCTAGTATTTTACAGAAATGGAGTTCAACAAGCTACACTAATCTGCCAAATTCTGTGTTTTGGGTTCCATTTGTAATTTGCTAGATTTTTGACCGATACTAGTCATTTATATTAAAATCAAAATTATCGGGGTATGTTCTTTTTAATTTGTTCAGGGCCTCTATTAAGGTAAATCATGGGAACTATAAGCTCTCGAGAATCACATCATCATTCATCACCATCACCAGATGATCTTCATTGTTACTGACACCCAAACCAGCAATGGCAGAGTCACTAATCATTCATAAAGATTTTTAAAACTATGATCTGGTAAAAAAGTGGAAAGAACGGCATATGTTGGATTTTGGAGGTTAGGTTTTGGTAAAGTATATTTGGGGCCATTTCGTATGTAGATAGTTTGAATTTTCAATTTCCAATTTTACCCCTGAATATTTAACGTCTCTTAGAAAATTTTGACGGAATGCAATCGCGCGTAAGAAAAATAATAGTTCAGCCATGCGGGTGCTACTTTTTATATATTAGCCATTTTCATACAAAATTATTAAAATTCATGCCATCTTCATGCAATTAAGTCTTTTAGTAACTGGAAAAGATCTATTATGCTCAGTCTTTCAGCTAAAAATAAATTGGGATTTATTGATGGGACTGTTGTGAAGTCTGTTTTTACTATACCGAGTACAAAGCCTAGGAAAGATGTAATGATCTAGTTTGTTCTTGGTTGCTGTGTAATTTGGATGACATTATTTCTAGGAGTGTCTTGTTTTTGAAAACTGCAAGAGAGATATGGGTGGATTTAGAGGATAGGTTTGGATATGCCTCTATGACACAGGTTTTTTCATTGGAATAACAATTGTCTGACTTACAGCAAGGATCTAAGAACATTTCAGATTTCTTCACTGAGATGAAGATTCTATGGGATGCAATGAGTGATGTTGATCCTCTTCCTTGCTGCACATGTAACAAATGCACATGTAACCTTACTCAGAGAGTGCATCAAATGCAACAAGATCATAGATTGTTGCAGTTTATGATGAAACTAATTGATAAGTATGCTACTGTCAGGGGTAACATCTTAATGCAACAACCTTTGCCAAGCATTTCTAATGTGTTCAAATTGTTTTCTCAAGAAGAGAGGCATCAAGAATTGTCTAGTCTTAATACTAATGCTGAGTCTTTGGCCTTCATAGCTGATAACAAGAAACAACAGGACAGTTATCCTAGAACTTTTCAGAGATCTTATGGAACTAATAATTTTCAGAAAGGTAATGTTGGGTCCAAAAGTACTGCTAATACTACATCTGGTTTCAAGAAAGGAAATAATTATTTTTGCACACATTGCAAAATTTCTGGTCACAGTAATGAGATGTGTTTCAAGCTCCAGGGGTATCCTCCTAACTTCAAGAGCTTTAAGGATAAGAAGATGGCTGCAGTTTCTATTAATTCTAATGCTGATTCTATCTCTAATGACTTTACTACTGCTATCTCTGTACATCAGTACAATCAACTGATGGAGTTACTGAACAAATCTCAAATGATGGGTGACTCCAATTTCTTCTCAACCATCTGAACATGCCATGCTGGCTGGTAAGGTTTGCTTATTAGCAAACACTATTACAAAATCAAGTTGGCTTCTGGACAGTGGAGCACCTGATCACATTTGTTCTGATTTGAGTGCTTTTATTACCTATGTACCAGTTACTGAACCAAATGACTATATTGTGGTTCCTGATGGCAGACATATTAAAATCATGCACACTGGTTCTGTACAACTTCATAAAGACATGGTTTTGCATGATGTGCTACATATACATGATTTTTAGTATAATCTGATTTCTGTGCACAAACTTTGCAAAGATATTAATTGTTCAGTGACTTTTACTGCTACTGATTGCTTGTTACAGGACCCTTTACAGAAAGGGCATCAAATGCTTATTGGTAAGATCAATGGAGGTCTCTACAATACATCAGGAGTCATGACTGATTTGGTTGGAAAAAGGAGTTTTCTCAGCATCAAGGATGATCTTAGTGTCTGGCATTTGCGACTTGGACATGTGCCATTTTCAAGATTGAAGTTGTTCCCAGAACTTTCAGCAGTAGTATCACACTCCACTCAAGAGCTCATTTGTCAAGTTTGTCCATTAGCTAAACAGTCTAGAGCAGCTTTTCCTCACAGTAGTATCAAATTTGTTTCTCCTTTTCAGTTGATTCACATTGATGTATGAGGTCCTTACAAAGTCAAATCTCATAATGGTTGTACACAGTTTTTGACTATTGTTGAAGATTTTAGTCGGTTTACCTGGATTCATTTTCTCAAACACAGAACTGAGTGTGTTCAAATCATGATTGATTTTCTGGCTTATGTTGAAACACAGTTTCAAACCAAAGTTCTTGGTGTTCGTTCTGATAATGCACCAGAACTCTGTCAAGGCTCTATGAAAGATTTATTTTTAAGTCGAGGCATTGTCCATCAAACAAGTTGCAGTCACACTCCACAACAAAATGGAGTTGTGGAGATGAAGCATCGTCATTTGTTAGAATCTGCTCGATCTCTGTCTTTTCAATCTAAGGTACCTGATCAGTTTTGGAATGAATGCATTCTGTGTGCTTGTTATTTGATTAATCGTATTCCTTTACAAAACATCAGTAATGATTCTCCATACTTTCGTTTACATGGGTCTCAACCATCTCTAGATCATTTAAAGGTGTTTGGTTGGCTTTGTTTTGCTTCCTCTCCTATTTCAAATAGAAGTAAATTTGACTCTAGAGCCGTGGCTTGTGCGTTTATGGGATATTCTGTGTCTCAGAAAGGTTATAAAGTCATGAATCTTACAAATAATCATATATTTGTTTCCAGAGATGTGGTTTTCCATGAATCACATTTTCCATTTCATGCTCATTCTAAACCTACTTTGTTTCCTACTGCCATCTACTTGCCTTCTGTTACTTCTGTTTCTTCTTCTGAAGATGTTACTACAAATCAGTTGTTTTTTCCTACTCCTAGTCTTAATTCTATACCTGGTTCTGCATCTGATAGTGATCTTTTCTCAAATACTTATGGTACACAATCTACTGTACCTGACAATGTTGTCGATGTCAGTTCTTATATACCTACTGAATCTGTTCCTATTTCTACTCGAACATCTACTAGAGTCCATAAACCTCCTAGTTATCTTTCTTCTTATCAATGTCATGTTGCTTTAACAAATACACATTGGTGTAATTTGGTACAAAGTCCTTCTCCTGCCATTCCAGTTTGTACAATTACTGAACCAAAGTCCTATAGTGAAGCCATTTCTGATCCTTTGTGGGTTAAAGCAATACAAACTGAGATTGCAGCACTTCATGCTAATAATACTTGGGAATTAGTTTCTCTTCCCTTTGGCAAGAAACCGATTGGTTCTAAATGGGTTTATAAGGTCAAGCTTAAATCTGATGGTTCTCTTGAACGTTGTAAGGCTCGTCTTGTGGCTAAGGGCTATAATCAACGTTTTGGTATTGATTATGAGGAGATGTTTTCTCCTGTTATTAAAATGGGCACCGTTCGAATTCTTTTGTCTCTTGCTGCTAGTCGAAAATGGCCCCTTTTTCAGCTTGATGTTAACAATGCGTTTTTGCATGGTTCTTTAAAGGAGGAGGTATACATGAAAGTCCCAGAAGGTATCCCTAATCCGTTCAATTTGGTTTGTTTACTTAAGAAGTCCATTTATGGTCTTAAGCAGGCATCTCGAGAGTGGCATGCTAAACTAGTTGAAGAGTTATTATGCCAAGGTTTCATTCAGTCAAAAAATGACTATAGCTTGTCTATTAAGCGTTCTCATGGTCGAGTTTGCATAGCTGCAGTTTATGTTGATGATGTTATTCTTACTGGGGATGATTCTGTTGCCATCCAAGAGCTGAAACTTCATCTTGATACTAAGCTTGGAATCAAGGATTTGGGCATTTTACATTTCTTTTTAGGGATTGAAGTGACTCACACTTCTTCAGGCATCATTCTTTGTCAGCAAAAATTTACAAAGGAACTTTTACTTGATTCTGGAGTTGATTTATCCCGTCCTACTTGCACTCCTCTTCTAATTCACATTAAATTGTCACAGTCTGATGGTGAGCTTCTTTCACAACCTGATCTTTATAGGTCCCTGGTAGGCAAACTGAACTACTTAAGTAATACCCGACCTGATTTGTCCTATACTGTGCAAACATTGAGCCAATATATGCATTCCCCTCGAACTTCTCATTTTGCTACTTTACATCACACCTTACGGTACTTAGCTGGTACAGTTTCCCAAGGTATTCTTTTGTAAGCTTTAAACCAACTTCGGCTTCAGGCGTTTTTAGATGCTGATTGGGCCTCTTGTGTTGATTCTCGACGTTCTATTACTGGTTACATTTTGTTATTTGGTTCTTCTCCCATTACGTGGAAATCTAAAAAACAAAGTACTGTTTCCAAGTCTTCGGTCGAGGCTGAATATAGAGCTATGGATGCAGCTGTTGGGGAAGTAACCTGGGTTATTCGCCTTCTTGAGGAGTTAGGTGTACATGATTTGAAACCTGTCGTTCTTCATTGTGACAATCAGTCGGCTTTACACATTGCTAAAAATCCCGTTTTCCATGAACGGACAAAACATATCGAGCTTGATTGCCATTTTACTCGAGACAAGGTCTTGGAAGGGTTGATTCAACTCACTTACCTTCCCACCAAGTCTCAGTTAGCTGATGTGTTCACGAAAGTTGCTCATTCTCCTCAGTTTCGTTTCTTGCTTTCCAAGTTAGGTATGTTTTCACCATCTCCCAACTTGAGGGGGGATGTTGATTTATCCCTCTTGACTGAACCTACAAGTGGTGAGCTGAGGTGTCAAGAATGACAGCTGGTGCCAGCTAAGCAATGATTCTGTTACATGATTCTGTTACAAGTTTGTTACGATACTGGTAGTATAAAGGCAACATTGCTTTCCTTCTGCTAGAGTTAGTTTTTAGTCTTTCAGATTGTTTCTTCTTGTTTTGTACTCTCTAAGAAACACATACACTCTCTGTAATGTTTGTTAAACAAACTAAGTTCATTGTGTTCATCTTCTTCTTCGTTATCAAATAGCTTGATCAAGTTGCAAACTTTAACACATCTCGTGCTGGAAGAGAGGCAAATGTTTCCATGCAGATTGCATTAGACGATATCAGTAGAAAGACTAATCAAAGTTTTGTATTGCACATTACAAACTCCTACGGCAAACCTGCTTTGGCAGCTATATCATGTAAAAGTAAAACTATATCATCACATTGCAAAACTGCAGTATGTCATTTTTATACCGAAGTATTAAGCACTATCATGTCATCACTTTCTATTTCTAGTAAACTTCATGAAGAGTATAATGCTAAAGTTAAGTGCTAAAAATCAGTATTACCTCTGAAATTAATGGTCAGGCTACTAAAACTTAATGATTTATAATCCTGCCAGTGACAATTGTCAACTGTTTAAATATTTCTAGCTGGGAGCTCAGTAATTCCAATACCTATAATCTGAGAAATTTTTGTTTCCTTTCATCGTGTAAACAATGCAGCCAAAAGATTAACAAATTCGAAGGATGTTCAAATCATTATGGGACCACATACATGGTAGGAAACATCTCGAGTTTCAGAAGTTAGTAACCAAGGTAATACCCCTACGTTCTCACTTGCTGATTGAACTCCAACATGGGCCATGGAGCGCTGTCCTTTCCTTGTCCAAGCCTCAATATCCAACCAAGATGCACAAATGAAGGCTGTTGCTGCAATTGTGCAGTCTTGGGATTGGCATCGAGTCAATATAATATACGAAGATGATACTGATTTGGCTTTTGGTAGAGTCATCCCTAATCTTTTAGAGTCGTTGCAAGAAGTAGGAGCAGAAATAAGCCACCTTGTACCTCTCCCATCTTTAATAGCTTCGTCATTGTCTACAGAACTCTTAAGGCTTGAAAGAGACCAATATAGAGTTTTTGTTGTTCACACATCTCTAAAGTTGGCCACTCACCTATTTCAGAAAGCACAGGAGATGAAAATGATGGAAAAAGATTATGTCTGGATTGTCACCAATACAATCATTGATTTTATCCTTGATGTTACCACCATTAAATTGTGCGTTATGAAAGCTGTTTTGTCTATGTCTTCGGGGGCCATTTTCACCTGGTTATAGCCTGAGAATGCGTCCATGAAACTGAGCATTAGGTGTTTCGAGGTTGCATCAATTAGATGGTCAATGCTCGGTAAGGGATATGAGTCTTTGGGGCAGGCAACATTGAGGTCGGTATAATCCACACACATCCTCCACTTTCCATTGAGATTTTTTTACTAGTATGACGTTTGCTATCCAGTCCGGGTATTTGACCTCACAGATGATGTCGGCTTTCAATAGTTTGTCAACTTCTTCGTCAATGGCTTTCTGGCGTTCGGGGGTGAAGTTTCGCCTTTTCTGTTTGATTGGCTTTTTGTCCGGGTCGACCTCGAGACGGTGTATGGCCAAGGATTCGTCGACACCCGGCATGTCCTCGGGACCCTATGCAAACACGTCGGCTTATTCTCGAAGGAGATGTGTAAGCTCAGCTTTGAATATCGCCTCTAGGCCTCTTCCTATTTGGACCGTCCTTCCTTTCTGCCCGTCTATGAGTTGTACGGGTTCAGTTTCCACTACGGGAAGAATGGTTTGTTCCTGGGCTTGGAGTGTGAAATTTGTCGGGGTCTCTTCCTCGGTTTCTGCCTCTATGGTATTGACCTCTCGCTTTCTTTTTCAAAAGTACTTCTCACAGTGCTTTTTCAACCTTTTGTCCTTTCGGGCCCATGCTGTTTCTCTTCGTTGATTACTGGGTTCGGTTTCGGCCATGGCCAGTGTGTTGTTGTAGCACTGCTCCGAGGCTCCAAGGTCGCCCTTGATTTGGCCTACTCCGCCTGGGATAAGGAATTTCATTTTTAGGTGGGGGGTGGAGGTGATAACTCGGAGTCGGGTGAGGGTTGGTCTCCCGATGATCATGCTGTAGGAGGATGGGGCGTTGATGATGTAGAATTTGACCTCTTGGGTTATTTGATGTGGTTGTTCCCTGAATGTCACCGGTAGCTTCAGAGTGCCCATGACCTGTACCGCGTTATGTCCGAAACCGTATAGCGGTTTTTCCCCGGACCGTACCATCTCGTGTTCCCCGATGTCCATCCTTTTGAGGGTGTGGTGAAACAGGATGTCAACCGACGAGCCATTATCCACCAGTATCCTTTTTACCTCGTTATCAGCTACATCCAGGGTAATCACGAGTGCCTCGTTGTGGTTCGGATCCACTCCTTTGAAGTATGTTTCGTCGAAAGAGATTGGGATGCAGGGGCTCAGGTTTGATTGTATCTGCATGACCTCGTTTTCAGGGTTAGGGTCCGTAGTTCTCCGACCCTCTATCACGGTGTTTACCACGTTCTTCTTCTTGTCTGGGCCTGGCTCCCTCCGATTGCATGTCTGCCTTTCGAGATATTGGTTTAGGTTTCCCTTCTGGACTTGTTCTTCCAGGAAGTATTTGAGTGAGAGGCAATCCTCGGTGTAGTGCATGTGTGCCTTGTGGAAGTCACAGTGTTTGTGCCTGGGTCTTTGGTCATCCGGGACTTGCATCGATTTTGGGGTTTGGTAGAAAGGTTTGTCTTTGATACTCTTCAGTATGTAGGACCGGGACCGGGTCAGAGGCGTCCACTGAGGTTCGGGACGTGGTTCTCTCTTCTCCCAGGCCTGGGCTGTGGGGAATGTTAATCGCTCCCGAATTGATCCAGTTCGGGCCTTTGGTTGTTCTTCGAACTGTGAACTGTGGATGTAGTTCCCGCTCGGGATGAGCTTGTACTTCTTGTCCCGGTGGTCTTCCGTGCTCTTCTTGGGAAGGGTTGCGGCTTTAGTGGCCGGACCCAGTCGGGTAAGGCGCATGGAGTTCAGTATTTCGGTTTCATTGATAAACTTGAAAGCTAGGTTGTAGGAGGCCGCCAGGGTTCGGGGCTCTTTGTTGATGAGCTCAAAAATGTACCTGTCGTTGTGTTCCGGGTCCAGGTTTCTCCTAAAGATGTTGAGTGCCTCCCTTTCATCTAGGCTGGTGATCTTGTTTACCCCCTCTTTAAACCGATCCATGTATCTGGACAATGGTTCATCTTCATGTTGCCTGATTGACTCTAGGTGGAACATGTGTACTTCGTGAGCCCCCACCTCATCTTCATCTAACTCCAGGGTAAAAGGGGTAATGGATTCCCCAATATCGACATTCCCTTCGACCTTTCGCTTTAGTTCGCGAAGTATTTGCATTAGCTAGGATGAGGCCGGTTTCTCGAGGTCAGGTTCGATGCTTTGTGAGGGGTTTCTCCAGGCCCGCTCTTCCTCCTCCCAGGTTCTACGGGCTATGTTTTCTTCTTTTTTCCTTTCCTCTTCTTCCCAGATCCTTTTCTTGGCTTTCTGGAGCCTGATCAGCTCTTCTTTTTCCTTTCTCTTCCGGTCGCATTCGTCCCTTCGTTCCTTGGTGTGGTGCGGGCCCCGATATCTCTCATGTTTGGGGCATTCTGAAAATCCAATCCGGGAGAAAACCGAGCGTCTTTGCTCCCCATTGTGTTCCCCACCTCCTTCTTCTTGATGAGGTGGGGGCTCGGGGCCACCTCCATGGCCCTCTCCCCGGGTTCAGAATTCCTGCACGGCGAGTTGCACTTGTTGTTCGGTCATTCCCGCGAATAGCTCGGGGTTTAAGGTAAGGGGAGGTGGTTGTGTCCCGACTCGGCGTCTTGGGGGGTTTTCCGATTCTTGGGGGTTCAGTTGTTGGTGGTTTTGCTGCTGGTTGTTTCTTGTTTGACTGCGGGTTTCCATCGTGTGAGGTCTAGGGCACGGGCGTTTGCTTGTGGTGTTGGTTACAAGGTCGGAGGTTCGACCCCTTCCTTCTAGGCCTTTTCCTTACTGGGCCTTTTCCTTGTTGGACCTGGGCAAAAACGGGTGAATGTTTGGGCCGGCGTCGTGCAAAACAATGCCGACGGGGGGTGGTCGGTTTGCGGCACCTCCGGCGTGAGAGTAAGGTTAAGCTGCTCAGGTAGGAAGACTCTTAAAACGAAACGCAGAGAAATTCTTTAGAGAGTATGTGAGTTCAGTCTGACCGTTGGTCCCTGTTTGTCTCATGCTACAGTGGTTTGTCATGTCTGTTGACCTTTGTTTTGTTTTGGGCTTGTTTTGCCTTGAGGTTTTGGTCTTGGGCTTGTTTTATTGGACTGAGCCCTAGTCGTAGTGAGCCATGCGATTTGTCCCCCCGTCAGATACCGAAGGAACCATTGCAATGTGTTCAAACAAAAATACTCCCTCCATCTCATATTATGTGTCTTGTTTGATTTTTTAGTGATCAAATTGACTAAAGTTTGACTTAAAATTACACATATTGTATAATTGAAAAAAATTATAAAAATTATATCATTAGAAAGTATTTTTATAATATACTTTATAAATGTAACATTTAATTTAAAATCATTAAGCATTTCCGAGAGTTCACCAGTAATTACTATTTTGAACAAGGCACTACCAGAGGCATATCAGACCAGGACTCCGGAAGCTCGAGAACTAGAAGACAGAATGTTTGCAATATTGAAATCAACAATTTGCTTTAATAGATATACATTCTACATCCTACAAACATTACAGTAAAGCCTATTTCCTAACAAAATGAATGTGTTTGAGTCTTGAAGAATGCTGACAAAGTCAGCACGTCTAGTCCACATTTTAAATTGGACTATAAACAATTTGGTTTGAGCAGATACTTGTTCTTTACTTTCACTGTTATTCAATCATTGACTGTGATAACGATATGGAGATCTGTTAACTTCAAAATAAAAGAAAAGGGCTCTCTTTGACTATTATCTGGTTATTCACATCTCTACCGGATGATAGAAGAGACAAAAAGACATTAGAATGTGGCATTTTATATCAATATCAAGTGCTGTGGACAACGGATCTTAATTAGTAGGTAATTTCCTTATAAATATCTACTTAAGGCATTAAAGGGTTGTTTCAACTGAGAGCTACCTGCATTTTATCATTTTATGTAGACTTGGAAGAAATATTCAGTTATTGTGAAAATGTCAAAGGAACCTGCAGTTGTTGAATGCTTCAACTATAAAAGATTTCACCATCACTTGAATTTCCATCTGCATTCTTGGAGGAAGAATTCTCAACAATAAATTCTAACTGATAGGAATGTTATTGTCAACTAGTTTTTTAAAACCTTTGACAATAACTGAACCAATACATAGTATGATGTTGAGCATAAAAGGCTTTAAGAAAATCTTGCAGCTGAGCTGAGTTTTATCATCTAACTGAATAAGCAAGATCAGAAGGCAATGAACATAATTTACTATTACATTATCTTCTGTTTCACCTTCGTGTTCATGTTTTCTCTAAAGCAAGCAACAAGCACACAAGTGGTTATTGGTGCAGTTATAGACAACACATCTCGTGCTGGTATGGAGGCAAACGTTTCCTTACAGATGGCATTAGATGATATTAGCAAACAAACAAATCAAAGTTTTGTGTTGCGAGTGATAAACTCCCAAGGGGAACCTGCCAAGGCAGCTCTAGCAGGTAAACTTTATTTGTCATCCTGCAGTTGAAATCTCTAATATCTCTAATATCTCTTCCTCACTAAGATTGTATTTAATCTTTAAGTAAAATGAAATCTCTAATATCTCTTCAGTTGAATGTCAAGCACAGAGAGCACTTCCATGTCCATCAATTTTCTATGCTGGTTAATATTAGAACTTCCACTTGTCATATAAAAAATGTATCACTAATACTGGAGCAAACCATACTAGTTGTTGATTCTCGAATTTCAAACTATTCACTATTCAAGATTACCCTATCAATGCCAGATTTAAATATACAACAATGTAATCGATAGAAGTTGATAAGAGAAAATAAGAGACATTTTATAGGATCATCATCCCAATCAAATTAAAAAAACTAATTCAAGCAGAAAAATAAAGCACAAATCATAGTTCAGCATTTAATTTCCACGATTGTGCCACAGGAAGCAACAGGAAATAGGACACTGTAACTGTCTAAATTACTACTGGCTAGCTACTGCACCAATTATATATCCTAACAAATTCGTGATTTATTTACTGATTTAATGATGCAGCCATTAGACTGATTGATTCAGAGAAAGTGCAAGTCATTCTTGGACCGCATACCTGGCACGAAGCATCAAGAGTTGTAGAAATCAGCAACCAAGGTCAGATTCCTACTTTCTCACTTGCTGATTCAAATCCAATGTGGGCAACAGAGCGCTGGCCTTTTCTTGTCCAAGCGTCGACATCCAACCAAGATGCACAAATGAAAGCTGT
This sequence comes from Heracleum sosnowskyi, assembly GCA_030848705.1. Taxonomy (NCBI): domain Eukaryota; kingdom Viridiplantae; phylum Streptophyta; class Magnoliopsida; order Apiales; family Apiaceae; genus Heracleum; species Heracleum sosnowskyi. Next base: position 149,262,982 of record CM061235.1, on the reverse strand, counting down.
AGCTGCAATTGTGCAGTCTTGGGATTGGCGACGGGTCACTTTGATATATGAAGAGGACACTGATTCCACCTTTGGCAGAGTCATACCTAATCTCCTCGAATCCTTACAAGATGTAGGAGCAGAAATCAGGCACCTCGTACCACTCCCACCTTACGCTACTTCATTGTCAGAACAACTTATAAGGCTTAAAAGAGACCAGTGCAGAGTTTTTGTGGTTCATACAACTCTGAAATTGGCCACTCACCTATTTCAAGAGGCCGAGCAGATGCAAATGATAGAAAAAGACTATGTCTGGATTACTACAAACACAATCAGCGATCTACTTTATTCTGTCAATATTTCCACCATTTTCTCAATGCAAGGTGTCATAGGGGTCAAAAGACACTTCCCTGAGATTACTTCACAATTTGTTGAATTCAAGAAAAGATTTCGTTTAAAGTTCAGCGTAGAGTATCCGGAAGAAGAGAATAATGAACCTGGGATCTTTGCAGTGGAGGCCTATGATACTATGTGGGTAGTGGCGACAACATTGGCTAAAATGAACAATCAGATTACAAATCGAAGTCAATTATTTTTTGAAAAGTTGTCCTTAATGGACTTCAGTGGAATAACTGGCAGAGTACATGCCATTGATAGGAAATATGAATCATCACATATATTTGGAGTTGTTAATGTAATTGGAAAGAGCTACCGGGAACTTGGAATCTGGACGGAGAAATTAGGTTTCTCAAAGCACACGGTTAATAGAGCTCTATACAACTCTTCTATGAAGAACTTGGGACAAGTATTTTGGCCTGGGGAGTCCATGCACGCACCAAAAGGATGGAGCGTTCCAAGTAGCACAGATTCTTTGAAAATTGGTGTACCCGCTGAATCTATGTTTAAACAATTTGTAGACGTTGAATATGATCCTCAGACCGATAATTTCTCTTGCAAAGGATATGCGATTGATATTTTCAATGAAGTCAGAGCGCGGTTACCCTATTACCTGTCATATGAATTCATCCCTTACCATGGGACATATGATTCTCTAGTAGAGAAAATATATCTAAAGGTAAGTATAACTTGTCACTCCTCTTTCTTTTTCCGTATGTTGTTGGTGTAACAATCAAGTGGTCACATGAATTTTTTTGGCATGAAGCAGAAGTTTGATGCAGTGGTTGGTGATGTGTCTGTGGTAGCCGATAGATGTAAGCACGCGGACTTCACACGCACCTATTCAAATTCAGCATTGGCAATGTTAGTACCAGTCCAATCAAAAATGCCCCATAAAGCATGGCTATTCTTGAAGCCCTTCACAAAAGCCATGTGGCTGCTTATTTTGGCTATAACGATTTACAATGGCTTTGTCATATGGCTGATAGAAAGGAAACACAGCCCGAGACTTCGAGGCTCTGCAACAGATCAAGCCGGAATTATGATATGGTTATCGTTTACGACTCTCTTCTCTTTAAACGGTATAATTTGCATGCCATCGGTAATGAATTTAAAGAAACAACTAAAAGCCTGAATGCTAATATTGGATTATGCTATGGTAATCTGAACATTTGCAGGGGGGAAACTTCACAGCAATTTGTCGCGGATATCAATAGTAGTCTGGCTCTTTGTGGCTTTAGTCATCACGCAAAGTTATACTGCCAGTCTTACCAGCATGCTCACTGTCAAGAAGCTCGAACCAACAGTCTCTGACATCGAGACACTAAAGACTAGGAACGCCAAGATTGGGTACGGGAAAGGAGCATTTGTTGCTAAATATCTGGAAGAAGTATTGGGCTTCAAATCATATAACCTCAAGAACTTTAGTTCGCCACAGGAATATGCTCAGGCCCTCAAAACTGGAGAAATCGCAGCTGGATTTCTAAATGGTTCTTATCTCAAACTTTTCCTTGCCAAGTACTGCAAGAGCTTTGTTGTAGCAGGACCAACATATAAAGTAGGAGGATTCGGATTCGTAAGTGATTTCTCGTCCCTATTTGGATAGTCTTACCTGAAACTTAAAGTTCTGCACAAATGGTTTACTCTAGCAAGTCTGTCAGTTATATGCATAATTCAGAGCAGTTGAAGGTGTTACATATAGGCCATCTCTGTTTGCAAAATGATGCTTAGGAATATGACTACTATTCTTAAAGAAGTAAACATACAAATAAGCCATCTCTGTTAACATAAAAGACTATGACTATTACAATATGCGAAACTATTTAATCCCAAACCCATATCTTGATCAAACGTAGTCATTGATTTATACGATGCAAAACATATATAACTTCAAAAATAATGATAACTATGAATTATGTCCACTTCTTTATCAGTCATTTTCAAGGGGTTCTCCAATGGTCACTGATGTGAACAAGGCACTACTAGAAATATTTGAAAGCGGGAAGCTCCGAGAACTAGAGGACAAAATGATTGGGTCTGAAAGGTGTGTTGAAGAGGACTCCAGTAACGATGATGAAATTAGTCTAAGTCTTAACAGCTTTTGGATACTGTTTGCATTAACAGGAGGCACAACAACGTGTGCTCTTACAATCTACGCTCTGGATGGACTGAGGAGGAGAGCTATTAAGTTCACTCATAATATAAGTAATATGGTGACAATGATACTAAAACATTGGAGGCATCAAAGAAGAAGATTGTCTACAAAGGTCAGTGATGCAGAAATTCCTGAAGATCCATATACTGCATCAAACTTAGATTCGATCTCAGTCATTGGTTCAAAGCCACAAACATAATTGTTTATCTATTCTCAGTTGACTCACACTAGTTGTATATTGTTTAATCATTGTACTGTAGAGAGCATTCCTGTTCAGTATCACTTACAAATACCAATGCTCTCTGTATTAGCCAATATCATGAGCAATACAGTCTAGGTTTAACATCTCAATACTACCTATGATTTAACAACATTTTATTTTTTAAGACCAGTGAAACTAGTGTGGAAGTCAATTTGAGATGATTCTAAAACAGACAGCCTTTGACGCAACTACATTGCATGCGTACAACTGTAATTTGATTTACTTAAAAAATACAGTTACGCATGAAAAATTCTCCATGCAGTTTCCTTCAGCTTTCCTCTGTAGTTAGATTAATAGCCTGCATGCATTATTGCATTGTATATCTACAACATAACTGCACAACAAAGGCTAGAGGTTAGAAGTCGACAAGGATCCCATAGCAAGTCGAAATATCCAACTGATTTCTTGGAGAAAGATCACTCAATAAATTATACCAATAATAGCAAATGTGAGTCTCTTTCAGTTTGTTGAAAGCTTCAATAACAACTACCAAACATATTAACCTGATTTAAAGAATGTGGTCGCTATTAAGAAGATCTCGTAATTGATCTCCAACTCATCTAGTTAAGTACTCTGCATTTCATAAGATGTTCGAGTACCAACTGAGAATGAACATACTGCTTACTTGCATCTTATCCACTGTGGCAGTCTTACTTTCTCTACAGCACACCACAAGCACCCTTGTGATCATAGGTGCAATTATAGACGGTACATCTCGTGCTGGAAGAGAGGCAAATGTTTCCATGCAGATTGCATTAGACGATATCAGTAGAAAGACCAATCAAAGTTTTGTATTGCGCATTACAAACTCCTACGGCAAACCTGCTTTGGCAGCTATATCAGGTAAAAGTAAAACTATATCATCACCTTGCAAAACTGCAGTATGTCATTTTTATACCGAAGTATTAATTAAGCACTATCATGTCATTGCTTTCTATTTCTAGTAAACTTCATGAAGAGTATAATGCTAAAGTTAAGTGCTAAAAATCAGTATTACCTCTGAAATTAATGGTCAGGCTACTAAAACTTAATGATTTATAATCCCGCCAGTTACAATTGTCAACTGTTTAAATATTTCTAGCTGGGAGCTCAGTAATTCCAATACCTATAATCTGAGAAATTTTTGTTTCCTTTCATCGTGTAAACAATGCAGCCAAAAGATTAACAAATTCGAAGGATGTTCAAATCATTATGGGACCACATACATGCCAGGAAACATCTCGAGTTGCAGAAGTTAGTAACCAAGGTAATACCCCTACGTTCTCACTTGCTGATTCAACTCCAACATGGGCCATGGAGCGCTGGCCTTTCCTTGTCCAAGCCTCAATATCCAACCAAGATGCACAAATGAAGGCTGTTGCTGCAATTGTGTAGTCTTGGGATTGGCATCGAGTCAATACACTACTAGAAATATGCCAATAGACATCGGCTAAAAACCGATGTCTTTCTAAAATTTGACCGATGTCTTCGCATGCGATGTTAAAAGTCGGCACTTCAGACGTCGGTTTTTAACTGATGTCTGCTTCATATTTACACATCGTTTTCCAGACTAATTCTGATGTCATTACCTCAAATTTTTCATAAATTTGTATTATTATCACTTGAAATCTAGTAATACTATCAAGGTTAGACCCATTTAAATATAGAACACACAAGTTAAAAAGAAACATAACATTGATTTATAAACTAAAACTGATGTGCAAGACATGATTTAAGATCGGTTTCATCATGTACCTGATGTTAAAATTCATATCAGACATCATCCACCATGTGGAACCGATGTAATAGCTCATAAAGAGACATCATGCTCTTTTGGAATCGATGTAATCTATACTCTTTATTAATAAGCAAAATAATGTGAAAATGGCGCGCAGTACTAAAGTACCAAAGTACCAAATTTGGTTATCACTTAACCCGGGTTCGATTCCTCGCAACTACATAATTATACAAGATTTATTTACTTTAAATTCTTTAGCTTCATCCAGGGTTCGATTCCTTACCACTACGTAATTATACAAGATTTATTTATTTACTTTAAATTCAATAGTTTCATCGAGCGTTAGATTCTTTGTAGCTACGTAATCATACACAATTTATTTATTTACTTTAATTTCTTTAGCTTTGTACACAGTTCGATTGTCTATAATTACATAATTAAATAGTTATTTATTTATTATATATTTTTATCATTCAATTCTCAAGAAATACATTTTTAAATAATATTTATTAATAATTTATTAATGCTAATATTTTAATATGGACTCATGCTCGACCCGTGCTTGGCACGGGTTATAAGCTAGTACCTCATAAAAAGACATCGGTTTTGATTGTTTAGTCCCAGTCTCCGTTGTTGAAATAGATATCAGACATCAGCCTTATTGCAAACCGATGTAATATTGAATAGAAAAGACATCGGTTTTGATTGTTTAGTCCCAGTCTCTGTTATTGAAATAGATATCAGACATCAGCCTTATTGCAAACCGATATAATATTGAAAAGAAACACATCGGTTTTTTGATATAACTATTGTTGAACATCCTTTTTACATCGGTTGTTTTTTTATAGTCGTCGTTAAAATTCCTTTCTTACATCAGATTTTATGTATTTGCAATGTCATTTGCCCTTTTTCACATCGGTTTTGTACACCAAATTAATTTTACTCTTGCTTTTTTACATCGATTTTTAGTTGTATGTGATGTTAATTTACATTGTCCTAAAAACTCAACATTATGCAAACAAAGCTACTCTACAGCGCAAACGCTGACACAAAAAACTCAACAAAACTTGTAATCCAAAGCTAAATATTAATAATACCATTACGAGCTAGTAACAATCCAAACCAAAAACATCCAACATTCAAGGTTTCATTAATATCCATAACCAGCTAGCTAACAATCCAAACCAAAAACATCCAATAGTCTAAACACATGGTACTCATCGATAATACCCAACTGTCTAGCGCAGCAACATACCAGTTAATTACTAAATATTCTAGTCGCAACAACCATCATCTACATAGTCAAAAGAAAACTACTAAAGGTAACCAGACCAAATGCATTACATTTTATCCTGGATAAACTTGATAACCTCCAAGCGCACCTCATCCAACTCGTGCACTTTGTAAGTTTTCCGAGTCTTGGTCGCCCATTAAAAATTAACACAAAAAATAAAAATTAGCAGAACATCGTCGATCATACTATTTTTAAAACTACACATACCAATTATGTTACATTAACTTAATTGACATATAAGCATCTTTTTTTATTTTTAATCAGTCCTTTACCATAAATTAGACAATTTCATAAATTAATAGGTGGACATACCTTAGTAGCAAAAGAAATTTCTTTATCCAAAATGATTTCTTTCATGTACTGCATGACAACATAACCACATTCAACCCCACCAGGTTGTTTCGGAGATCCCTATTCCAATTATAATATCAATTAGTTCTAAAAAACTTAATTAGATGAAAGGAATTTAAAATGCAAGATACTTACACTAAGATACTGTATATTAGGAGGTATGTTTCCTCTTCCAGTTTGAGCATTGTAAGATTTCAGTTCCCTGCAGAAGAGAATGCCATAGTGTCCATAATACTTTCGCATCAAGGAAGACAATAATTATATATACATCAAATTCTATTGGCCGGAATAGGAATATATTACTCTGCTAAAGCTTTTTCCATTTTGTCGAAACGCGTTTGTTGAGGCAAAGGATTGAGAAAGAAAATCTGCACACACTATGGATTGCTTCAGTCAAGATAGTTGTGAGATTTGATCTGCAAAAACAAAATCCTCCAATTTAAGAACAGAACTACATAAAAAAATTAAAAATTTCCAAATTTTACATAAATAAAAAGTTGGCAGTAGACAGAAAAAGGTTATTTACTAAGAATTATGTACGAGCATTAGCTTACGCACACAAACACTCAAAACAAGTACAACATGCAGAACAGATGCATGATGCTCACTTAATTTCTCCAATTTAAACAAATCAACATCAATTAATTAAATAAACAAAATGAATCAAAACCACTAAATACTTCCCTCAATTAATTAAAGAGAATCAATCAAATTCAGCAAAAAAAGAAGAAGCATAATTCAACTAATGAACAACATCAATTATCATATACTAATTAACATTTTAACTCACCATTTGCCATTACCAGTTTAAAGGAAACAAATATAGAGATAGTAATACAAGGGGAAAGGAGTTTGAACAGAGATTACAATGGAAAGTAAAAAAAAGGCTACACATGCAATGGAAAACAGAGATTCCGAACGGAAAAGTAAAAAAAAAGGAAAGATTGAACAACAAATTATCAAACTATATAGTAACAAATTAATCAAACAAATTAAAAAACTTCAATTAAACAAAAGGGTACACATGCACTAGTAACAAATTAAAGCCCTAATTACGATATATAATAGCAAAACTTCAATTACAAATAAGAATATAGGTGAGAGAGAGAGAGAGAGAGAGAGAGAGAGAGAGAGAGAGAGAGAGAGAGAGAGAGAGAGAGAGAGAGAGAGAGAGAGAGAGATACCTAGTTGAAATTACATACAAATCGCAGCAGCGGAAGCTTCAAAACAAACCCAAAATCAAAATTTAAAATCAAAATTAAAATTAAAATGGAATTTGAAATTAACTTACAAATAATTAATTTGTAATTAGCTTACAATTAGATGGTCGATTCCATTTTATCTTCGTCGGGTTCTTTCAATTAGGGTTTCAAATAGTGAGATGGTGAAATTAGGGTTATAATTAGGGTTGAGATGGTGAGATGGGTTATATATTTTAGCTACAGAGATGGTGAGATGTAGAGAGAGAGACGAGAGAGAAGAGAGAGAGTGTGAGACGAGAGAGAGAGTGCGGGAAAAGGGGGAAATTGGGGGTAATAGATATTTCACTGGGGGGTGGGGGGGGGGGGGGTGGGGGGGGGGGATATCTCTTCTATATATAATAGGAGAACACAAGGGTAAAAAGAACAAATAAAACCCCTGTGAAATTACAATTTTACCCTTTTATATTTTGAAATTACATGGCATGCCACTACTCTCTTATCTAAAGAAAAAAAAAGTAAATAATGTTTTTGTCATTGTGCTACATGGCTCATTTTGGTTTTGAGTGAAAAATGACATTACATAAACCTCACATCATTCTTAATCCTATATTAATTATTATTTAAACTTTTAAGTACAAATCAAGGTGATTTATAATATTTATTAAATTTTATTTTTAAAATTCTTTTTTTAGAGTATGTTTGCAAATGATATTTATAATATTTATTTTTTAATTATTAAAATATCATACAAAATTATATACTACCAATCTTATAAAATTTTTATATTAAGTTTCAAAAACAATATTAAGTGTGGTGTATTTTTATCTTTCCTTTAGTTTAAAATAAATATTTCGGTTGTGTAACTTTAACTATAATATATTCTATTTTCTTATATAAGGGTCTAACTTTTCTTGTACTATACAATATATTTAAATTATTAAATCATACTTATTAATTTCTATAAAATCTCTTTAAAATTTTATAATAAAATTAGTTTGATAAATAATGATATATAATTTATATTTTAAATTTAATTTAATATTTTAAATAATAATTCAAATTAATATTTTTTTTAAAATAAGAGGTAAAATAAATATTATTGTAATTTAATTGTATTCTACATGTAAAAACTTTGAATTAGAAAAATGGATTAAAAGTTTAAACTATAAGAATATATACAAATCATATTTATTCACAATAATTTATTTAATATACATGAAAATATATAATATTTTTGTTAAATATAGAAATTGGGGACCGGGAAGCGTGACAGGGAGACACTAATCCCAGACCCCGTCCCGATCCCCGAAATTTTTACATATTTTTTCCCGATCGCCAGAAAAGTTCTCAATTCTCCGCCCGAAACGGGGCAGAGAATGGATTGGGGTTGGGCGGGAAGGGGTGAATGTCTATCTCTACAATAAACATGATTATATAACACATATCGATAAAATGTATACATGATATTTATGAATATTCTTCTTATGTATACAAGCATAGGGCCGGTGCAATGCAAAGATGACTTTTAAATTTGTTATCTTATATGTATTTTAATAATTTATTTTATATTTATACTTTTTTTAACGAAGATGAACTTAAATTTAAATAGTTTATGTGATTGTTGAACTCGATGTTGAATTGACGCATGTGTTTGTGTTTGAGCGTGATTAAATTGTGTTTCAAGAATTTTGTGTTTAACAGTATTTAAAACATGTTTTTTTAATTAAAATTGTTATTTTTAATAAATCAAGGTCAAGTTGCAAAAGTAAATGGATTAAAGTGCAAATATCAAAATATGAGTATCATTCTAACCGACCGACTACATTATATTTTGATCAAAATCGTTATTTTTAATAAATTAAGGTTAAGTTGTAAAAACAAAAGAACTAAAGTGCAAATACCAAAATACGAGTACCGTACCGACTGACTACAAAATTTTCAATGTTTCAGTTTTAATAATACAAAATAAATAGATAGATATAATAAAAGTGAGTAGATTTATAATTAGATTGGATGCATTGTGTATATGAGACATTTTTAATTATTATCACATGAATTTTAATGTGATTTTATGGAAGAAAATAATTAGTTATTTGGAATTGGATTAATATATATATATATATATATATATAACATATGAAAACTATTTGTTTTGAATTAAAACAATTTAAAAGATGAGATAATAAAAATAAATAGATAGTACAACAAAAAAAATTAAACGAATTATATGGTCATGTTGAAAAGGTTAGACAATATAAATACATAAATTTTGGTTGGAAAAATACTCGGTGATACTAATTTGTGTAAAAAATAAATAGATAAAAATATATAGTCCAGTTAACAAATTTTAGAAAACAAGATATTATATAACATACAAAAATATTATGATCGGATCGATCACATTATACACCCAGGGTTATTTAAAATCATAGGCCCTGATCAATCAAATTATCTATATAAATTAAAGTAAGTATATTATAACGAGACGAACAAAATATGTACAAATATAACTAAATATAATATTTAAACAACAAAGAATAAAATTTTATTTTAATCACTAGAAAATGATCGTGCCTTGCACGGGTTCATGCAACAAAATATGAGAATTGAAGTTATAATAGCAAATAAATATTTCACGAATGTTAATATTATTATCAGTTAGACATACCCAGGTCATTTAAACATAATTATGTTTTAAAATTTTAGTAGTAAAATAAAAAAATTATTGTATTTGAAAATTATATATATATATATATATATATATATATATATATATATATATATATATATATATAAAGAACTAATATTGACAATAGATTGAAATATTATTAAATTAAAACATATTGTAACACCTGAGTCTCACATCAAGAAATGTGGGGGCTTTAGTACAGTTTATAAGACAAAGTACAATTACTAAGTGCACTAACAATCATGATATTTTTGAGATCTGTGGTGGGTTTGTGGATTACCCACATTATTGCATTTGGGCCAATTGGTCGGCGGTTGACTCGTGAAGTTGCTGGAGGTGGGGACACGAAGACTGGTGGTATTATTTCATAATGGACTGAGGTCCAGAGGTGGGGACATAAACTAGCCAGTATTATCTCACAATCGCTAGAGATGTACGATCTTGGACCTATGAGCTATCCGTTCAGATCTAACGATGCCTTCAAGAGTTTAAGTGGGGGAGTTTGTACCACTCGAGTCTCAAAATTGAGAAGAGTTGGGACTTTAGTTCAGTTTATAACACAAAATATTACTACAAATTGCACCAACAAATCATGATCTTTTGGGAACTTGGGGCGGGTTTGTGGATTACCCAAGTTGTTGCATTTGGGCTAATTACTTGGCACTGAATTATTTGATGTTTTGAAAGTCTAAAAGATAGAGGAAGCGAAACAAAGGAAAAGAATGCTTAAAATCAACAAATTGCAAGAAAAGATATGAACGAGTTAGAAAGAAAGTTTTAAGAACTGAAAGCGCAAGACCTAAGTAGAGTATTAGAAGATATACGAAGGCTTTTGATCAAAATCAGTAATAACACCTACTCTCCAGAATGTAACATCTTGAAGAATTGGAAGAAAATTTAGGATTGCAATGTTCTAAAACTCATCTAGAACACTCAGTATCTATTCTATCCCGCAAAAAAATTGTAAACTAACATGACAGCTATTCGTAATACTCGTATTAATTTCTAAATTAAAAACTTGAACATACTTAAGTAAGCACCCAATAGCTACATATACCATCAATAAGAAAAACTCTAAATATATCAATCATATACTTGAAACGATAATGATCATGCATAGAATAATTTATAAACACAATTTAATCTAGCGGAACGTGCCTAGCACGGGCTTTTATGCTAGTTTTGGTAATAACGGGGGGGGGGGGAATTTGGTAATAAGATGGGGGAAGTGTGTGGCACGGGATTTTTTAATTTTTTAAAAAGTGAGAATCCACGACGGTTATCTTTTGAACTGATGTCTATAAAGAGCTTTGACATCATTTAAAAATTAACCGATGTTGAAACAATCTTTAACATCAGTGGCATTTTCAACCGATGTTATAACACTGATGTCTATTGGCATATTTCTAGTAGTGATATAATATACGAAGATGATACTGATTTGGCTTTTGGTAGAGTCCTCCCTAATCTTTTAGAGTCGTTGCAAGAAGCAGGAGCAGAAATAAGCCACCTTGTACCTCTCCCATCTTTAATAGCTTCGTCATTGTCTACAGAACTCTTAAGGCTTAAAACAGACCAATTTGTTGTTCACACATCTCTAAAGTTGGCCACTCACCTATTTCAGAAAGCACAAGAGATGAAAATGATGGAAAAAGATTATGTCTGGATTGTCACCAATACAATCACTGATTTTATCCATTCCCTTGATGTTACCACCATTAACTCGATGCAAGGTGTCCTAAGAGTCAAGAATTTTTTTCTAGAGTCCAGTTCAAAATTTTTACAATTTAAAGAAAGATTTCAAAAAAAGTTCAGTGTCAATTATCCTGAAGAAGGAAATAATGAACCTGGGATCTCTGCAGTTGAGGCCTATGCTGCTCTGTGGGCAGTTTCACATACACTCAGTAGAAGAAACATGCCATTTGCTGAGAAAAGTAAATTGTATTTAGATAAAATTTCTTTCGTCGACTTCAATGGCTTGACTGGCAGAGTTCAAGTCATTAATAAAAAATTAACCCCATCTCATGTGTTTGGAGTTGTCAATGCGATTGGAAAGAGTTATAGATGGAACTTGGAATTTAGCAGTCATTGATATTGTATACAATCTAGCAGAAATTTGATGGAATAGTAGGTGCAAGTGTGGTAGCCGATAGATATAAGTATGCAGAATTCACACATACCTATACAGAGTCATCGCTGGCAATGTTAGTACCTGTCGAAGAAAAAATGCCCCACAAAGCTTGGCTATTCATGAAGCCTTTTACAAAAGCCATGTGGCTGCCTATATTTGCTATAACCATTTACAATGGTTGAAATTAACTAGGCACAATATATGAATGAGTCTGTCTCAATTGACAAAGAGTCTGTCTCTTTGTTAAATGGAACTGTCTCAATATGTTATATATAAAACAATAACTGAATAGAAATATTCTGCAGAATTATAAATAACACCAAGACTTTTCACTTGGTTCGACCCCTATCAATATCTATGGCCTACGTCCAAGTCCCTATGCCAACTAGCACAGAGAATATATTATTAACAATAATAATAATACACTTACAGTTTATCCAGATTACAAAATAAGAACCTCTTGGAAGAACCCTTCCCTTTGACACAACTGTCCACTAACAGCAGAAACCCTAGCTCTCTAGCAACCTAGGTTGAATTTTGTAATCCTATCTATTTGCCACAACCCGACACAAGTATAGATAAAGAAATTAATACAACTTAATAATAATGTATCTTCTAAAACAGAACTGATTTGATCTTGAATGCTTTTTAGAAGAATAGAATCTGATTGCTCGAAGTTGTTGTTATCATCAATCTGAATGAATATATATTCTTCCTGAAAATATAGCTGTTATGAAATTTGAATTTAAACGGCTATAAAACAGAAGATAAGGATTAGAATCTGTTTAGAAAGATTGAGCATTTGAGATAAACAGATTTGACAAAGTCTTAACCGAATTAATAATAATTAGGATAATCATCAATAACAATATCAGATTTGAAAAAGTCAAATCCCCTGAAATCAAGTAAGATCAAATCAATTAGTTTAAGACATCCATTTTTCTAATTAAGTTATATCAATCACTTGAATAAACTTTCAGAAAATCATCATCATTAAAATCCGAGTATTAACAATCTCCCCCTTTTTTATGATGATGAACCATATCTGAACCAAACTATAACAAACTGAAGCTCCCCCTATCAAAATGAACTTATAAGATATAAAACAAGAAAACACTTAGAGTTCATGCATGATCAAAATATAACACATAGAATTTAATCAGAAATAATGCAGATTATGCATTCCATAAAGGTCAATTATTTAAGCAGACCAATCAAATAACAAACTTAAGTCTTACAAGCGCAAATGTCACCAAAAATTATAAAATCAAAAGTTATAAAACCAAACCAACCACATAAACCAAATACAATGTCATTTCTCCCCCTTTCAACATCATAAAAAAATATCATTCATCAACATCAACCGGAGTTTGTTTGGCTTTTCCTTTGCGAGTGGCGGTGGGAGGAACACTTGATTGCTGTCCATATTCTGTAAACATGGTAGAGTAAAAGCTTGTTGGAGGAGATTTCCCATAACGAGCAGATAGCCACTCAAAAATCTTGTTGCGATATTCTTCAGGAGCAAAACCGAGAGCCTCAGGTGGAGGAATAACAGGTAACGGAAGAGGAGTAGTGATCTCAGCAAGAGTGCTATCATCCATCCATTCACGCGAATGCCACTGAAGATCCTTCTTGTGAACCATGGAAGAAACTTGTTTAGATACAAACTTGGTTTCTGAACTGAGAATATAAAATAACTTGACAAATTCTTTTTACCAGGCCTTGGCAACATGAACTAATCCATCTTGCACATTTCCGAATTCGAAGTTCATAGAAGAGAAAAGCTTGGAGTAAAGAGATTTCAAGAATAACAGTTGAGTATCCACAGATTCAATACGAGAAGTAGAGGACTGAAGCAATGACAAAACAGAATCAAGTTTGGAATTAACCGATTGTAGAAGGTTAGAATTGTCCTCAACTTTCTTGGTCAAAGCAATAAAATGAGAACTGGTCTCAAATGAAACAGAAGATGGACCAGCAGGAATAGAGTGAACAGACTTAACAATTGGATTAAAAACCAAAGTTTTGTCAACTATTTTTAATTTGTTTGCAGTCAATACTTTTAAATCAAAAGAATCAACAATAGGTTCGGAGACATCAAAAGTAGAGAGAATATCAAAATATCGGAATAATTTCGTCAACAAGGCAAGATATGGCAAATGCATGGAATCATGACTAACACAGTGAACCATTTGTTTGATAATAAAAGAGGAGACATCAAAAGAAACACCCGAAACAAAAAGTGACAACAGAATTGAATCTTGATGAGTAAGTCGATCACGACCACTATTACGAGGACACACATTTGTATGAATTAAGTGAAATAAGCACAAAGCATTAGGAGTAAGAAGGGATACCGATGGTTTAGAATCATACCCGTCAGTAAGAATTAGAGCAAGTTGTTGGTCGTAAGAATAACCTTCAATGTCGGACACAGGTTGGTGTGAAGCAGTAAAAGGACAAGGTCCTTTGTCAGGGACAGCAAAAATAGAAGACAGTAACTGAGGCTTGAACACAATTGGAATATTTTTAACAGAAGAATGAACCCATTCACCTCGAATTGAGAGATTTGCATAGAATTCCCGCACCAAGTCTGGGTAAACAAGAGGTTCTGGTGACAATAGAGAAGCGCAGCCAACAGAGGCGAACAAATCCACAATACCTGCTTCCTTGAGTAACGGAAGATCAACTAATCTTTCTTTTAGAATGGAGCGTTGCACGGACTTCACCGGAGTGTGGCTTGGACTTCCAGAAAAATCATGAGAGGCGTCAGAAGACACAGTAGCCTGAGCAATCCTTTGTCGTTTGGAAGGAGTTGGAGAGGTAATCGGTCGTTTAGAGGATTTCTTAGTTTTCGCCATATGCTTAAAAAAAATGAAGAATCAAGAAATAAGAAAAAAAAATAGAAGAATAAAAGGGGAAAATAGAAAGAATAAGGGATTTAAGAGAAAAGAAGAGGAAGCGTTTTGACATCCAAAAGACAGTGCATGGGGATATGTGAAAACAAGCGTGTATCAGTAGGTAAAGTGGAACAGACAGGACTAGATGTCAAATTAATAGGAAGCAATTAATGTAAATCACCAAAACATAAGGCACATAATATATTTAAAAAAATTATAAAGTACACATGCCTAACTCCCGTCATAACATACAAAACCGAGTTTCAGATAAAGGTTTAGTAAAAATATCAGCACGTTGATTTTCAGACGGAATAAAAATCAATTGGATATTACCTTTAGCCACATGATCACGAATAAAATGATGTCGAACATCAATGTGTTTTGTGTGTGAATGTTTAACAGGATTTTTAGAAATATTAATAGCAGCAGTAGTATCACAGTAAATAGGGATATTCGAAAATTTGATACCATAATCAGTGAGAGTTTGTTGCATCCATAAAATTAGAGTGCAACAACTACCAGCGGCTATATATTCCCCTTCAGCTGTGGATAAGGCTATGGATGTTTGTTTCTTGCTATGCCATGCTACTAAACAATCACCTAAAAATTCACAGGCGCCACTAGTGCTCTTTCGATCAACTAAAGAACCTGCATAATCAGCATCTGAGAAACAAGTAAATCAAAAGATGAGGCAGTAGGATAAAATAAGTCTAAATCGCTAGTGCCCTTTAAGTATTTGAATATCCGTTTAACTGCGTTCAAATGAGATTCTTTGGGGTTAGCTTGAAAGCGAGCACACATACAAACACTAAACATTATATCAGGGCGAGAGGCAGTAAGATATAACAAAGAACCAATCATACCTCGATATTTAGTGACATCTACAGACTTACCGTCCTTGTCCGCAGTGAGTTAAACAGAAACACTCATAGGAGTAGTTTTGGAGGAGATATTAGTAGAGCCAAAGACTATATCATCAACATATACTTGAACAAGTAAGATAACATTGTTTTTATGAAAAATAAAGAGAGTAGGATCGAGTGTACCACGAGTAAATCCAGTATTTACGAGAAAATCACTGAGACGATCATACCAACATCGAGGGGACTGTCGAAGACCGTAAGACAGATTTATTGAGCTTGTACACAAAATGAGGATATTTTTCATGAACAAAACCTGGGGGTTGCTTTACATAGACTTCTTCTTGCAAAAAACCGTTTAAGAAAGCGCTTTTGACGTCCATTTGATAAAGCTTGAATTGCTTGTGAGCAGCATAGGCCATGAGAATGCGAATAGATTCAAGACGTGCTACTGGAGCGTATGTTTCATCATAATCAATACCCTCCTGTTGATTGTAGCCTTGTGCAACTAATCGAGCTTTGTTCCGAATAATATTTCCTGCTTCATCCTTCTTGTTTTTGAAAACCCTTCGAGTGCCAATGATAGAAGCATCCTGTGGTGGAGATACTAATTCCCAGACATCACAGCGTTCGAACTGATTTAACTCTTCTTGCATTGCCATAGAACATTGTTCATTATGAACAGCTTCTTGAACATTTGTGGGCTCAAAATCAGCAAAAAAAACATAGAAAGCACATAAATTATGTAATCTACTGCGAGTTGTGATTCCTTGATCAAGATCAGAAAGCAAGTTGTCGTGCGGATGATTCTTCACAGTCCTGGATGACTTTGGCAATCGTATAGAATGCATTTCTTCTGTATTAGAGTTGTCCATTTGAAATTGATCTGCCTACATTGGTTCTGGAGAAGCAAATCGATTGGGAGAATCTTGAACGAACGTAGTCGATGAATGTGATCCAGAAGTAGAAGTAGAAGTGAAAACATTTTGTTGAGGAGAATGAGACTGTCCTTTTGGAGATTGAGGCTGTCTCATTTGAGTCTGAGAAGGAGTATCTGCAAAATCATCCTCGTCTCTGACTAGATCATTGTGAGTCTCATTAAAAGTTATATTAATAGACTCTTCTACTTTATCTTTAACTGTATTAAATACTCGATAGGCTTCACTATTAGCAGCATATCCAAGAAAAATACCTTCAGCAGCTCTAGCATCGAATTTACCTTTATTAGGCTGGGTATCTAAAATAAAACATTTGGATCCAAACACTCTAAAGTAACTAATGTTAGGAGTTTTATGTCTCAATAATTCATATGGAGTTTTCAATAAGATAGGACGAATTAAAACTCTATTAAGAACATAACAAGAGGTATTTACCACTTCAGCCCAGAATTTTCAAGGTAGCTTACTCTCATGCAGTAATGTTCGAGCAGTTTCTTGAAGAGTCCTATTCTTGCGTTCGACTACTCCATTTTGTTGTGGGGTGCGAGGAGCAGAAAATTCATGTGTGATTCCTCTGGATTTGCAGTATGTGACAAAATCCTTTTCAAATTCACCTCCATGATCACTCCTGATAGATCAAAGCTTAACAGAAAACTTGGTTTCAAGGTTAGAAATTAGATCTTGAAATTCTACAAAGGCTTCATCTTTAGTTCTCAAAAATGATACCCATGTAAAGCGAGAGAAGTCATCAACAATTACAAAAGCATATCTCTTACCACTTAAGCTAACATACCTTTCTGGTCCAAATAAGTCAAGATGTAACATTTGCAATGGAACAGTTGTTGATATCTGTTTCTTAACTTTAAAAGAAGTACGAACTTGTTTTCCCAACTGACATGCTGTGCAAGGTTCTGTCTTTTTATATTTGAGACTGGGTAAACCTCTTACCAAGGAATGAGAAGAAATTTTGTTGATAAGATCCATATGAACGTGACCTAAGCGTCTATGCCACAAGTTCTGTTGATCTTGAATTGAAGCTAAGCAGATTTCTTCATTCTGTTCATCAAAATCTAATACAAAGATATTGCCTTGTCGTTTGGCTATTAAAGGAGTGTAATTAGAAGTAGTACTAATTAGACACACATTCTTACCAAACTTGACATCATGACCTGCATCTGTTAGCTGACTAACACTGATAAGATTATATTTTAAACCATCAACTAACCTTACATTATTAATGGAAAACTTGTCGTTACCTATGGTACCTTTACCTATGATCCGAACAGTAGTCGAATCTCCAAGAGTAACTAGACCTCCATCTTTAGCATCTATGGAAAGAAATTTTGATTTGTCTCCTGTCATGTGGCGAGAGCAACCGTTGTCTACGATCCATTTGTTTCTGGGTATATGATCCTTCAAACAGATCTGCAAAACATTTATATTTTAACTTTAGGTACCCATATCATTTTGGGTCCTGACTTGTTAGTGTCTACAATGTTATATAAATGTCGGTCAGCTTTTCTAATCCACATTTGAACAATATTGTATGTAGAGTGAGGATTAGAAATGTGGTCCTTGATACCACAAAGGTTTGATTGAGCAGATATATGTCCTATCTTTCCACAATCTTTGCATTTTTCGTAAGGCATAGAATATTTCATAACTGTTCTCTTATTTCCTCGTTGGAAGACAGATTTTCTGACTGAACTGTAGCCTAAGCCTTCTTTATCCAAGGATGATTTCTGTTCAGCTAGTAATGCATCAAGAGTGCCTTCACCATGAACAAATTTTGATAAATCTTTCTTTAGACGTTTAATCTTATTCTGAAGATCAGAGAACTGTTGTTCTGTATTAGCCGTCTTGCTTTCTGTAGATGTTTGTTGTTTTAGAGTGATCAGTCATGCATCCTTCATTTCTATTTCGTTCCTCAAATAATCATTTTCTTCTGAGAGTTTTGAAACCTTTTCAGATAGAACTCTGATTTCTTCTGTAAGCAATTCATCTTTCATGGAGTCATCTATCTCATTTAGAACTTCTTTGAGAGTTTGTTTTAGATAAGCATTTTTCTCTCGTAATTTTTTGTTTTGTACCTGCAAAGATATCATATTTCTTGAAATATTAGAATTTGAAGAGTTAGAAATAGTATTTACCTCTTCATCATCAGAGATATTGCTTTCAATCCCAGCCAGACATAGTTGAGCAACTTCATCATCAGAATCTATTTCAGCTTCAGATTCATCATCACTCCAGGTAAGAAAAGCTTTATTCTTTCTTTTGTCTTGAAATCCAGAAGCTTTCTGTTTTGCCTTAAGCTTGAAGCAATCCTTCTTGAAATGACCTTTCTTTCCACATTCAAAACATGCGTCGTCTTTAGAACTGTTTTTGACATCCTTCTCCGGAGTGTTAAATTTAGTGAATCGACTTGCAGATTTCTTCTTGGCTAAAAATTTCTGAAATTTCTTGGTGAGAAGTGCAATGTCTTCATCAGAATCTTCATTAGAATCATCAGCGTGAAGAGCCAGTGTCTTCTTTCTAGGAATTTCATCTTCTTCGTCATACCTGCGTAATTGATTTTCAAATTCTTCCAATTCGCTAAAGAGAGTAAGTGTCTCCATAGCAGAGATTAAAGTAGAGTCTTGAAGAGTGGTAACTTTAGGTGCAAATTTCTTAGGCAGTGATCAGAGGATTTTTCTATTAATTTCAGCCTGTGGAATATGTCTTTCGAGTAGCGCAATAGAATTCATCAATGTAAGAAAACGTCCCTGAGCTTCTTTAATACTTTCATCATTTTCAAGTCTGAAGCTTTCATAGTCACTTAGTAATAGATCCAGCTTCACTTCACGAACTTTGGATGTTCCTTCATGATTGACTTTGATAGTATCCAGACTTGCTTAGTAGACGTGCATGCCGAAACTTTCCTTAGTTCAGTTGAGCTTAGTCCATTTAGAAGAGAATTCATTGCTCGAGCATTGTAGTTTAGAGAATTGACTTCATCAGTAGTGAGTTCCTTGACTGGTTTGGGCTTTCCATCTTTCATAGGAATAATAATCCCATTTTCAACAGCATCCCATTCATAGACATCCTTTTGGAGAAAAAATTCCATACGAAACTTCCAATCATTGTAATTTTCAGCTCCAAGAAGAAGATGAGGGATGTTGTTTGAGTGACGTTCTTGCCAATTTGATTGTGCCATTGATCGCTAGCAAAATAAACACTTAAAAACAAATGTCAAATGCACCTGCTCTGATACCAATTGAAATTAACTAGACACAATATATGAATGAGTCTGTCTCAATTGAAAAAGAGTCTGTCTCTTTGTTAAATGGAACTGTCTCAATATGTTATATATAAAACAATAACTGAATAGAAATATTCTGCAGAATTATAAATAACACCAAGACTTTTCACTTGGTTCGGCCCCTATCAATATTTATGGCCTACGTCCAAGTCCCTATGCCAACTAGCACAGAGAATATATTATTAACAATAATAATAATACACTTACAGTTTATCCAGATTACAAAATAAGAACCTCTTGGAAGAACCCTTCCCTTTGACACAACTGTCCACTAGCAACAGAAACCCTAGCTCGCTAGCAACCTAGGTTGAATTTTGTAATCCTATCTATTTGCCACAACCCGGCACAAGTATAGATAAAGAAATTAATACAACTTAATAATAATGTATCTTCTAAAACAGAACTGATTTGATTTTGAATGCTTTTTAGAAGAATAGAATCTGATTGCTCGAAGTTGTTGTTATCATCAATATGAATGAATATATATTCTTCCTGAAAATATAGCTGTTATGAAATTTGAATTTAAACGACTATAAAACAGAAGATAAGGATTAGAATCTGTTTAGAAAGATTGAGCATTTAAGATAAACAGATTTGACAAAGTCTTAACCGAATTAATAATAATTAGGATAATCATCAATAACAATATCAGATTTGAAAAAGTCAAATCCCCTAAAATCAAGTAAGATCAAATCAATTAGTTTAAGACATCAATTTTTCTGATTAAGTTATATCAATCACTTGAATAAACTTTCAGACAATCGTCATCATTAAAATCCGAGTATTAACAATGGTTTCGTCGTATGGTTAATTGAGAGGAACCACAACCTTAGACTTCAAGGCTCTGCAACGGATCAAGCTGGAATCCTAATTTGGCTATCCTTTACCACTCTCTTCTCTTTGCACGGTATCATGTCAATCTCTCATTATGAAGTTTCGCTCAAAAAGAAAAAAATGAAAGTCAAACTGCTACTATGACATTGTAATATTATTGTTTGTCATGTGCAGGGGGGAGGCTTCATAGCAATTTGTCACGTATGGCTGTGGTGGTATGGCTCTTTGTGGCGCTGGTTATCACACAAAGCTATACTGCAAGTCTCACTAGTATGCTCACTGTCCAGAAACGTGAACCAAAAGTTTCTGACATAGAGACACTAAAGAGTAATGATGCAAAAATTGGGCATTTAAGAGGATATTATGCCAAGTATCTAGTTCTCAAGAAGCATATGCTGAAGCTCTCAAAACTGGAGAAATTGCAGCAGGGTTTATGAATGCTTCTTATATCAAACTTTTTCTTGCTAAGTACTGCAAGAACTTTGTTGTAGCAGGACCATCATATAAAGTTGGGGGGCACGGATTCGTGAGTAATTTCTCATAATTAAGATGCATTACCTGAGCAATTTGGTCAAAATGTTTTAATTAAGCATGATGCGATGAATTAATTATTATTACACTGAATTCTATTTGATCAGGCATTTCCAAAGGGCTCACCTACAATAGCTGATGTGGACAACAAGGCACTGTTAGAATTTATCGAATCTGGGAAGCTTCGAGAACTAGAGGACAAAATGGTCAGAGAAGAGAGATGTATTGGAGGGGACTCGAGTGATGATGATGAAACCAGTCTATGCCTGAACAGCTTTCGGATACTTTTTGCGTTTACAGGAGGCACAACAACATGCGCTCTTGCAATTTATGCTCTGAATGGCCTGAGAGGTAAAACTTCTATAGTATTAAACATTAGCATCATGACAGCAATATCAACATATTGGAGGCATCAGAGGCCACGATTTTCCAGAAAAATCAGTGATGTTGAAACATTAAGTCTCCCTAATGGATAGAAGACAGACACAAGCTCAGTCGTTTTGTTTGCTGATAATCCTCAGCTCTCCCAGTTTCGAAGCGTTCATGGAGAAAAATTATAGTTTGGCTGACCATTGCAAAAACATATGATTTTAACACACTTAAACCGAGTCATGATCTCTGTTAGTCCACTCATTAAGCTAAATCATAATCATGGTGACCTTGCATGTCCTAATGATGGAAATAGGTAAAAGAACACATCATAATCTTTTAATATACAAGTATACCGGATAAGAAATCAAAACAAAATAAGGCATAATACTCAAAATAAACATGATCATAATGCAGATAGAATTTTTTTTTACAATTTCTTGTATCATTCTTTCTTGTTAATACACATTTGACCTCAATACTGAAACTATATGCATTTCCCCCCACATTTCTCATCTTCTTTTGACATTCTATTTCTATATCCTATTCATTAAACCTAATTAGCATCAAGTTCAAGTGAACACATCTAGTCCATATCTAAAAGAGGAGTAAAGAAGAAAGTCAATTTCGAAACAAAATGATTGTTTTAGGTATAAAAGAATGAAGTAAGCACCAGAGCACCAGAAATAGAAGTCAATGTATCTGTTGGATAGGCCTATATAAAGGGCTTGCAGATGTATTTTACTCTAGGGAAGTAATATGAATAAAACACTTTTGTTTTGTTACTTTTTAAATACTTTTTGATTATATTTATTTTACATTTATCAATTATAAAATTCTAACATGGTATGTTCGTTTGAATAACTGGGCGTCAAAATCAGCTACAAACACATAGAAGACATGGTGTTGTTCGTGGTCATGAAAGGAGCTCAAGAAGAAAAATACACAAATGTTAAGAAAATGTGTGCTAAGGAAATCTCAACAAAAGTGGCCACTATGGAAAAAGTTTGTTTTGAATATAGGTGATTATGTGTACAAGGGGGATTGGAGAGAAGTGCTCCACTAAAAGTTTGTGTGGAGAGAAGTGCTCCAGTAAAATTTGTGGAGAGAAGTGCTTGGTGTTGGTGAGAAGTGCATCAACAAACATTATTGTTTGGTGATGAGAAGTGCATCACGGGGAAAAAAAAATTGAAGAGAAAAGCTTAATTTTATTTAGTTTTTTAATTTTAGTAAATTTGAATCAAGGGAGGATGTTAATGGATATTTATGATTCAACATTTAAAATAAAATTAGTTATGTTTTAGATTTTAAATAATCCTAATGTTTAGGAAATAGTTATAGTTTTTAGTGGAGATATTTATAGGTGATGATTAGGGTTATCTATTTTGTAGGTGATTCTGTTTTATGTACGGCCTATATAAAGGCTTGTAGATGTAGTTTACTTTATGGAAGTAATATGAATAAAACACTTTTGTTTTGTTACTTTTTAAATACTTTTTTATTATATTTATTTTACATTTATCAATTATAAAATTATAACAGTATCTTTGATTTACTATTCAAACAAAACTGGCATATGAGAGGTATTAAGTATCAAAGGGTTTACATCGACAGAGAGCTACCTGCATTTATAAGATAGATACTACAAAATACAAAAGAAAACTACCCTTTCAATATTCAAACTTAAAATGAGTAAACAGATAGAATAATGTTCAATTATTGAGAAATGTCAATGGAACCATGAGATCCCTTCGGTATAGAGATATGGATTTCATAATCTGACTCAACTCAATTTAAGCAATATAAGATCTGTACGTTAGTTCATGCCTGATCACATATTTAAAATAGCAGTTACGTTTAAAATTACTGAGAAATGAATTATCTGTGCTAATATAGAGGGAATAATAATTGATTAAATAGAATTCGAACCTCAGATTGTTGACTGCAGCTGTTGAATGTTTCAACTAGAAAAGATTTCACCGCCATATGAATTTCCATCTGCATTCTTGGAGGAAAAAATACTCAATACATAATTTAAAAATGAAAGATATTGTTGTTTAGTTTTTTTTAAAGCTTCAATAGTTTAACAGTATGATGTCAAGTTGAGAAGCTTTAAAAACTTCTCACACTTGAACTGAAACATCTTCAACTGAACAGACTCTTGTTCGCCTTGAGGCAATGAACATAATTCCTTGTTACCTTATCTTCTCTTCCACTGTCTTGTTCTTGTTTTCTCTAAAGCTAGCAGCAAGCACAGAGGTGGTTATTGGCGCGGTCATAGACAACAGGTCTCGTGCTGGTATGGAGACGGATGTTTCCTTGCAAATGGCATTAGAAGATATCAGCAGACAAACAAATCAAACTTTTGTGTTGCGTGTGATGAACTCCCAAGGGGAACCTACCACAGCAGCTCTAGCAGGTATTATCAGTTTTCATTATAACAAGTCTTTAGACTAACAGGAAAATCCAGGCTACTGGACCTGCATGCTATAAAAAAATTAGAGATGCTATCCTTTTTTTCCCCCACATAAAATTATATTTAACCTTCCTATCTAGTACAACTAAATAAAATGAAATGTCTACCATCTACAACATATGTGTGTCAAGGACTGAGAGCACTGTCGTGTCAAATACCACTGCTATGTCTATCACATGCTGTTAATTCGTGTTTGGAATTCAAGTCAGAGTTCCAGAAATGTATCTCAAAAATTGGGACAGCGCAACACTTAATATTGAGTTTTTAAAATCGGATTTCAAATTATTCACTAGTAATAGTTCCCTATTAATGTCAGCACCAACTATGGAACATTAAAATCATAAGTCAACTAGTAATAATTCCCTGTTAATAAGAGAAAAAAAAAAGAGGTTTTTATATAATCATCTTCATGTTTAACTAAGAAAGTGATCAACAAATTTAGCAAAAAAACAGAAGTAGTAAACAAAAGATTATAGTGTATCGTACCACAGGAAACTAGAATAAGTATGATACTGTACAAGTATAATTATCTATTGATGTACATGATGCAGCCAAAAGACTGATTGATTCAGAGAAAGTGCAAGTTATTATTGGACCAACTACCTGGCAAGAAGCATCAAGAGTTGTGGAAATCAGCAACCAAGGTCAGATTCCTACTTTCTCACTTGCTGATTCAAATCCAAACTGGGCAATAGAGCGCTGGCCTTTTCTTGTTCAAACCTCGACATCCAACCAAGATGCACAAATGAAAGCCGTAGCTGCAATAGTGCAGTCTTATGATTGGCGAATGGTCACTGTTATATATGAAGAGGACACTGATTCGACCTTTAGCAGAGTTATACCTAATCTCCTGGAATCCTTACAAGATGTAGGAGCAGCAATAAGGCACCTTGTACCACTCCCAGCTTACGCTACTTCATTGTCAGAGCAACTTACGAGGCTTAAAAGAGACCAGTGTAGAGTTTTTGTGGTTAACACATCTTTGAAATTGGCCACTCACCTATTTCAAATGGCTGATCAGATGCAAATGATGGAAAAAGATTACGTCTGGATTGTTACTGACACAGTCACTGATCTACTATATTCCGTCAATCTTACCACCATTTTGTCAATGCAAGGTGTTCTAGGGGTTAAGAGATACTTCCATGAGATCAGTCCAGCATTTGTCGAATTCAAGAAAAGGTTCCGTTTGAAGTTCAGTGTAGAGTATCCTGAAGAAGATAACAGTGATCCTGGGATCTTCGCGTTGGAAGCCTATGACACTATGTGGGTAGTGGCAACAACGTTTGCTGAACGGAACATGCAGATTACCAACCAAAGCCAAATATTTCTGGAAAAGCTTTCCTTCATTCACTTCAAAGGAATGACTGGCAGAGTTCATATTACTGGGAGAAGATTAGAATCATCACACACTTTTGGTGTTGTTAATGTAGTAGGAAAGAGTTACAGAGATCTTGGAATCTGGACGGAAGGATTAGGTTTCTCAAAGCGCACAATTGACAAAGCTGTCTATAACTCTTCTATGCAGAACTTAGGACAAGTTTTTTGGCCTGGGGAGTCCCTGTACACACCCAAAGGATGGAGCATTCCAAGCAGCATTGAATCTTTGAAAATTGGTGTACCTGCTGAATCTTTGTTTAAGCAATTTGTAAACATATTATATGATCCTCCAACCAATAATTTTTCTTGCATAGGATATGCGATTGATATTTTCAGAGAAGTCAAAGCCCAATTACCATATTACATATCATACGAGTTCATCCCTTTTAATGGGACATATGATTCTCTGGTGGAGCAAATTTATCTGAAAGTGAGTATCACTTTTCACTCCTCTCTCCATTTCTATATGTTGTTATTGCTGTAACAATCGAGTGGTTACATAATATATTATGTCATGGAGCAGAAGTTTGATGCAGTGGTTGGTGATGTTGCTGTGATAGCTGATAGATGTAAGCATGCAGACTTCACACACCTCTACTCAGATTCAGGATTGGCAATGTTAGTACCTGCCCAATCAAAAATGCCCCATAAAGCATGGCTGTTCTTGAAGCCCTTCACAAACGCTATGTGGCTGCTTATATTGGCTATCACTATTTACAATGGTTTTGTCATATGGCTGATAGAAAGAAAAAACAGCCCGAGACTTCAAGGCTCTGCGACAGATCAAGCTGGAATCCTGATATGGTTATCGTTTACAACTCTCTTCTCTTTGAACGGTATTATATCTGAAAAACAGTTCTAATTAGCTTTAACTAAACAACCAAAAGCCTGAGTTCTAACATTGATTTATGTTACGGTAATCTGAACATATGCAGGGGGGAAACTTCACAGCAATTTGTCACGGCTAGCAATAGTAGTTTGGCTCTTTGTGGCATTAATCATCACACAAAGTTACACTGCCAGTCTTACTAGCATGCTCACTGTCAAGAAGCTCGAACCAACCATCTCCGACATCGAGACACTAAAGACTACTAATGCCATAGTTGGGTATGGGAAAGGAGCATTTGTTGCTAAATATTTGGAAGAAGTGTTAGGCTTTAAATCGTATAACCTCAAGAATTTCAGTTCACCGCATGAATATGCCCAGGCCCTCAAAACTGGAGAAATCGCAGCTGGATTTCTAAATGGTTCTTATCTTAAACTTTTCCTTGCCAAGTACTGCAAGAGCTTTGTTGTAGCAGGACCAACATATAAAGTAGGAGGATTCGGATTTGTAAGTGATCTCTCATTTCCTAACATTTTTACTCTTGCAAGTAGGAGGATTCTTTCTATAAAAATTATGAATTAAGTATGACTTGTATGGCCACTTCTCCATCAGGCATTTCCAAAGGGTTCTCCAATGGTGAACGATGTGAACAAGGCACTACTAGGAGTATTTGAAAGCGGAAAGCTTAGAGAATTAGAGGACAAAATGATTGGGTCCGAGAGATGTGTTGAAGTGGACTCGAGTAACGATGATGAAATTAGTCTGAGCCTTGACAGCTTTTGGATACTGTTCGTGTTAACAGGAGGCACAACAACGTGTGCTCTAGCTATCTATGCTCTGAATCAACTGAGGAGAACAACCAAGCTGACACTACAATTTTGTAACTGTGTGACAACGATATCGAAACACTGGAAGCATCAAAGAAAACGATTATCCAGAAAAGTCAGTGATGCAGAAATTCCCGAAGAAACATATAATGCATCAAACATAAATTCAATCTGATGTAATTCTTCTACTCATAGTTACATTTTAGACTGGAAAATATGCAACAGACTAACATGTTTAATGATAACCCCTGGTAAATTGTAATGACAAATCCATTGTTTTAGGGGTGTATCAATTATATTTTAACGGATGGATAAAAAATTATGTATTTCAAAAGAAGGTCGTTGATCTTAATTTAGTCGGAGTTTCACACAAATTCTTCAGAATTTCAGGGATTTTAGTCCGATTTCAAAAAAAACTAACAAATTCATCAAAATTTATCATTTTATCGAATACAAAAAAAATCATAAAGTTTGAATGTCATCCGATTTTAATTTATTTTTTAAAATCCAAATTCAATAACATCATATTTAAGTTACATAAATTTGTTGGGTGTACTATTTCGTGTTTTGGGTTTTTGAGTTCCATATGTTGGTTAATTTTGTTGTGTAGGCCAGATTTCATACATGACTATAATCTGACGCCACACTCACTATATGCGGCTCTGTATCAGCGGGTCTTACTACTGAAACCATTCTATCTGTTTTAAATGTATTGTCGAAAACGAAGCTTCCAAAGGAGGTTATTGACTTCATACATGCTTCAACTGCCAATTATGGCAAAGTGAAGTTAGTTCTGAAGAAAAATCGTTATGGCTTTCAGTTATTCTAATGTACTGAAACCATGGTTGATTAAGCTTGATATGATTGTTTCTTGGCAGATACTCAAGTTATTGCTGGAGGATGAAGTTATATCTCGTTCGAGGATTTCTTCTGAGGTGTGTTTTTAACATTAGTACACATACAAGTAATAATTGCAAGTACTAGCTCAATACTCATCATTAGGTCCACATGTGTTTGTATGTTAGATTATTCAAAGTTAGCTAGTAGAATTTGTCACTAGGTGCAACTGAAGGTAGACAGGAATTGCTAAATGAAGAACAATTAGCTGCTGTAGCTAAAGGGAAAGATGCTCATTCATTTGAAGTTGATCCTGCTCAGGTAACTGGATGCATCCGTTGTAATTGGAAATGTATTTCTTGCTGGGAAGTTACATTGTGTACTTATTTTGCTATAGGGTTTTGAAACAATGGGATCCGCTTTCCATCTTGGTTGTAGATCATTTTCTGAATGCTGGACAGTACATTGACCAAATAATTTTCTTAATTGCAGGTTGAAAATGTTAAACAGCGTTGCTTGCCAAATGCTTTAAACTATCCGATGCTCGAGGAATATGACTTCAGAAATGACACTGTGAGGTTTTTCTCATTTCATTTCATTAAATGATTATGTGTCCTAGCCTTCCATTTTTATTTTTCTTCTTGCCATTAGCAGGTATGTGTTTCTACGTTTATCCATAGTTCCTTTTTTGAACAAGACAGTTCAATCCTGATCTTGACATGGTTCTGAAGCCTCAGGCACAGCTACGACCCTATCAAGAAAAGAGTCTCAGCAAGATGTTTAGGAATGGTGAGGTTAATTGCGCCTCATTGATCTAATTTTGTTGATAATATGCTGTGGTTCTGGCCATGTCTATTTTGTTAATACTTGTACCATTCATTATGATAGGGACATCATGTATAACTAATTGTTCTTAACTGAAGGACTACTGGTTCTCACTAGCTTGTTCATGTCCTTTCTTTTGTGAAATAATACTGCAGGCAGAGCTAGATCTGGTATTTTGTTCAGGTGCACGTGGTTCCTGCTCACATGTTTCGAAAGGTCATCAGCATTACTAATTCTCACTGCAAACTTGGGTTAACTGGTGTGTCTGATTACATTGATTTATATGCTTCTAAAGCAGTCTTGTCTCAATCTAATAACAAACTTTGTGAATCCCAGCAACACTTGTGCGTGAGGACGAAAGAATTACCGATTTGAACTTTCTGATCGGGCCCAAGTTGTATGAAGCAAATTGGCAGGATTTGGTAAAAGGCGGATTTATTGCAAATGTCCTGTGTGCCGAAGTTTGGTGTCCGATGACAAAGGAGTTCTTTGCTGAATATTTGAGGTCAGAAAATTCTAAAAAGAAGCAGGTAAAAGGATAGGTCTTTAATTTGCTCAAGGTTCCCATATTTTGATGTGTGACACTCAACGTATGCTGAGAGTCCTGGTAAAAGTTACAAGACTGCCATATTTAACGTATGCTGGAATATGTTATAGATATTTACACCATATTCTTTTGTTTAAAGTATCTATGCATATTTCAAGACCTGGATGTAACTTAAGTGTGCTTTAAAAATTAAATTAATTGAAAGATTTTATTCTTCCATTCAAACAACGAGTTCACATCTCGCTAGGGGGTACCCGTGCAATTCAGTTGTAAGTGATATACTTGTCTCTTTACTTTGCTGTGTTGATAGGGTCGGCCTCAAGACCGAATGGCAGGTGGTAAAGAGGAGTATAATGCCTTTTTTTACTCGCTAGTATCAACAGATACACAGGTAATTCGCTATTTTCTTTGCTCATGTGGTATCTATATTTTGAGCGTAAATGTAGCATTGTAAGGTTGGCTGATGTATAGATATTCTTGAAAGAGGTGTATGCTAAATACCTTATACTAGCTATAAGCCGTGCCAAGCACGGGCCCAATATAAGTTGATATTAAAATATTAATCTATACTCTTTATTAATAAGCGAAACAATTTGAAAATAGCGCGCAGTACTAAAGTACCAAAGTACCAAATTTGGTTATCACTTAACCCGGGTTCGATTCCTCACAACTACATAATTATACGAGATTTATTTACTTTAAATTCTTTATCTTCATCCAGGGTTCGATTCCTTACAACTACGTAATTATACAAGATTTATTTATTTACTTTAATTTCTTTAGTTTTATGCCCAGTTCGATTGTCTATAACTACATAATTAAATGGTTATTTATTTATTATATATTTTTATCATTCAATTCTCGAGAAATACATTTTTAAATATAATTTATTAATAATTTATTAATACTAATATTTTAATATCGACTCATGTTCGGCCGTGCTTGGCACGGGTTATAAGCTAGTATTGATAAATTATTAAAAAATATTATTAAAAAATGTATTTATCGAGAATTGAATGATAAAAATAATATAATAAATAATCACTATTTAATTATTTAGTTATAGACAATTAACTTGTGAATAAAGCTAAAAAAAATTAAGGAAAATAAATAAATCTGGTATGATTGCGTAGCTGCAAAGAATCGAACCCTCGATGAAACTAATGAATTTAAAGTGAATAAATAAATCTTATATAATTACGTAATGGTAAGAAATCGAACTCTGGAGCTAAAGAATTTAAAGTAAATAAATTTTGTAAAATAATGTAGTTGCGAGGAATCGAACCCACATTTAGTGATAACCAAATTTGGTACTTTGGTACTTTAGTACCGCGCGACATTTTAACATTGTTTTGCTTATTAACTCCTTATATATAACTAGCTTATAGCCCGTGCGATGCACGGTTACTTAAATTTTATTTATAATTATTTTGTTTATAATTATATTTTTATTACGATGCAACACGCGATTGTTTTTTTAATATTTATAATTATATTTATTTATGAATATTTTAATATTTAAAAGTTATTAGTTTACATGATTAAATTATTGTTAAAAAAGATTTAGCCAAAAAAAAATTATAGTTAAAAATTTGATATTTATTATATTTTACACGCTCAATTTAATATTTGTTTATATTGAGTTATAAAAGTTAGATTTGGCCAATTTTACGCTTCACATGAAATTCACAAAATAATCTTTAATTTAGTTGTGGTTTAATAGTTCTTTTTCAATTAAAAACTATTCTAAAACTAAAAAGAGAATAAAGTGACGAAATTTAATGTTGAGAATTCTATTCGATTTAGGAAATTTACTTAACTTAGATATAGTTTAGATTATTAGAATAACCTTTATTAACCAAATACAGGTTTTAATGTTAAATCTAACGGTTTTCACATATCCATTTAAGATTAAACGATTTTTATTATTTTGGTTATAAATGGGTTTCCTTATTTAATTACAACTATTTTTATGTTTTAACTTTTTGAAAATCCAATCCTAATATAATATCTTTTAACTTATATCATTTTTAGATAATAATTTCTTTTCATATGATATAATCTTGATCATCTATTTTTAAAAGTATTGGATCTAACGTTGAGAATGTTTTGACGGTATTTAGGACCAAACTACCAGGATAACATCATTAATTTTTCTTAATTTTTTTAATTTTTTTAATATTTAATTTTTTTAAATATTTATTGCTAAAATATAATATACTCTTTTTTGTAATATGTTAATGATGCGGGAACTTTGAACTTTTGAGAAAATAAATTATCAATTAAAATATATTTTTTTGTAATAGTTCTTCTTTTCTTTTAAAGTAGTACACCGTGACGATCAAAATTCTGTATCAAATTCATTTTTTTTATAGTATATCCCGTAAATATCTATGTTATTATATTAAAGACTAAATAATGAAAGCTTTCTTATAAGTGTGGTCGCTTTGTTTGATCACTCAATCCATAATCGTTGGATCTTTGTTATAAGACTAAATTAAATTGTTGAGAAACGTTATATATAACAGTAAAATTATCATGTAGAATGATCTAAGATTTGAATCTACCAACAACATATTAAAATTTACAGGTTTTTTTTTTTGAAAAAAAAAAGAATTTTTTTCATTTTTTTCTTTCTCAGACATAGGTTATTTGATAATATTTTTTGTAAAGTACGATTTTTCAGAAAAGTACTATACTAATTGATTAACGAACTTTTAAAGTTTCGAATTTAATAATTTACAATGTATGTAGGTTAAAAAAGTTAGGTCTGTTCTGTAGCTGAGTCTACAATTTCAAAATACGGTTTTTTTTAACATGAATATAGTCCTGCTAACAATGAAATTAGGCCTCTATGAGTGCTTTTAAAACAAAATCACCATTTGCGTATAATTTATTGTTTAATAATAAATTATATTTGATTAATTATGATCTATAACTTAATAAAATAGGATAAAAAATATGCACAATTTTATAAAATTTTATCCTCGTATTATTATATTCTTTATTGATTTGAATTTTCTTAGATTGATTTTAATTTTTGAACATAGATTTCTAAATTTAAAATAGTTAGAAAAAAGTAATTAAATTGGCGTTAAAATAATGATGACATAATAATCATTATTAGAATTTAAATACTCACTTTACTGATTTGGGCTTTATCTTGTGTTTTAAAAATCAAATTTTGACGATTTTACACCCCACGTGAAGATAATTAAATTATTTTTAATTAAAAGATGGTTTAACAATTTTTATCTAACTGGAATTGTCCATGGAAGAGAAAAGAAAGTCACGAATTTTTTACATGGAGAATTCTATTCAATATAGAAAACTTATTTATATTTGGTATATTTGGTTTAAATTATCAAAATACACTTTTTAGAATTTAAATATAATCCTATTATAAATAAAATACACTTTTTTAATATTTGATCAAACGATTTTCATTTATCTAGTTAAGATTTAATAGTCCTTATTAATTTGGTTGTCACGATCAAAATTTTGGATAAATCCCTATTATGCTTTTTATATAAAAGAGTTTAATATAATAAGGATATTAAGTATATAACTATCTTATTAACTGCTTTTACTTTTAATGTTTCGGTTTTATTTATATTGTATGTAAAATTTTAAAATACATTATTACTTTAAAATTATTAAACAGAATAAAAATTATGTTATGCTTATATAAAATTTTATTCTCATATTATTATAGACTTTATCGATTTGAATTTGTTCTTAATTTATTTTAATACTTTATTGAAAGAAAGATAAAATTTCTATATTTAAAAGAATTAGTGGAAAAATAAATAAATTGGTGCTATAATTATAAAAAAAATATTTATTAAAATTTAGATACTCACTTTACTATTTGGGTTCTATCCTGAGTTTTAGAAATTGAATTTTGACGATTTTACAACTCATGTGAAACTAACGAAATTATCTTTAATTTAATGATGATTTAATAATTATTATCTAACTTGACCAGTTGACCTACTCATAAACCGAAAATAAAATATGGTTAATTATTATTTTATGAATATGAAACCCTCGATATTTTAATAATATTTTGATATTATCATTTTATGTTTTTTATATGTAAAACAATATAATTATAATTTGGATTAATCAAATTGCTATGTTTCTTCAGGAAAAAAATGTTTAAATTTATTCATGTACAGGAGTTCTCCTAAGTCTCTTATAACGCAGGGTCCACATGTATCATTTTTATATGATATACATGAGTATTATATTGATAATATTTAATATTGTAATCGATATAAATTGTTATCTGATATTTTGTTTAACAATTATTATCTAACTCGAACTATACATAAATTAAAGAGAAAAAATATTTAAGAATTTTTACATAGAAAAATTATAAATTATCAAAATACACTTTTTAGTATTTAAATATAATTCTATTATTAATCAGATACACTTTTTAATATTAGATCTAACAATTCTCATCGATCTATTTAAGATCTAACTATAATAATTAATTTGGTCGTATAGTGGTCGTACACGGACCATATCGATTTTAATTTTTTCTTAAATTGATTTTAATATTTTATTGAAATAAACATAGAATTTATAAATTTAAAAGAATTAGGAAAAAAATTAATTGTTGCTACAATAATAATAAAAAAAATATTAAAATTTAGATAATCACTTTACTGTTTGGGCTCTATCTTGAGTTTTAGACAACAGATTTTAACAATTTTACAGCCCACACGAAGCTAACAAAATTATCTTTAATTTAATGATGGTTTAATAATTATTATATAACTGGAACTATCCATAAACTAAAGAGAAAAGATAATTACGATTTTTTACATAAAGATTTCTATTCAATATAGAAAACCTATTTATAATTGGTTTAAATTAAAAAAAAAATTAAAATTTAGATAATCACTTTACTGTTTGGGCTCTATCTCTAGTTTAGACAACAGATTTTAACAATTTTACAGCCCACGCGAAGCTAACAAAATTATCTTTAATTTAATGATGGTTTAATAATTATTATCTAACTGGAACTATCCATAAACTAAAGAGAAAAGATAATTACGATTTTTTACATAAAGATTTCTATTCAATATAGAAAACCTATTTATAATTGGTTTAAATTATCAAAATACACCTTTTAGTATTTAAATACTATCCTATTATTAATCAAATACAATTTTTAATATTATATCTACGCTCCTCATCTATTTGAATATTTATAGTTTTATAATCCAACGGATCGTATACTTTTGGTAGTACAGTGACCGAACAAAGTTTTGGATAAGATTTCCATTACGCTTATTATATGTATTTTGATCATTTAAACCTATTATAAATGGGTTTTCTATATTGAATAGAAATCTTTATGTAAAAATTCGTAATTATCTTTTCTATTTATTTTATGGATAGTTCCAGTTACATAATAATTATTAAACCATCATTAAAATAAAGATAATTTTGTAAGCTTCGCGTGGGCCGTAAAATCTGTTGTCTAAAACTCAAGATAGAGCCCAAGAGCCCAAACAGTAAAGTTATTATCTAAATTTTAATAATTTTTTTTTTATTATTGTAGCACCAATTTAATTTTTTTTCCTAATTCCTTTAAATTTATAAAATTCTATATTTATTTCAATAAAATATTAAAATCAATTTAAGAAAAAATTAAAATCGATCTGGTCTGTGTACGATCAGTATACGACCAAATTAATAAATATAGTTAGATCTTAAATAGATCGATGAGAATTGTTAGATCTAATATAAAAAAGTGTATCTGATTAATAATAGAATTATATTTAAATACTAAAAAGTGTATTTTGATAATTTAAAATTTTTCTATGTAAAAATTCTTAAATATCTTTTATCTTAAATTTATGTATAATTCAAGTTAGATAATAATTGTTAAACCAAATATCAAGATAACAATTCATATCGATTACAATGATACCCTACAAAATAAGAGACTTAGGAGAACTCCTGTACATGAATAAATTTAAACACTTTTTTTTTGAAGGAACATAACAATTTGATTAATCGAAATTATAATTATATTATTTTACATATAACAAACATAAAAGGATAATATCAAAATATTATTAAAATGTTGAGGGTTTCATATTCATAAACGATAATTTTGAATATAATACTTATATTAAAATGTGTATTTGATTAAAGGTAGGATTATATTTAAATACTAAGAAGTGTGCTTTGATAATTTAAACCAATTATAAATTGGTTTTCTATATTGAATTGAATTCTTTGTGTAAAATTTCATAACCATCTTTTCCTTTCAGTTTATTTTATGGGTAGGTCAAGTGGTCAAGTTAGATAATAATTATTAAACCATCATTAAATTAAAGATAATTTCGTTAGTTTCGCATAAGTTGTAAAATTATCAAAATTCAATTTCTAAAACTCAAGATAGAACCCAAATATTAAAGTGAGTATCTAAATTTTAATAAATATTTTTTTTATTATTGTACCACCAATTTATTTATTTTCCCACTAATTCTTTTAAATATAGAAATTTTATGTTTCTTTCAATAAAGTATCAAAATTAATTAAGAACAAATTCAAATCGATAAAGAATATAATAATATGAGAATAAAATTTTATATAATCATAACATAATTTTTATTCTATTTAATAATTTTTAAGTAATAATGTATTTTAAAATTTTATTTACACCATAAATAAAACCGAAACATTAAAAGTAAAAGCAGTTAGTAAG
The DNA here is from genome assembly GCA_030848705.1 of Heracleum sosnowskyi. Lineage (NCBI taxonomy): Eukaryota > Viridiplantae > Streptophyta > Magnoliopsida > Apiales > Apiaceae > Heracleum > Heracleum sosnowskyi. The sequence goes on along the minus strand of CM061235.1, from coordinate 149,226,625 downwards.
ATACTTATATCAGTATATACTTGATATCCTTATTATATTAAATCCTTATATATAATAATCATAATAGGGATCTTATCCCAAATTCTTGTGGACCATTAGATCTTAACTAGATAAATGAAAATCGTTAGATCAAATATTAAAAAAGTTTATTTTATTAATAATAGGATTATATTTAAATTCTAAAAGGTGTATTTTGATAATTTAAACCAAATATACCAAATATAAATAAGTTTTCTATATTGAATAGAATTCTCCATGTAAAACGTTCGTGACTTTCTTTACTCTTCCATGGACAATGTATTTTAAAATTTTATTTACACCGTAAATAAAACCGAAACATTAAAAGTAAAATCAGTTAGTAAGATACCTATATCAGTATATACTTGATATCCTTATTATATTAAATCCTTATATATAATAATCATAATAGGGATCTTATCCCAAATTTTGGTGGACCATTAGATCTTAACTAGATAAATGAAAATCGTTAGATCAAATATTAAAAAAGTTTATTTTATTAATAATAGGATTATAATTAAATTCTAAAATGTGTATTTTGATAATTTAAACCAAATATACCAAATATAAATAAGTTTTCTATATTGAATAGAATTCTCCATTTAAAAAATTTGTGACTTTCTTTTCTCTTCCATGGACAATTCCACTTAGATAAATATTGTTAAACCATCTTTTAATTAAAGATAATTTAGTTATTTTCATGTGGGGTGTAAAATCGTCAAAATCTGATTTTTAAAACACAAGATAAAGCCCAACTTAATAAAGTGAATATTTAAATTCTAATAATAATTATTATGTCATCATTATTTTAACACCAATTTAATTACTTTTTTCTAACTATTTTAAATTTAGAAATCTATGTTCAAAAATTAAAATCAATCTAAGAAAAATTCAAATCAACAAAGAATATAATAATACGAGGATAAAATTTTATAAAATTGTGCATATTTTTAATCCTGTTTTATTAAGTTTTATATCATAACTAATCAACTATTATTTATTATTAAATAATAAATTATACGTAAATGTTGATTTTGTTTTATAAGAACTCATAGAGGCCTAATTTCATTGTTAGCATAACTATATTCATATTAAAAACCCCTTATTTTGAAATTTTAGACTCTCACAGAAGAGGCCAAACTTTTTAAACCTATATACATTGTAAATTATTAAATTCGAAACTTTAAAAGTTTGTTAATCAATTAGCATTGTACTTTTCTGAAAAATAGTACTTTACAAAAAATATTATCAAATAACATATGTCTGCAAGAAAAAATGAAACAATTCTTATTTTTCAAAAAAATCTATAAATTTTAATATGTTGTTGGTAGATTCAAACCTTAGATCATTCTACATGATAATTTTACTGTTATATCTAACGTTTTTCAACAATTTAATTTGAAAGATTCAACGATTATGGATTGAGTGATCAAACAAAGTGACCAAACTTATAAGGAAGTTTTCATTAATTAGTCTTTAATATAATAACATAGATATTTACATGAAATACTATAAAAAAAAATGAAATTTATACAGAATTTTGATCACGGTGTACTACTTTAAAAGAAGAACTATTACAAAAAATTATATTTTAATTGATAATTTATTTTCTCAAAAGTTCAAAGTTCCCGCATCTTTAACATATTACAAAAAAGAGTATATTATATTTTAGCAATAAATATTTAAAAAAATATTATAAATTAAAAAAAATTATAAATATTAAGAAAAATTAATGATGTTATCATGGTAGCTTGGACCTAAATACCGCCAAAATATTCTCAACCGTTAGATCCAATACTTTTAAAAATACATGATCAAGATTATATCATATAAAAAGAAGTTATTATCTAAAAATGATATAAGTTAAAAGATATTATATTAGGATTGGATTTTCTAAAATGTCAAAACATAAAAATAGTTGTAATTAAATAAGGAAACTCATTTAATACCAAAATAATAAAAATCGTTTAATGTTAAATAGATAGATGAAAACCGTTAGATTTAACATTAAAAACTGTATTTGGTTAATAAATGGTATTCTAATAATCTAAACTCCATATAAGTAGATTTCCTAAATCGAATAGAATTCTCAACATTAAATTTCGTCACTTTATTCTCTTTTTAGTTTTACAATAGTTTTTAATTGAAAAAGAACTATTAAACCACAACTAAATTAAAGATTATTTTGTGAATCTCATGTGGACTATAAAATTGGCAAAATCTAATTTTTATAACTCAATATGAACAAATATTAAATTGAGCGTGTAAGAAATAATAAATATCAAATTTTTAACTATAATTTTTTTGGCTAAATCTTTTTTAATAATAATTTAATCATGTAAACTAATAACTTTTAAATATTAAAATATTCATTAATAAATATAATTATAAATATTAAAAAAACAATCGTGTGTTGCATGAGTAATAAAATTATAATTATAAACAAAATAATTATAAATAAAATTTAAGTAACCGTGCATCGCACGGGCTATAAGCTAGTAAGGAGTTAATAAGCGTAAGATCTTATCCAAAACTTTGGTCGGTCACTGTACTGTCAAAAGTATATGATCTGTTGGATTATAAAACTATAAATATTCAAATAGATGAGGACCGTTAGATATAATATTAAAAATTGTATTTGATTAATAATAGGATAGTATTTAAATACTAAAAGGTGTATTTTGATAATTTAAACCAATTATAAATAGGTTTTCTATATTGAATAGAAATCTTTATGTAAAAATCGTAAGTATCTTTTCTCTTTAGTTTATGGATAGTTCCAGTTAGATAATAATTATTAAACCATCATTAAATTAAAGATAATTTTGTTAGCTTCGCGTGGGCTATAAAATTGTTAAAATCTGTTGTCTAAAACTCAAGATAGAGCCCAAACATTAAAGTGATTATCTAAATTTTAATATTTTTTTTAATTAAACCAATTATAAATAGGTTTTCTATATTGAATAGAAATCTTTATGTAAAAAATCGTAATTATCTTTTCTCTTTAGTTTATGGATAGTTCCAGTTAGATAATAATTATTAAACCATCATTAAATTAAAGATAATTTTGTTAGCTTCGCGTGGGCTGTAAAATTGTTAAAATCTGTTGTCTAAAACTCAAGATAGTGCCAAACAGTAAAGTGATTTCTAAATTTTAATAATTTTTTTATTATTATTGTAGCACCAATTCAATTTTTTTCCTAATTCTTTTAAATTTATAAATTCTATGTTTATTTCAATAAAAAATTAAAATCAATTTAAGAAAAAATTAAAATCGATCTGGTCCGTGTATGACCACTATACGACCAAATTAATTATTACAGTTAGATCTTAAATAGATCGATGAGAATTGTTAGATCTAATATTAAAAAGTGTATCTGATTAATAATAGAATTATATTTAAATACTAAAAAGTGTATTTTGATAATTTAAAATTTTTCTATGTAAAAATTCTTAAATATCTTTTCTCTTTAATTTATGTATAGTTCGAGTTAGATAATAATTGCTAAACCAAATATCAGATAACAATTCATATCGATTACAATATTAAAAATTATCAATATAATGCTCATGTATATCATATAACAATGATACATGTGGACCGTGCGTTATAAGAGACTTAGAAAAACTCCTGTACATGAATAAATTTAAACATTTTTTTTTCTGAAGGAACATAACAATTTGATTAATCCAAATTATAATTATATTATTTTACATATAACAAATATAAAAGGATAATATTAAAATATTGAGGGTTTCATATTCATAAACAAAAATTTTGAATATAATACTTAACCATCTTTTCTTTTCGGTTTATGGGGTAGGTCACTGGTCAAGTTAGATAATAATTATTAAATCATCATTAAATTAAAGATAATTTCTTTAGTTTCACATGGGTTATAAAATCGTCAAAATTCAATTTCTAAAACTCAGGATAGAACCCAAATAGTAAAGTGAGTATCTAAATTTTAATAAATATTTTTTTATAATTGTAGCACCAATTTATTTATTTTTTCACTAATTCTTTTAAATATAGAAATTTTATCTTTCTTTCAATAAAGTATTAAAATAAATCAAGAACAAATTCAAATCTATAAAGACTATAATAATATGAGAATAAAATTTTATATAATCATAACTTAATTTTTATACTGTTTAATAATTTTAAAGTAATAATGTATTTTAAAATTTTATATACACTATAAATAAAACCGAAACATTAAAAGTAAAAGCAGTTAGTAAGATAATTATATCAGTATGTACTTGATATCCTTATTATATTAAACGCTTTTATATAATAAGCATAATAGGGATTTATCCGAAAATTTGATCGTGACAACCAAATTAATAAGGACTATTAGATAGATAAATGAAAACCGTTTGATCAAATATTAAAAAAGTGTATTTTCTTTATAATAGTATTATATTTAAATTCTAAAAAGTGTATTTTGATAATTTAAACCAAATATACCAAATATAAATAAGTTTTCTATATTAAATAGAATTCTACATGTAAAAAATTCGTGACTTTCTTTTCTCTTTCATGGACAATTCCAGTTAGATAAAAATTGTTAAACCATCTTTTAATTAAAAATAATTTAATTATCTTCACATGGGGTGTAAAATCGTCAAAATCTGATTTTTAAAACACAAGATAAAGCCCAAATCAGTAAAGTGAGTATTTAAATTCTAATAATGATTATTATGTCATCATTATTTTAACGCCAATTTAATTACTTTTTTCTAACTATTTTAAATTTAGAAATCTATGTTCAAAAATTAAAATCAATCTAAGAAAAATTCAAATCAACAAAGAATATAATAATACGAGGATAAAATTTTATAAAATTGTGCATATCTTTTATCCTATTTTATTAAGTTATAGATCATAACTAATAAAATATAATTTATTATTAAATAATAAATTATACGCAAATGGTGATTTTGTTTTATAAGCACTCATAGAGACCTAATTTCATTGTTAGCATGACTATATTCATATTTAAAAAAAACATTATTTTGAAATTTTAGACTCAGCTACAGACCTAACATTTTTAACCTATATACATTGTAAATTATTAAATTCTAAACTTTAAAAGTTTGTTAATCAATTAGTATAGTACTTTTCTGAAAAATCGTACTTTACAAAAAATATTATCAAATAACCTATGTCTAACAGAAAAAGAAATGAAAAAAATTCTTTTTTTTTTTCAAAAAAAAACCTGTAAATTTAAATATGTTGTTGGTAGATTCAAATCTTAGATCATTCTACATGATAATTTTTACTGTTATATGTAACGTTTCTTAGGAATTTAATTTGAAAGATCCAACGATTATGGATTGAGTGATCAAACAAAGCGACCACACTTATAAGAAATCTTTCATTATTTAGTCTTTAATATAATAACATAGATATTTACGGGATATACTATAAAAAAATGAATTTTATACATAATTTTGATCGTCACGGTGTACTACTTTAAAAGAAAAGAAGAACTATTACAAAAAAAATATATTTTAATTGATAATTTATTTTCTCAAAAGTTCAAAGTTCCCGCATCATTAACATATTACAAAAAAGAGTATATTATATTTTAGCAATAAATATTTAAAAAAATTAAATATTAAAAATATTAAAAATATTAAGAAAAAATCATGATGTTATCCTGGTAGTTTGGTCCTAAATAACGTCAAAACATTCTCAACCGTTAGATCCAATACTTTTAAAAATAGATAATCAAGATTACATCATATAAAAAGAAATTATTATCTAAAAATAATATAAGTTAAAAGATATTATATTAGGATTGAATTTTCCAAAAAGTTAAAACATAAAAATAGTTGTAATTAAATAAGGAAACCCATTTATAACCAAAATAATAAAAATCGTTTAATCTTAAATGGATATGTGAAAACCGTTAGATTTAACATTAAAACCTGTATTTGGTTAATAAAGGTTATTCTAATAATCTAAACTATATCTAAGTTAAGTAAATTTCCTAAATCGAATAGAATTCTCAACATTAAATTTCGTCACTTTATTCTCTTTTTAGTTTTAGAATAGTTTTTAATTGAAAAAGAACTATTAAACCACAACTAAATTAAAGATTATTTTGTGAATTTCATTGAACCGTAAAATTGGCCAAATCTAACTTTTATAACTCAATATAAACAAATATTAAATTGAGCGTGTAAAATATAATAAATATCAAATTTTTAACTATAATTTTTTTTGGCTAAATCTTTTTTAAAAATAATTTAATCATGTAAACTAATAACTTTTAAATATGAAAATATTCATAAATAAATTTAATTATAAATAATAAAAAAACAATCGTGTGTTGCATCGTAATAAAAATATAATTATAAACAGAATAATTATAAATAAAATTTAAGTAACCGTAAGCTAGTTAATAAATAAAGAGTATAGATGTTGGATTCAGGAAATGTACTACTCAACTAAAAGGCAGCAATTTCTGATTGATCAAGGGTACAGCTTTAAGGTACAAGTCTTATTTATTTGAACATGTAGCCAATTATAATGTTCCTAAAAGAATATGATGGATATCTAAGACACATTCTGTTTGCAATGTGTTAGTAGCGTTACTTCATAAAAAAATACGGGGAGTTCATAACTGTTATACTCTTACTTGTAGGTAATTACAGACTTGCCTCCGCCCAAGGCTGGTCCAGAGCTGAGCTTTTATAGTCTTGGTGACCAAAATGAACTTCTTAAAGAGGTATGTTATACATATATTGTGCTTCGTACTTATCGGGAGTGGCACACCTGATGTGACTTCTACCCATATATGAGATTCTTGCTTGGACCAAGTATCATCTATGAATTCGCAGATAAAAATTAGTAATACAATAATTCAGTCACATTATCTGGTCAGAGCATCGTCACTTCAGGCACACATACTTGTGATTTGTTTGATTGCGTTCATTTTATCTCCCATCTTATGTTGCCCTTTGCGACACTGATTAGCATTCCCTTGCTGAAGATTAATTGAACTTGCAAAGCCTTTATGGTTTGAAGTGTCTGCTATGAAAGTTGTGTTATAGTCAGGGCTTGTGCATTCCTGTGGCTGGAGACTTGGTTATTTTAAGTCGCTCTGGTTTCTTCCATTTAGGTACTAAGTGCAGGCGATGATCAAGTTGGTTTGGAGATTTTAGATGAGAGTACACACTACAAAAAAAACAGCATCAGACAACACTTATCAGACAACGTAAAGTGGAAAAAGTGTTGTTCGAAATCAACAGACAAGTGTTTTTTTTGTTTTTTTTAAAACCATCGTCTGATCCAGCCTTCAGACAACGGGGTTTTGACAATTTAATTCTGTTGTCTAACAAACTGAATCAGACAAGTGTTTTTTTTATGGTGTTTTTTATGCTGTTGTCTGAAAAGACTTCAGACAATGTTTTAATTACCGTTGTTTGTCTGATTTAAATAGACAAGTGTTTTTTTAATTCTGTTGTGCAAACGAGTTGGCTCAGACAACGGTTTATAATTGTGTTGTGCAAACAAGTTGGACCAGACAACGGTTTACAAAATTATATTGTTTGAAAAGACTTGAGACAATGTTTCAATTACCGTTGTTTGTCTGATTTGAATAGACAAGTGTTTTTTTAATTGTGTTTCAATTACCGTCTGTTATCCGTAGTCTAAAGAGGAACTTGATTTGGAGATAGATCGATCAACTACATGGTTGGAGGCACGGAAGGATAAAGATGGGGAACTTGTGACAGAAGAACTCAAAATTATTGCTTCGAATATTGTAAGTTATTCATTTGTGTTATAATTAAAATTCTTGACCAACAAAATCTGAGTTACTATTGAACTACTTCATTTTTTTGTTCGTAATTTAGGAGACGATGAAACAAAGAGTTGCTAATGGAGAAGTAACAGAGGAAGGCACTGATGATGTTTTGACCATGGTGCTCGGTAAACCTGAACACCCAGGACGAGTACGCGGCCAGGGGACTCGTGTTAAACCATCTATGTACTTTGATCTTCCGAGGAAGAAGAAGGCCAAGACAATCAAAGATAAGATCCAAGAGGGTATTCAACAGTTTATGTCAGAAGAGACTTCTCGGATTATTAATGAGCGAGATGCTTATTGGGCTCAAGAGATAGAGAAGTTGAAATCAACTTTTTGTGTAAAGAATACAGGGACATATTCTAGTCCAAATTTGGGTTCACAGCAAGCAAGTTGTTGCAAGGATGGACCTTCTAATGAGGAGTTGGATTTGCAAAAAGGTGTAAAGAAGAAACTGGATCTGGTTGATAAAGATTTGTTGGAAGAAGAGAAACAAGATGAGAAGAAAACTGAGGTGGAGAATGTGTGTAAGGAAGCTGATCAAGTGCAAGCGGAAGCTGATCAAGTGATAACTCCGGTATTACCAGTTGGTGGTTGTTTGGAGTGGGAATTGGCAATTGGGTCCCGGACAAATGTTGTTGCTTATGCAACAATTGATACAGTTAGTGATGTTCTTCATGGAAAACCACTGTCAAAAGAGAATGCGCGAGTTTCAATTACTCGTGTAATCCAAGGAGCTGTTGAGATTCCTTTCCCAATCGACGATGAAATCGTGACTGTGGAACAAGCTCTTGGAACATATATTGCATGGCCAAGAGATCTAATACTGGAAGTGAATACAAGCAGTGTTCAAGTGAATCCCACTCCCACTCCGAAGGTTAAATTCTGTTTAATCCTTTAAATTCAGAATATATTACAATATTGTTAATAAAATTTGTACAACTTAGATATTGTATTTTAGATGTAAAGAATAAAACCATGCTTTATATTCTCCTTTACTTAATGGATCATTCTATTTTGGATGTAAAGAATAAAACTTAGATATTGTATTTTAGATCTTTCTATGCCTTTTTCTTAAATTTTTCCTTTTCAGGAGGCCAAGAATATTCCTGCAAAGAAGAACAAGTACAAGTTGATTACAGATTGTTTATCTAATCGAAATGTAGAGTATGCGGTTAACATGGGTGCAGATTACCCCCCTAGCTTGAAGCGTTTGTGGGTCTGGGCAAATGAAGCATTGAGGGATGGTGTTTCATACTCTTTTAAGCTAAGCGAAGAAGCTTTTGGATCAACCCCAAAACAGGTTCTGTTTTTATCAGATGTGCATGCTCTGTGTTTTGGAGGTGAAATATCAGGCTCCACTATTTGCATTTATATTCAGTAAGTGTCCAACTTCTAAAGTTTTGTAACTTTTGTTGACTTTATTAATAGTTTCTTGAATGAAATTAAGAATTTGTGTTGATGCGTGTTTATTTTTGTATATAGTTTATTAGAGGAATATTTGAAAAAACACAAGATGAACGATATGGTAGCGTTCGTTGATCCAGGCACAATAGGCTCCATCGGTTGTGGTAATTCAGCACAGAGGTCTCGTGCGCTTTCTATCAGATTCCAAAATGCTAAGCCAGGCCAATATTTTTTGTTGCCTTATAACCATGTGTGAGTACTTTATTTTTTATTTGTTCTTCCTCTACATCATCAAAATCCTATAATTTTTATTATCTTTCTTTTGGATGTAAGTGTAACATGAAATTACCTTGGAGATATAATTTACGTGTTTATAAGTGCTAATTATAATTCACTTCTGCCATTATACCCTTGGAAACTAATTTATAGTATATCTATGACATGTTAATTCATGATTTTCTAGGCACCATTGGGCGTTGACTGTTGTGAATCCAGAAGCTCAGGTAGTTTACCACATGGACCCGTTGAAGCGCCGACTTGGTAGTGATGAATGGTTAGAAGTGGTTGACAAGTTAGTATCACCAGAAACTTTATTTTGATTTTGAATCGGTTTAACAATTGATAAGGAAAAATGTCGACTTGATTTATATTGTTTTGTTGTAGTGGCATCAAACTCTACAAGGATAAAGCGAAAAAGATTTCCAAGAAGAAAATTCCTTGGGAGAATATGGCGGTATAATAATTTTCATTAATGTATTTAATAATTTATCTGTTTTCTCTAAGTGTAGACATGTAATATTTTTTTAAAATATTTTTCAGGGTGTTCCTCTCCAGCACGGGGCCACAGACTGTGGTTTGTTTGTGATGCGCTTTATGAAAGAAATATGTGAAGATAAGGAATTAAATTTTGCGAATAAGGTCCAAATTGCAATTTCCTTATTTGGTGAAGATAATCAGTACAGTATTCAATCATATAAGATTGGAAAATCAGTACAACCTGGCTTCATTTGTTTTTTGTTTTCTGTATTGTAATGTGACATTCATCGGAAAACTTACACTAGCATTGTTTCTTTTTCCAGTGGGCACGGAGGGGCAACCTGGCTTATAGCACCAGTGATATCGTTGAAATCAAGACTGATTGGGCAAAGTTCTTCATGAAGCACCACGCTAGTTAGGTGCTTGCTCAGAAAATATAAGTTGGCCATTTTGGTTATTTTTGGGTGAACATATTAAAGTACTTTTGGGAGTTCCTGTGGAGTAATTGCAGGAACCGATTTAACATGAACCTGATTTAAAATGTTATCTCTTTTTTGTGGATATGTTCATCCCAAAATATGTTAGTAGTCCTGTTAGAAATCGTGGCCAATGTTTGTGGATGTTTTTATGAATATTAGTTGGTTTATTGGTGAATATTGTTTTGAACCTGGTGGTAATGGTGAAATATTAACCTGGTGGTAATGGTGAAATATTGGTTGGTTTGTGCATTTTTTGCTTGTCGATTGAATTGTCCAATTGCTTATTGTTTGCGTAAATAAACCATTGTCTAAAATGTGATTAGCCAATGAGGGCATCTTTAATGTTTTACTTGTTAAAAACCATATCAGACAATGTCATGTCTTAGACAATATCATATTATAATGTTGTTTATCATCCAAACAAACAATGCTTGTTAAACGTAAACCATTGTGCACTGTATTTCTTACAACGGTTTAAATTAAACAAACCATTGTGTAGAGTCCCAAACAACAATGGATTAATTATACAAGAATGTTGTGTGATTTCCTTTTAGACAAGTGTGGATTGAATTAAAACTATTGTGTGATTTCCTTTCAGACAAGTGTGCATTCAATTAAAACTATTGTGTGATTTCCTTTCAGACACGTGTGTATTCAATTAAAACTATTGTGTAGCATCCTAAACAACAATGGAAAAATTCTATAATAATGTTGTGTGATTTACTTTTAGACAAGTGTGTATTGAGATAAAACTATTGTGTGATTTCCTTTCAGACAAGTGTGCATTCAATTAAAACTATTGTGTAGCATCCTAAACAACAATGGAAAAATTCTATAATAATGTTGTGTGATTTACTTTTAGAGAAGTGTGTATTGAGATAAAACTATTGTGTGATTTCCTTTCACACAAGTGTGCATTCAATTAAAACTATTGTGTAGCATCCTAAACAACAATGGAAAAATTATATAATAATGTTGTGTGATTTACTTTTAGACAAGTGTGTATTGAGATAAAACTATTGTGTGATTTCCTTTCAGACAAGTGTGCATTTAATTAAAACTATTGTGTAGCATCCTAAACAACAATGGAAAAATTCTATAATAATGTTGTGTGATTTACTTTTAGACAAGTGTGTATTGAGATAAAACTATTGTGTGATTTCCTTTCAGACAAGTGTGTATTCAATTAAAACTATTGTGTAGCTTCCCAAACAACAACGGTTTCTAAATCGACTGTTGTTGTTTCTGGTTATCAGACAACGGCGTCTAGAGATGCAGTCGTTGTCCCTCGCTCTAACACACAACAGTTTTCAAACCGTTGTCTGAGGCGTGTAACAGACGACACTCCGATAGACAACGGGGTTTGTCAGTATCAGACTACGGATAAAATCCGTTGTTCCACGGGGTCTATGAGTTGCAGGTTAGGAGCAAGTGGAAAGATTTACATGGAGTACAAGTATGATTCTTAATTCTTGCCTTAACATTCATTATTCTCTCGCTCACATTCATTGCAATTTTAAAATTAACAAATATTGAAAGATGATCAAGTTATGGGCGTGTGCTCTCTCTCTCTCGTACAACTGTGTGGATGCACTGGTGCATGTTTATGTATAATTTAGTGTGATATGATTAAAGATGTGTTTCAATTGAGGTAGAGGGTTTTAGCCTATGAATTTTAAGTCTTGTAGAGAATTTCAGTTCACCATTTTGCTCTTTATCGCTCTCATTCATTTTACGCAAGCATTGGCTGTTTCAGAACGCCAGCAAGCTTCTGCTTATTATGTATCCAGTATTCTAAGCAATCAAAGTAGGCCAATGGTTTAGACAATTACAAGCATTATATATTTACTTCTCATACTCGTATGTTTTCTGCGTTCCAAATTCTGAATTGGTGCTTTTGTGAATGATGTGTTCAATTTTTGACTGATGTCATGAAGTGATTATAAATTCAAGTTAATTTTGTATGTATATTTTTTTTTATTATACTTTTTGTGGTGCTCATGGGTCATGGCCGGTGTAGCTGCACTTAGATTCACAGTAATCTCTTAGGAAAATCTAATTGTCAGATATCGTGTTTAATTGATATTTGTATATTTTTGTTATACTTTTTTTGGTGCTAATGACCGATATAAATAAGGTTATAATCAGAAAATTAAAATTACAATATAAATTTTAGATGAGTAAGAATAAAAAAAGTTATTTAATTTGCTTATATTAACATAGTATTATTTACCCACTGCAAATTCTGCGTGATTAGAAAAATATTTTAAAAAAAATGCACATGTTTTCAGCTTGGTTAGACATAAAACTAAGAATTATACTTAAAATATACTCAAGATAGTTAGAAGGAGAATGATACCTAGAAATTAGAGTGTTAGTAGATGTTCCGGACAAATGTAGATTAAGATAACAAATTCAAGGGTATAAAATAGATTGAGATTACTATCTTGATTCAACAGCTAACTGATTATAATCGGGTCTGGTGAATTTTGATTCAACAACTAAGGGATTATAATTTGATCCGGTGAATCTTGTTTCAACAACTAAGTGATTATAATCGGGTTTGGTGGCTGATCTGTGATTGTAACGCTGATGGATATAATAATAATATATTATATATTTGGTACAATAATAATACTATAATATATATTCAGATTAATATCTTGATTTAATAACTAAGTGATTATAATTGGGTATGGTGAGTAATCTAATTTGACGCCGATGATTATAATAATAATATAATATATTTTAGTACAATAATAATATTATGATATATTTTTTATTTATATTTTGTTGAAAAAATAGAATTTTATGTGAGATAGAATTTTTACGTGAGATAGAAATTTTTTTATTTTAAAAATAATAATATAGAACTTTACGTGACATATTTTTAAGTGAGATATGATTTTAGGTGTGGAACCAAAAAAAAAGTGTGAACCAAATTTGGTATCATAATAATTTAATATATTTTAGTACAACAATAATATTATAATATATTTAATAATATAGAACTCTATGTGACATATTTTTAAGTGAGATATGATTTTAGGTGTGGAACCAAAAAAAAGGTGTGAATCAAATTTGGTATCATAATAATTTAATATATTTTAGTACAACAATAATATTATAATATATTTTAGGTTAATATTTTTTTTAAAATCTAGAATTTTTTTTAAAAAACAACATTGAACTCTACGTGAGATAGGATTTTTACGTGAAATAGGATTGTAGGGGTGGAACCAAAAAAAGGTGTGAACCAAATTTGGTACTAGGGCTGAGCAAAACCGAACTGAAACCGAAAAACCAATTCGAACCGAAATATTTCGGTTCGGTTTGGATTGATTTTTTTTCAATATTTCGGTTTTTCGGATTAAACCGAAATAAAATCGGTTCGGTTTTCAGAATATTGGTTCGGTTAAAAACCGAAAAACCGAAATTTAATTATATGTTTTTAAAAATTATATATGTACTAGATTAAAACTCGTGCGATACACGGATTGTTTGTAATAAATATTATTTTTATGTTTTAATAAGTATTAATATAAATAATTAAGGATTTGTCCATGATATTTTTGAAAAAGAAGGTATTGTAGAAATGAAAAATAGAAAAATTAATATGTTGTAGTTAAAAAAGAGTGATTGCTCGTGATTTTTTTTTGAGAAAATGGGGATTTTGTTTGAAAAAATAGAAAAAATCATGTATTTTATCTAAAAAGGTAATTGGTTATAAATGATGTTATTATTTAATAATAATTAATAATTTATTAAAAAATTATTTTGAAATTTCGGTTTTTTTAAAACCGAACCGAAAAACCGAATTATTTCGGTTCGGTTTTAGTGAAACTTCGGTTCGGTTCGGTTTCAGAAAAATGACATTTCGTATTTTCGATTTTTCTAATTCGGTTCGGTTTTTAACCGAAGTAACCGAATGATCAGCCCTATTTGGTACCATTAAAAAGGGTTTCGCTTATTAATAAAGGTTATAGATTAAAAGTTAATTGTTATCGTTTTTAATTGTGCTTAGAATTGACATGATCTCTTCTTACGAAAATTGTAGAGTTTACTCGCGAGGCACAAGTCATACATCTTTTTATGTATAATCTACTTTAAATTTTCAAAAAATTGATCATGGTACTGATATTTACGTACTCAGTAGTCCATTGTGTACTTTGAATGATGCTCAACCGGCAGCTTCCTTCAACTTTCCTATTGGCATTGTAGACACAGATACTACAGCTTAAAAGGAATTTATGACTCCAGAGTTGTTGGAGAATCATTACTCAAATAAGACTAAACTTATTGATCGAGGTCAAGCCCTAACTGATTTCCAAGTAGTCCGCAATCAATAAGACTCGTGTAGTGAAAGAAAATGAGCATGATACCTAGTTACATCTTCTCCACTGTGTTAGTCTTGCTCTCTCTGCACCAAACAACAAGCACCCAAGTGGTTATAGGTGTCATTATTGATGGTACATCTCGTGCGGGAAAGGAGGCAAATGTTTCATTGCAGATTGCTTTAGATGATATCACCAGAAAGACCGATCAAAGATTGGTGTTGCGCTTAACAAACTCCCATGGGAAACCTGCCTTGGCAGCTCTATCAGGTAAACTATATCATCTACAGCAGTTTTGCATGAGGAAAATACCAACTGCATAAAATGTCGAGCACTATCATGTCATCACTTCTCCGTATCTGGTATAAAGGTTGTAGATATATAATTTAATTTAGTAGTATTATTCATCATTAGCTTTAATATCAATCTTCATTCTGCTACAATTTGATAATCTTCATAAAGTAGGTATGCAATCTATAAAGGTTTATAGAAAATGTAAAAGAAAAAATCATGCATCAACAACTATCTAAATATACTTAGCTGGTAGCTTAGGCCAACACCAATACTCCGAGAAAGTTTTGATTCACAAGGTCATGTAAACAATGCAGCAAAGAGATTAATAGATGCGAAGGAAGTTCAAGTCGTTGTTGGACCCCATACATGGCAAGAAGCATCACGAGTTGCAGAAGTTAGTAGCCAAGGTGACATCCCTATGTTCTCACTTGCTGATTTAACTCCAAGATGGGCCATAAAGCACTGGCCTTTCCTTGTTCAAGCCTCCGTATCCAACCAAGAATTACAAATGAAAGCTGTGGCTGCAAGTGTGCAGTCTTGGGATTGGCATCGAGTCAACATAATATATGAAGATGATACTGATTCTGCTTTTGGCAGTGTCATCCCCGATCTCATGGAGTCCTTGCAGGAAGTAGGAGCAGAAATAAGCCACCTTGTACCCCTCCAATCTGGCATAGCTTCATCACTGTCTGAAGAGCTCACAAGGCTAAGAGAACAGCAGTTTAGAGTTTTTGTTGTTCATACGTCTATAAAATTGGCCACTCACCTGTTTCAGAAAGCAAAAGAGATGAAAATGATGGAAAAAGATTATATCTGGATTGTCACCAACACAATTGCTGATTTTTTCCATTCCCTCGATCTTACCACCATTTCCTCGATGCAAGGCGTGATAGGAGTAAAGAAATACTTTCCAACGTCCAGTATAAGATTTGTAGATTTCAGACAGAGATTCCAAAAGAAGTTCAGTTTAGATTATCCTGAAGAAGGAAATGATGAGCCTGGGATCTCAGCAGTGGAGGCCTATAATGTTCTGTGGGCAGTAGCACATTCATTTGGTGGAAGGAAAGTGCAGTTTGCTAAGCAGAGTGAAATGAATTTGGACAAAGTATCTTTCATTCACTTCGATGGGTTGACTGGCAGAGTTCAATTCAATGGAAGAAAATTATCCCCATCTTCTATGTTTGGAGTTGTCAACGTGATTGGAAAGAGTTTTAAAGAACTTGGAATTTGGTCCAAAGGATTAGGTTTCTCAAAAAACATAGACAACAATGCTATCCACAACTCCTCTATGCAAAACTTGGGACCAGTAAATTGGCCCGGGCATTCATTGTATATACCAGAAGGATGGGGACTTTCCAATAGCTCTGGGTTTTGGCGAATTGGTGTACCTACTGGAAGCATGCTTAAACAAATGATAAACATTTTCCATGATCCTCAGACTAACAAATTAAATTTTACTGGATTTGAAATTGATACCTTCAGAGAAGTCATGGCCCGGTTGCCATACTACGTGCCATATGAATTTATCCCTTACAGTGGAACGTATGATTTTTTGGTAGAACAAGTTTACCTAAAGGTGAGTGTCAATTCTCATTAATGTTGTCTTCTTAGCTATGTTATTATAGTAATATTAGAGTTATACTGGTATTTTAACAGTCATTTGGTATTGAATACAATCTAGCAGAAATTTGATGGAATAGTTGGTGTGAGTGTGATAGCCGATGGATATAAATATGCAGAATTCACATGTACCTATACGAGGTCATCACTTGCAATGTTAGTACCTGTCCAGTCAAAAACGCCCTCCAGAGCTTGGCTTTTCATGAAGCCCTTCACAAAAGCCACGTGGCTGCTCATATTGGCTATAACCATTTACAATGGCTTCGTCATATGGTTGATTGAGAGGAACCACAACTGGAGACTTCAAGGTTCAGCAACGGATCAAGCTGGAATCCTAATTTGGCTATCCTTTACCACTCTCTTCTCTTTGCAAGGTAATATGTGCAATCTCTCATTATGATGTCCGGCTGCTACTGTGACAATATACTCTAATTGTTTGTCATATGCAGGGAGACTTCATAGCAATTTGTCACGTATAGCTGTAGTGGTCTGGCTCTTTGTGGCGTTAATTATCACACAAAGTTATAGCGCTAGTCTTATTAGTATGCTCACTGTCCAGAAGCTTGAAGCTAAAATTTCTGACATAGAGACACTGAAGACTAATAATGCAATAGTTGGGCATCCAAAAGGATACTATGGTAACTTTTCAGCTCACAAGAAGAATATGCTGAAGCGCTTAAAACTGGAAAAATTTCAGCAGGGTTTATAAATGCTTCCGATCTTAAGATTTTTCTTGCCGAGCACTGCAAAAGCTTTGTTGTAGCAGGACCATCATATAAAGTAGGGGGACATGGATTTGTGAGTAATCTCATCCCAATTAAGATGTATTACCTGAAACTTCAACTGATATGGTAGTCTGGATGTTTATTTAAAAGTATGCATTTAAAATTATACGAACTACTGAATCTGACTTTGAATTCTATTTCATCAGGCATTTCCAAAGGGTTCGCCAATAATAGCTGACTTAGACAAGGCGCTGTTGGAATTCACTGAATGTGGGAAGCTTCGAGAACTAGAGGACAAGATGATAGGAGAAGAAAGATGTGTCGAAGCGGACTCAAGTAATGATGATGAAGTTAGTCTAGGCCTTAATAGCTTTTGGATTCTTTTTCTGTTTACAGGGGGCACAACAACATGTTCTCTAGCAATCTATACTCTGGATGGACTTAGGAAAGCTAAAACATCTCAAGTAGAAAATAGTGGCATTTTGACAGCATTATTAAAATATTGGAAGCATCAGAGAAGTCGATTTACCAGAAAATTCAGTGATGTGGAAAATTCAGATCTTCCTAATGCATAGAAGACGGACACAAGCTGCGTAGTTGTTCGAGGTCATATCTATAACACTCAGCTATTCTATTGTTGAAGCAAAATGAAACTCCAAGTGACCTAGTACAGATACAAATGAATCGAATTCAGAATCGAACTTATTCACGACCCACTAAGCTACTCATGAAGCAAACACGATCAGATCATTGTAATTATGGTTATTTCCAAGTTCTAACCACTAGATGCATGCAAATAAGTAATGTAACTATAGTTATATTAGACATGGTTAATTATCTATCCATATGAATGGTTAATCCTCCATATCTACATCGGTGGGTTATGCCGAATTAGCTTATTGAAATCACTATATTCTTGTTAAAATGTATATTCGTCTTTTTGACAGAATGATGATGTAAATGAAGATTCTAAGAGGTGTCATTTCTTTTTATATACTTGTAATTTTCAAGGGATACCCTCTGTTTTGGGTAATACAAAATCAGTGATATTCATCTTTAATCACATCCCAATTTGATTTTAACTGGTCTAGGCATGCAGATTAGTGGCTTGACAAAATCAACATCTTGGAGCTTCCAAGGCAGAGGTAGTAAGAAGTTTCCTCACAGGAATTAGACACACACACACAGACTACACCAGCTATTTGGTATTTCATACGATCTAGCAGAAATTTGATGGAATAGTTGGTGTAAATGTAATAGCCGATAGATATAAGGTATGCAGAATTCACACACACCTATACCAAATCATCATTGTCAATGTTCGTACCTGTCCAATCAACAATCCCCCACAGAGCTTGGCTATTCATGAATCCCTTCACAAACTCCATGTGCCTGCTTATATTTACTATAACCATTTACAATGGCTACGTCATATGGTTAATTTGGCTCACCATCCACAAGCTTGAACCAAAAGTCTCTGACCGAGACGCTAAAGACTAACAATGCGATAGTTGGAGGATTTTATGCCAAATATCTGGAAGAACTGTCGGGCTTCAAATCAGAAAACTTGAAGAGTTTTAGCTCGCAACAAGAGTACGCTGATGCCCTTAAAAGTGGATGCAGCAGGGTTTATGAATACTTCTCATCTTAAACTTTTTCTTGCCAAGCACTGCATGAACTTTGTTGAAGCAGGACCATCATATAAAGTAGGGGGACAGGGATTTGTAAGTGATTTTTCGTCCCATTTAAAACTGTAGTAGTCTTTCTGTTTATAATAAGCAAGGGCGGAGCCACAGCCAAGCTTTGGTGGGCTTTAGCCTAGGGTAAAAAAAATATATGCAATTTTCTTTTATTGTTTAGCCCAAATTTAATAATTTAGCCCAGTTAAGTTTTAGTCCAGAAAGGGAGAAGAGAAGACGTAGTGTGCTGCATCAATGTACCCCAAGCCCAAAATAACGCCAATGCAAGAGACAAACCCAAGGTAATGTTTTGCTACTGCTTGCTGCTGCTATGCTACTGCTTGGTGCTCCTAATCAGTAAACTTTCTTTTCATCTTATTGCTTGTTATATGTTTAATAGCCTAGGTAAAATTATTTTCCTGGCTCCGCCCTTGATAATAAGCATGCATATAGAACTGTACCATGGACTAATAAATATGATTCTGAATCCTATTTCATCAGGCCTTCCCAAAGGGTTCACCAATTATAGCCGATGTGGACAGGGCACTAATGGAAGTAACTGAATCTGGGAAGCTTCAGAATTAGAGGAGAAAGTGGTTGGAGAAGAGAGATGTGTTGAAGCGGACTCGCGTAATGATGATGAAGTTAGTCTAGGTCTTAACAGCTTTTGGATACTCTAGACGGACTTAAGAGAGGTAAAACGTCTCCACTAGAATATAGTAGCATTCTGACAACAATGTCAAACTATTGGAGGAATCAAAGGAAAAGATTCTCCAGAACAATAAGTGATGTAGAAATCTCAAATCTTCCTAGTGCACAGAAAACAGAAACAAGTGCAATAGTCCAGGAACTTAATAAATTACATGTATTCTCAGCTATCCCATTTCCGAAGCATTATTAAACCACCACAAACACAAAAGAAACAAATACACTGACTTAGTCATCATCTCCAGCAATCCAGGCACAAATCGAAAAAGATAACATCACTAACAATTAGATTCATGCATGCAAGTGTTGTTAGTGATAGTTGTATATTTACATAGTATTCTTCTAAGGCTTTATGACCTTTTGGCCCTTCAAGTATGGACCAGTGTACCTATAAACCCTTCAGGTATTAAAGCGTATCTTTTCGCCCCTCAGGTATCCGAAACGTACTCTTTTGCCACTCAACCGGTACAGAATTAAAAATCGGGTTAAAACGTTATAAACAGCAGGGGATAAAATCGGAAAGTTTGTTTATGTTTTCCCTCCAGCACTGAGAGTTACGATCCAAACTGCATCCTTGACTCCCCATCCAGTGAAGTTGTTCAGCTAGTGGCAGCCCAACAGTTTTCCGACTCTCCTGATGTGGCCACTAGAAATTCTGATTCCTCTCTGTCCAACTATCAGTCAGATTACTTGGAAGGTCATTTTACAGGTGGGAACGCGTTTCTCAACCTACTGCAGTCTTCTATGAAGAGATCTTCCAGATTATGTAACCTATCCAACATGGAAACTGGGATCACGCTGTCCAGTTTGCTACACTTCTTTACTTCGAGGCTCTTCAGTTTGCAAACGGAGGAGGATACAACATTATCTTTACTATAGTGCTCTCCCCAAATATCAGTGATTTCCAAATCTTCGATAATCAACTCATTCAAGGAAGGGAATGCAACCTATAGCATATACATCCCAATACATTTACTTAGTATAGAACATAGAAGACGGTCAGGTATAAAAGTAAACAAGGTAAAGCATACCATTCCGTCAAATAGAGGTTGAAATTGAACAGAAGAGATCGAATCCATTTCTTTCTTTTTCCTGTAGAAGCTTGTGGGACTCTGCAGTGAGACTAGCGTCAGTTTTTCAAGCTTGGAGAATTTCATGCTTTCGGGTTGTTGGAGATCCCCGAAGAAAAACAGAGAGGAGAGCTCACAGTTATTAACTTCCAGCTCCGTTAAGGCTGGCATATAGCACTCATAATTTGCACCGCCCATGAAACTTTTGAGGTTTGGCAAATTTTTAAAATCAACTGAAATCAGTTGCGAAAGTTCAATAACGGTCTTGGAATCCATTTCATCATGTTCATCACCTCTCACATCCTCCACAATTTCTTCCAATAAATCACAGTCTGATATATTTAGTGTTTGGAGTTGTTTTAGACTTCTAAAGCCTGAAATTGTAAAAAGAGCAGAGCGTCCACAATTATTAACTTCCAGCTCCTTTAGATTTGGGAAGTGTAGGGATTTCAGCTCACGCCACCAACAACCAGACAATTCTAATATTTCCAGATTATCTAAATGCAGTTTCCATGTACATGGAAGATGCATCTGTTTATCACTGCTTATTCGTAAAATCTTTAGTTGGTAAGTAGAATCTCCTCTGCCAAAATCTATCGCTTCCAAGTTAGTCTCCCCACAATCGATCGCACAGAACGTTTCCAAGCATGGGAACTCAACCTGGATGGGGAGTCAAGGATGGGGAGTCAAGGATGCAGTTTGGATCGTAACTCTCAGTGTTGGAGGGAAAACATAAACAAACTTTCCGATTTTATCCCCTGCTGTTTATAACGTTTTAACCCGATTTTTAATTCTGTACCGGTTGAGTGGCAAAAGAGTACGTTTCGGATACCTGAGGGGCGAAAAGATACGCTTTAATACCTGAAGGGTTTATGGGTACACTGGTCCATACTTGAAGGGTCAAAAGGTCATAAAGCCTTCTTCTAATGAGGCATATTATCCTATGATAGAATAATTAAAATACAAACTAGTAAATACTTCACTTGCCTAATTAGTAACCAATTTTTTGGATTAATATTTTCAGACCTGCCTAACCTCATTCTTAAAATTTAAAAAAAAAAAAAAAAATCACAGTCCCAAACACAGGACACATACATAATTGTTTGGTTTACTTTTATAAAAATAAGTACCTGTCACTAAACAAATTTTCAAAAAATTAAGTTTAATCAAACACCTAAGATTTTATTTTCAAAGCAAAACACACCTCTAGATCAATTACATGAATGTTTGCTTTCCAACCTAAAATCAATTCTAGTTACTGATATTTTTACTAGCCCGGGTAATTAAAAAAATATTTAATAATAATTAAAAAAATAGATTTAAGATTGAATATGTTAATTCTCAAAAAACTAATATTAATACAATACGTGCATCTGTTATGTAGATTATGAGATAATATGCATTTATTGTTTCCAAAACTTAAAAAATTATTTCAAATTTTAATTAATAAATTTATCATAAATAATATTATTGTAATAATGATATTTAAATTATTTATATTTATATGATAAATTACACTACTGAACTTATCAAAAAATAAAGATTACTCAAATAAGTCTTAATAGACTTTCCATACATATTAGAAACAATATTAATGATAATTAAAGTAAAAATTCAAATATATTATAATTAAAAATGGGTCATGCATCAAAAATAAGTGTGGATCATGTTCAAAATACCATACCTAAAACGGATAATTTAGTGGGTCAAATTTCAATAAAAAAATTATTCGAGCATACTAAACTGACAGATAGATATACCAATTCATTTAATCAATAAAAACTCTGTCCCATTTTTATTATGTGCAATCAAAAAATTATATTTTATTCAATTACAGTAAATAGATAAATAGTTACTAAATAATTGTATTATTTTTTATAAAAATTAACATAATTTACCATATTACTTAAAAATGAACAACAATTTTGGGACAAAGAAATTTGAAAATATTGAACAATAAAAATGAAACGGAGAGAATATTATTTTTAATTAAAAAATAAATAAAAGCTCATATACTTTAACTTAATTAATTTTTTAATAAATTATTAAAGCACTAGTACAGTTAGCATTTTCTGTATGCAACTATCACAGTATATATCATTTTACTGCATTTCAGCCCTCAAAACACCATTTACAATTTCATTTCCTCCATATCTCCGATCTCAACTTCGCCGTCACGAAATTCCGGTCAACGTTCTTAAACTCCGGTGAGCCACTTCAACTAAAACATAAGTATTGTTTTTCAATTATTAGTTGATAATTGTTGGATTTAAAAATGTTTAGATGATTAGAATATTCAATTATTGATATTATGCATGATTTGATTAGATAACACTGTTACCATTCTCATTTCTTTTGATCTTTTTGTATTAATGTATATAATGGTCTAGACAGGTAATTTTATAGTTGTTGTAGTGTATGTGTTTGTGGAAATGCCCCAACTAACTAATATTATTGACAGAAGAATTACACACTTTGTCTCTGTAGTTGTGGTTTTTATTAAAAGCCCGAAACCCCGTCTTTCTCGACAATTAACAACACCTTAGATTTCAACCAATTTAGAGAAATGGATTTTTAAAGATTTGTGTTTTTGGTCTCGAAAGAAATGGAAGTTGAGGGTAACGGGGTTGGTTTTAAAATGTTGCGTGTAGGTGGCAAAATAGTGAGTTGAAGTCTTGAATGTTTTGATCAGTGGAACTGGGATAGAGTGGTTTGAGGGATTTGAAGATGGGAGTCTCCGTTGGGAGTTGTGTGAGCTTATGGTTCGGGGATTCCGTTCTTTTTGTATGTGCAGACTGCAGAGGATTCTGCAGTGTCTGAAGCAAATTATGTAGTCCTAGTGATATGTAAATTATGAAGAAATTTATGTATGTGAGCTTATGACCCACTTCGTAGTATACATCTTGGCAACATCTTATGTATATTAGGCTGCATATGCAAATTATTATCTTGTAATTTGTTTTTATAAGCATCTTCATTTCCACAAATTGGCTACTTAATCAAGTGGTGTAACCATAAAGTTCCATTGTCATGTTAGGAGGTAATGTAAATATTTTTTTTAAGTAAAATTAAGTTTAAAGTATCTACTATGTAGACCTATCACCTATGAATAAAGTAATAGTCAATGTTAGAATTTTTTTAATGCATTTCATATCTTTTTAACATGCAAGTAGGACTTGAATATTATAATTTTGATGGACATGATTGTATATCTGTGTTTGCTACATTCGACAGCAGAGATGTCGTTCATGAAAGGAGATCTACTGGCCAAAACTAGGAAGCTTGTGAAGGGTTTGGCCAAAGCTGAGCCTGTTTGGCTTAAAGCCATGGAACGGTATGTCTTTATATTGATGGGCTATATTGACTTTTATGTCTTGTTTCTGTTTCTGGACCTGAATATATTGTAACACTAAATGCCTAGAATTGTCCAAAATTTTGTGCAAAAACTAACAAAATCACCATACTATCTGCATTTCTATTGTTATTCATTACTCTTACAATCACTTTTATGAACATCAATTTACCCCGCATCCGTTGTATGAATGTTGTTGGGAATTGTTCATTTGCTAAGAGCTTCCTTTCTAAATTTGCTTTGGGTTAGATTTAGGAAGCATGTATCTATTAAGTCATCAGTCATTACTTGTACTAATATTATAAGTTTTTACTTTTAGCCCCCCTCCAATTAATCATATTATATAATGTGTTATTCAGGGCACCCCCTGTGACATTCCCTCGTGCCGAGAGCAAAATAAAGACAATCAGTCTTCCAGAGGATGTTTATATCAAAAAGTTCTTCGCAAAGCACCCAGATTCTAAACATGAAGATGCTTTCAAGTACTATTTGCTTTATCCTTGTACATTCTCTATGTCATCGACTACTTATGGCGTTCTTGTTTCATCTAATGCGGCCAACTTTTAAGTTCATGTGAAGTTCTATTACTTCTATTGGAACTGTGTTCTTATTATATGTATCCAGAAGTCCTTTCTTTTTGGGGAAGAATATTGAAGTTTAATTGTTATATGAATAACACATATAAAAGGAAATCTTGAGCTTGCACATTAATAATTGCCTATTTCCATTGTTCAACAGGTTTTCTGATTTTGATGCCCCACCTGCTCGTATATTTGGTTGGCGGGTCCTTGAACTAAAGGAGCAGGGTGTGACAGAGGAGCAAGCTATGGCTGCAGCAGATGTAAGTATTTTTTACTTTTTAACTTCTTAACTATGTTTGCTTTAATTTCATGTCCATGCTTTGTTTTGTCGGGTTATATGGTCACTCTAAAACTTGCTATTCCATCCCTCTAGATGGAATATCGGACAGAGAGAAAAGCCAGGAAGAAAGCATACACTCGATTGAAGCAAATTGCACGTCTACAAGGGAAGAGGCCTCCTCCAAACCCATATCCATGCCCTATTAAAGAGATACAAGCTGAAGAGAAGAAATATATCAATGAGCGCTTCTATGATCCCGAGGTACGCAAAATTCTGGAGAAGATTAAAGCAGAGAAGAATGCTGAGATGCAGGAAAGGAGAGGTGGGGGTGGAGGTGGAAATGGCTTTTAAATTTTGTTTACGAGTTTTAGAAGATGGACATGCTTTCAGCGGCGAAGATTTATTAATTGGGTAATGTTTGTCCTGCAAAATGAATTGAATGTGTTATCACAAATTATGTAGGTCATTTGTTTTGGCTCTCTATGATTAATAGATCTAACTGAATAAGAATGAGAAAAAACAAATTCCAAGTATTGATTATTATCCCAACAAATGGAATTATGAAAGATATTTTTCGAAAGCTGAAATGTACGTAATGTAGTTTGTTTTCATTTTGCATGAAGGCATAATATGAATGTGTTGATCATATATCCTGTACTCTGAATATAAAGTATAAACACTCTCTCATGCAACACTTGGGGTAGAAATAGTACTATGGTTCAATTTTCCATCAGAATAGCAGACAGATGAGCGTAGCCTGTGAAGTATTAACTAATCGGTAACTTTATTAAACACTTCATATTTTTTTACAGAAAGTTCAAAAAAATCAGTAGTAAATGTATCCGCATCTAAAAAATTTTATATAAAGATTCTAGAATAATTTTTATCAAGAGAAAAATGTAAATTATAAAATTCGTGGTAATTTGTTTAAAAAAAAAATTAGAAGACGGGCTCTCAAGTAACACAGCAACACAGAAAAAGAAAAATATAATTAATTAGTAAATGGGCTCATATGGCCCAAATGTTAAATTGAGTCACAGGTAAATGCTAGTCCAATCAAAATCTTTCAAGAAGCCCAATAACAACCCTTCAATCCAATTGAAAGCCCTAATTTGTATATATCTGCTCCTCCTTCATTTGTATGTTTAGATTCTCATATTTTCCGGCCGTCGCTGCACCTCCTTCACTTTACTCCGCAACCCATCTCCGGTAAGTCTCCGATAAACCCACGTCTATAATATTAGCTAGCTATGTTTTTTTGTAGAACACACAGCACACTTCAGTGATATATGTATGTATATTAGTAACTTTACTGAAAATTTGATGTTAATTTGCCTTAAAATCAGTAATAGCATGAAGTTTAGTAAATTATATAGCTTAATTTAAGATGGGTATTTGTTTTTTTATGTAAAAGATTGTTTCTTGATAGTTAGTTACAGTTTTTATGGTAGCTTTGTAGTGTATTACAAGTTTTATATGTATAGGCAGTTGAATTAGTATGTTAATTGTTGGAAAGAAGTGATTTTGACTATTGTGGTGGTTGTAATGAGCTCAGAAATGGTGAGACCTTACGGTGTTAAAGGAAAGAAACGAAAGAAGAATCGAGAAGTTTATGATAAAGAAGAAGAAGTACATGAAGAGATTGAGGTTGGAGTTGATGATGAGGAAGAGAATGTAGCAAAGAGAAGTAAAGCGGAAGAAGATGAAGATGAGGCGAAAGCACAACAAGTTGCAGATGAACTTTCTGGGATTCCAATTGGTCCGTTGGATCAGGATGATAAGAAGAATGGTGTTATTTTTATTCTTGAAAGGGCTTCTTTGGAAGTTGCTAAAGTTGGCAAGGTTACTATTTTGCCCAAATTTTTTTGTTGTTGAGATTTTTTTACAATAGATTAGGTCATGAGTTAGTGAGTTCTTTTATTGCGTTTGAGTAAGTTGTTACTTTGGTTGACTCGTGCAGACTTATCAGTTACTCAACTCGGATGAGCATGCTAATTTTCTGAAGAGAAATAACAAAAATCCTGCTGATTATAGGCCTGACATTGCTCATCAGGTTAGTTATCTTCAACTTTTGTTACTGTCCTTGTATGTAACTTGGTTTTTTATAACTGTTTACAGTCATACAGATATTTGATTTGCTTGATTCTGTCCTGATGCATTATGAATATTGTGCCAACATTTTATAGATAGTAGTAGCGATATTGTTTTCTGAACATTATTAGTATTACTAGCTTAGCCTTAGACATACACTCTTACTACTTGCTATACGTTATCAAGGTTGATAAATCAAGGTAACTTTGTTTCTTTTCTATGCATGAGAAGTATAAGCATTGCTAGACTATGCTCTGTTATTGTAATTTACTAGGAGTGTTAATCTAAATTACCAGTTTCACTATGTTCTTAAACATTGTTGGATTCTACCTTCTTCAGTGTAGTAATAGTTCACTATATGATTATCTGATTTACATGTGTCCTAATTATTACATTTCAGGCTATGCTAATGATTTTAGATAGCACATTGAATAAGGCTGGGAAGTTGCGGGCGCTATATGTGAGAACTGAGAAAGGTGTTCTTTTTGAAGTTAAACCACATGTTCGTATACCGAGGACGTATAAGCGTTTCTCGGGTATCATCTGTAAGTTAAAGTGTCTGCCCTTGTCAATTATTTCGGGAATTTGATATACGTTTTGTGTTGAATTCTAACATGTTTGATGACCAATGCAGTACAGTTGCTACAGAAACTTAGTATATCTGCTGTGGGTAAGCGTGAAAAGCTTTTGCGTGTGATCAAGAACCCTGTTACCCAATATCTGCCTGTAAACTCTCGCAGAATAGGTAAAACATTCTCTTTCATTCATTTTTCTTTCTCATAGTGTCTTCCGTCCTTGCTGTATCTCATCATTAATGTTATTCGTATCAGGCTTCTCACATAGTTCAGAAAAGTTGGTTGATATCGGGGACTATGTGAATGCCGTTAGCAATGATGTGAACCTTGTCTTTGTGGTATGCTGAACTCTGATCTTTTTTTTATATTATGATGTACTTCTTTTCCAAGATAGGATTGTGATATTAATAAATTCACTAGTCATTACCCTTACATTTTGTGTTATATTTTGTGTAAATAAAGCTGAAGTAGAATTTTAAATGAAATACCTCAGTTATGAATTATGGATAAGAAAAACTATGAATGGCTTTCAGAAGTGAAAAGGGTTATTGATTTTGTTATGACGGGATTTTTTGTATGAACTTATATGTACTAATTCCCTGCAAACAGCTTGGTGCAATGGCCCATGGGAAAATTGAAAAGGAGTTTGTAGATGATTTTATATCAAGTAAGCTGTTTTAAATCTTATATATAACTCCATCATTCCCCGACCTCAAAAATGAAACTAATTTATTTGTCCTTTCTTTTATTGATTATATATTCTGTGTTTGTGCAGTTTCTGCTTACCCATTGAGTGCGGCATATTGTATTTCTAAGATTACGAATGCTTTGGAACGGAAATGGAAAATTTTGTAACTCTATGATTCGAGATTCTTGCAGTTTGGCCAAGATATAAGAAGTGGCATACACATCAGCTTGTAACATTTCTTATATATTTATCAAGTATTAACGTATATGTAATTTTTGGAATCTGGATATTGTGCTGTTGTTTGAAATGAGAAATATACCCTTTCCCTCCCAAATTTATGCATGTTCCTTTTCTAGGTATTAGATAAGATTCCTAAAGCATAAAAAAATGAAGCATTTTTTTCTAACTGGTGATTTTTTTGTTATTGAACTACAACTTAAAGTGTTATTTGTTAGACTTTCAGATGGCTTGAAAACCCCATGTCAATATGGTTTTTTCCCAAGAACTAGAATTAATTTCACATAAAAAAAATCAAATTTTGGAAACAAAAGAAACGTTAGATTTTGCAAGTCAAATGACTAAAGAAGGTCAAGAGAAAAAATATATCATTCAACGAAAATTCCATTACAATTGTGTTGCAAGTGATCTTGTGAAAACCAAAGATAACTTTTGAACTTTAAAACTTAAAACAAAATAGATCGCATTTGTCTCAATACATCTGCAGTAAACATGTAAAACAGCTGAATCCAACCTTTTCAGTTCCCAATATTTCTAATTTCTAGTCTACTTGCAAAACATCGAAAAAGTGAACACATAAACCTAATGACTGACGACAGTGCCCAGTTGCATGATTGAAAAAGATGAACACGTATAAACCTAAAGACTGATGACAGTGCCCAGCTGCATGTGAAAATATAAGCATTCATAACTTCAAGTTGAGATCAACAACATCTGTTTGTTTGCCGTTGCCGTTTGCAGTGCCATCTGGTAGACCATTTACTGCACTCGCTGCTGGTAAGAAATTATAGAAGGGTTGTCGAATTGATCGCCCCACTTCTGGCCACTTGACTGGCTCATTAGCAGTATCCTGAAACTTCAAATTCAGTAGTTGTTTACTACAACAGAATAACGAAACTTCAAGGCCGTCCAAATGAATGTAAATAAATAGACTATTTGAACTTTGCCACTATGGTATGATACTAGAGATGTACTATTCATATTCTATGGTTCTCTGACAGGTAAATTAGTAATGAATTTAAACTACATATGGTGTTGCTAGGAGGGTAACTATTTAACCGTGACTTTTTTTTTTTTTGTTAAATAAAAAATTTTATTGCTAAAAGACAATAAACAAGATAAGAGGGACAATAACCGTGACTTGAGTCTTTAAACAGATCGTAAAATTGTATGACATCTGCTCAAATTAAAAATGTGATCTTGAATGGTGAATGTAAAATGTATCCTAAAAATAGTTGAATAATACAAAGTTGTGTTCCGTGTTTCACCTGATAAGGCAGAGCATCAAAGTCTGGCACTTCTTGGCAGTGGTGGCCTAAATAAGATGATGGAAGCTCTTCCCTTGGAGGTGCCAGTGTGAGAAAATCTCCATTAGAACCTCCAAATTCTTTGACAACTTTTTTATTTTTCAGCTCTGGCTTACCATTTGAGCTCAAAGGAAATTCTCTGAGAAGTGGTGAAAAGAGACAAAGTCAAGATCCTTTGATTGCTTAGTTATTTCCGGAGTCTAATTCATAGATGATATTTTAAGCTTACCTTAAAAACAGTGCGTTGGCTGGTGGTTCAATAGTAGAAATACCATCATTGCTGCATGGAGCAGCTTTATCTTTTCTGGGGATAAGAGAAGCAGATGCAGGAGGATGTTTAATGTTAGAGGGGCCAGGAGCATCTTCTATAATGAACTGATACGGCCTCTTCATGCCAGCCATCTGGTTAGTATCATAAAATATTTAGCATAGCTTAAAGAAACAAATCAAAGTAAAAGAAAACTGAAATGTATATTTAACATCAGTACAAATACAGTTATTGTAATTCTATATGCTCCTCTACAGAATAACATGTATTCATGTCTACAGCCGAAACTAGAGAAAATTCTAGAGGCTTGTATGCTTACTAGCTGAATACACTTTTGAAAAATCAGGAGATGAATTTCAGATTCTCAATGGTACATGGTGAAATAAAAACTTGATCTTTAATGCATTAACAAGAAGATTACATAGCAGATGCTTGAGCTTTCCCGTAGATAACCAAGTTTCGGAAATTAAAAAAAAAAGTGATAAAGTACGATTTGTACAATTCCAACGAGAAAACAAAATTAACCTTGCAAGTTTATTAACATATAGTTATGAACGATAGACTAGGAGAAAGGTACCCTTTCTTCTTCCTGCCATAGAGGTGTGCTATATATTTGGTTTGAAGGGGGCTCAATCTGTACATTCGACACAGATGATTTTAGATTGCCGGAAGGAACATTCGCCTGCAATTTTGCACATTAGATTTCATCTTCAGTAACATATCAAAAGCATTTATATTTTTGGTAATTGTAACAAAAGCATATATAAACTAAGAGTTGGAATTCGACTTGACTAACCATAGGTGAAGGACAGGGATGCTGAAATTGTTCAGATCTAAGCACAATGCCGGGAAACGACCAAACTGGGGTTTTAGTTTCATAAGGCAAATTCCCATTAGAATGAATGGCTAAGCTAGGATATTCGAACTTTGGACTCTCTCCATTGCGACTATATTCGCTATTCCATAATTTTCCCCAATTGCTAGCAGCAGCATTGTTGGACAACAAAACCGAACCCGAATCAAGATGCTTGGAATCACTTTTCAAGAACAAACCAGGCTGTCCATGTATCGAATTAGGCAACTGCAAATTATTTAGTGATACATCAGGCACATCCAAACAAGAATTACCCATGTAAACAATCGAATTAGCTGATGGCAAAACCGCATAAGTTTGCGATAATAAACCATCTTTCTTTTGCTGTTCTTCTAATCTAATCCTCTCAAGTTGAGCAACACCAAGACCCCTTTGTGGGATCTTTTTTTGCTTCAATTTTTTACAAGATCTAGCAGTACTACTACCTCCACCACCACCACCATTAGCTCCACCACTACTACTATTACTATACTTTTGGGCTTGTTCTTCTTGAGCCATTTTTACTATACCAATCCATCTAATCACAAGAATATATATACATACTTTATACCCCAAAATCTACCCAAAAATCTAAAACAAATAAAAATCCAGAGGTTTAGGAAATTACCCAGATAACAAAATCTCAAGAAAAATAATTAAGAAAGAATCCAAAATTAATATCAACAGGATTACATTCTTAAAAAGCTAAAATCTTGAAATATCCCAAGATTAACAAGAAGATCATGATAATATAAGCAAAGATTACAAAATATACAATAAAGAGAGAATCTTTATAGGAAAAACAAGATTTTGTTTGAGCTGTACTAACACAATAATAATCACAATAATTCAAGAAAAAAAGAAAGATAGATAGATACAAAAAAAAATGTAGAGCAAGATTGAGTAAGATAAATACATACTACAATGTTGTTGGGTGACTAAAGTGTAGGCCAGATCCTCGGTCTACTCTCCTGCTTTCACTCCTAGTACATCGACTAATCTGTAGAACTTTCCATATCCTCTCTCTGTGTGTCTATATCATAGCCGGATCCACAGAATATATGTCCAATATTTTATGCATGTACATATCTATTGTAATTGTATATTTGTATGCATCTCCTGTTTAATGTGATCAAATGTAGATGCACATTCTGTAAGGAAATTTTCTTACAGCCTTTACCATTTGTGCAATCATTGGATTGTCTGACAAATATTTTACTCATATTTTTTAAATATGGGTACTTAGGATAATTATCCTTTATTTCGTTATGATATGATATATAATTTGAATTATGAAAAAAAATTGCTTGGACAAAAATACTGAATAAATCAAGGTTTTTTGTTAATTTTTTTGTTTTCATGCATTTGTTCACTTTTTGAAAAATAATACTACCCTCATTTAATTCTAGATATATTTTATGGTCATATTTGACAATTAGCTGAAACGGATTGAATCAGTTGCTTTGAATAACGGATTAAAATAGCATATTTAACCATGATTCTAAAAATCCTGATTTTATTGATTAATCCCAGATTAATTCTCTACAAAATGTCCGACCGATTCAATTTTTAAAATTCGATTAATCTTTACAAGTACTTTTTTATCGAAATATCTATAATGAATTATTAAAAATTAAAATAATATATTAATCCAATATGAATAATTATTGATTTTATGATATGATAAATATAAATTAGTTAATGAATAACTAATAAAATCATAATAATATATTAAATAATACTATTGTAATATTAAAATACATCGGTTTTTACACTGATTAACCCTAAATTGATACCTCAACCGCAATTAGTTCTGATTACCAATTTTTACGATGGATTGAATTTAGTTATTTTGGATGAAATGTTTTAGTAAAGAGAATAAGGATACTAAGGTTAATCGTAGGACAGAGGTACTATTGATTTGAGATTATTCACTTTCTTGTTTTAAAAATATACTAAAATATTTGGTAATAAATTATTAGATTTGTTATTCACATACATCATTTCTAGTGTATCTCAGGAAAAATATTATGATCCTTATTCTATTTAGTAAATAGAATAAGGACTTAGGATACTTTTTCTCACATACTATTGATTTGAGATTATTCACTTTCTTGATGTAAGTAATATCACCTGTTTGTATTCTGGCTAAACACATTCTCTAATTCAAAAAACTCATTCAAGGAATTTTTCCGAAATTAGTAGATTGGGATCAAAATCCAGACACCACTATTTTAGTCCAATAACTAACAAACACCAATATTAAAATATCATATTTAACCATGATTCTAAAAATCCTGATTTTATTGATTAATTCCTACAAGATGTTCGACCGATTCAATTTTTAAAATTTGATTAATCTTTACAAGTGTCTTTTTATCGAAATATCTATAATGAATTATTAAAAATTAAAATAATATATTAATCAAATATGAATAATTATTGATTTTATGATATGATAAATATAAATTAGTTAATGAATAACTAATAAAATCAGAATAATATATTAAATAATATTGTAATATTAAAATACATCTGACTTTTACACACGGATTAACCCTAAATTGGTAACTCAATCGATTAATTCTAATTCCCGATTTTTACAACAATGAATTTAACTAGTGGATTAAATTTAGTTATTTAGGATGAAATATTTTAGTAAATAGCTATTTGATCATATCAACTATTTGTATTTTAACTAAACACATGGCAGTTCTCTAATTCCAAAAACTCATTCAAGGAATTTTTTTCGAAATTAGTAGATTGGGATCAAAATCCAGACCATTATTTTAGTCCAATAACTAACAAACACCAATATTATAATTTTTATTTAGTCAAATCTTTAATTTGATTAAATCATCTAACTACGGAATAGGGTCAATCTTTTTTGAAGAAAGAAAATATCTTTACAAAATTTTATTTCAAAAGATAAATAAAATTTTTAATTACAGTCAATATTAATCTGAAAGTTCTTTTTTTCAAAAATATTTTTTCCTAATGTTCTTATTAATTCCCTAAAATTCTAAAAAAAAAATTCCCAAGAAATCAAAGGAGCCTAAATTGAATATTCCATGAAGCCATATGCTTATTCAGCTGGCGCTTAATTATCAAACAGAAACAGCCCGTCAGTAACAGCCCATCTGCTGCAGTTTAGAAAGCCCAGTAAGCTCAATCCACCCCTTTGTTCGGCGGTCCCCAAAATGAGCATTGTCCGGAATTCCGAATATGATCCCTCCGTTAGGTTTCTGTTGTCCATTAATCAAAATTCATATTTTATGTAATTAAATTCAAATAAATTGATGAATGCATAAGTTATTATCTAGTTTCCAAACTTACTTTTTATTCATTTAAAAAATTTAAAGGAAAGAAGTTTATCAACTTACCATTGGAACAACAATTTATGAAAATAATGGATAACAAACCGGGACGGAGGGAGTAGGGATATTCAAAATTGAATCGATTTTTTTTAAATAATTCATTTAAATATCTGATTTAATAGAATAAAGTGATCTACAACTCAATTTGGACATGAATTAATGTTTTAAAAGTCTATAGGCTTGTCTAGAATATTAAAAGACTTTTGAAGGATTAGTGGAAGAAATTTTCTTGTACAGATAATTGGAGCATTAATCAGACATAATTAACATTGGTTATTGTAATAATATTCCTCAAGTGATAAGAGGCAGAATCCTCCTATCCGAGGCTGTGATTTGTTTAAAATAAGATATTTTTTACTAGTTCATTTATGGTTAAAATAAATAAATCATGTGACATGTATTATCATCACAAATTAAGTAGTAGAAGGGAAATCTTTTATTATGTTTTATTTACATTTTTGCTCTTTCATATATTTATTTAATTATACTTTTTAAAATAAATTTGTTATCAATAAATAAATACAAAATTAATAAAATTTTAATTTATTATTCCAGATAAACGCGCAACAAGTTATGCCAGGTACACTTAACGCAAAAGACATAAAGCTGTGTTATCATCTTTATAAACGTGATCATACTTATCCTGTATCCACCTTTTTTCATTGTCTTAGTTACCAATCACAATTTAAAAAATACTTGTTACACAAATGATTTATCTATTACTATGTATTAAACTTCGGCAGTATAAGGATAAAGGTTATCATTTTAATGTCGTGAAGTTACGATTTTATCATTATATTTTTCAAAATTACAAAATTGTTATCATTTAATAATTAATTAAAAAATAATAAATTATATCAATGTTGGGAATCAAGTCACTAACATATTCCTCCCAAACTTATGTCATAACCAACTGTGATATACTTTATTTTGAGTTTATTTTCAAACTCTTATTAGATAAATCACCTCTTCTCTCATTTTTTTTTATTTTTATTTTTGAGTAAATAAATATTGGTTTATATTTTTTCTAAAATATTGCACAATATAATAGTTACAATAAATATTTTTACCGATTGAGCATAATCTACTGATATGGGCTAAAAATAACCCTAGAAATGTAATTAATGATGTATTAATTAGACCTAGATTGGTCCAAGAATACGGCTCAAGTACAAGGCCCGAAACCCTGATTATTTATTAATTTCGTAATTAATAAATAGGGAAAATATACAGCTCATAAAAGAGTCCAAAATATGATAATTTTTTCAAAGAAGGATCTAGAATCTCAATCAAAGGAAACAATGAGTCACAGTCCCTATCCTACAACAAGGAAAAGACTTGCCCGCCAAGTAACACAATCCTTATCAGTTATCAAAAAGGAGACTTGTTCGCTAAGTCTCCTAAACATAATCTAAATACAAGGCTCCCAACGCCTATATAAAGGACATGATCCTTCAATCAGAACGCCGTCTTTGACTTGATTCTCAATTACGAATTGAGATACGTAGGCATCTTGTGAGGACCGATTTAGTCACGAAACACGAGAATAGTCATTAAAGCTCGAAGCTCTCTTAAATCCCAGCAATTAATTTACAAGCACGTTTTTTAATCTATAACATCTACAATTCTCTTTTGCCAATTCAAATTATTGATATATGCCATTTTAATATCCGTGAATTTCTTTTTTTGTCCCTACATGTTAAAATATTACAAAAACGTCACCCATTTTATATTTATGCAAAGAGTAGATGAAATTATGTTATACAGGGAATCGAACCACCAACCTTCTCTAATCAAGCTCATACATAAGCAGTGTACTACATTTTATTTTGAGTTTTCTTTAAAATTTTATTAGATAAACCACATTTTCTCATTTTCTCCAATCTTTTTTTTTTAATTTTTAAGTAAATAAACATTGGTTTATACTATTTATAAAATATTGCATAGTGTATAATTACAAAAAATAATTATTTTAAAGAATTGAGCATATTCTACAATTCTCTTTTACCATTTTAAATGATTGATATAAAAATAAATTTTTTAAAAAATATATAAAATTATAGATAAATGCAATCGAGTCTGAAAAAGGTATGAATTTTTTTACATTCGTCTCCGTGTAGATATTAAATTATTGAAACAAAAAATATATTTAGTTTTAAGAAATATTTATTTTTATTAATAAAATTATACATAATAAATGATTGCATCACATAATTTTTAGGTATATAAAGTTGTAAATATATAAGTCATATTAGAAATATTTGTTCGACCAACTATTTAGACTTTCAACGATTTAGAGGTATGATTGGTCTAAAAACATTAAATATAAAAAAATAAAACAATTAAATTTATGTTAAAATTATGACAACTCTAAAAATAAGATTTATGTTGTATATGAAGAAAATAACTTAATTTGAAAGGCATATGCAATAGCCTATTTGTAATTCGAGGATTCTACTCAAATTAAACAAGTATGTAATAAGTAAATATTAGATTAGATGTCACAGGAATCTCAGAAGATTATATCTGTCAAAAGAATGAAGATTAAAGTCATCTACAGACTTGAAGTTATTCTACACTGGAAGAAGTTCATTTATTTGATCAAGCCTCGGTGAAGTATTCAAGAAAGTGGATCTATTTAAAGTGACAGAGATTTCAGAAGTGTGACAGGAAGCGTACAGGTTACAGAGTTTGTTAAAAGGGAAAAGAAGATGGACCACAACTTAAAGTCAAAAGATGAAGAACCGTCATTGAAGTTAGTCGCTCATGAACCAGACAGTACATCGAGTGTCAACATCAGTCAGTGGAAGTTTGTCATCAATTTCAGTGGTTCTCTGATTTAGTATTAAATCTCTTTGAATTTATTCTATATGTTAATTAATTTAATCTATAAATTAATTCCATCAGAATTAATTTATTCCTTAAATTAATTAAACTAGAAGTTAATTAATTTAAACTATAAATTAATTCCATCAGAATTAATTTATTCCTTAAATTAATTAAACTAGAAATTAATTAATTTAATCTATAAATTAATTCACTCAGAATTAATTTATTTGTTAAATAAATTAATTCAATAAATTAAATTAGAATTAATTCTAAACTATTAGTACTATCAAAGTACACTTGTAGTACTATCCTTAGTTAGTACTACCAATTTATTTAGTAGTACTATGAACTCATTTTAAGAAATGGGCGTACATTTATTTACTTAACAAAAGTTGGTTGACTTTTGTTATAAAAAGAAAGTGGCGTACATCTTTTAAAAGTGAGACAAAAAAAAATAGACTTTAATTAATTCTCTTTTAATTAATTTACTTTTATTGGTTAATTTATTTATTAAATTAATTCTATAAGAATTAATTTATTATGTAAATTAATTAGTAAGGTAATTAATTTAGAGTTAATTAAAAGCTATTAATACTAGTAGTACTATATAACTATACTAGTAGTACTATCTAAATATACTAGTAGTACTATCCTTGGTTAGTACTACCAATACATTAGATAGTACTACCGAGAGTACTAGTACTTGTAGTATTTAATAGGAAATGGCGTACATGTTTAAAAGAAAAGGTAGTTGACTTTTGTTTAAAAAGTGAAAAGCAAAAGGCGTACAAAAGTGGATCACAAATCAAGCAGAAGAAAAAGAAGAGAAAAAGACATAACATTTCATTCCATTTTTCTCTCTGTCTTCTTCAACCAACCAACTGCCGGAGCTCAAATATTTTACAGTAAATCATTTCTAGCATTATTGTTAAATCCAAACCACTAGAAGTTATTTACTTGTACTTGTTTGACAATCTAGCGGATCATTATCCCTAGAATTTGATCTCGAACTAGTTTTTACTATTCGATCTTTTTATTACAAAAATAGATAAATTCATGTCGAATTTATTCTAGATTTGTTTTAAATAGTTTGAGATTCAAACCTTGTAATCTGTACTGTATTTGCAACACCCTTCAAGTTTAATATATTTTATATTTAACTTGAAT
This sequence comes from Heracleum sosnowskyi, assembly GCA_030848705.1. Taxonomy (NCBI): domain Eukaryota; kingdom Viridiplantae; phylum Streptophyta; class Magnoliopsida; order Apiales; family Apiaceae; genus Heracleum; species Heracleum sosnowskyi. Next base: position 149,188,110 of record CM061235.1, on the reverse strand, counting down.
CTTGTTTCATTTTATTCCGCACTTATTTGTTCTTGAATTGTTAAATCACGAACCGAACAAATTCGATAAAACGGTACAGTTTGTATTCAACCTCCCTTCTACAAACATATCAGGACCTAACAATTGGTATCAGAGCCTTTTGATTGATATACAAATCAAAGATCCAATTGTTTGAGATTTTTTTTACTCTGAATTTTTTATTTTTCTAAAAAATCTCAAAAATGTCTACAACTCAGAAAGCTGTTACAGTCAAAATCCCAAAGTTCAGCAAGGATCATTATCCTATGTGGAAGAAGAAGATGCTCCTGGTTCTTCAAGTGGTTAATGTTGAATATCTTGATGTGCTGAAGAATGGACCAAGAATTCCTATGTTTGTTGAGGAAGAGCTAATAGAGAATGATGTTGTTACTAGGGCTGCTAGGATATACCCTAAGGATCCCAAGGACTACACTCCTGAAGAAAAAGAAGATGTTGCCTTGGATGCCTGTCTACAGTTGATACTGGTTGATTGTCTTGATCCAATCATGCATACTCATATTTTAAAATGTGTTTCTGCCAAACACATTTGGGATACGATTGAAATAATCAATGAAGGGACAGAGGATGTCAGAGAGAATAAGATGGAAATTCTCACCTCTTCATATGAGTACTTCAGATCAAATCCAAGGGAAGGAAGAGTGGTTAGTATGTCTACTTCACTGGTAGCTGGAGTCCCACAGAAACAGGAAGCGAAGGTTGTTCTACCTTCCAGTCCTAACAAGGATGTAATTGTAGCTGAATATGGTGTTACATCTACAAGTCAATCTGGTGGTGATTTTTATTCTATGGAGGAGCTTGAACAGTTGGAAGATGAGTCTATGTCCTGGGTAGTGAAGAAGTTTGGAAACTTCAGGTTCAGGAGAAATCCTAGTTTCAAGTTCAAGACATATGCTGACGAATACCAGACAGGTGGTTCTTCATCCTCAAATAGCACAAGGGGTGGCTATAAAACAGGGATGGTTGAGAAGAACAAGTCTAAAGAAAAGAGCTGGGATGATACAGACAGTGAAGATGAAGAAGTTGGGAATCTTGCACTCATGGCAATAGGAGACAAACTCTTTGCGTCCATGTTATCTCCACCCAACATGTCTAAGGTAAAATTCACTGATACTGAAATGATTCGTCATCTTGGTGATACTTTAAGTTGTGCACGCTCTGAAAATGATAAAATAATTCTTTTGAACACCAATCTTGAAAAAGAGATAAAAGAATTAAAACTAGTGCATATTAATCAAGATGAACTCACTAAAAATGTAGCAGTTCTTGAGAAAAGGGTTAAATTGTTGGAAATAATCAATACTACAGCAACATGGAGGCAGTTATATAATAGATATAGTATTGACAGGCCAAGACCAAAGTTAACAAAACAAAGCATGAAGGTCGAAAGCATGCATATCAGAAACTGATAAATAACCAGGGAGACAGAAACAGTACCTGTAGCCATAGCTTAACAGTGTATAAGAACAGTAATTAGATAACAACAGCTGAGTCGTCAGGACTTCGAGAAACCCTGACTGTTCTTGAAGAGTTATTCGCCCCCACTTACTGTGTCAGGTTGTCGGCGAGATACTACTTGCAGGATAAAACAGCTCCGAGCAAGGTGTTCACAGCAACAGCAGCGCTCAACTACGACCAGCACCTCAGTCGCCAGAGAACCAGAAAACTACAGAGAATACTATATGGAGAGGGAGGGCAGAGTGAGTTTTTGAGAGAAGTGTGTTTTGCAAACTTCTGTGTTATTCAACTGAGCTACAAGGGCCACTATTTATAGTGGTTCCTTTCTGTAACTGAAGCACACACATTAATTTTCGTAACAGCTGATCATATTAAAAAAAAATCAAAACTGACCATTAAAGAATAAAACGTTTTGATTGAATTTAATAACCTGTAGCTGTTACATATTTTTCATGTTTATCCACATATCAGTTTTAATATTTATTTTAAACATATCCATCAAATCATGTCCAAGTTCATATCAGTTTCTGTTGCCCATCAGAGTTTAGTTTCTGTTGTCCATCAGAGTTTAACTAGTTGTCCATCAGAGTTTAGTTTCTGTTGTCCATCAGAGTTTAACTAGTTATCCATCAGAATTTACTGACAAACCAACTCCATCAGAGTTTACTAGTTAAATACTGATAAACCAACTCCATCAGAGTTTACTAGTTAAACACTGATAAACCAACTCCATCAGAGTTTACTAGTTAAATACTGATAACCCAACTCCATCAGAGTTTACTAGTTAAATACTGATAACCCAACCCAATTTGATAAATAATTTTAATAAAATATTAAATCACATAAATAAAAACTCTCGCCCAGGTCGCCTCGCGTACGCGAGACGCCGAGACATTCGCCCAAATCGCCCTTCGACCCGACCCGACCCGGTCCGGTGTGGTGCGGTGCGGTGCGTGGCGTGGCGAGGCGGGCGGCGGCGCGCGTGTGTGTGTGTGTGCGTGAAGCACACACCAACACCATGCACCATCACACACACCTTAGTAGTTGTATACTACTCATGTGTGTAATGCTATATAAAGCCACCAAGTCCCCTTATTCTTTTCTATGTGGGATAAATGAAACATCATTATAACAAGCTTTTTCAAGCTACTACCTTCATCTCAATTTCTCTTATGGATTTAAACAAGAAAATTATTAAACCCATACATGAAAGTTTAAGTTCCCATAGCAAGGAACAACTTCCAATCATTAGAAATTTGAATTAACATCAAGAATATAGTTTATTATATCCTTAAACTATCAATTTTCTAACAATCCCCCACAAATCCATATAGAAATGTAGACAGGTTCTTAACATGACTTTGTTTTTCAGAGTCGGTACCCTTCCGGGTTTGAACCCTCCTAAGTCCCCTACTTCGATGGCTACCAGATTCAGATGGAATTATTTCACCTTGAATCTTAATCCGTTAAGTGTAACCATTCTCCATAGACGACGACAAGTCAAAGGCTAAGGTGCCAATCTACAGCTTTGAGACATTAATGGTCTTGTCTCGATCCTGTTCGTCGAATGCTTCAAGGAATAACCCTTTCCTCTAATTGCGACCTCACAATCACATTCGCTTAGCTGGGCATCTCCAGAGATGTACTGCAACCATCTCGTCAAATGACTTGACCCCATTCAGAGTTCTTAAACTCTTACTATTCAGCAGTTTCAGTACCTTTTAGGTTTACAGGGGATAGACTCAGATACTAAGTATCATCTATGTATCAAGGTACTCCCAACTCATCCTTACAGCTTGTTATTACCACATTGAATACACTTCGAGGGATCTCCTCTCATGTGTATTGGGTTCCCACTGTTGATGAGTCGTGATGGGTTGTCAGTCCCATCCCCAACCTCGACTTAAGGACCACTGCAGGTTCCAGTCCTTTAGTCAAAGGATCAGCTATATTTTCCTGAGTTCCAATGAACTCTACAGCTATAATCCTATCAGACACTAATCCCCTTATAGACTTAAGTCTAACTTGGACGTGTCTCTTTGTTTTAGCATTGTACTTTTTACTGCTAATCTTGTCGATAGTTGTTCGACTATCACAATGAATAGCAATAGCAGGAAGCGGTCTGCTTACTACAGGTATCACGGACATCAGTCCGTGTAACCATTCAGCCTCCGTCCCAGTGGCATCAAGTGCACACAACTCAGCCTCAAAAGTAGACTGAGTTACTATAGTCTGTTTTGTCGACTTCCAGGATATTGCTCCACCCCCTAGGGTGAACACGTATCCAGTCACTCCATTGGAACCAGACTTCTTAGCTATCCAACTTGCATCACTGTACCCTTCAAGTACACCAGGAAATCTCCTATAGTGTAATCCAAGGTACATTGTGCCTTTCAGATATCTAAGCACTCTATCAAGAGCATCCCAATGAGTTCTGTTCGGACAGCTTGTATATCTAGCTAGCTTAGACACAGAATATGATATATCTGGTCTAGTACAGTTAGCAAGATACTGCAAGCTTCCAATAATCTGAGAATACCTTAACTGAGACACAGGGACTCCTGAACTATTCTTGACAAGGGCAACTTTAGGATCATAGGGTGTACTAGCGATTCTACATTGTGAATAACCATATTTCTCAAGTATAGATTTCTCTATATAATGAGATTGCGATAGGGTTATTCCATCAGCTGACTGAGTCAGCTTGATACCAAGAATCACGCTAGCTTCACCCATATCCTTCATCTCAAAGTGCCTTTTCAAGAAATCCTTTGTCTCGTTAATAATCTCAATATTGGTTCCAAACAGTAGTATGTCATCCACATATAAGCATAATACGACACATTCACTACCTTTAACTTTTGAGTAGACACACTTATCGCTATCATTACTAACAAAACTGAATGTCACAATCGTTTCATCGAACTTCTTGTGCCAGTCCCTGGGACCTTGTCTTAAGCCATAAATAGATTTGATTAACTTACATACTTTCCTTTCGTTGCCAGATGCAACAAACCCCTCAGGCTGATCCATATAAATCTCTTCTTCAAGTTCACCATGAAGAAAAGCTGTCTTTACATCCATTTGATGGATGATCAGACCATGTACGGAAGCCAATGCTACAAGCATTCGGATTGTTATCATTTTGGCAACAGGAGAGTATGTATCAAAGAAATCAATTCCTTCCATTTGCTTAAAACCCTTAGCCACCAGTCTAGCCTTGTACTTCTCTATTGAGCCATCAGGGTTCAACTTCCTTTTAAAGATCCACTTGCACCGAATAGTAGAACACCCAGGAGGGAGATCAACTAACTCCCATGTTCCGTTAGAAACAATAGAGTCAATTTCACTCTTTACAGCGCCCTTCCAGTGCCTAGACTCCGAGGAGTCCATAGCCTGTCGGAAAGTTAAAGGTTCATCCTCGACATTGTAAGTGATGAAATCACTTCCAAAGTCCTTGACTACCTTTGCACGCTTACTCATCCTAGGTTCCTCTTCCTCCATAGGAGTAGAGCTACTACCAGGTTCCGCCCCCACATTTGTCATCTTTTCCACATGATCAGGAATAGAACTTGATGTGTGAGTGAGATCTTCCTCAGAAGTACCTTGAGGTATACCAGTCTTCATAGGGTAGACATCCTCAAAGAATGTAGCATCACGAAATTCAACTATCGTGTTAGCCACTATACCATCTATGTCATATTTTATTACCAAAAATCTCATAGCTGTAGTGGTTTCAAGATAGCCCAGAAAGATACAATCAACCGTCTTCGGACCTAGTTTCTTCCTCTTGTGTTCAGGGACAAGTACCTTTGCAAGGCACCCCCACACTCGAAGATACTTGAGACTAGTCATCTTGCCTTTCAATAACTCATAAGGTGTCTTATCCATGTGTTTCAGAGGGACTCTGTTCAGAATATGGCAAGCCGTATTCAGAACCTCTCCCCACATGTATTTAGGCAACCCAGAGTTAATAAGCATACTGTTAATCATATCTTTGAACGTTCTGTTCTTTCGCTCAGCGACCCCATTAGACTCAGGTGTGTATGGTGGAGTAACTTCATGAACTATTCCATTGCTTGCGCAAAATTCATTAAAGGAGTTACTCGTATACTCACCACCTCTATCTGATCTCAACCTTTTAAGTACCTTACCAGTTTGTTTCTCAACTTCAGTTTTATAAATCATGAATTTGCTAAGTGCTTCATCCTTATGTCTAAGTAAATAAACATAACAGTATCTACTACTATCATCTATAAAAGTAATGAAGTATCTAAAATGGTCTTTAGTTAACATACCACCAAATTCACAAATATCAGTGTGTACTAAATCTAACAAGTCTGAATCCCTAACAACATTATGAAAAGGTTTCCTTATTTGTTTAGCAGACACACATACTTGACATTTAGAATTCTTTTCTATAGTATGTTTTGGAATCAACTCTAAGTTCATCATATTTTTAAGAGCACCAAAATTTAAGTGACCAAGTCTAGCATGCCATAAGTTGGATGATTCTACACAGTTAACAGAAGGAGTAATTTCATTAAAGGAAGTGCCCAAAACAGGCTCAGCATTTATAACAAATAAACCATTTGACAAGTAACCCTTGCCAAAGAAAGTACCAGTGTGAATAAGAACTACTTTATTACATCTTAAGGAAATTTCAAAACCATTTGTAACTAAACAGCTTCCACTTATTATATTTCTACGCATGTCGGGAACATGATGCACTCTTGTCAGGGATAGAATACGCCCCGAATGAAACTTCAGGTCCACGTCTCCCACTCCATGAACTTGAGCGGCACTCGCATTCCCCATCGTCACTGTCATGCTATGACTCTGTTGATAAGATACAAACAAACTAATATCAGCACAAATATGCACATTAGCTCCAGTATCAATCAACCATTCATTTGATAGATAAGTGGAAAATAGTACAGGGTTGTAGGTCACATACCGGTTTTCGTTGGTTTCAGAAGCCGAAGCCTCACCAACAACCATGTTCACTACAGGCCCACTTGTGGTTCCAAGTACAGCATTCGCTTGCGCTACCACTTCGGTTTTCTTCGCTTTCTTTGTAGGACAGTCCTTACTCCAGTGCCCAACCTGCCCACAAGACCAACATGGTTTGTTTGCCTTTGGTTTCTTGGCCTTATCCTTGTCTATCTTAGGTTTATTAACATTACCCTTCCTAGCAACAGCCTTCCTTTTCTGTCCTACGGTTACTACATTCACCTTCGAGCTACCGTGTTCAGATGGCATCACATGTCCCTGTTTGGACTTGTGTTGTTCTTGCACCGAGATGTCCAGCATAAGGTTGGTCCAGGTGATCTCTCCTTTCTGTCTTTTCAGGGAGAGAGCGAACTCTTCCCAAGACTTTGGAAGCTTTTCAATCACGCTCATAACCTTGAACTTATCAGGGAGATCCATGCCGGATTCCTTCAAAGCATGCACTATCATCTCGAACTCATGCACCTGCTCAGTCATGGATTTGTTGTCTACCAGCTTGAATTCAAGGAACCTCGCTACAGAATACTTTTCCAGACCTTGAGAGTCAGTATTGTGAGTGAGGTCCAGCTTCTCCCATAAGAGCTTAGCACTATAGGCATCAGATGAATAAACATCAAACAGAGTGTTCGTTAAGGCTGCCAGAATGGCTGCCCTAGCCACCCCATCCTTCTCAGCCCACATTGCATAAGCCTTAACTGTTTCATCTTTTTCTTGAACCACCACCGGTTTCTCATACTCCACAACAGGCCACAGACCCTTTACAGTCAACCACAATTTCATCCTTTTCTGCCAACGAGAAAAGCCGACACCACCGTTGAATTTCTCCGGTAAGCCCGTTAGTTCAACGGGTTGTGGGAAACGGTAAGTGGTCCAATCAATGACCCCAGCAGACACATTAGACGTACTACCATCTACAGTAACTCCAGTTTCATTAACCATAATGCTAAATATTATATAACAGAATAACTCTTCAAGAATGTTGGAAATAATCAATACTACAGCAACATGGAGGCAGTTATATAATAGATATAGCATTGACAGGCCAAGACCAAAGTTAACAAAACAAAGCATGAAGGTCGAAAGCATGCATATCAGAAACTGATAAATAACCAGGGAGACAGAAACAGTACCTGTAGCCATAGCTTAACAGTGTATAAGAACAGTAATTAGATAACAACAACTGAGTCGTCAGGACTTCGAGAAACCCTGACTGTTCTTGAAGAGTTATTCGTCCCCACTTACTGTGTCAGGTTGTCGGCGAGATACTACTTCCAGGATAAAACAGCTCCGAGCAAGGTGTTCACAGCAACAGCAGCGCTCAACTACGACCAGCACCTCAGTCGCCGGAGAACCAGAAAACTACAGAGAATACTATATGGAGAGGGAGGGCAGAGTGAGTTTTTGAGAGAAGTGTGTTTTGCAAACTTCTGTGTTATTCAACTGAGCTACAAGGGCCACTATTTATAGTGGTTCCTTTCTGTAACTGAAGCACACACATTAATTTTCGTAACAGCTGATCATATTAAAAAAAAATCAAAACTGACCATTAAAGAATAAAACGTTTTGATTGAATTTAATAACCTGTAGCTGTTACATATTTTTCATGTTTATCCACATATCAGTTTTAATATTTATTTTAAACATATCCATCAAATCATGTCCAAGTTCATATCAGTTTCTGTTGCCCATCAGAGTTTAGTTTCTGTTGTCCATCAGAGTTTAACTAGTTGTCCATCAGAGTTTAGTTTCTGTTGTCCATCAGAGTTTAACTAGTTGTCCATCAGAATTTACTGACAAACCAACTCCATCAGAGTTTACTAGTTAAATACTGATAAACCAACTCCATCAGAGTTTACTAGTTAAACACTGATAAACCAACTCCATCAGAGTTTACTAGTTAAATACTGATAACCCAACTCCATCAGAGTTTACTAGTTAAATACTGATAACCCAACCCAATTTGATAAATAATTTTAATAAAATATTAAATCACATAAATAAAAACTCTCGCCCAGGTCGCCTCGCGTACGCGAGACGCCGAGACATTCGCCCAAATCGCCCTTCGACCCGACCCGACCCGGTCCGGTGTGGTGCGGTGCGGTGCGTGGCGTGGCGAGGCGGGCGGCGGCGCGCGTGTGTGTGTGTGTGCGTGAAGCACACACCAACACCATGCACCATCACACACACCTTAGTAGTTGTATACTACTCATGTGTGTAATGCTATATAAAGCCACCAAGTCCCCTTATTCTTTTCTATGTGGGATAAATGAAACATCATTATAACAAGCTTTTTCAAGCTACTACCTTCATCTCAATTTCTCTTATGGATTTAAACAAGAAAATTATTAAACCCATACATGAAAGTTTAAGTTCCCATAGCAAGGAACAACTTCCAATCATTAGAAATTTGAATTAACATCAAGAATATAGTTTATTATATCCTTAAACTATCAATTTTCTAACATAAATTGTATCAACAACTGGAAACCATTCTCAAAGATCAGATTAGTGAGCTTAAGACCAAAGCTAATGCCTATTACAACTCTTGTAAGACGGCTAAAGAAATTTTTAATAAACAAGCTATTGGTAATCATGTCAGTATAGGTTATGATTACAATGAGGCCATTGGATTACTTGGAATTAATTCCCCCTGTAGAGTCAGATCTGAAGGAAGGAGTGTTCCATATGTGCTTAAGGGTATTGAAACACCCTTCTGTAAAGAGTCCGAGGCAGATCCTCTGAATGAATACTCTATCATTATTGCTGAGGAGATTCGTGAAGAAGATATTGCTTTGGAAGTTGCACAGTCCAAAAAGTGTATATCTGATATTCCAGTCAAAGTTGCTACAACTAAAAAGACTAAATTAGATATCCATAAGTTGGATCAAACCAACTGTAGAACTAACATGCCTGCTGTTAATTCTTCTCATAAAGCATGTGGTGTGATTAATTGCATGTCTTGTGCTTTCAATGTTATGTATGCTTATTTTAATAGTAAGCATGTATCTAGTGATAAGACTGCTCCACGTCAACATGTTAATAATAAGAAGCATGTTAAAGCAAACACTACTAGTCCTCCTCAGACTAGAGTGGATTCATTTATCCCTAAGCCTACTCAGAAATGTGTTAAGGCTGGCTATACATGGAAACGCTCTTATGTGAAAGAGGTTGAAGTAGTTTTAGCTAAAAATGTTGTTTTGCCTGACAAAGGCCAGTTCTTTAAGTATGCCGGACCCAATCAATTTTGGGCTCCGAAGAAGGTCTAATCAATTTGATATTACAGGGAGTTAAACAGGTAAACCGTGTTATATGGATTCTTGACAGTGGCTGTTCAAGGCATATGACCGGAGATAGAGCCCTGCTATCAGATTTGGTTGAGAAAGCTGGCCCAGTAGTTACCTTTGGAGATAACAGCAAGGGTATTACGAAAGGATATGGCTGTTTGAAGTACGGAAATGTTATCATTGAAGATGTTTCTTTTGTGGAAGGTCTAAAGTTCAATCTTCTCAGCATCAGTCATTTCTGTGACAGATGATATGCTGTTTCCTTTGAAAGAGAGAAGTGTCAGATCCTTCACAAGAAGAATGGAAAGCCTGCTCTTCAAGGAGTAAGGAAAGGTGACTTGTTCATAGCTGATCTGAACTCAGGATTCAAAGATGAAGTTAATTGTTTTTATGCTAAAGCTTCATCATATGATAGTTGGCTATGGCACAAGAAGATGTCTCGCCTTAACTTCAAAACCATGAACTCTTTAGTCAAGAGGGAATTGGTTAGAGGTTTGCCTCAGATGGAATTTACACAGGAAGGACTGTGTGAGGCATGTCAGAAAGGAAAGTCAAAGAAAGCTTCTCACAAGGGCACTGACACATCATCAATAACTAAACCTCTTCAGCTACTGCACATGGATTTGTTTGGTCCAGTTAATGTGATGTCTATGTCAAAGAAGCAATATGCACTTGTGATTGTTGATGACTTTTCAAAATATACATGGGTTTTATTCCTACATTCCAAGGATGAGACCCCATACCTGGTGATTGGCCATGTGAAGTTGATTGAGCTGGATTCTAGATTCCCTGTTAGAGCCATAAGGTCAGATAATGGTACTGAATTCAAGAATGCCATTCTAAATGACTTTTGTGCTGATAAAGGAATAACAAGACAGTATTCTGCCCCTAGAACTCCTCAACAAAATGGAGTAGTGGAAAAAAAGAATCGTACATTGATTGAAGCTGCAAGGACTATGTTAAGTGAGTCCAAACTTCCAACGTACTTTTGGGCTGAAGCAGCGAATACAGCTTGTTATACTCAGAATCGAACTTTAATCAACAAGGACTTAATGAAGACTCCGTATGAGATCATGAACAACAAGAAACCAACTGTCAAGTACTTTCATGTATTTGGAGCAAAATGCTTTGTGCTTATAGATGACAATGTGAAACGTGGCAAGTTTGATGCAAAGGCACAAGAAGCTATTTTTGTTGGTTATTCCAGAAGATCTTACAGGGTCTACTTGATTGGCAGTCACACGGTAAAGGAAAGTGTCAATGTTACTTTTGATGACACTACATTCCCTAATATCCAAACAGCAGATTCATCTGAGAAAATGAAGTTTGATAACTTGCCAGACTCAGATTCAGATGATGAAGCCCCACCTGAAGTTATTGCTGGTAATGATAATAACAATGATGATAATGATCATGGTGATGGTGGTGGAAACACTGGTAACAATGGAGATACCACCAACACTGGAGAAGAGTCATCAAGGCAATCAGGCAATAACTCAGGGGGATCAAATGAAGGATCAACTAGTCACTCACAACATCAAAGTGAAATTCAAGGCGAATCATCAAGATCAAATCTTCCAAGACAGACTGTATGGAATAGAGCTCATCCCTTTGAGCTGATCATTGGTGATCCAGATGTTGGAGTTAAAACTAGAAGTGCAACTCAGAATGAATGTCATTTTTCAGCATTTCTATCTCAAATGGAGCCAAAGAAAACTGAGGAAGCACTGACTGATCTAGATTGGGTGATTGCTATGCAAGATGAACTCAATCAGTTTGAACAACAGCAAGTCTGGAAGCTGGTACCCAGGCCAAAGAACAAGAAAGTAGTTGGCACAAGATGGGTATACAGGAACAAGCTAGATGAGGATGGCATTGTTACAAGGAACAAGGCAAGACTGGTTGCACAAGGGTATTCACAAGCTGAAGGCATTGATTATGATGAAACCTATGCACCAGTGGCTAGACTTGAGGCCATCAGGATGTTCTTAGCATTTGCTACTTATTCCAATTTTAAAGTCTATCAAATGGATGTTAAGAGTGCATTCCTGGCTTTGAAAATCAGGAGCTGCTGGACTTTGTGTACTTTCTCTTCAAGGCTATCTATGGTCTCAAACAAGCCCCAAGAAAATGGTATGACACTCTCTCTGGTTTTCTTTTAGAAAATGGTTTTGTTAGAGGTATCATAGACAAAACTCTTTTTTCAAAGAAACACAAAAGTGATATGATATTAGTCCAAGTCTATGTGGATGGCATCATATTTGGGTCTACTAATGATAATCTCTGTAAGAGATTTGCTGAGCTAATGCAGAGTAAGTTTGAAATGAGTATGATGGGTGAGCTGAAGTTCTTTCTTGGATTACAAGTAAGTCAAAGGTCAAATGGTATATTTATTTGTCAATCCAAGTATCTCAAAGAACTCCTCAAGAAGTATCACATGGAGGATTCAGCATCAGCAAGGACTCCATCTTCAACAGCCATCAAACTTGGAGCTTCTGACAAATCTATCAAGGTAGATGTTACAAGTTACAGAGGTATGATTGGCTCCTTACTCTATCTTACTGCTAGTAGACTAGATATTATGTATGCTACATGCTTGTGTGCAAGGTTCCAAGCGAACCCTAGAGATGTACATCTCGTTGCTGTGAAAAGAATCTTGAGATATCTTAAGGGTACACCTAATCTAGGTATCTGGTACCCTAAAGATTCTGATTTTAATCTTGTTGGATATACAGATTCTGATTATGCAGGTAGTGTTGTGGATAGAAAGAGTACCTCTGGGAGTTGTCAATTCCTAGGAGGTAGGTTGATTTCCTGGTATAGCAAGAAACAACAAACAGTTTCAAATTCAACAGCTGAAGCTGAATATATTGCTGCTGGAAGCTGTTGTGCTCAGATCTTATGGATACAGAATCAATTAAAGGACTATGGCTTTGCATTAGACAAAATTCCCATATTTTGTGATAATACAAGTGCCATAGCAATCTCCAACAACCCTGTGCAGCACTCGAGAACAAAGCACATTGATATCAGGTATCATTTTATCAGAGAGCATGTCATGAATGGAACTGTGGAGTTACATTTTGTACCCACAGAAGAACAGACTGCAGATATATTCACTAAATCTGTTGACGAATCCACATTTATCAAGTTCGTTGGTAAATTGGGTATGTTAAACAGTCTTAGTGATTGACAATATCTCTGTCAGGTTTGTTCTTTCAAAATTCATTTTCTCTTGTCATTTAAATGATATTCACTGCCAATTCTCATTTAATATTACATGCTTGTGTAGTTAAATAGCTCTAAATGATTTATTTTCTTTAAAAATATTTTTCTCATATTTTTTAAGTAGAGAAATGTATTTTTATTGAAAATATATTTATTTAGAATTATTTAGATGTTTTTTAGATTGTAAACATTGTTGTTTAAACTTTTCTGCAAGTTTATATTAGTTTACTGCATTTCTATAATTTTCTGCATATTTTTCTAGGATTTATGGAATTTTCTATGAATTTTTCTAGGCTTGTAATATTTTTTTCATGCATTTTTATTCATTTTCTGTAAAGTTTCAGTAATTTTATGCATTTTCTGTTTATTTAGAACAGTTTTTCTATTTTTTTTCTGGTTTTCGTTAGTATTACTAGTTTTATACTAGTAGTACTATCGGTAGTACTATCCCCTGATAGTACTACCAGTTCTTTTAGTAGTACTGCTAGCATTTTTTTATTTTTATTTTTATTTGTTTTTTTTTCTTTCTTTCTTTGTTTTTAATTCTTAGTACTTCTAGGTCTATTTTCAAAGTACTACCAGCATTTTATTTTTTGTTTTTCCGTTTTAAGTCATAGTACTACAAGCCTTTTCTGTTTTTTTTGTTTTTATTGTTGATAGTACTACCGTGCTCTTTGGATAGTACTACCAGCTTTTTATTTATTATTTGTTATTTTCTGTTTAATTCTCATAGTACTTCAGCGTGTGTTTTATTTCTTTTTGCCGTTTTTTTTATTTATTCCTGTTAGTACTACCGTGTTCTTTATTTTACCTTAGTACTACTAGGCATATTATGTATATAGTATTTTTGTATATATATTATTTTATTTTATTTTATATTATATTATTTTTATTATTTATTATCTTTTATTTTCTCTTTGTCTTAGTTGTTTTTGTAAATATATTGTATATATTATTTCTGATCTAGCTCTTGCTTAGCTGGAAATTCAGTGCCAAATCCAATTCAGGTATTACTTTCTATCTCTCAAACCACTTCTTTTACTATTGCTGAACCCAAGTGGTTGTTAGGGTTGACCAAGGGATTGTAGATCCACAATCTCTATCCCAGGTCTTAGAGCCAAACAACGAGTCTACAACTTAATTACTTGACCTCTCAGCCTGAACAGAAATCAACTGTTAAACAAAGAAGTATTTTGATTGAAACAATGAGTGATCCCACAGCTCTGTCTCCACCACTAAAGAAAAGAAAAACCTATAGAGAGACATCTGTAAGCCCATCTGTATCCTCTCAATAGGATATGGACTTTGAAATGGCCAATGAACTGTTTCTAGAGACATTCTCTCAACAGGATGAATCTATTGAAATTCGCCATAGGGCCATGGCACTTTGTACTGAGTCAAGCACACTCTCATTACTCACAATGGGAGAACACAATTCTATTAGATGAAACTCAGGACACAGTGAAAGCAGAGCACCTGCAACTGGTTATAGTGCCTACCATTGTTACGGTAGAAGTGCCTTCATAGGCATCTGAGGGAAAATTTGATTCTTTGCCAAATCAAATAGAATCATTTTCTCCCCTCCCAGAGTGAACATCTCTGGCTCCCAAAGGGATTTTCCACTCGCAGATTTATCTGGAGAAAGTGGAAGGCAACTTGGTCAGTCTATCACTGAAGCAATTCAAATTTCAAATCCAAGTGATTTGATAGACATGATTGAGGATCGGGATTTGCGAACTCCCATTGCACCACCACTGACCTCTCTTGAAGAGGCTAGGGTGAGTTTCAATGCAGGTACTGATCAAATAGGAGCAAACAGACAGCTAATGTTGAGTGATGCGAGTCAAACACAGAGTGAAACACATGCACGTGAGATGAGTGATACACTTACAAGAGAAATTCAAGTGAGTGCACACACAGACACATACACTGCAATGTAGTTAGCTCACATAGCTGATCTACAGGAACATCTATTCAAAACCTAGGCTGAAAAAGATTTTTTTTTTTGTAAGCACAAGTGGTTGAACGGTCTTCTTCTTCCACCTCTGTCAACAATCAGCTGGGACTGCTCAAGGAAATCTAGAAGACAAATTTACTTCCAAGATCAACTCCATCAACTATCTCAACTCCTACTGGCTTCAGATACTCATAAACTTAAATCTGTAGAGAATTCCTCAACTAAGGGGGAGAAGTTTCTAGAGAATTTTGGAGAAGCTAGTAAAAGGGAGCTGAAAAAGATATAAAAGGTAAAGAGGGAGTTTCAGGGGAGTAAAGGAAAGTTAGCTCTGTTTTGTAAATGTTATATGTATAGAGCTTAGGTAAATCAAGAGAGGTTCAATGTTATCATATGTTCAGTCTAGAGGAACATCTGTCTTGCATTTATCTCTACTGGTGAAATCTGGAAATGTCATATTTGATCCAGAACTTTCTAGTATTTACTTAGGCTTAAGAGTCCTATCTTTTTCGTGGTTTTAGTTGAGTGATCCTCTTGGTATTTGGTTGTTATTCTCTAACAAACAAATAGGGGGAGATTGAAAGGCATATGCAATAGCCTATTTGTAATTCGAGGATTCTACTCAACTTAAACAAGTATGTAATAAGTAAATATTAGATTAGATGTCACAGGAATCTCAGAAGATTATATCTGTCAAAAGAATGAAGATTAAAGTCATCTACAGACTTGAAGTTATTCTACACTGGAAGAAGTTCATTTATTTGATCAAGCCTCGGTGAAGTATTCAAGAAAGTGGATCTATTTAAAGTGACAGAGATTTCAGAAGTGTGACAGGAAGCGTACAGGTTACAGAGTTTGTTAAAAGGGAAAAGAAGATGGACCACAACTTAAAGTCAAAAGATGAAGAACCGTCATTGAAGTTAGTCGCTCATGAACCAGACAGTACATCGAGTGTCAACATCAGTCAGTGGAAGTTTGTCATCAATTTCAGTGGTTCTCTGATTTAGTATTAAATCTCTTTGAATTTATTCTATATGTTAATTAATTTAATCTATAAATTAATTCCATCAGAATTAATTTATTCCTTAAATTAATTAAACTAGAAGTTAATTAATTTAAACTATAAATTAATTCCATCAGAATTAATTTATTCCTTAAATTAATTAAACTAGAAATTAATTAATTTAATCTATAAATTAATTCACTCAGAATTAATTTATTTGTTAAATAAATTAATTCAATAAATTAAATTAGAATTAATTCTAAACTAGTAGTACTATCAAAGTACACTTGTAGTACTATCCTTAGTTAGTACTACCAATTTATTTAGTAGTACTATGAACTCATTTTAAGAAATGGGCGTACATTTATTTACTTAACAAAAGTTGGTTGACTTTTGTTATAAAAAGAAAGTGGCGTACATCTTTTAAAAGTGAGACAAAAAAAAATAGACTTTAATTAATTCTCTTTTAATTAATTTACTTTTATTGGTTAATTTATTTATTAAATTAATTCTATAAGAATTAATTTATTATGTAAATTAATTAGTAAGGTAATTAATTTAGAGTTAATTAAAAGCTATTAATACTAGTAGTACTATATAACTATACTAGTAGTACTATCTAAATATACTAGTAGTACTATCCTTGGTTAGTACTACCAATACATTAGATAGTACTACCGAGAGTACTAGTACTTGTAGTATTTAATAGGAAATGGCGTACATGTTTAAAAGAAAAGGTAGTTGACTTTTGTTTAAAAAGTGAAAAGCAAAAGGCGTACAAAAGTGGATCACAAATCAAGCAGAAGAAAAAGAAGAGAAAAAGACATAACATTTCATTCCATTTTTCTCTCTGTCTTCTTCAACCAACCAACTGCCGGAGCTCAAATATTTTACAGTAAATCATTTCTAGCATTATTGTTAAATCCAAACCACTAGAAGTTATTTACTTGTACTTGTTTGACAATCTAGCGGATCATTATCCCTAGAATTTGATCTCGAACTAGTTTTTACTATTCGATCTTTTTATTACAAAAATAGATAAATTCATGTCGAATTTATTCTAGATTTGTTTTAAATAGTTTGAGATTCAAACCTTGTAATCTGTACTGTATTTGCAACACCCTTCAAGTTTAATATATTTTATATTTAACTTGAATCTTATTTCATTTTATTCCGCACTTATTTGTTCTTGAATTGTTAAATCACGAACCGAACAAATTCGATAAAACGGTACAGTTTGTATTCAACCCTCTTCTACAAACATATCAGGACCTAACATAATTAATATTCAATATAACATGAAAAAAGATATGATTTTTTGAATCATAAATATTACAAAATTGCAATAATTATTAATAATAATCAGTTAGACTATAACTCGAATAAAGTATGGTAATATGAATTTTTATATAATATAATAAATTGTTCAATACAATACGTAGTGATTGAGTTATAATATATGCTTAGATCTATCTATGATGAAATCAAAAAATTTGATCTTAGATACCATGAAGCTGCACATGTCATCAAGTTCGTCTAATCATAATTTACATTTATCAAAATATTTGTGAAAATTTAAATTCAGGTTAAAAAGTAATTCGAAATTATAAGATAAAAAAATATTTCAATTTACCAAATTTTAAAATAAAATTTCAATACTATGTAATAAACATTAGAACAAAACTAAGTATTTGAGTTTAAAAGAGTATAAACATGTACAAATATATATATATATATATATATATAAATGAGTGAGATACTGCATGGATGTCTTTTACATAATATTAATAGATTTTGTAATATGTCTCTCCCTTACGTAAATATCGATTGTTTACAAATATGCTCTAACAATGTTAAAATCATATCGCCTATGTTATATGCAGACAATTTCGGTAAAATATTTATTTATTTTATACTTAAATAATCAATTTGATAAAGTTAATATCATGTTATTGAAAATCATATTAGTATTTTAGCAATAAAAAGTAATCATGTAATTATCATCGTATGAATATTTATCCAAATTTTATGAAATATAATCAAATTATAAAATATTAGGTTGATGTAATTGGCATGTCACATTACAAAAGTACTATAAAATATGAGATAAAATCAAAATGTTATCCTTTTTTGAATTTCTAATTACAAAATTATTTCAATATTTAAATAATTTTGAACAAAAAATTATTTAAGTGTTTGTGTCTCGTACGAGCTTTTCAGCTAATCTATCTATCTATCTATCTATTACTATATATTATACGCGGACAGAAGGGCAAAGTTTTCCAAAATATTGCCAGTATAATTACCTATATACCCTTATTTTATCACAAATAACGACGATACCCATTCATTACATAACATCAGCAACTGTTACACAGTCCCCAAATTCCCCCGTTTGATTATACCCACCCTCTGCTACACAATCTCATCTCTGAACCCATCGGCAAAGTGGTCCAACCATATAATTTTGATTTGTGTCTGCGTTAACCGGCGCTTTCTCCGGCTGCTTTGTTCGCAGATGCACTCGTCGGTGTATGTTCTTATCAATTGTAGTCGTTTTTGTATGCTTGTGTGAATTGCGATTGTCAGTGTAAGATTTCTGTAATTCTATTCGGTTTATTGGTTGGTCCATTTTATTGCCCGTAATTGTGAGATGACAATTCTTTGTTCATGTATGTGGTGTGGTGGCCTGATGGCGAATTACTAATACTGTAAGGGTTTTGATTTATTCATTATGTTATTCATATACACGGACACACTATGCAAATTTAATTGTCTTTTTGTATATGTATTTCGTGAAACGAAGTTTACAACAATTTATATAGATTATTTAATGATTGGGACATCAATATATGATGATTTTGTTGTTCTGTTTAAAACTAAATAATCTTGTCTAAATGTATTCGTGTGTATATATTTTAACAGAAATTAAAAACAATGGAAGATATTTTCGTTACAATTTGTATTCATTGTTCGGTCATCTTTGTGTTTTTCGTTGCAATTTGTATTCATTGTTCGTCACCTTTTTGTTGTACATGTTCTAAAATTCGTTTGGGTATGTGAGTAATGTGGGTTAAAAAGCCTTTGAGCCGCTTTATTTCAGTTTCCAAGATAAAAAGCCTTTGAGCCGCTTTATTTCAGTTTCCAAGATTTTGTATAAAAAGTTTGTCTATTGTTTTCGTTTGTCTTCTTTTTATTGTCAAATCTCTCTCTCTAGAACTTCGTTTATTTGTCTCTCATATTTTTTTTTAAAATTCTACTCTAGAAATCTCTTAAAAGTATCTGGCCTTTGTGTGAAGCTAAAACTTAGATGTGCCAAGGCAATTTTGCCAGCACCTTGTACTTTCCAGACTCTTGAGTGGTCACTTCAAATCACCTGGCCAACTCCCCGAGGTTCCACACCCTGTACATAAACAAAAAAAAATAGGTATACGCATGTTTTCTATTAAAATAAAAGATCAAATTTACGAGGCAACAATATAGTTATGGTCGCGTTTTACCTCTTCTGATTACTATCCTCTTCTGTGATATTTAGTAACCGTTTCTAATGTCTAACAAATTCTTACGAAATAGTTCTGGTGCAATGTGCTAATTATTCATTATTTTAGCTTCTTGCAGTGACAACAAATTTGTCTATATTATGCGATTCTCTCGCAATGCATGTAGTAATGTGTTCACTATAGAAAGTAGAAACTGAGCCATATTAACAAGTCAACGCCCCCGAACGTGTGTTAATAAGACAAGTGATTAGTTTTATCATATATGTAAATTCAGTGTTCCTATATCCGTCAGTCATTCCCTATGATACCATATGCATTCTGGATCTTTAAATATGGCCATACTGATAAACCAAGGTAAAGACAAAGTTTTTCTTTTTTTTTATTAACACGGAATGCTTAACATTTGTGTTTACAACATTACCCTTTAATACAAATTTGGTGTTAATAGATGGTATTCAGACACCATTTTGAACCTTGCTCTTTCTGCGGAATTTATTAGAGTGTTAATATATGCACTCTTCCACTTTTAACGAAGAATTTTCAATATATATTTATATATTGTTAATAGCTAATATTATGGGCTCAATATTAATAATATAGATGAATAGCACATGATAAAGATATATTATATGTGCAATTTAGAGCTACGGTATAAACACGTGTAATAGCGTAATTTGACCATTACTTGCGACACAATGTGCCTCTCTAAATTATGGTGCGACCTAGACTACCTCTATTTTCCAAAGATGCAATGTGGTTGAGAAAATACCACAGAGTATACAACCATTTTGTTTGCCTGACATCATTTAAGATTGTCTTAATGGTTGTTTATCTTTTCCAAAAAAAAGACGTGCAATGTGGATAAAAATGTGCATTTAGAGGTCGAAGAAGTTTATTTAAGGTTAGAGGGAACTTGATGATTGACCAACTGAATATTGTGTGCTATTTTATTTAAGGTTAGAGGGAACTTGATGATTAATAGCTTGCTACATGATATCAGAAATTTTGAACTTCAGCGCATTATGTCATAACAGACAAAAACTGCAAATGCTCGACACTCTTTATATATATGATAAAATGATATAGACCATCTAGAGAGTACTTAGTTTCAGACTTCTCAGTTCTCACCTCTAATAATGTAGACAAACTTATCAATTTTAACATCTGACAATTTATTTTCGAGTCTAAGAATCATGTGAAAAACTAAATACTTGATAATTATATGTACATAGTGTCTTGTGAACCTTCTGAATTTGGAAAAGAAAAAGAAATTGCATTGGTGGTGAGTCATGATTTAGCTTATTAAGTTTGTAGCTTACAGAATGATTATTACAAGCTCGAGCTGGTATTGTGACTTCGTTGAAAGATTTTACAAGCAATGAGCTTTTGCGTGTTTATTTAGACAAGAATGTATATAAGAAGCTTAAAGGCTTGATTATACAGGTTTGTGGTTTTAAACGTTGTGATTTTATTTCCTTTACGAACCTTATAAAAATACAGTGGGCTTTAGGATGCCTTTAATTTTTAAGTGATCTGTTTTCCTATAGTCTGCTTTTCATTTGCCTTTACAATATGGTTTACTTGCAAAAGGTTCCATTCATGTCTTTAGAGCATTAGTGTGTGGTTCGGTCACTCCGGCTTCCGATCATGTTGGATTATTATATCAATTAGGTGTAAATTTCCATTGACTAAGATAAGAGATGTGATATTATTTGCTACGAACTTCGCACTTACTGGTAAAGATATTACTTGTCTTATTCTTCTTTTTTGCATTAAATATTATTGGTTTAGTTATAGGTGTCGAATATTTTTGTCATCCACTTGATAATAAGCGGCATCTAAGATTCTGGGTTTTTTGTTCTACTGTTTCGTGTCTTTTAATTTCTTAGGCTGGTCTGTTAATTGTTTTTCTTTTACTTTTGTAGATTTCTTAAGCTAAAAGAGCCAGTTTTGTTGCTTCCATGTAAAGAGGAAGATGTATCACTTGTTGAACCTGTTTTGGAGGAAGCAAAACGAGCGTATGCTGACTACATTTAAGTTTACTGATTTTTTGGTTATCTTCTGTCTCCATTAATGTTCTCCTATCTTCTGGATGATTCGAAAGCTTTGGTAGAGTGGTTGCTGTTTCACTAGATGGAAAGATTGGGAAAATACTAAAGACGCTCTTTTGAGCATTGCATTCTCTTTTGAGCATTGCATTCAATCAGAATTTACCACATATATGTAAGTTTGCATATTTAGTAACTTCTGAGTCTCTAACAACCTACCAACTAACTATCATTAGTGGGTGTCTCTACATTGTAATATCTTTACTTTCTTCCAAGTCTTTTACAGCCTATATTTGATGATCAACCACTCTTTCATATTCCGCTTTTAAATGCAAATGTTTTATGTATTGTTTATATTTAAGATATTTGGTAAATCATGAATTTCTAATATTTATAGGTATCGGTGAATTTTGAAGGTTTGTGTAAATGTATGTTATTATTGGAACTTGAAAGCAAACAATATTATCATTATTGTTATTATTATTGATAATATCATGTCAGAATCATATATCAGGTATGTTGGGGTGGAAAGATTAGAGGATGTGCAGTTCTACTATTTTGTCAAGTCTTATACAAATCTAGCAGATGATTCACTTATACTTTGGATGACAAGATTTCCTGGACTCCCGATTCTTCTTCTTTCACTATCTTCAGTTCTGAATTTGAAACGCACCACTGCATTATACTAAAAAAAAATTGTAGAATAGTTTTAGTATTTTTCTGAACTACACATGATCAAGTAAGTTTACTAAATGGAACCGGTCATCTTTTAAGGGATCATTCTTCCAGTAGTAGAAGATTATATTTTTAAATAAACATTATATATTTTTATATTTGAAAATAAAAAATTACTACAATACATATAGCTTATGATATGTTTTAAGTGTATAATTTTGAAATCATTACATATTTTTCGTATTAATCAATTATTTAAAACATTCGTAAAATATTATGCTTACATCTTACTCTAAAATTTATTATTATAAGAATTAGTCATTAGTGTAATAATTTTTTTTTTTGATAACTTAATGTAGAGTACATTGCAGAATACAATTGATTACATTTAATGGAGTTAATAATATATTAAATAAAATATATTGACTTTTTAGGTAAATAAAGTTTTGCACCAATTTTAGTAGAATTTTCTTCTGAGTTACAAATTTCGAATAGCAAAAGATCGTAATTATTATTCTTTATTATATGTATAATAAACTTGCAAACGTTTTTAGAAATTATTAATAAATGTAATCAAAATATCGTTGACAAAGTTATATTTTTATGTGAAATAATCATTTTACCAATATATTAAATAAAAACTTTTAGGATAAATTGATCAAAATATAAAAAGGGTAAAAAATAGACATCGTACCTTATAGAATAAACTTGAATATCAAGATAAGTTCATACTCATAGTAAAATCAATTAAATTGATACTGTTTTGTAGACATATAAACACTGCAAAATAAGCTTTAGTTCACAAACTTCGATTTCTGTGATTATTATTATTTTTTGTGGCATATTTTGTAACAAAATCATGTCTTCTAGGCACAGGAAAAATAAGTTTGAAGGAATTGTGGAGTTGATACAACATTTAGAGAATGAATTGGACATCATAGCCTATTAACAGGCTGGCAATTGATTCGTTGCATTCACGTTAGCATTATCTTCTTTAATCTTAAAAAAGAAAGGTTGTAAGAAAAATCATATATTTAGGATACCGTTTAATCAATTAGTATGTTAGGGACTGTACACATCGGTATCTTCTGTTTAGCTTGTGATAAAATGTAGAAAGTGAACACCCGTGAAGAAAATAACAGCTTATTATTGCCATGCAGATTTGATCGTAGATACTGGTGACCAATGAACTATTTATGTGCCTTTCTCATACTTAAGTTTCATTTACTTTTGTCTTGGATTTAAGATAACGTGCGGTGTAAACAATCAATTGTTAGAAGAATTGCGAACTGTGATCTTGCTGTCAAGACACATTTGCGTCGTGATATGTTTGCTACCGTCGGTGTCCTCTGCTCTGTTCAACCATGCTGGCTGAAATAGGTATAAAAAATATTTTTTTTGAATTGAAGAATCAAGGACAATGTTGTATACAATTAGCTTAAAAGGTGTATAGATATTATTCTTTTAAGAAATAGACTCCCTATAAGATCAAAATGTGATGCCACTATCATAATATTTGATGGTTTCGTATTTGCATTTTTAGATACCTTGAGTTTAAAGAACCTGCAAATAAAGAACATAATATTTGTTTTTCCAGTTCAATGGGGTTAAATTAAAATCTCTCATTGAAAATATATTTTTCCATTTGGGTCAAAATTAAATTTGATTACATTGGCTACGCCCATGTTTACTACTTTTTTGCTTTTCAGGTCTTTAACAAAACATTTTGAAAAAAACCTGGTTGTACTTATTAAGATACACTGACAAGTTTAAAATTAGCTGCTACCAGCACAATTAGTGAAGGGAATCTGAACTGCTAATTTAGATTAGCTTAGCAGACCTAACAATCTCTTCCACCGTGGCTCCCTTTTGATTCCATACTAACATTTTTTTAAGTTCTAGACAAGATCATAAATCACAATTCATTTAGAAAGATGTTGGCATATTGTTGGCATATTGTCACGTCGTAAATTATTATTCTAAACATACGTTTTGTAAGATTTTTTAATATGAGTTTTATAGAGGCCCGTGCCTCGGGCTATTACGCTAGTTACTATATACTAGCTTATAGCCGGTGCGATGCACGGTTACTTAAATTTTATTTATAATTATTTTGTTTATAATTATATTTTAATTACCCATGGAACACACGATTGTTTTTTTAATATTTATAATTATATTTATTTATGAATATTTTAATATTTAAAAGTTATTAGTTTACATGATTAAATTATTGTTAAAAAAGATTTAGCCAAAAAGAATTATAGTTAAAATTTTGATATTTATTATATTTTACACGCTCAATTTAATATTTGTTTATATTGAGTTATAAAAGTTAGATTTGGCGAATTTTACGGTCCACATGAAATTCTATTCTAAAACTAAAAAGAGAATAAAGTGACGAAATTTAATATTGAGAATTCTATTCGATTTAGGAAATCTACTTATATGTAGTTTAGATTATTAGAATACTCTTTATTAACCAAATAAAGTTTTTAATGTTAAATCTAACGGTTTTCACCTATCTATTTAAGATTAAAAGATTTTTATTATTTTGATATTAAATGGGTTTCCTTATTTAATTACAACTTTTTTTATGTTTTAACTTTTTAGAAAATCCAATCCTAATATAATATCTTTTAACTTATATCATTTTTAGATAATAACTTCTTTTTATATGATATAATCTTGATCTTCTATTTTTCAAAGTATTGGATCTAACGGTTGAGAATGTTTTGGCGGTATTTAGGACCAAACTACCACGATAACATCATTAATTTTTTAAATATTTTTTTAATATATTTTTTTAAAATATTTATTGCTAAAATATAATATACTCTCTTTTGTAATATGTTAATGATGCGGGAACTTTGAACTTTTGAGAAAATACATTCTCAATTAAAATATAATTTTTTTTTGTAACAGTTTATCTTTTAAAGTAGTACACCGTGACGATCAAAATTCTGTAAAAAAATTCATTTTTTTATAGTATATCCCGTAAAAATCTATGTTATTATATTAACGACTAAATAATGAAAGCTTTCTTATAAGTATGGTCGCTTGATCACTCAATTCATAATCGTTGGATCTTTCAAATTAAATTGTTGAGAAAGTTAGATATAAGAGTAAAATTTATCACGTGCAATGATCTAAGGTTTGAATCTACCAACAACAATTAAAATTTACAGGATTTTTTTGAAAAATAAGAATTTTTTTCATTTTTTTTTCTTGTAGACATGGGTTATTTGATAATATTTTTTATAAAGTACGGTTTTTCAAAAAAGTACTATACTAATTGATTAACAAACTTTTAAAGTTTCGAATTTAATAATTTACAATGTATATAGGTTAAAAAAGTTAGGTCTCTTCTGTAGCTGAGTCTAAAATTTCAAAATACGGTTTTTTTAAATATGAATATAGTCCTGCTAACAATGAAATTAGGTCTCTATGAGTTCTTATAAAACAAAATCACCATTTGCGTATAATTTATTATTTAATAATAAATAATATTTAATTAGTTATGATAAAAAATTTAATAAAATAAGATAAAAAATATGCACAATTTTATAAAATTTTATCCTCGTATTATTATATTCTTTGTTGATTTGAATTTTTCTTAGATTGATTTCAATTTTTGAACATAGATTTCTAAATTTAAAATAGTTAGAAAAAAGTAATTAAATTGACATTAAAATAATGATGACGTAATAATGATTATAAGAATTTAAATACCCACTTTACTAATTTGGGCTTTATCTTGTGTTTTAAAAATTAGATTTTGACGATTTTACACCCAGATAACTAAATTATCTTTAATTAAAAGATGGCTTAACAATTTTTATCTAACTGGAATTGTCCATGAAAGAGAAAAGAAAGTCACGAATTTTTTACATGGAGAATTCTATTCAATATAGAAAACTTATTTATATTTGGTTTAAATTATCAAAATACACTTTTTAAAATTTAAATATAATCTTATTATTAATAAAATACACTTTTTTAATATTTGATCTAACGATTTTCATTTATCTAGTTAAGATCTAATGGTCCTTATTAGTTTGGTTGTCCAAGACTGTACCATCAAAATTTTGGATAAGATCCATATTATACTTATTATATATAAGGATTTAATATAATAAGGATATCAAGTATATACTGATATAAGTATCTTACTACCTGCTTTTACTTTTAATGTTTCGGTTTATTTACAGTGTATATAAAATTTTAAAATACATTATTACTTAAAAATTATTAAATAGAATAAAAATTATGTTATGATTATATAAAATTTTATTCTCATATTATTATATTCTTTATCGATTTGAATTTGTTCTTAATTAATTTTAATACTTTATTGAAAGAAACATAAAATTTTTATATTTAAAACAATTAGTGGAAAAATAAATAAACTGGTGCTACAAAAATAAAAAAAATATTTATTAAAATTTAGATACTCACTTTACTATTTGGGTTATATCTTGAGTTTTAGAAATTGAATTTTGACGATTTTACAACCCATGCGAAACTAACGAAATTTTCTTTAATTTAATGATGGTTTAATAATTATTATCTAACTTGACCTGTTGACCTACACATAAACCGAAAACAAAAGATGGTTAAGAATTTTTACATAAAAAATTCAATTCAATATAGAAAACCAATTTATAATTAGTTTAAATTATCAAAACACACTTCTTAGTATTTAAATATAATCCTACCTTTAATCAAATACACATTTTAATATAAGTATTATATTCAAAATTATCGTTTATGAATATGAAACCCTCAATATTTTAATAATATTTTGATATTATCCTTTTATGTTTGTTATATGTAAAATAATATAATTATAATTTGGACCAATCAAATTGTTATGTTCCTTCAGAAAAAAAAAGTGTTTAAATTTATTTATGTACAGAGTTCTCGTAAGTCTCTTTAGGTTCACGTGTATCATTGTTAGTATGATATACATCAGCATTATATTGATAATTTTTAATATTATAATCAATATGAATTGTTATGTTGATATTTGGTTTAACAATTATTATCTAATTGGAAGTATACATAAATTCAAGAAAAAAGATATTTAAGAATTTTTACATAGAAAACTTTTAAATTATCAAAATACACTTTTTAGTATTTAAATATAATTATATTATTAATCAGATACACTTTTTAATATTAGATCTAACAATTCTAATCGATCTATTTAAGATCTAACTGTAATTATTAATTTGGTCGTATAGTGATCGTACACGGACCATATCGATTTTAATTTTTTCTTAAATTGATTTTAATATTTTATTGAAATAAAAATAGAATTTATAAATTTAAAAGAATTAGGAAAAAAATTAAATCTACAATAAAAAAATATTTATTAAAATTTAGATAATCACTTTACTGTTTGGGCTCTATCTTGAGTTTTAGACAACAGATTTTAACGATTTTACAGCCCATGCGAAGCTAACAAAATTATCTTTAATTTAATGATGGTTTATTAATTTTTATCTAACTGGAACTATCCATAAACTAAAGAGAAAAGATAATTACGAATTTTTACATAAAGATTTCTATTCAATATAGAAAACCCATTTATAGTTGGTTTAAATTATCAAAATACATCTTTTAGTATTTAAATACTATCCTATTATTAATCAAATACAATTTTTAATATTATATCTAACGGTCCTCATCTATTTGAATATTTATATTTTTATAATCCAACGGATCATATACTTTTGGTAGTACAGTGACCGACCAAAGTTTTGGATAAGATCTCCCTTATGCTTATTATATATAAGGTATTAATTATATGCCAACACAAGGGCAAAAGTTGCCAATTAAATGGCCGTGAAATTACTGTTTTACCCTTTTTTTTTGAAAAATAACAAAAATGCCACTTGTATATTATTATACAAAAATATTTTAATAGATGTGTTACTACAAAGATTCGAACCTCCAACCTCCTTCCAAGATATCCATGGGCTTAACCACTATGCTACATGCCTTTTTGAGTTTATTTCAAAAAACTTATTAGATAACCCACGTCTTTAATCTCTTATATATTTTTTTTTACTTTGATGTTTGAATAAATAAAATATTGGTTTCAATTATTTATATAAATTTGTTTTTCATTTTTCCTTTTCATAATTTTATATATCTATATATCCAATCACTATATATTATTACAGTTGTATGTTTTCAATTTAATATATATTAATTATGTTGATTATAATTCATAATTTATATTATATATTTATATTATACTTTATTTGAATTAAATTAATTATTCATGCATAAAATATACTATTAAAATTCGATATAATATAAGAAATATTATACACATTATATCTCTCATCATTAGTTATTTCTATAATTTTTAAATTAAGAACATTAGCATTCAAATTATACAAAAAATTTGTCTACGTACTCTGTTCGTCGCATCCATTTCTTAACAATTTTCTTTTCCAGAATGTATTGTTAATTTGTTAACATTTTCTAAAGTAACATGTCATTCTTTATTAACTTATCTATATCTTTTTCCACCTTTTTAACCCCCTCCCCCTCAACCCCAGTGACGTTCGTGTCAAAAATCGGGGTGAGTTTTTAAAATATAGGATATTACATAGTATATAATTACATAATGATCAGTCAGACTGTTAGTAGACGATAAAGTTTGGGAAAATTGAAAATTACATGTTTTGAAAATAGAATTTCAAATAGTATTCCAAAAATTATTGTACGATGTTAAAAAAAAGTATAATCTTTCATAATAATAATAGAACTTTATAGAATACATTAAATTGATTTGTAATGTCATATAATCATTTTGATAAAATGAAATTCTAAATAGGGTTTGTGGGTCCTTGACGACATCCTCTACAACATATACAATATTTCTTATATTAGGTCGAATTTCAATAGTATATTTTATGTATGAATAATTAATTTAATTCAAATAAAGTATAATAAAGATATATAATATAAAAGTATGAAATTTAAACAACATAATTAATATATATTTAATCGAAAACATACAACTGTAATAAAATTCAGTGATTGAATATATGGGTATATAAAATTACGAAAAGAAGCCTCCGTGCCTGTAGATGAGTTGGTGAGAGCACTGGCTATTGACCAAAGCATTCAAGGTTCGACTGATGGGAGCGTGGGGAATTGTTCATGCACTCTAGGGTCTGGCGTGATACCGGTTGGGGTGTCCGGAAAATATACCTTTTGACCAAAATTACGAAAAGATGAAAAGAAAAACTGATTTATATAAATAATACAAACCAATATTTTATTTATTTAAACATCAAAGTAAAAATAATATAAGATAAGAGAGGAAAGACGTGGATTATCTAATAAATTTTTTGAAGTAAACTCAAACAGGCATGTAGAATAGTGGTTAAACCCATAAACATCTTAGAAGGAGGTTGGAGATTTGTTTCTTTGTACTAGCCAGTATTATCTCACAATCGCTAGAGATGTACGATATTGGACGTATGAGCTATCCGTTCAGATCTAACGATGCCGTCAAAAGTTTAAGTGGGGGAGTTTGTACCACTCGAGTCTCAAAATCGAGAAGAGTTGGGACTTTAGTTCAGTTTATAACACAAAGTATTACTACAAATTGCACCAATAAATCATGATCTTTTGGCAGGCCCGGCTCATATCATGGAGAGGCCCTGTTCAAATACTATAAAACGAGGCCCCTGAACATGCACATGATTTTAATAAATATTTTTAACTAAATTTTTGTAATATTTTTTTTGCATTATTTTGTTAACATACATATATACTTTCCTATACAATTCTAAACAAATAGAATTAGTTTGAATAAATTGAGACCAAAATTTTTCTTCTTTTCTTTGTTAGATTTTGTTATATGTCATTATTATTCAATTTTAGTAATTTTATATAAGTGATTATCGATATTATACTAATAAAGTATAGAATTAATTGATTATGTTTAAAGTTTTAAATAGAGAATCACGTTGATGGAAAATAAAGCAAAATTATAATAAACTTTTTGAAATTAATGAAAACTTGAAATGCAATAACTTGAGGCAAAAGCATATAAAATAGACATTATTTTAATTACAAGTACAATTGAGTGTATAGAAATTATATATGTGTAGTGTGAATTTTGGGGGCCCTCCTGTAAGTGAGGCCCTGTTCAGTTGGTCTGTTTGCACCGGCTAAAAGCCGGGCCTGTCTTTTGGGAACTTGAGGTGGGTTTGTGGATTACCCAAGTTGTTGCGTTTGGGCTAATTACTTGGCACTGAATTATTCGATGTTTTGAAAGTCTGAAAGATAGAGGAAGCGAAACAAAGGAAAATAATGCTTAAAATCAACAAATTGCAAGAAAATATATGAACGAGTCAGAAAGAAAGTTTTAAGAACTGAAAGCGCAAGACCTAAGTAGAGTATTAGAAGATTTACGAAGGCTTTTGATCAAAATCAATAATAAAACCTACTCTCCAGAATGTAACATCTTGAAGAATAGGAAGAAAATTTAGGATTGCAATGTTCTAAAACTCATCTAAAACACCCAGTATCTATTCAATCCCGTAAAAAAATTGTAAACTAACATGACAGCTATTAGTAATACTCGTATTAATTTCTAAATTAAAAACTTGAATATACTTAAGTAAGCACCCAATAGCTACATATATCATCAATAAGAAAAACTCTCTATATATCAACCGATAATGATTATGCATAGAATAATTTATAAACACAATTTAAGCTAGCGGCCCGTGCCTCGCATGGGCTTTTATGCTAGTTATATATCTTATACTGCAACAAGGACTTTGTGAAACATTTTATTCAACAACTTGAAATTACATAACTGCCCCTCCAAAGTCAAATGTTATAAAAATGTAAGAAAATTTTCATCTTGATGGGAATCGAACCGAAGACACTTCAATACTAATTACTAAGAATTTCAAGTCACCAATTTAACCATTGAGCTACTTGGGATTTTTTGTTGTGGTATAAAACCCATTAGTATAATTTTACACTTTAGTTTTTATTCAAGATTCTTTCATGATAATTTCATTTGTCTGATTATTAATAAAAGTGATTATTGGTATAAAGTATATCCAATAGACACGTATCTCTTTAATTAAATTTAATTATGTTTCTTCCTTTGTATTCACAATTTTAAGACAAAGTACAAATGCATTTTTAGTCACATAATATCACTTTTTAGTCCGAGCATCCAATAATACAAAATAATACAAAATATTAATCATTTTGTCTCAACTATGTTCATACATATCAGATAATATAAGTAATAATATAAGCACCTCTATATTTGTTACCCTGAATAGAGATGAACATAATCCGGATTCAGGTCGGATTTTTCGATATCCGATAGGGCCGGACTTTTTTAAATCGAGACAAATTTCCTCTAAAATATGTATACCTGTAGATAGGGTCGGGTCAGGAGGGGCCAAATCGGATTTTTACAAATTATTTTAGATATTGATAACTTTAACTTTAACTTTAACTTTTTTTTATTTTTTCGGATTTAATTAAAAAATTTAAGCTTTTATCCGAGATTTAATTGAAAATTCTAACTTTTTGGATTGGACTTTTATCCTGATCAAGACTACGTCCAAATCGAGATTAAATTTGGGTTTATTCGGCTCGAACCGGATCGGGGTTTTGTGAAAAATATGCGATTCGTTTAAGCATGCGGGCTGGATCCAATTTAGGTGGAAAATGTAAGAAAATTTTCATCTTGATGGGAATCGAACCGAAGACACTTCAATACTAATTACTAAGAATTTCAAGTCACCAATTTAACCATTGAGCTACTTGGGCTTTTTTGTTGTGGTATAAAACCCATTAGTATGGTAATGTCTTTCACAAATATTATTTTACACTTTAGTTTTTATTCAAGATTCTTTCATGATAATTTCATTTGTCTGATTATTAATAAAAGTGGTTATTGGTATAAAGTATATCCAATAGACACGTATCTCTTTAATTAAATTTAATTATGTTTCTTCCTTTGTATTCACAATTTTAAGACAAAGTACAAATGCATTTTTAGTCACATAATATCACTTTTTAGTCCGAGCATCCAATAATACAAAATAATACAAAATAGTAATCATTTTATCTCAACTATGTTCATACATATCAGATAATATAAGTAATAATATAAGCACCTCTATAGTTGTTACCCTGAATAGAGATGAACGTAATCCGAATTCAGGTCGGATTTTTCGATATCCGATAGGGCCGGACTTTTTTAAATCGAGACAAATTTCCTCTAAAATATTTATACCTATAGATAGGGTCGGGTCAGGAGGGGCCAAATCGGATTTTTACAAATTATTTTAGATATTGATAACTTTAACTTTTTTTTATTTTTTCGGATTTAATTAAAAAATTTAAGCTTTTATCCGAGATTTAATTGAAAATTCTAAATTTTTGGATTGGACTTTTATCCTGATCAAGACTACGTCCAAATCGAGATTAAATTTGGGTTTATTCGGCTCGAACCGGATCGGGGTTTTGTGAAAAATATGCGATCCGTTTAAGCCTGCGGGCTGGATCCAATTGAGGTGGACTTTTTTTTAATCAGATTTTTTCCGATTTTTTTAACCAGTTCGAACAGTTTTTTTCGAATACGAATTTGTGTGCATCTCAATCCCGCCACCTCATGCATTAAGGACAAGTATACTACTCCGGCCGCTTATAGAGAATTATGGAGACCGGAGAGTATTGGTACTTTCGAAATGGAGCCTTTATTTGACACCTGTAACTAATTCCTATCTGATTATTAATTAGCCTATAAAACTAATCATCAAACACATTCAACTAAGAACAAAATCTTCTTCGGACTAATACCAAACCGATCTTCCTTGCAAATCTTCTCAATCATGTCACATAGTGTCACCAACAAGTTCAAACTGGTGGCAGGATCACCACAACAAACTGAAGAATACTTATCATCGCAAAATTAAACTGACGTGAACTAGAAAATATCGTCACAAAATAACATCAAGTTCTGTCGGTTAGAGCGATCACGTGACTTGCACGGGTATTGAAGCTAGTTTAATAATAAAATATAGACACATGTATGTTTTCCTGCATTTCAAACATAAGTAATAACTCTCCCCATGTGTGGTGAGAAAATTGACTTGAGTGGTGAGAAAATTGACTTGAACCTCGTTATCAGTTAGAAAGTTTTTTCCTTCGCAACACATTGGGGATGTTTTGGTACCTTTGGCTTATGCTTTATAAGTTAAATAAAATTTGTGGAGATGTTTACCAACTAAACATAACAGTTCGACGTATAAGTTATACTAGCCTAACAACTCGATATATAAGTTATATTAACCTATAACTCATGTGTAATATCCCGTAATTTTTAGATTAGTAATAATAAAGAATAATAAAAAAAGGATTAAATTTTGAAAAAGAATAGGATTTAAAATTAAATTAGACTAATGGGCCTAAAATATGGATCAGATTTAAGTTCGGATAAGTGGTAGGTTTGGATTTAGGGTTTTATAAGGCTATATAAACTTCATATTCTCGTTGCTCGTTTTTATTATCAAAATTCGTAGGTCTCTTCCATACAGAAATCAGCTGTCTTGTAAAATTCGTACAAACTTCATCGTAAGTCGGAATTCGTTGATTCTGGACTTTTCGGAAAGCTCTTTCAATTTTATACAACTTTTGTTTCACAGTGTTTTTCCATATTATGCTCTGAACTGTTCTTAAAATCACAAAACAGATACAGATTCCCGATTCGTTATAAGTCCATTTCTGATGAGCCTTATCTTGTCAGAAAGGTATTTTCGTTCTCTACAACTTTCGTCCTTTGAGTTTTCAAGAAAGCGTCGTTTAGAGGATCAAAAAGGCTAATTACAGTTCTGGTCAGAAATGGGTACGTGCTCTAGGATGATTTGATTCTTGATTTTTCGCGTTGAGGTAAGTTTCCAGTTGATTTTTCTAGTGTTTTCGAAATTATGTGTTGTGTGTATATTTGATTATATAAACTTGGGCTAAGTGATGATATACTTTGAACATATATGTATTATGTATACTAGTAATATGTATGTGCTTCGCATACGGAATGATATTTGTTTTAATATAATTTCTAATTTTATATCTTGACTTTATATAAGTGACATATATTATGGCGTTGATTATGGCATTGATTTTGAAAGTAATGGCATTGATTTTGTTCTCTTTGACAAACATACTAAGAATATTACACGTTCGTGCAATTGTAACGTTCACTTCAAAGTAACAATATCACACGTCATTCTCAGAGTAGTAATATTATACGTCCCTTTCAAAGTAATGTTGAGGTCGTATTTAATTACGTCCTTCTCAGAGTAATAATATTATATGTCCATCTCAAAGTAACGTTGAGGTCGTACTTAATTACGTCCTTCTCAGAGTAATAATATTATACGTCCATCTCAAAGTAATATTGAGGTCATACTTAATTTTTGTTAATACGAAACATAAAACATCTGAATGAAATTTAAACAAATGAAAAATCAGAAATGGTAGGATTGAAGTCATTAAATCCTTTAATGACATGAATAACACATTGAAATGATTCTAAGATTTGAAAAACATAATAACTGAATGCTACCAATCATAATATTCGATATCTTGAACGGAAGAAAGCAGTATCTTGAAAAGAATAAGCTGCAATGATTCTAGACGATAATCTTGTGATTCTGATTTGTGCCATGGTTTGTGAAAATATCGAATAAGAATAAGGACCGAGTCACCGGGTTATAGTGACAGTTTTCTGAAAATTTAGGACCGTTATCACCGGGTTGTAGTGGTCGTGGCATGAATTATGGGTTTTGAGTTATTGTTGTTATGTGGTGTCGTTTTGTATCGAATAAGAATAAGAATATGAATGTGTATCGAGAATTATTGTTTTATATATTGTTATCGTATCGAATATCGTATTCTTCTATATATGTATATATGTTATTTGCCCGACTAGTTGGATCGATTGGTTTCTTGCTGGGCTGTATGGCTCATTCCTTACAATTTTCAGATTGCCGTTAGAACGAGTGGATGTGCTTTCGAGTTCGAGGATCTTAGGTTTGGATAGCTTGGATTGTCATCTTTAGCTGCGCTTTTGTAATAGTTATCCTTGTATAGAATTTTTGTCACGCTTCCGTCTGTCATTGTCATTGTATAGTATTTTATTTTAAGTTTTGTATTTAGATTTAATAGTCTGAAAAGTCGGGTTGTTACATCATGTCGAAGACAAATTAAAAAAAAATTAACGGATTGAAAAATATTAAATAAAGTATAAAAATCATTATAATAAATTATAGAATGAGAAACTTAAATATTAATTGGAATATAGAAGAAATAAATAAAGAATACAAATGGGGCTGAGGAAGATAAATGCGGCATTATTAATATTATTTTATTATTTATTAAAATAATATTAATAATAAGGATAAATAGAAAAACTAACATGTTTTAATTAAAAAAAGTAATTGTCCGTGATATTTTTGGAAGTGTTTTAATTATATTAATTGTATTTGTTAAAAAAATATGTTGACATGTTAAAATAGGTAAGCTTTTTTAAATAATAAAAAGAATTAATTAATTACTTAAATAATAAAATAGGTAATTAAATCTTTTTATTATTTAAAAAAACTTACCTATTTTAACAAGTGAACGTATTTTTTTAACAAATGCAATTAATATAATTAAAACACATCTAAAAATATTACGGGCAATTACTTTTTTTAATTAAAACATGTTAGCTTTTCTATTGGTCCTTATTAAAAAAACTTACTTATTTTAACATGTCAACGTATTTTTTTAATAAATACAATTAATATAATTAAAATACTTCTAAAAATATCACGAACAATTTTTTTTTAATTAAAACATGTTAGATTTTCTATCTATTCTTATTATTAATATTATTTTATTATAAAATAATATTAATAATACCTCATTTATCTTCCTCAGCCCCATCTGTATTTTTTTATATTTTTTTTATGTTCCAATTAATATTTAAGTTTCTCATTTTATAATTTATGATATTAGTTTTTACTTTTATTTTAACATTTTCTGTTCACATTAAATTTTTTTAGTTTATTATTTTTTGGGATATTCCATTTGGTACCATTGTACAATTGACTTTTCCATTTAGTACCACACAAAGTTTTTGACTTCCGAGTGGCGCCCTCATACTTTTGGCTTCATCCACGTGATACCACTCCGTTAACCAAACGTTAGTCGGCCGTTACAAAATTATGAGATTGTCCATTTGGTACCACTCAAAGTTTTTGACTTCCAAGTGACACCATTCTACTTTCGGCTTCAATTCCAAAATACCACTTCATCGAATTTATTAACATAGTGGTATTTTGGAGTTGAAACACAAAGTAGAAGGGTACTACTTGGAAGTTGAAAAATTTAAGTGGTACCAAATGGACAATCTCATAATTTTGTAACGGCCGACTAACGTTTGATTAACGGAGTGGTATCATGTGAATGAAGGCAAAAGTATGATGACTCCACTTGGAAGCCAAAAACTTCGAGTGGTACCAAATGAAAAAGCCAATTGTACAATGGTACCAAATGGAATATTGTTAGGTCCAAAGTATCGTAGAAGGGGGGGGGGTTGAATACGATACTCACAAATAATTCAATTTCGTTCGCGGATTAATCTTTCAGTTCTATAACGAAATCAAACACACCAAACCAAATCAAGTTTCGGGGAATATATCTTTTTATAAACATAAACCTCGAGGGGTGCTACAATTTCTAATCCGTAGATTAGCTTCAATGAGTTTAAGGTTACACAAATACAAAACAATGATCAAATTCTGAGCACTATTAATTCTCTGATAATTTCTCCGGCTCAGTTCTCTCTCTCAGTAACGTTTCTGTGTTGATTGCCTTAACTGAAGAAGACACACTCTTCTCTCAGTATTAATTGTAGACTTGAATTGAAAACTATCGAACTAGAATTGAAGAATCAATCCTGGCCGTCCATATTCAAAATCAACCTGTAAACAAGAATAATTTTCACCTGCTCCACAATTTAAAAACCATCGAATGAATTAAGTTAATTCACCATTCGATAGTTTTTTAATTAAAACTATCGAATACCAAATTAACTTAACTTGGTTTTCAATGAATCACTTTTTATATCATTCGATAGTTTTCTAAAAAGAAAAACTATCGAATCACTTTTTCTTGTCTTTTATCCATTAATGATTCCACTGAGCTCCTGGGTGTTTAAGTAATAGACTGTATCAATTTCTTCTGAGACGATAAAACAACTTGATCTTTTCAGTGCTGTCACCTAGTGCAACTGGTCTGGTTCACAGATGAATAACACTTGATCAATTCTTCTTTTATGTCTTCAATACAATGCTGCTGATACGTCCCTTGTCGTTCTGGTTGCTTCATCACTGGAATCCCGTGGTACTGACTCTAAATCATTCACATACTTCTGTCGTCTTCAAAGTCTTGTTTCTTTTGCTGTCACTGAGGCTTGAACAATTTTATGAACTTCTTTCCGTGACCTGTTTACGGACTTCAAGAATACATAACGTATTTTGATTTTTTGAGTTTACCTTTTCTTCTTTGATTCTGGATTCCTGTGCTTCTGTTAATATTATTGTCTGTCTTGTCCTTTGTTGAGTTGTAGTTATCTCTTTTACATCTTATGTTACATTATGCTTTACAATCTCCCCCTATTTGATTGGATAGAGTTCGACAAACAAATACTTCGAGGATAACTCAACTAACTAAGGAAACATGAAACTACTTAAAGTAAGACAGCGTAATAATATTAATGTATTCTGGATCAGATATATATACATTTCCAGATTTCATGTTGCCCAGTAATAATCTATTGTAGAAGGGGGGTTGAAGACAATAGTGTAAGATAATCGACTTCTTAATGTATATATCACAAATATGAAAAGAAAGATAACAGCTTTATTAAATCTGATATAAAACTGTTACAAACTCTCTCAAGAAATTCTGATGTTCTTGAGAGCTGCTAGTTTACAAAAACTCTCTCAAGAAAT
This sequence comes from Heracleum sosnowskyi, assembly GCA_030848705.1. NCBI lineage: Eukaryota > Viridiplantae > Streptophyta > Magnoliopsida > Apiales > Apiaceae > Heracleum > Heracleum sosnowskyi. The sequence goes on along the minus strand of CM061235.1, from coordinate 149,149,844 downwards.
TCTGTTCTTAAGAGCTTCTCTTCGATTATGTTCTCTCTCGAATGAATACATAAATCGAAACCAAGACTGTGTTTATATAGTGCACACAGCTTCTCTATCAATAACAAGATAAGTCCTAATCAATAACAAAGATAGAAACCTATCCTTAATCGATAGCTACATTCTACAAACCAGGAACATATAGAATAAACTTCCATGTTTATCTAGACTCCAAATATAACTCGAAGTAGGAATCCTGATCAGCTTCAAGTTCTGATGATCAATCCTGATCATAGTCTGAGTAGGAATCCTGATGATCAATAAGATACTGACGCTTGATCAAATACTGATGACCATGCAATACTGATGACGTCAGCAATCCTGATCAGTTGAGTCTAGCTTCTGACGATCATTGAATTCTGATCTAACAATCTCCCCCAATCTCATACTTTGTGAAATAAAGTATAGATTCCAAATATTCAATGATGTCAAAAATATGTATCAAAATGTACAAGTATCTTCAGAAACAACTTATCTGTTTAAGCTTTTTGATAGAACAGATTCATCTTCAAGAAGTTGGATAATAAACTTTCTTCTTTTTCTTCAAGAATTTGAATCAGTCTTTCCTTAAGATTTCCGAGTTCTTCATCTTCCTCATTAATCTGGTAGATAGCTGCTCTGAGATTCTGTATGGAGCTTTTCTGTAGACTGTGCTCTTCAAGCAAAAGATAAGCAATTTCCTTCTCATCAGGATTGAGAGTAAGTTGGGTCATACCAAAAGTTACTTCTTTAACAGCAGTACCTCTTTGCATTTCCACATCCTGACCTCTTTGATTTAAGTACATGGGAATATAATTACCATCGAAATTACTGTTTCCATCCAGTCTTCTTCTTATAGTTGACAAAATCATGTCAGCCCATACTTTGCACACTTGGTTCTTCCATCTTAACAGATAGTGAACATATTTAAGTTCCTGTGTAGTTTTTATCAGCAGATCTTGAATAGATAGAATCTTCACACTACCATCTTTCATGAAGTACAGAAGCTTTTCTTTCTTTTCAAAACCATCATGACAATCTATAACTATATCAACAGCTAATAAATTGTTCAGGTTTTCAGAAGTTAAAGTACCTCCAATTTCAGTTAAGGAGTAAGGATCAACATAAGTCATGTTTAGAAATTTAGCATCCCTGTGTCCAATACCTCCTCTTGTGTAACTTGACATTTGCTTCAGATTTGAAAACATCTTTAACCAGAGTGCTTTTGATCTAACCATCTCAGATAAATCAACAACACTTGAAGCGCTTGTAATAATTCCACCAGACTGAAAATTGATAGGTGTATCACAACTTAATGTGCTAATATGTTTCCACTTCTTATCCTTTTCCTTTTCAAAGGCATAGCTTCTTTCCAGTAAAGATTCTTGTCTGCTTGAATTTCTCCATTGTCTTTCATTTGAAATTTTAAGCCTTTGTAGATAGAGATTGAAATCTTCATATGTTCTTTTTGTAATATCTCTTCTTCTGGCTTCTTCTTCTTCATCTACTTCTTTGTTGTGACAATCAACAACAGTAGATAAGATTATCAAATCAACCTCTTGCAGAATTTCAGATTCGTCAGGATCTTGAATATTGTCAGGATTAGAATCTTCAATTTGATTTGTATTGCTGAGAGTTGATTTACTTGACTTTCTTCTCAATTCTGGTTCTTCTTCAACAATTCCATCATCACCAAAAGTAGATCTGTCAGGAACTACTAGAGTTTGAATAGGTTCAGGAATTTCTTCAATTCTTAACCCTCTAGACCTTGTCTGTCTAGGTACTGTTTGAGTTGAAGAACCTCTTCTACTTCTTCTAGCACCTCTCCTACCTCTGCTTCCTCTACCTCTAGCAGGAGCAGTATAGCTTTCCATTGTCTCTCTCTGTAATCTCAAGAATTCTTCATGTGAGAGATCTGGATATTCTTCACTTGCTGTAGAGAGTGCTTTTCTTGCATATAATTGTTGAACTCTTTTATCAGTGTGATATAGAGTAACAATTCTGCCATCTTTTGTAGAAAACTTCTGGAATAAATTTGATGCATCTTCAGGATTATCAATAATTACATCTTCATCACCTTCAGGAATTGTAGCAAGAATGTGTCCATGACCAGGTGTCAGGATTTGATCTTCCGTCAGGATCTGAGATTGCACCAATGTTCTTACTGTCTTAACTCCAGAATCAGAAACATGAGTTGACTGTGTTGTTTGACTTTGAGAAGTTTGGATTGTCTTCATAACAACAGCATCAGAGGTTTCTCCTTGTATCACTTTGTCACCACCATCATCTCCAGTATCATCATCATTATTTCTTAATACTAGATCAGGTGTACATTTTGTCTGAATAACCTTCTCCCCCTTTTTGACATCAGGATTTGACAATAATTGCAAAATTAAGGAAAGAGAGGTTTGAATTTCAGTTACCTTAGTATCCAGAGAATCAATTCTTTGATTGATTGAGGTTTGTTCTGAAACAACAGATTTCACTTGGGATTCCACTACCCTCAGTTGTAAAGTAGTAGGCACCTTTGTAAAATTATTAAAGATATCAGTCCTCACTTTTGCAGTTGAACCCTTGATAGAATCAATCTCACTTTTCAGGCTTTTGGATAACAGAGTAGTAGCCTTCAGATGATTCTTCAAGTCTTGATTCTCTATAGATTTCACTGCATTATAGGCATGTTCAATAGCAGAAGAAAAACTGATAGATTCATCAGATTGGTGCCATGAATTGTTCCATTCATGCTGTCTAAATGCCTCTGCAGGATCAAAGGAAGGAGTAAAAAAAATCTTGTCTCTGATCTTTCCCAGTGAAAGCATTGCTAGCCATATATGTACTTGATGAACCAAAATTAGTTCCAAGACTAATTTTGAGAGCTGTAGCAAGCTGTTCCTTCTCTTTTCGATTCTCATTATCATCATCACTATCATCAGAAGTATCATCATCAGTACCATGAGTAATATCAGGATCAGGAATAACAATACCTTTCTGTTTATCCTGTGGTTCTGAGATAGGATGATCCATTGGTCTTGAACGAAGTGGCTGTATCAAAATAGGTTCATTATCAGGAGCACCACTAGCGTCAGGATGAACATCGTCAGGATTTGATATGCTTGCATCAGTATTTGCTACCAATGGTTCTTGTGGAGCTTGAGGTTCAGAAGCTGCTTCAACACTTTGAGTTAAAGGTTCTTGTGTGCTTCCCTCATTGACAATGTTCTCGACCAATCTTTCAACAGAAGCTGTAGCTTTGCCTGCATCTTCACTTTGAGAAGATGGTTCTTGTGTAGCTGGAATGTTGATGTCTTCATTCTCCCTTTGAGAAAATGGTTCTTGTGTGACCATTCCACTAGCTAAGCCTTCACCCAAACTTTGATTGAGTGGTTCTTGTGTGGCAGGATCAACAGTAGCTGCTGAATTACTCTGAAATTCAGGTTCTTGTGGGCTTGATCCTTTCAGCTTCTTCTGTCTCTGATAGACTAACTCTTCTGCATTCCTCTTTTTCTTTGATGTAGGTGTAAGACCAACCAAGGAAGCAGTTGTAGAAACCTTCTCCCAAGAAATTTCTCTAATCTGAGATGGAGAGGCTGGAGAGTCTGATATAGAGACAACTTTTGTTGTTGCATCAGGATTTGCTAGAGCATCAGGAGTAGATGACTCATCAGGATTTGATGTCTGAATATCAGTATCCTTCATGTGCACTGTCAAAGGAATATGATACCTGCTCTTTGATAATTTCCTTGTCTTTTGTGGTTTTGATGAAGGTACCACAGCTTTAGTAGCAGTATCAGCAACTTCCTTGTTCACATTCATCACAGAGGATATAGGTAAGTCATCCTCTGAATCACTTTCATCAATCAATCCTTAACTTCCTTTTCACAGGAACATTCTTAACAACCTTATCAGCTTTCTTCACCAGGACCCCTTGTACACCCCCTTGTTTCTTCTTTTTAGTGAGTGGTGTAGAGGAAAAATCCTTTGAACCTGATTGCCTTCCAGACACATCAGTTCTAGCTGATTTCTTTGATTTTACAACTAAAGTCTTTTGAGAGACAGTAGAGGTGGTTGTTAACTGTTTAGACTGTTTAGGTTGCATGCTTGTGTCAGGAACAAGGTGGGTTGGGCCTTGCCCCATAGCATTAGAAAGTAGTCCATAACAAGTAGGCATTTTCTGATGTAAGAAAAACCTAACCTCATCAGGAATAAAAGCATTTCCGCACAAAATATTTTGCCATATCAGGATTGAAAAAGATATTCAATAAGATTAAAATAAAATTTTATTTAAGAAAACAAAATTTATTTTAACAATCCTGAATAGCGTTTTGGTTTAAGAAAAATAACCAAATTAATGGTCATAGAATTAAAACACGCTTACCAGCAAACGAGGCAAAAATATTTATGGAAAACTGAACCGTCTCATCGAGATTGTAGAAATGACCTGCACCCTTAATACACATTCTCTATAAAAGACTTAATAACTTAATCAAAGACTAAGGAATGATCTTATTTGTCAGAGTTTACCAGGAGTGTTGTTGACAAATTGTCTTAGAACTTCTGGTTTTCATACCAGCTTCAATATCTGAGCATCAGGATTTGACCAATTGATTTCCTGTCAGGATTGAGTCCTATCAGGATTTGATCAAAGATACATACCTTTCTGAATAACCATCAGGATTTGACAGTTATCAGGATTTCCTCTCTGTAGCTTTTCCTCAGAAATTCTCAAAATTCATCATTCCAAGTTCATTCACCAACTTATTGAAAGTAGCTTCAGGCAGTGGCTTGGTGAATATATCAGCTAGTTGTTGATCAGTAGGAACAAAGTGAAGTTCAATTGTTCCTTCCAGAACCTGTTCTCTTATAAAGTGATATCTGATACTGATGTGTTTAGTAAGAGAATGCTGAACTGGATTTCCTGTCATTGCAATAGTACTTTGGTTATCACAATAAATAGGGATTTTTGAGTATGACAGGCCATAATCTAACAACTGATTTCTCATCCACATTATCTGAGCACAACAACTTCCTGCAGCAATGTACTCAGCTTCTGCAGTTGAAGTGGAAATAGATTTTTGCTTTTTACTGAACCATGAAACTAGTCTTCCACCCAAAAACTGACAGCTTCCTGAAGTACTTTTCCTGTCTATTTTGCATCCTGCAAAATCAGCATCTGAATAACCACACAACCCAAAATCTGATTCCCTTGCATACCAAAGGCCAAGTGAAGGAGTGCCTTTGAGATATCTGAAAATTCTTTTGACTGCAATCAGATGTGGTTCTCTAGGTTTTGCTTGAAATCTTGCACATAGACAGGTTGCAAACATGATATCTGGTCTACTGGCAGTGAGATACAATAAAGAGCCAATCATTCCTCTGTAGTGAGTTACATCTACCTCTTCACCTTGATCAGGATCAAGTTTGGTAGCTGTAGCTATGGGAGTTGAAGCAGGAGTACTGTCTTGCATGTTAAACCTTGTCAGTAAATTCCTTGTGTATTTAGACTGATTAATAAAAATCCCTTCATCAGTCTGTTTAACTTGAAGACCCAGAAAGTAACTCATTTCTCCCATCATGCTCATTTGATATCTTGACTGCATAAGCTTGGAAAACTTTTCACACAGCTTATTGTTTGTTGACCCAAAAATGATATCATCAACATAAATCTGAACTAACAGCAACTCCTTACCATGATTCAAATAAAATAGAGTTTTATCAATTGCACCTCTTTTGAATCCACTTTCCAGTAAGAATTGAGCTAAGGTTTCATACCATGCTCTTGGAGCTTGCTTTAGTCCATAAAGTGCCTTATCCAGTCTGTAGACATGATCTGGATATTTAGGATCAATGAAACCAGGAGGTTGTTCAACATAAACTTCTTCCTCCAGTTCACCATTTAAGAAAGCACTTTTAACATCCATCTGGAAAACCTTGAATTTCTTATGTGCTGCATAAGCAAGAAATATCCTGATGGCTTCTAGTCTTGCAACAGGAGCAAAAGTTTCATCATAGTCAATTCCCTCTTGTTGGGAATACCCCTTTGCAACTAGTCTAGCTTTATTTCTGATAATGACTCCATCAGAATCAGTCTTGTTCTTGAAAATCCACTTTGTACCAACAATTGATCTATTCTTTGGTCTTGGTACCAGTTTCCAGACTTCATTCCTTTCAAATTCATTCAGTTCTTCTTGCATTGCAGTAACCCAATCAGCATCTTTAAGTGCATCTTCAACTTTCTTAGGCTCCTCCTTGGATAGAAAGTTATTATATAAACATTCATTCTGAGTTGCACTTCTTGTTTGAACACCTGCATCAGGATCTCCAATTATCAAATCAGGAGTATGATCTTTTGTCCATTTCCTTGCTGGTGTCAAATTGTTTCTTGAAGTAGATGCTCCCCCTGGATTGGTGTTATCTTGATTGAAAGAATTTGATTGATTTGAAGCTCTCCCTGAATTATTGCTATGCCCTCCTGATGTGTTATCGGGATCTTCACTTGAATCAGTATCTGAAGAATTCTGTCCTGATGATTGAGTTGACTCTGAACTTGTAGTTGAATGCCGTTGCTCCCCCTCAACATTAGCACTACTAGTTGTATCACTGTTGTTTGCATCATCGGTATTAGCACCATCAGTACCTGGTGAGTCATCAGGATTTGGTGACCCATCAGTATCTGATGAATTGACAGGATCTGATTCACTTTCTTCAGGTTCCTTGGAAGCTTCATTTTCAAATAACAATCTATCATGCGAGTCTTCAATCATTCCAGTTATCTTCTTATCATCAAAAGATACATGTATTGACTCCATGACAGTTCTTGTTCTCAAATTAAAAACTCTGAAGGCTCTTGATGTAGGATAACCTATGAATATTCCTTCATCAGCCTTTGTTTCAAATTTCCCTAGCTGTTCAGGATGAGTTCTGAGAACAAAACATTTACAGCCAAATACATGCAAATGCTTCAGACTTGGTTTCTTCTCCTTGAGTGACTGATAAGGAGTGACACCATGCCTGTTTATCAATGTGAGATTTTGTGTATAGCATGCTGTGTTGACTGCTTCTGCCCAGAAATATGTAGGTAATTTAGCTTCTTCCAACATAGTTCTGCCAGCTTCAATAAGAGTTCTATTCTTCCTTTCTACTACTCCATTTTGCTGAGGTGTGCCAGGAGCAGAGAATTGTTGAATGATTCCTTTGTATTTGCAGAACTCTTCCATCTTCGAATTCTTAAATTCAGTACCATTATCACTTCTCAGAATCTTGACTTTGTACTTTGTGGTTGTCTCAATCATTCTCACATGATCCAACAGAACTTCAGGAGTCTCATCTTTTCTGTGCAGAAAATACACCCAGGTGAATCTAGAATATTCATCAACAATTACAAGAGTGTACCTTTTCTTACTGATGGACATGATGTTGACTGGACCAAACAGATCAAGATGTAGCATGTGATATGGTTCTTCAATAGAGGATTCTGATTTACTCTGGAATGATGTCCTTCTTTGTTTTGCTTTTTGGCATGCATCACAGAGTCCATCAGGTGTATATAAGACATTAGGTAATCCTCTTACTAACTCTTTCTTAACCAACTCATTGATGTTGCTGAAGTTGAGATGAGAAAGCTTCTTGTGTCAATTCCAACTTTCATCTACTGAAGCTTTACTGATGAAACATGTAGGGGAGCCATCAGTATATGAGAGAATGTTGGCTTCATATATGTTACCATGCCTGTAGCCAGTTAGTGCTATCTTCCCTGTTGCTTTACTGACTACTTCACAATGTGTGGAATAGAAATTGACATGATAACCTCTGTCAGTGATTTGACTAATACTCAACAAGTTGTGTTTTAGTCCCTTCACTAGAGCTACTTTTTCAATGATGACATTTCCAATGATTATATTGCCATATCCCAAGGTTTGTCCAATGTTGCCATCTCCATAAGACACAGTTGGGCCAGCTTTTTCCTCATATTCTGATAACAGGGCTTTGTTTCCAGTCATGTGCACAGAACATCCACTATCCATGACTAACACATTTTTCTTTTTACCCTGCATCAGAATAATAAAACACTAGTCAGAATGTTTAGGAACCCACACTTGTTGGATTCCTTGTTCATGCATTTTATTAAATTTAACAGCAGAAGACTTTTTGACTTTAGCAGTCCTGACAGGATTTACTCCATCAGGATTTGCTTTGTCAGTATCAGTATTAACAAAAGCATGCTTCACTATGACATTTTCAGTTCTATCAGACTTTGTACTACTTTCAAACTTAGGCAATGGATCATAAAAGTTATAGTACAAATCATGATACTCTTTACATGTATAAATAGAATGCCATAGACTACCACAATGAAAACAGGAATTCTGTGGTTTGTAAAATACTGATCTATTCCTAACATCAGACTTAGGAATTTCAGCCATTTTCTTCTTACTCTTTTTACAATCAATAGTAAGATGATTAGAGTTACCACAGTTAAAACAACTCTTTCTAGGTGCATTTGGGATATACTTATAACCATTTTCTTTATTGATCCCAATTTTACCATTCCTGTTTCTCTTAACAGTAGCTTCCTTTTTCTTATCTGTAACCTCACAGATTTTATCCTTAAGCTATTTCTGAGACAATAGACCTACATTCTTATTGACTTTGTTCATGACAGGTTTAGACTTTATAATTTTAATTCCTTGAGTAGAAGAAGATCCCTTTTCAAAAGTAGAATTGGAATCCTTACCAAAAACAAAATTAACAGGAGTAATCTTAGATTTGGTTGAGTCTATAACATGTCTATAGGTCTTTGGACTGACTGTCTCATTAATGACAATTTTCTCTGCTAATTTCTTATCTTCATCTGACTTATATCCTAGACACTCTTTCCAATTCTTAGAGGTATTAATCTCATGAAATTTCCTACCAGAGTCTGTCCAGGTTCTGATTTTCTCATTAGCATATTCAAGTTCTTTTTCAAGGGAAGTACATTTAGATGTCATCTCTAAGTGCATGTGTTTAGCATTATCACATTCTTTTTGTACTTCTTGCATACGAGAAAATTCAGCTTCTAATATCTCATTCCTCTTTCTAAGGTCAGACATCTCAGATAAGATTCTAGTATTCTCAGCAGTTTGACTTCTAAAGCTAATATGTAATGACTTTAGAAAACGTCTTAACTCAGAAGCATTATCAGTATCAAAATCAAAGATAGTATTTAGTACCTTATCATCAGGAGCAGCAGTTACATCAGCATTGGCCATTAACGCATAGTTGACTACCTTAGTATCAGATTCTGAGGAAGAGTCCATCCAATCCTTGCTTGATGTGATGAGTGCCTTTGTCTTGTTGCATTCAGAAGCAAAGTGACCCATACCATTACACTTGTAGCATCTAACCTTTGACTTGTCAAATTTGCTACCCTTGCTGTCATTTTTGATATACTTGTCTTTGTCTGCTTTGAAGGTCTTTTTCTGAAAGTTGCCTTGTCTTCTATTCTTCCTGAACTTCATCCTTCTGAAGTTTCTGACAATCATAGCAACCATCTCTTCCATGTCTGAGTCAGAAGAATCATCACCAGTATTGGCATCAGGATTGCCATCAGTATCTGATGAAGAGTCGTCAGGATCTGATTCAGCTACTCTTGCTTTCCTTCTAGAGACCTCCATAGCTTTCCCTTTTGATTTTGCTTCTACATTCAAAGCAATTGACTTTGCCTTGCTGCTTTTCTTGTTCTTCCTCTGTTGAACTTCAAGATCATGAGTTCTTAGCATCCCATAGATCTCATCAAGAGACACAATGTTCAGATCATACTGGTGTCTAATGATTGAGGTCTGAGTATCCCATTCTTCAGGTAAAGCTCTAAGAAATTTGGTGTTTGAATCTTCAGTTTCATATACTTTGTCAACTAAGGATAAGCTATTCAATAGTGTCAGGAATCTATCATATAGATCAGTCAGGCTCTCTTCAGGTCTTGCATCGAATTGTTCATATTCTTGAATCAATAGAGCCCTTCTGTTTTTCTTGACAGATGCAGATCCCTGGCACTGAGTTTCCAAAGTATCCCAGATTTCTTTTGAAGACTTGCATGCAATCACTCTGTTTGACATGACAGCATCAAGACTATTATGCAAGATATTCTTTATCTTTGGTTCCCTGAGTACATGAGCTTTTTCTTCTGGAGTCCATTCTGCTTTAGCTTTGACCACATAATGTTCTGGTACTGTATCTGTTCGTTCTACGAACTTTGTTGGTATATATGGTCCATCACGAATCATGTCCAAGTAGTCAGGATCCATAGCCTCCAGGTACATCAGCATCTTTACCCTCCATGTAGGATATTCTGATATCTTTAAGATGGGAATCTTCATGCTTTCATACTTGGTTGTCGACATCTTTAGATCGTATCTGATTCAGAATTAAATCAGTTTGCTCTGATACCAATTGTTGCCCAGTAATAATCTATTGTAGAAGGGGGGTTGAATACAATAGTGTAAGATAATCGACTTCTTAATGTATATATCACAAATATGAAAAGAAAGATAACAGCTTTATTAAATCTGATATAAAACTGTTACAAACTCTCTCAAGAAATTCTGATGTTCTTGAGAGCTGCTAGTTTACAAAAACTCTCTCAAGAAATTCTGTTCTTAAGAGCTTCTCTTCGATTATGTTCTCTCTCGAATGAATACATAAATCGAAACCAAGACTGTGTTTATATAGTGCACACAGCTTCTCTATCAATAACAAGATAAGTCCTAATCAATAACAAAGATAGAAACCTATCCTTAATCGATAGCTACATTCTACAAACCAGGAACAGATAGAATAAACTTCCATGTTTATCTAGACTCCAAATATAACTCGAAGTAGGAATCCTGATCAGCTTCAAGTTCTGATGATCAATCCTGATCATAGTCTGAGTAGGAATCCTGATGATCAATAAGATACTGACGCTTGATCAAATACTGATGACCATGCAATACTGATGACGTCAGCAATCCTGATCAGTTGAGTCTAGCTTCTGACGATCATTGAATTCTGATCTAACATTTCATAAATCAAAAAACAATTAAACTTTATACAATGAAGTTGCTCCTCTAGTCTGAGCTGATAGTTCTTTTGTTCTTTGCTTCAATCTTCAGTCCAATTCGATTTCACCTTCTTCAATCATTGGATCGGAGTTAACAGCTTGATAATCAATCACAGATAGATAGTGCAGTGGTTCTCCAGGTTTAAGGATTGCTCCTTGGATGTGTCTTCCAATATATGCAACCTCTTGACCCACTCCAGCCCATAACCATGCAATGTTAACATCTTTCTTGTTTAGCTTTGGCATGTTTGGCAGTCTGGTATGCACTTCTAATCCTCTTTCCACTCTTTTCCTATAGTAATGAACATTCTCCATTAGAAATCTTCTAAGAGTGTCTGCTGCTTTGTCCTTCTCCGTTGATGAGAATCCAGTGGATCTAAGATACTTCTCAACTGAGATTAGATAGTTGCTTGGGTAGTCACTCAGTTTGTCCTCAGCCAAATAGCAGATTCTGAACAAGTCATTCGTCATGAATCTAACCATTGGGGGATCTTCAGTAATCTCTGGACCGACTTTCATCACGATCTCCTTAACATGCTCACGGAGCAGTTCATTTAACCTTGTAGTTCTTTGGATCTTGATGAGTATAGCCTGCAATTCTGTATATGTCCTCTGTTCTAAAAACTTAGTGGAAATCACAAATGTACCTTTCTCCAGAAAACTGATTAATAAGCTCCAGGCACCATTTGCTTTAACCCCAGCATTCAGACAGATTATAGAGCTTCTCAGTGCTTTGAAGTAAGTCTGATCTTCAAGATTAGCACTTCTGAGGTCCTGAATGATAACTTCCACCTCAGCATTGTCGTTGACTTGTAATCCTTCTTCAACTCCGCAAAAGGTTTTGTAAGCCATTTCCCATTCAGTACCATCTTTCTTTGCCAGATCTATCATCTTCTTCTTCCTCACTTCATTATACACTTTGAATCTCTTCAGTTTTTCACTTCTCAGAATTGCTTGCTGTTTTTCTTTCTCAGCTTGCCTGGCATCTACTGCAGCTCTCTGAGCTCTTACAGCTTCCAAGGTAGCTTCTTCTTCTGGTGATAGAGAATTTGCTTCTTCTTCCATAATATCCTCCCAGATAGGATGTTCAACGGGCTCTGGATAATATGGCTCATGCTCCTCTTGATTAGGTTGCTCATGCATGACCTCAAATTCCTCTTCACTCTCCTTCTCTTCTTCTACAAGTTCCTCTATCCAGTACTGTCTGATAGGAATAGCTTCAACTGTCTCCCAAACTCTCCATCCATCCTTAGCTTGCTCCTTCTCCCCTTCTCCAACTTTCTCCCCCTTAGTTGAGGAATCCTCGATAAAAGCATCCTCAGCATAAAAGGGAGTAGAAGGATCAGGTTCCTGATTTGAAGGACCAGGTTGTCCAGATTGTTGGTTCTTCAGCATACTCCATATAGACTGTACTCCGTCACCTTGATTCTCCAAGAAATCCATAAGCTGCTTATTAAACTCATTTATAGAAGCTAGCGACAGGTCAATGTTCTCCAATCTTGAGTTGGTAGTCTTTTCCATATGATCCAGCCTCTTGTTGAGCTTAGACTCCACTCTTGAAAGGGAATTCATTGCATCTTTTACCCGCGCTTGACCATCCCGGATAACCAGAACGTCTTCTTTCAAAGCTTCATGTCCCTGTGACAGAGCAGTTACTTCATTCATGAATCCATCCTTAAGTTCCCTGACGTCCATCCTCAACTCGACTAGTTCTTCCATAGCTTCCTTCTTTAAGGAGTCCACTGCCTGCTTCGTACCTGTTATAGTGCCAGATGCACTGCCAATGACCCGGAATGTTCTTCTGGAATCAGCTGCAGCCAAGTCAACTTTCTCTTGAATAGACTTTAAAGAAACATTGGCTTGACTGGAGGAGATCCCTTGGTCAAAGGAAGGTCGCAGTGGAACCTTGAATAGTGGATTTCCTTCTTTGTCTCGAACTGTCATCTCCTTGAGGGAAGATTGAACTTGTAGCTCTCTTTCTGTTGGTAACAGCAGATCATCAATATTAGGTAGGGTTAGGGTGTCACTCCTCACATTTGGCTCTGGGTGTACACTCAACGTTTCTGTCGGTGTTTGAATCATTTTTCCTATCCCACTCAGGCTAGGTGTAAGTGTTTGTGTTTCACTCAAATCCTTTGTGCTGATTGTACCTGCAGAAGAAATCACCGTAGCCGTCCTTAAGGAGGTCACCGGTGGTGCAATGGGGCTTCGCAAGTCCCCGTCCTTGGTTAAACCAAGTTGCTGATCATCCTTAGATGATATATCCTTTGTAGGATCTAGAGTTTGAATCTCTAGGGGGTTAGAAACAGGCTCTTTTAATAGCAGAGATCCCGAATCTTCTTCCCCTTGAGTCTGTAAAGACTTCACCTCAGTTGACTCCTCAATAGTAATTGATTCACTGTCAACGAGTTGCCGATCTGCACCTACGTCAGACCCTTTACCCGCAGGATCCAGATATGTTCCATCTGGGGAGGTAGACAATGACCCTTTAGATTGTGCATTTAGGTCAAAGCCTTCTCTCGACGTCTGTGAAGACCCTTGGTTCTTAGAACCTTCAACCAGTGAACCTGACCGTGATATGGTCGGAACACCAGTTGCTTCCGTCAATTCTTCCTTACTTGATTGAGCTATTGGTTCAGATATAGCTTTCGTTAGCGTAGCCCAATCAGCATCAGAAAAATCAATAAAGGGCGCTTTGGATGAGAGAAATGAAGTATCAACAGTTGCCTCGGTTTCTGTTCTTCTCCTTTTAGAGGAAGGCAGAGCTGTTGTTGAAGGGTGTATCTCCTTATGTGGTGCTGCTTTGGCACTATCTCCCTCTACACTCATGGATGGTTCTTTACTGGGTATAGGAGGGGAAGGAGGTTCGTTTATGTTTTCATTTGGCTCTTCCAAAGGCTCTTCGACCGTGGTTAGAGGTTGTGGGTTTGCAACCTCCTGGTCAGGAATGGCCACTGAGGGCTCTGGATCAACATCCATAGGTTGTGGTTCAGGAGCCAGTTCAGGTTCAGGAATGTTACCTTGATTTACCTGTTTCCCTGGGGGTAGAAGTGGTAGGGGCACCGTTCTTAGATATTCAGTGAGAACAGTGGGTACCCCTGGAAGATATTTGTTCTTCCTTATCAGAGCGGTTATTGCATTGCTCTTCATCTTCATGCACTTCATGGTCTCCTCGCCTTCGAATGTCTTTGTTGTTTAATACAAAAACTATCGAACACCTTTTGTTGAAAAACTATCGAGAATTAAAATAAAGGAAAAAATAATTCTCTTCGATAGATTTTCTTTTTGTTTAAAAAAACCATCAAGAATTTAGATAAAGACTAATGAAATTCAATTCGATGCTTTTTCAAATTTTCTTCAAAAACTATCGAGAATTGTTTTCGATAGATTTTTTTTTCCTTTTCAAAAACCATCGAAATTAACTTTCGATAGATTTATCAATGTACTTGAAAAATTATCGAATTTCCTAAATTCGATATTTTTGCTTCTTTTCCAATTCCTAAAACCTGTTCTTGTTTTAAGAATTAGAAACTTTTATTTCCTGTCTAGTTTTAATTCTAATAAATCTTTTCAAATTTACCAAAATCAATTCTTAACAGAAAATTCACAATTTTCTTAGAATAAAATCAATTAAATATCATTGAGTGATATTAACCAATTAAAATCTAATCAATTATGCTGCATTAATCTACAATGTTAGAAACAAAGCAAACTAATTCAAATTAAATAGATGCTAAAATATTTAGAACAAATATTAGCACCTAAATAATTTTTAGAATTAATAACTAATTAAATGCCAGAAGATATATCATCCATAATTATGACATAAAATTAGTACAAAAATCCTAACTACGAGAATTGCTCCAGAAAATAAATTCACGAGTCCTAAGGATATAGCAATTCTTAAACTCATGTATTCACCAGGACTCTCTGCAGTTTCTGACTTCTAATCAAAATCAATTAGAAAGATTTAACATCCCAAGTTCACCAACCATCTTATTGAAAGTGGATTCATCAAGCGGTTTAGTAAAGATGTCTGCAATTTGATCCTCTGTGGGTACAAAATGTAACTCCACAGTTCCATTCATGACATGCTCTCGAATAAAATGATACCTGATGTCGATGTGCTTCGTCCTCGAGTGTTGCACTGGGTTGTTTGAGATTGCTATGGCACTTGTGTTGTCGCAAAATATTGGAATCTTTGTCAACAAAAGTCCATAGTCACGAAGTTGGTTTCTCATCCACAAGATCTGAGCACAACAGCTTCCAGCAGCAATGTATTCAGCCTCAGCTGTTGATGTGGAAACTGAATGCTGCTTCTTGCTATACCAGGAAACTAACCTTCTTCCAAGAAATTGACAGCTTCCTGAAGTACTCTTCAGATCAATCTTACAACCTACAAAATCGGAGTATGTGTATCCAATAAGATCAAATCCTGTATCTTTAGGGTACCAAATTCCAAGATTTGGGGGCCCCTTAAGATATCTAAATATTCGCTTAACAGCTATTAGATGAGATTCTTTAGGATCAGACTGAAATCTAGCACACAAGCATGTTGCAAACATTATATCTGGTCTACTTGCAGTGAGATAAAGTAATGACCCTATCATACCTCTGTAGCCTGTGATGTCAACCTTCTTACCAGTTTCATCCTTATAAAGCTTAGTGGCAGTTGGCATAGGAGTCTTTGCTGTAGATGAGTCTTCCATATGATACTTCTTAAGAAGATCCTTGATGTACTTGGACTGACAAATGAATATACCATCTTGTCTTTGGTATACTTGCAGTCCAAGAAAGAATGACAATTCACCCATCATGCTCATTTCATAACGACTTTGCATTAACTTAGCAAATCTCTTGCATAAATCATCATTAGTAGAACCAAATATTATGTCATCAACATATACTTGCACCAATATCAAATCATTTTTATGCTTTTTAACAAAGAGAGTTTTGTCTACAACACCTCTTGTAAAATCATTTTCAAGTAAGAATTCAGAGAGAGTGTCATACCATGTCCTCGGAGCTTGTTTGAGTCCATAGAGAGCTTTGAATAGAAAGTACACAAAGTCTGCCAGTTTTGAATCCTCAAAACCTGGAGGTTGTTCCACATACACTTCTTCTTCTAACTCCCCGTTCAGAAAAGCACTCTTCACATCCATTTGATATACCTTGTAATTGGAATGTGCAGCAAATGCCAGAAACATTCTGATGGCCTCAAGTCTTGCTACTGGTGCATAGGTTTCATCATAATCTATACCCTCTTCTTGAGAGTAACCTTTAGCAACCAGTCTGGCTTTGTTTCTCGTTACAATGCCATCTTCGTCCAACTTATTTCTGAATACCCATCGTGTTCCAATAACAAATTTTCCCTTAGGCCTGGGTACCAGCTTCCAAACTTTCTACCTTTCAAATTGATTGAGTTCTTCTTGCATAGCAATTACCCAATCTGGATCATCTAGAGCATCTTCAACTTTCTTAGGTTCTGTTTCTGAAAGAAACCCAGAATAGTGACATTCATTTTGTGATGTTCTCCTAGTTCTCACTCCTGTGTCCGGATCACCAATGATCAAGTGAAAGGGATGATCTCTATTCCATACCCTTTGTCTTGGCAGATGCGATCTTGATGATTCTCCTTTTTCTAGATGTTGTGGAGTGTGACTAGTTGATCCTTCTCCTGCTCCCCCTGAGTTGTTGACGGTTTGATCTGTTGATTCTGAAGACTGACTAGTGGATCCTGTATGTTGAGGATCTCCACTTTGGTCACCACTTTGTCCAGAATCATTATCATTATGATTATTATTAATGACCGTAACAACTTCAGGTACTTCTTCATTGTCAGAGAGATCTCCTGATAGATTTTCAAATACCAAGGATTCAGAGTTCTCTCCAGTTTGCAGGCCTGGTCTTTTGGTGTCGTCAAATGTTACATTAAAGCTTTCCAACACCTTCTTATCTTCAATCACATATACCCTGAAAGCCTTAGATTCCAGAGAATAGCCCAGAAAAATGCCTTCATCTGCTTTGGCATCAAACTTGCCAAGATGTTCTCCATCTTTAAGTACAAAGCACTTTGCACCAAACACATGAAAGTACTTCAGTGTTGGTTTCTTGTTGGCCATTAACTCATACAGACTCTTTTCATGATCTTTGTTAATCAGGGTTCGATTCTGAGTGTAGCAAGCTGTATTCACTGCTTCAGCCCAAAAGTAAGTGGGAAGTTTTGATTCACTCAACATGGTCCTTGCTGCTTCAACCAAGGTCCTGTTCTTCCTTTCCACTACTCCATTCTGTTGAGGAGTTCTTGGTGCTGAAAACTGTCTTGATATTCCTTTCTCTGAGCAGAAATCATTTAGAACTGCATTCTTGAATTCAGTTCCATTGTCTGATCTGATTGTCCGCACAGGTAGCTTAGCTTCCACTTCTATCTTCTTGATGTGATCAATGATTAGTTGTGTTGCTTCATCCTTTGTTTGTATGAACAACACCCACGTGTACTTGGAGTAGTCATCCACCATCACCAATGCATATCTATTTCTTGAAAGTGACATAACATTAACTGGACCAAATAAATCCATATGAATCAGCTGTAATGGTTCAGTAATGCTTGTCATTCCTTTGCTTCCATGTGATGCTTTCTTCGACTTCCCCTTTTCACATGCTTCACATAGTCCCTCCTGATTGAATTCCATCAGGGGCAACCCTCTCACTAACTCTCTCTTTACCAAAGAGTTCATAGTTTTGAAGTTCAGATGTGAGAGCTTCTTGTGCCATAGCCAACTTTGTTCTGAAGATGCCTTTGCATAGAAACATGTAACTTCTCCTTCACTGGTAGAACTTAAGTCAGCTATAAACAAATTTCCTTTTCTCACTCCCAGTAGAGTAAGCTTCTCATCCTTCCTGTTGGTGATCAAGCACTTGTCCTTTCTGAAATCTACATCGTAGCCTTTATCACAGAACTGACTGATACTTAGAAGATTGTGCTTTAATCCTTTAACAAGAGAGATGTTCTCAATGATGACATTTCCAGCTTTCAATTTACCATATCCCGTAGTGAATCCTTTGTTGTCATCTCCAAAGGTTACAATCGGGCCGGTCTTCTTAACCACCTCTGTAAGCAGGGACTCTTCACCTGTCATGTGTCTAGAACAGCCACTATCCAGAATCCACATGACCTTTGAGCTTTTAACCTTACCCTGCAATCACAGATTGATTAAGCGGACTTTGGTACCCAAAATTGTTTGGGTCCTGAAGGTTTAGATGATTTAACAGGAGTAACATTCAATTTAGTCTTACCCTGTTTGATATTCATAGTATCTGTGGATTTAACATTATCAGTGCTATTGCTATTATCATTCATCAACTTAAAATAAGCATGCATGATGTTGTACTTACATAGCAAACACTCTTTCTTTCCACAGGGTTCATGAGTATCAGGCATGTCAGACATGTTATGCATTTCAGAAGTATTAGCAGTTTCTACTTTAACCTTTTTACATGCATGTGTAAGGTGTCCAGCAGAATTACAAATAGAGCACAACTTCCTAGATGCAATGGGAGAAGATGGAACCAATTCCTGATTAACAATCTTCTTCTTCCCATTCATGTTCTTTTTAACATTACTAACTAAGGAACCTACTTCAGTTTTAGGTAAATCAGGTTTAGGTAATTCATTTTTTACTGATTTCCTAGGCAACTTAGTCTTTACCTCTTTTTCCTTCAATAAATCCTCCTCAAGCAATTCTTGTCTAATGAAAAGATCATCCTCATGAAAAAGTGGTGGAAAAGGCTTAACAAAAACTGGACAATCAACATTCTTAAGAACATGCGGAGTATACCTTTTGACAACTGAAGGTGTCACGGGGAATTCCACAATCTTCTTACCAGCTTTCTTGTTATAGTCAAATCCTATAGCAGTTTTATTCTCTATGGCCTGAGTATCAATGATTTCCTTAGCCACTAGAGCGGAATTCTTAAAAGCATTCAGCTTCAAATCTAGATCTGAAATCTGCTTCATGAGGATAGTCTCTATCTCATCATTACACTTGACCTTGTTCTCTAAGTACGCATTCTTTTGCTTAAGATCTTCTAATGTTACAGCTACAAGCTCTAGTTCTTCATTTTTAGATTCTAGCTTTTTAATCTTAAGAACTAGTTTAGCATTTTCCATTTCTGATGCTAGCATGCTTGTGTGTACATTAAACAATTCTACACTAAGATCTTGCACAGTTTTCTTGTACTCAGAGTTAGACATATCAATTGTAGTTAAGATAGGTACCTGAGATGATTGTGGTGATTCCTCTGAAGAGTCGGCCATTAGAGCAACATTCCCATATTCCTCCTCTTCATCCGAATCAGTATCATCCCAGTGCTTTCCCTCTGCTATATAAGCTTTCCCTTTCTGCTTTCCAGAGAATGCCTCCAATTGCTGTTTAAGCTTGGCATTCTCCTTCTTCAACTCATCATAAGAATCCTTCTTTCCATAGACATCTTTCATGTCTCTTGCTTGACGAGGCTTCCGGCATTCAGTGGCGAAATGCCCTAACTCATTGCAGTTGTAGCATCTTGATTTGCTTCTATCAATCATGTCAGTCTTGTAGCCTCCCTTAAAGCCTGTACTAGGTGTATAATTACTCTTCTGGAATCTGTTGGTTGAGCCCTTGAACTTGTACTTAGGGTTTCTCTTGAAACGAATATGACTAAACTTTGCAGCTAAGTACGCCATGGTTTTGTCTTCCATTTGCTCAAGCTCTTCTAGGGTGTAGTAATCACTTTCATCAACACCCAGATTCACAGAATCCATTTCTGCTTCTATTATCACCTCCTTTCCAGCTCTAGGGGTTTGAACCTGAATCTCAGAAGTTATTGGTTCATCCACTACAAGTGCTGCTGATCTCACAAGTGCATTGTGCTTGCTGTCCACTGTCCCTGATCCGTAGATTATCACCCTTTGTTCCTGTTCCATCTCATAGGTCTTCAACTTGCCATAGATCATCTCTAGTGGCATCTTTGTGAAGTCAATTCTTTCCCTAATGGATGATGACTTGTGTTCTACATGATGGGGCAGCGTCATCATGAACTTCCTGTTTGATTCTCTCAGTGGATAGGTCTTTCCTTTCATTGTCAATTCATTGAGGAGCTTAGTATATTTCTCAAAGACCTGAGTTATACTTTCTCCTGGCAGGGACCTAAACGCTTCATATTGAGAAGTCAGAATGTCCAATCTGTTTTCCTGCACGTCTTCAGTTCCTTCCATTATTAAGGTAATGGTATCCCACATATGTTTCCCACTTGTACAGTTCATCAACTGATAGCTCATTTCCTTGTCTGCGGAGTCTGCTAATATCAACATCAATCCTGTATCCAATCGAATCAGTTCTTTGTCAGAATCTGTATATTCACTAATATCCTTAGGTTGGGTGCCTGAAGGAATCCTGCTACCATCAGGAGCTGTAGATTCATCAACTGATTTCATTGGTACATAAGGTCCGTTCTCTAATATGCCAATATACAACGGATTAGATGCCTTGATAAATAACAGCATCTTCATCTTCCACAAACCGAAATCATCTCTAGTAAACGGGGGAACTTTAATACCAGCGGTTGTCTTTGGAGCACTCATGGTTTCTGAAAATTTCAAATTGTTTAAAATTCAAGAAATTCCAATTAAATGAAAAATTTTGAAAGTTAAAAAATTTGCTTCGAATTTTCACGCTACGTTTGATTTTGGTCTCATTCACCGGATCTGATTTGTATATCAATCAAGTAGCTCTGATACCAATTGTTAGGTCCAAAGTATCGTAGAAGAGGGGGTTGAATACGATACTCACAAATAATTCAATTTCGTTCGCGGATTAATCTTTCAGTTCTATAACGAAATCAAACACACCAAACCAAATCAAGTTTCGGGGACTATATCTTTTTATAAACATAAACCTCGAGGGGTGCTACAATTTCTAATCTGTAGATTAGCTTCAATGAGTTTAAGGTTACACAAATACAAAACAATGATCAAATTCTGAGCACTATTAATTCTCTGATAATTTCTCCGGCTCAGTTCTCTCTCTCAGTAATGTTTCTGTGTTGATTACCTTAACTGAAGAAGACACACTCTTCTCTCAGTATTAATTGTAGACTTGAATTGAAAACTATCGAACTAGAATTGAAGAATCAATCCTGGCCGTCCATATTCAAAATCAACCTGTAAACAAGAATACTTTTCACCTGCTCCACAATTTAAAAACCATCGAATGAATTAAGTTAATTCACCATTCGATAGTTTTTTAATTAAAACTATCGAATACCAAATTAACTTAACTTGGTTTTCAATGAATCACTTTTTATATCATTCGATAGTTTTCTAAAAAGAAAAACTATCGAATCACTTTTTCTTGTCTTTTATCCATTAATGATTCCACTGAGCTCCTGGGTGTTTAAGTAATAGACTGTATCAATTTCTTCTGAGACGATAAAACAACTTGATCTTTTCAGTGCTGTCACCTAGTGCAACTGGTCTGGTTCACAGATGAATAACACTTGATCAATTCTTCTTTTATGTCTTCAATACAATGCTGCTGATACGTCCCTTGTCGTTCTGGTTGCTTCATCACTGGAATCCCGTGGTACTGACTCTAAATCATTCACATACTTCTGTCGTCTTCAAAGTCTTGTTTCTTTTGCTGTCACTGAGGCTTGAACAATTTCATGAACTTCTTTCCGTGACCTGTTTACGGACTTCAAGAATACATAACGTATTTTGATTTTTTGAGTTTACCTTTTCTTCTTTAATTCTGGATTCCTGTGCTTCTGTTAATATTATTGTCTGTCTTGTCCTTTGTTGAGTTGTAGTTATCTCTTTTACATCTTATGTTACATTATGCTTTACAAATATCCCTTATTTTTTAAGGCCCGTGCGGTTATAGGACGGGTTATAGGCTAGTATTACTTGATTAAGAAATACAAAAATTAGTGTAAAACTCCATTGTAATACCATCTTACAGAGAGCTCCATCAGTTTAAGTTATCTACTCGTACAATGCTTAAATATATTTGTCTTCCTTGCAAATTAATCACAAATATAATATTGTATATAAAATGTAATAATATAAAAATCAAAATCAAAATTAATCAATTGAGCTACTGATCAGGAATTAATCGACAAATTAAATTAATCGGCACATGTATATTACAAACTTTAAAAATTTATAAAAACTTATATTCTAAACCATGTCAATATGATAAATACGAATAAAAGAATAAAAAAAAAAGGAACTTACTTTCTGCCAATAGAAAGCTCGTATTACAATGGAGCTTCATATTTCTTAATCAAATGGTAGGGAATCGAATTTAAGATTTCCCGCCAACCGGTACCATAGTTAGTAACTAGCTCGTTTAAACTTAAGGTGTTAGCTTGATAAAAAGAAATACAACATCGAAATGAATCTTATATTATACTAGCTTATAACCCGTACCAAGCACGAGTACCTTAATTTATTCTCTTATTTTTTTATATAAGCTTTTATTGAATTTTTAAAGTCTGATAATTATTTTACACAAAAGTTGGTTACCAACTGAAATATAGCTGCAACTTACGTATCTAAGACAAAATGTTACAAATTCATATTTTACAATTTATGGATAAATTAAACTCATGAAACACAAAAGAAATTGTAAGAATCAATAAATAATAGATACAACTATCATTTGTAATCAAATTTGGGGATATTAAAGAAATGAAATTAGTACAAATCGGAATCAAGATCAAAAGTTATGTACAAATTGTAGGCCGAGGCAGGGTGATTATTCTCCTCTTTGCTTTTAGAAGTTTGGTGGTGACAACGGGATATTATCCATGGCATCGTGTTAATCACATGCTTGCTTCAACATACATATTGCTTCTATAAATATCTGTATAAGCTCAATCTGTTGAAACTAATGGAGCACCCCTTGCATCAATAAAATTCATGTATTGACCTTGAATCCCACCTTGAAGGCATTTTGAAGTATAATCATTTTCTGAACACGTTCCTTGAGTTCAGACCATGATAACCTAAACGGATTACTCTGCTCACTTTTCAAGTTCTACACGCTAGAGTCTATCAACTCCGTAATTTGTTGAAGGTTCAATAGAAATACTTGCAAATAGATCACCTATACCGCTAGAAGTCCTTGCAGGTTTACCACTACTTACAGGGAAAACTATTTCTGTGAGAAGAAGGGAAGAATATATATATAATAAAAAAAAAATATATACTACAAATGACCAAATGCTACTTAGCTGACTTATTAAACATTAGTAGTTATCGAATAATTATAACCTTCATTTGGAGAGATAGATTCTTCAAAGTTTTGACCCTCATAATAAGGAACCTCTAATAAACCTCTTGCTCAAGTATTCTTCACTACACATTATTTGCTAAACATCAAACTCAGACAATTATCATCATAACATTGTAAAAGAAAAAAAAGTGAATATAATAAAGAAAGAAATGAGAAGATGATCAAATATAAATCATGTTCATTAACTTTCTCTACTATCTTTAAACAAATTACACACGTTTAATACAATTATTTTTACAACACAAAAGGGAACGTTAAAAATATATGCATTCAACCACCAATAAATTACATCTCTAAATATATCAATAGAGGACATGTCATAAAAACTTACTAATCGTCCTTCTCTGTTTATTAATTGGATTGATATTATTCATATATGCCTCTAGATGGAGTAGGCAACTTCTTACAATTATGTAAAATAAGATTTCCTATGTAGTTTATTCCTCACCTAAGAATCGTAGAAGGGTTTCAGGGATTTTTTCCGTTATAGTCAAACTATAAGAATTATCATTAACTGAAGCACAAAAATGAACTAAGACTACTACTCCAACACATTCATACTATGGAGACCATAACATATGTATTCATGTCGGCCGGTCTACACCGTTAACAAATTCAATCCTAAAATCAATATAATAAATGCATTCCAATGTTCTAGATAGTGTGAAAGTTCATGAAAAACTTAATGTTGCATAAATAATGAGGGTATAGTAAAGTGAAGCATTAGCATCAGACAAAAAAATTCATAATTATGTAATACTTTTGCACGGACAATGAATTATAATGTTATAACCATAGCAAGCGAACCTCCAGATCAAGTTCTGGTTCAAGGAAATACCAGAATGTCATTATCAATGGTTTTCGAAATTCCAGCGACTATAACTTTGAGGCCATGACTTCTAATTTCCTGCAAGTTAGAGTGTGCAAAAGTCTTATTAATAATCTATAAAGTTCCAAGGACAATAGCCTCTATTTATCTCAATTCGTAAATATGGGTGAACCAATTCAGGTTTACCACTACTTATAGGTTTACCACTACATAAGCAAAGTCACCCCTATTGAATTGAACACGTTATTGCCACAAAACTGAAAATAGTTAAGAACGAAACTTCAATTATTAATTTACCTCAAAAATCATTGTTGCCCCCTTTTTGTGTTCCATCTCCTCCGATGATATAAAACTGATGCACAAATGTCTATTGAATGAATAAGGATATAAATTAGTTAAAACCTAACAAAAAGAATTTATACCCTGACTCGGGCAGTCTTTTATGCAAACCTGATTAACTACTCGATCCTGAATGCAATCGACTATTTTCTTAGTATCATGGCTACCACGTGATGTCCCAATTATGGTTCCACCCCGTTTATGTATATTGTTGACAACCTTAAGGCTCAAAGGAGTTGTCTTTCCCTAAATAGCCACAATCAATGTCACCAGATAAATTCTTTGGGTTGTACGGTTAGTAAAGAAAGCAGCACAATGGATATGTGTAATGTAGTGACACCAAAAAGAGTTATTATTGACTAGTGTAATAAGGGATAAACATAATTGCTTCAGCAACATTTAGCAAAAAGTTTAAAGAAATTTTAACTAATATTCAAAGAGCAGATAAAATAACGAACAAACGGATTTTTTCCATTCTTATAAATTCTTTGGGTTATACGATTAGTAAAGAAAGCAGCACAAAGGATAGGTGTCTAATGTAGTGACAAAAATAAGAGTTATTATTGACCAGTATAAGGGATAAACATAATTGCTTCAGCAACATTTAGCAAAAAGTTTAAGAGAATTTTAACTAATATTCAAAGAGCAGATAAAAGAAAGAACAAACAGATTTTTTCTATTCTTGCCCTAGTGGCTTGCATTTTTTTATACTATCAACGATTATAGTAAATTCAATGTTTGATTCTGAAATGTCAATCAAATGCTAGTATCTAATTTTGCTGTCTCCTCTTAATAAAGTGAAATTTTCCTAAAATGCCTTTTTGACATGAATTTATCATTCGTAATACACCAGACTTCCATCACTACATCAACGTAGCAACTCTAGGCCATAAGTGAAGACCGTTAAAACATATCTGGTAGTACGACATAATATACAATATTAATTTTTCTTTCTCTCTTGGACTTATTGATGATACATCAAGTGTCAGGTATTATAATTACTTGTTACCATATCTTACAATGTAGAACCATTTGTTCAAAAATCAGCCCATATAAAAATTTGTTACTATCTGCTACTTAATTACAAAATAGTTTCATACTAATTTTAGACCCTTTTAGCCCTACATATCAAGGCGAGTATGTAATTTGAAAACTTTATATCGATCAAAATAAAACAATAATTATATAGAAATAAATATTAGAAAAAGAAAAGGAAAAAGAGAAGCCTAATAAAAGAAGACTTACATAACAGCAGTGGAGACCTGTTTTAAATTCGTCTCGAGATTCTTCATGTTAGCAAGTGGATGAGCACAACAAAACAAAGCTAGCCAGGACCGTAATCATAATATAAATTGATATTAAATAATCATAATCAAACGTTATTCCAACAAAGAGATACAAACAACAATACATATCTAGAGAAGATGATTAAAGAATCTCATACCTTGACCGATAGATTAAAATCCGATCAAAGTGGGTGGAGCCTTGGAGGGGTGTTCGGTCCAATTATTTTGACGATGCCCGGTCATTTGATAGAGGAGAGGATAGAGTTTTTGGAAGTAGGAGGAGTCCTAGGAGCAGATGAGGATGATATGTTCCGGGGAGGTCTGAGAATTTGAAGCTAATTACAATACTATTTAGGTTTGGTTTGTCTATTTACGTTTAATAAATAAAATTTGTTAATAAATTAAATTAAAAAATACCTAAAAAAAGTTATTAATCAAATAGGAAGGTGTTAACCAAACTATCAATTATCCCCTAGTTTGGCTATTATAGTTTAGTATAGATATGAACATGTACAACATAAACATCGACTTCTGACATACTTTTAAATGTAAATAAAATTTTATTTAAATTAAAAGTATTATAAAATCATAACCGAGGTTTTATTAGTACCAACTAGCGTAAAAACTCGTGCGAGACACGGACATTGAAATAATTTCTCGTCCAAAATCGTTTATTTATTGAGATAATTTTGTAATTAGAAATTCGAAAAAGGATAAGATTTTGTTTTTACATCATATTTTAGTACTTTATAATATGGCATGCCAATTACATCAACCTAATATTTTATAACTTAATTAGATTTCATAAAATTTGGATAAATATCAATATGATAAATCACATGATTACTTTTAATTGTTAAAATATTAATACGATTTGCAATGACGTGATATGAATTTTATCAAATTGATTATTTGAGTATTAAATAAATAGCAAAATTGTTGGTATATAATATAACTAATGTGATTTTATCATTGTCAGAGTATATTTGTAAAAAATCAATACATACGCAAGGCTGATACATATCACGCAATCAATTAAAATTATGTGAAAGTCATCCATGCGGTGTCTCACTCATTTTATTCATATATTTTTTTATATTTAGTTTTAGTCTAATGTTTTTTGATTGAATAATTAGGCTTATATGCCTTAAAAATGAGTATATGTTTTAACGAGAATCGAAACCAGGACCTGGGACGACAAATGATAAGCCCTTAATCATTTGAGCTATCTAATCGCACTCAGTTTTAGTCTAATATTTATTACATAGTATTGAAGTTCTATTTTAAAATTTTGGTAAATTATAACATTTTTTATCTTATAATTTTGAATTACTTTTTGACTTTACTTTAAATTTTCATAAATATTTTGATCAATATAAATTATGATTAGACAACCTTAATGACATGTGCACCTTCATGATATCTAAGATCAAAATTTTTGATTTCATCATAGATTAATCTCAGCATATGTTATAACTCAACTATTACCTTTTGTATTGATCAATTTACTATATTATAAAAAAATTCATATTACTATACTTTATTCGAGTTATAGTCTAACTGGTCATATTCATAATTATTACAGTTTTGTAATATTTATAATTCAAAATTTTATATTTTTTTCATTTTTTATTGAATATTAATTACATTA
The DNA here is from genome assembly GCA_030848705.1 of Heracleum sosnowskyi. Taxonomy (NCBI): domain Eukaryota; kingdom Viridiplantae; phylum Streptophyta; class Magnoliopsida; order Apiales; family Apiaceae; genus Heracleum; species Heracleum sosnowskyi. The sequence goes on along the minus strand of CM061235.1, from coordinate 149,122,306 downwards.
TTTTCTATATATATATATAATGAATCCTATTTTTAGAGTTGTCATATTTTTAACATAAATCCAATTATTTTATTTTTTTTATATTTTATGTTTTTAGACAAATCATACCTCTAACTCGCTGAAAGTCTAAGTAGTTGGTCGACCAAATATCTCTAATATTGATATGGGCTAAAAATAACCCTAGAAATGTAATTAATGATGTATTAATTAGACCTAGATTGGTCCAAGAATACGGCCCAAGTACAAGGCCCGAAACCCTGATTATTTATTAATTTCATAATTAATAAATAGGGAAAATATACAGCTCATAAAAGAGTCCAAAATATGATAATATCTTCAAGGAAGGATCCAGAATCCCAATCAAAGAAAATAATGAGTCACAGTCCTTATCCTACAACAAGGAAAAGACTTGTCCGCCAAGTAATACAATCCTTATCAGTTATCAAAAAGGAGACTTATTTGCTAAGTCTCCTAAACATACTCTAAATACAAGGCTCCCAACGCCTATATAAAGGACCTGATCCTTCAATCAGAACTACGTCTTTGGCTTGATTCTCAATTACGAATTGAGATACATAGGCATCTTGTGAGGACCGATTTAGTCATGAAACACGAGAACAACCATTAAAGCTCGAAGCTCTCTTAAATCCCAGCAATTAATTTACAAGCACGTTTTTTAATCCATAACATTTGGCGCCGTCTGTGGGAAGACAACATCAACCATGGCAAACACACGAAGAACAACTCGAGATACTCAAACTTCTAAGGAGCTTCCTATCACCTCTGAGGCTGATACTCACGGAAATCAACCACCGCCAACTACTGGCATTCAAGGGGCGAATATCCCCCTCACCACTACTCAAGGACCGGAGATCCCAATTTCGGTTGAAGGGACGAATCCCCTGCAGATGGTCATTCATGGATCTAATCCACAAGAGACCGTTCACCAGCAACCAATCACGACCTCCCCGCTGCTCATGAATGCACCAAGTGGTCTTCAACTCCATACTACTGATCTCCCCCAATACGCTACTCAAACTTTGGGGATGCCAAGCTATGGCATGCCCCCTCGACCCATGGTGGGCGGTAGTGGTCTCAACCCCACTTACCATGAAGCATATGTCCCCCCTTATATACAAGGTTTGGGACCTCAAAATCAAAAAACTAGACGGGCTCCTTTGATTCAAGACTACTCGGGTCCCTATACTGAGGACGAGAATTATACATCTGAAGAAGAAAGGGATGTCGCCCCAAGGAGGAAACGTTCTTCCCAAACAAATCGGGAACAACCCCAAACTACTAAGGAGAAAATTGCAGCCCATGAGACAGAGACTGCAAGACTCAAAAAACTCCTTGCAGAAGAGGAGGCCGCCAAATCCCAAGGCCGAGCAACTGGAAGAGTCCCGATAATCAACCTGGACCCAACACCAAGAAGGACTAAGAGGGTTGAAGCCCCAAGGGGTGATCCTAGTGTTTTGTTGCCCCTAGGAGATCTTGATGATCCCATACCACCGTTTACTCAAGACATCATGAAAGCTACCATATCTAGGAAATTTAAGATGCCAACGATCAAAGCTTATGATGGAACGGGGGATCCCGCAAATCATGTAAGAACCTTCTCTAATGCACTGCTGTTACAGCCAACCAATGATGCTGTCAAGTGTAGGGCCTTTCCACAAACCTTGGCAGGCATGGCCCAACGTTGGTATAGCCGTCTTCCTCCCAACTCTATTGGGTCTTTTAAGGAACTAAGCAAAGCATTCATCAACCAATTTGTTAGTGGAAAGGTGCATGAGAAGAGTTCTGCATCTCTTATGAGCATTCAACAAGGTAAGAATGAATCCTTGAGGGAATACATAAATCGATTCACTAGGGAGGCTCTGAAAGTCCCGGACTTGGAGGACAAAGTAGCTATGATAGCCCTGCAACAAGGAACCACTGATGATCACTTCAAGAGATCCTTGGCAAAGCATCCACTGTTCGCACAAAATCACGCAAGCGTACGCGGTCACAAGTAATATAAGAATAAGTAGAGTTCGTTCCCACAGAGACTGCTTTGGTTATAATAGTTTAGCACCTATTGATAAGTGGATATTTTATTCACTTAGAACGTTTCCGTTTGGCTTAAAACGTATGTTTGTACTCGAGTTGTGGTATTTTTGATCTCTTTTAAGGGTATTGTGCAGGTATATCGATCACAGGTGTACTAGAAATGAAGTGGAGCAATCGGAGCGCGAAACGGAGTTATAATGAAGAAAAGGAAAAAAAATCAGTTTGTTGGACAGAGATCCTGGCGCGGCAGCGCCGTGTTTATGCTATGTTGTGGCGCGGCAGCGCCGTTGCAGAAAAGCAGAAAAAGTTGAACAGTGGTTGTGGCGCGGCAGCGCCGTGCTTCTATACAAGATTGGCGCGGCAGCGCCGTGATGTCTGGAGGAAAATTCCTGTTTTGCCCTAATTTGTGATTTTTCAAGTGAAAGTTAAAAAAATCAATTCCTGACGAAATATTGCACTTGGAGGCCTTTATAAAGAAGAAACAAACCCTAGAGATCAAAAGGAAAGACACATATCACATATATCTACGGAGTTTAAAGCACGAAGAAGCAAGGAAGAAGATCGATTCAATTTTATTCTTGTAATCTTTCTAGTTTGTGGATGCTTGGATTTGGTGTACTCTTTAAAACCCTTGATATTTATAACAGTTATTATTTGTTTTCTTCTATCATGTTTACATTAGAACCCATGGTAACGTTTAGTTTGATTATGAACTAATTCGTTATCATGGGGTTTTAACGTAGTTATTCATGAAGTTTATTTGTTGAATTTTCTCGATGCCTATAGTGTGATTGATGTGATATCCTATCATGGTTGTTTTAATTCGTTATAGGAGAGTAGCTAACTCCTGTAATTGTGTGTTAATTCTTATTGAAGCGAAAGTGGATCTAAGAATTTAGAACTTGCCATGCTAGCATAGGTTTATGCGTGAGAATATCATTCGTAATTAGTGTCGTAATTCTAACCGTTTTATGATGACTATGTGATCAATTGAATGCTTGTACTTAAACCATTATGTTTTCAATCTTTATAGACATATAGGGACTAAGCATAATTGGGAGACTAAGTGATTTCTATCTTAATTGTGGATATTATTTAGGATGGTATTGGTACAACGAAAGTTGGCTTATATCAGTTTTGTGTGTTCGATCAGGTATTAACAAATCACATGAAAGGGCTAGAGAATTGAAGACTATAGATGGATTGTTTAATGAAGTTGAAATCCCATGTTTTATTCACATAAGTAATTCGATTTAAATCTCAGTTTAAGTAGTTGATAATTAGTTATAATTCTTAGATTAATTATAGTGATACAAAAATCCACTTTGTTATTTGTTTTAGCATCGAATCATAATCATACATTGGTGAGTGAATTAACTAGACAAACAACGAGTCCCTGTTGGAACGAACCTTATTTGCTATCTGTATTACTTGAGATCACGTGCACTTGCGTGTTGAGTTTGGTCGTAACAAGTTTTTGGCGCCGCTGCCGGGGACTCGGTTTTATTTGTTTAGTTTCAGTATTTACCATCAGTGGTCATTAAAGTTCGGTGACTAGGACGTTTCTCACCAAATTTTCTAGTTGGTGAATTTCAGGTACTTAGTGAGAGTGTATGCGTACACGAGCTCGAGCACGTAGAGAAGAATTAGCAAGAAGAGAAGAACTAGCACGAAGGAAACTTGACTTTGAGAACATCAGTGTAGAAAACAATTGTGAATCAGAAGAAGATATGGAAGATCAAGCACAACCAGCGAAGGCTTTGAGTGAATTCTCTCAGCCAAAGGTGGAGGACATTCATACCAGCATTGTTCGTCCAGCTATTGGGGCTAATAATTTTGAGCTTAAGCCAAACATCATTCAGATGATTCAGAATACAGTTCAGTTTGGGGGTAGTCCTGCTGAAGATCCCAATGCTCATATTAGGGACTTCCTTGAGATCTGTGATACCTTCAAATTCAACGGAGTTACAGATGACGCAATCAGATTGAGGCTATTTCCCTTCTCTCTTAGGGATAAAGCCAAGAGTTGGTTACATTCTATGCCATCAGGTTCTATCAAAACATGGGCAGACTGTGCTCAAAAGTTCTTGACGAAGTATTTTTCCATGGCGAAGACAGCAGCTTATAGAAATTCTATTTCTCAGTTTGCTCAGCAACCCCAGGAATCTTTGGGGGAAGCTTGGGAAAGGTACAAGGAGATTTTGGCACGTTGTCCTCATCATGGAATGCCGGATTGGATGATAATCAGCAATTTCTATAACAGGTTGGGAGCTCAGTCCAGGCCTATGTTAGATGCAGCATCTGGAGGTGCACTATGGGCAAAAAGCTATGAGGATGCCTATAATCTTATCGAGATGATGGCAGCCAATGAGTTTCAGAATCCTACTCAACGCTTGCCACCTGCTAAAGTGGCTGGAGTACTTGAATTGGATGCAGCTACTGCTATTGCTGCTCAACTCAAGGCGTTGACAATGAAGGTAGATTCCCTTTCTAATCATGGGACTAACCAGGTTGCTATGGTGTGTGAATTGTGTGCAGGAGCTCATGACACGAATCTGTGTGCTATCTCATCTGAATCAGCACAGTTTGTTAGTAATTTTCAAAGAGCTCAGCAACCAGTGCCTAATGCGTATCATCCCAACAATCGGAATCATCCGAATTTCAGTTGGAGCAACAATCAGGGTGGTGTTCAGCAACCACAGAATCAGCAGTTCAATGCAAGGCCATATCATCAGAACTATCAACAACCACCTTATGCTCCAAGGCAAACATTCAATCCACCTGGATTTCAACCATCTCAAGGGAATTCTTTGAATCAGTCTGAGAAGTCTGAATTGGAAGAGCTTCGAATGATGTATAAGAGTCAGGCGGTGTCATTGAAAACTTTAGAGAATCAGATTGGCCAACTAGCCAATGCATTGCTGAACCGTCAACCAGGAACGCTTCCGAGTGACACAGAGATGAATCCAGGCAAGAAAGATCACAAGGAACAGGTCCAGGCAGTAACCTTACGATCGGGGAAGATTCTACAAGGTCAGAACGAAGAAAATTCAGCCGAGGAAAAGAATGATAATCTTGACGATGGGTTCGATTCCGTTCTTGATTTGGTACCTAATGCTACTCCCTCGACTCCTAAAACTGTTAGGACTGATAATTCTCAGAAAGTAGTAGAAGAAAAGGTGTTTCCACCTCCTCCATTCCCAAAACGAGTTCAAAGGCAAAAGTTTGACAAGCAGTTTGCTAAGTTCTTGGATGTCTTCAAGAAGCTTCAGATTAACATACCATTTGCAGAGGCTCTTGAGCAAATGCCGAGCTATGCGAAGTTCATGAAGGGCATTCTTTCAAAGAAATTGAAACTTGAGGAGCTAGAGACAGTTGCATTGACGGAAGAATGTAGTGCCATCTTGCAACAAAAGTTGCCACCTAAGTTGAAGGACCCTGGAAGCTTTACCATACCATGTACTATTGGAAATCTCTCCTTCAGCAAATGTTTGTGTGATTTGGGTGCAAGCATTAATCTCATGCCCTTATCAGTTTTCATGCAACTTGGTCTTCCAGAACCAAAGCCAACTACCATGACTCTGCAACTTGCGGACCGTTCAGTTACTTATCCTCGAGGAATAGTTGAGGATGTTTTGGTGAAGGTCGATAAGCTGATTTTTCCTGCTGATTTTGTTATTCTTGACTTTGAGGAAGACAAGAAGATCCCTATCATCTTGGGACGACCATTCTTGGCTACAGGTCGGACTCTTATTGATGTCCAAAAGGGAGAACTTACAATGAGGGTGAGTAATCAAAAGGTCATCTTTAATGTGTTCAAGGCTATGAAATTTCCGACAGAGGAGGAAGAGTGTTTTAGCTTGAAGATGGTTGATACGGGTCAGAGAAAGGAGTTCGATCAGCTGTTGAGCAAAAATTCGGACATGCACAAGTTCGAGCGTCATATCAGTGATTCCATTGACAATTCTTCCATTCGAGATCTTTCGAATGTCAAGCTTGGAAAACTTCCACCACATTTGAAGTATGTCCTTCTTAATGATGAGTTGGTGATTTTTAAAGAGTGTGAAGATAATGTGTTGAGAAGGTGGAACACGGATGATGAGGTAAAAGAGTGTTCTTATCAATCGACGGAGAAGCATAAACACCTTAGAGGTGTAAAGAAGAAAAAGAAAAAATCGATTGGTGGAAAAGTCAAGGTGAAGTTTGATTTGGAAAAGATGTGGGAAGAAAGCAAGAAGGTTATCAAACAAAGGGTGAATGGTCCTTCTGCTAAGGACAAGTCAAATGCGATCTTCGAGCCACCATGATTTGATTCACATTTGTCCGGCTAAATGACATTAACGACAGCGCTTCGTGGGAGGCAACCCATGTGTTAGGTATGTTTCTACTATCTTTCTTATTACCTTCAATGAGGACATTGAATATGTTAAGTTTGGGGGTGATGTATGGGTTTGTATAGTTAGTGTGTGTCTCATGTAGGATTCATATTGCATGTGTAGTTGTAGTTTATTCGTAGTTTTGCATGTTCATGTCATATAGGGCATTCTGTTTGCATTAGTATTTATATCTGTCATGTGAGTCCATTTTAGTTGCATGCATATTTCATGATCCCGTAGGATTTGACTATTTCCGTTGGTGAGTCGATGTTGATTGGAGTGTGGTTGTGATGAATAGAGGGTTGATTAAGTTTCTAAGTATTGACTTGCATGCCAGAAACAAATCTATTTCATAAGTCTCATTGGTAGCTTTTGAATTTGATCAGACCATGCTTGTTTGGTGTTAGAATTTAACCACTTGTTTACATTTAGAATGTTGGCTAGATTCTTGAAAACGAAGAGCACTTATGTATAAGTTTGGGGGAAACCAGGGATTTCATGCTAGTTGTAATAAAGGCTAGGCGTCAAATGGCTAGTAGCCGGCTCATTGAAAAGATGAGTAGTCTAGGGTGGGATGAGAAAAAGGCAAAGAGCACTCATTCCGAAATTGTTGAAAAAAAAAAAAAAAGTTGAAGAAAAGAAAAAAAAAAAGATTTTTTTATGCAAAATTGATCAGGTTGAGCTCTTTAATACTCGAGTAATTAAGTTCTTGGGGACTTTGTGCCTAGTGACCTAAGACTTTTCCGGTCTGGGATCCACTAACTTAACGCTCGCTACATGGGTATTATTGTATAAGCCTTTTGGGGTCTCACTCATTGCACGGTTAAATAAGCATATGTGTTGTGAATAGTAGTATGTGTCGTGGTAATAAAGCATGAATTCCTGGTTAACCTGAATGAGTATGGAGGTGTCTCGAAGTTATGATGTGTCTACCGTTCATTCTTTTTATAAACTTGTGATTGCCTTGACTAAGAATCAGTATGATTTTTGATCTAGTGTTGGGAGTATATCTGATGAGTATCGCACACACCACGTTCCTATGCATGTATTGTTAGTATACGGGAATTCAGTCGAGCTCTGTTTGGAAGTTGTTGCATGATTTGAGATGTTTGCCTAATGAATGGGTTTGTTTAGTCTAAGGGGGTCCTTGCATTTTCATATAGTTGCATTCATGTAGTAGTTACATTTGTAGTTGCATTGTTAGATGGATTTTGGGGGTACATTCACTATAGGCCCTCACGAGACCTTACTCGTCCACTAGGGCTACCTAGGGGTTTAAAGGGCTTGTTGCATATGCCAAATGCAACCGTGATCACCTACGGAAGTGGTAGTTTGTTTATGCTCGAGGACGAGCAACGGTTTAAGTTTGGGGGTGTGATAAGTGGATATTTTATTCACTTAGAACGTTTCCGTTTGTCTTAAAACGTATGTTTGTACTCGAGTTGTGGTATTTTTGATCTCTTTTAAGGGTATTGTGCAGGTATATCGATCACAGGTGTACTAGGAATGAAGTGGAGCAATCGGAGCGCGAAACGGAGTTATAATGAAGAAAAGGAAAAAAAATCAGTTTGTTGGACAGAGATCCTGGCGCGGCAGCGCCGTGTTTATGCTATGTTGTGGCGCGGCAGCGCCGTTGCAGAAAAGCAGAAAAAGTTGAACAGTGGTTGTGGCGCGGCAGCGCCGTGCTTCTATACAAGATTGGCGCGGCAGCGCCGTGATGTCTGGAGGAAAATTCCTGTTTTGCCCTAATTTGTGATTTTTCAAGTGAAAGTTAAAAAAATCAATTCCTGACGAAATATTGCACTTGGAGGCCTTTATAAAGAAGAAACAAACCCTAGAGATCAAAAGGAAAGACACATATCACATATATCTACGGAGTTTAAAGCACGAAGAAGCAAGGAAGAAGATCGATTCAATTTTATTCTTGTAATCTTTCTAGTTTGTGGATGCTTGGATTTGGTGTACTCTTTAAAACCCTTGATATTTATAACAGTTATTATTTGTTTTCTTCTATCATGTTTACATTAGAACCCATGGTAACGTTTAGTTTGATTATGAACTAATTCGTTATCATGGGGTTTTAACGTAGTTATTCATGAAGTTTATTTGTTGAATTTTCTCGATGCCTATAGTGTGATTGATGTGATATCCTATCATGGTTGTTTTAATTCGTTATAGGAGAGTAGCTAACTCCTGTAATTGTGTGTTAATTCTTATTGAAGCGAAAGTGGATCTAAGAATTTAGAACTTGCCATGCTAGCATAGGTTTATGCGTGAGAATATCATTCGTAATTAGTGTCGTAATTCTAACCGTTTTATGATGACTATGTGATCAATTGAATGCTTGTACTTAAACCATTATGTTTTCAATCTTTATAGACATATAGGGACTAAGCATAATTGGGAGACTAAGTGATTTCTATCTTAATTGTGGATATTATTTAGGATGGTATTGGTACAACGAAAGTTGGCTTATATCAGTTTTGTGTGTTCGATCAGGTATTAACAAATCACATGAAAGGGCTAGAGAATTGAAGACTATAGATGGATTGTTTAATGAAGTTGAAATCCCATGTTTTATTCACATAAGTAATTCGATTTAAATCTCAGTTTAAGTAGTTGATAATTAGTTATAATTCTTAGATTAATTATAGTGATACAAAAATCCACTTTGTTATTTGTTTTAGCATCGAATCATAATCATACATTGGTGAGTGAATTAACTAGACAAACAACGAGTCCCTGTTGGAACGAACCTTATTTGCTATCTGTATTACTTGAGATCATGTGCACTTGCGTGTTGAGTTTGGTCGTAACACCTATGCAACAATGTATGGCTATTGTTCAATGCTAAGACAATTAACAATTTTGTGTTTTGATTAACTAATTTAACTACTTGACTTAACAAGATTATATTTAACTAAGAGATTGCTGATTAATTGCTTATAAGAATAAACATGGGATCCTAACTTCATTAAATACTTCATCTAGAGTCTTTTGTCTTTAATCAATGCATGTGACGGTTGTGACAACTAATCGGATAACACGAAATCAGTACACGCTACCTTTCAGTATACGTATACCAAACCACTCAAACATCCACAAAAGAGATAGAAGTTGGGCAGACACCAATTATGCTTAGACCCTATATGTTTATAAGATTTGAAAATATAATGGTTTAACGAGCAAGTTAACCATTCAGATTACATAGGGCAGGAAAGATGTTTAAAATCACCTACGAATCATGTATGACAAACATACATAAACCTATGCTAGCATGGCAAGTTCTAAACCTCTATATCCACTTTCGCATTCAATAGATATTAACAAACAATCTTAGATGTTAGCTACGCATCAAAGAAGAATAATCACGACCAAACTAGGTTATCGATAATTCATCACACACAAATCTTTAAAACAATTAACTACTAAAATCCATAAATAAATCCGTTAGAATCCCACGAAAACGATTAGTTCATAATCGAACCGTTCATCATCGTGGGTTCTGATGTAAACATGATAATAATAAGTCTAGAATACTGAATAAAAGTGCTAGGGTTTAAGAAAGAACAAACGAGAATCCAAAGTATCGCCTAATTTAGAAGAATACAAAGATTAGATGAAACTAGGTCTTCGTAAATCAGCCGTCTTCTTGTTCTCCTCACCGGTGGATGAATATGTATGTAGGTATATTGATCTCTCCCTCTGAAATCGTCCACCAATGATTCATATAGGCCTTAGGGTTGCCAAAAAATCAGCAGGTTTCCTTTTCTGACAAAAACTGCCAAATTCCAGGATTCTGCAGGGGCGGGCGCGCGCTAGGAGGCGCGGGGGCACCTGGAAATCTGTCAACTAGGGCGCGGGGGCGCTTGGGGAGGCGCGGGGGCGCCTGGAATTCTGTCCAAAATCCTAAAATTGCTTTCTTTTGCCAATTCTTCGCACGTTCAACCTCCGCAACCACTTGACCTTCACACAAATGCTTAAACACCGCCACACAACCATAGAATCACCACATCTCTGCTGATAAAGCAACTCTACACACACTAATACAAAACACATTAAAAACACCATGTACTTGAGAACAAACGATCAATTTAAGCCGATTTAACGATCCAAGTAGATATGAAATCCACTTATCACATCCCCAAACTTAAACCGATGCTTGTCCTCAAGCATAAACAGACTCTATAGATGCAATGCAATGCATGAATGCAACTATTATGAAAATGCAACTGATCCCCTCAAACTAACCATAACCAATCAGCAAGCCAACATAACAAAGAATGCAATCTTTCAAACAGAGTTCGACCAAATTCCCGTATACTAACCATACAAACACAGAAACGTGCGTGTGTGCAATGCTCATCAATATACTCTAAAACTAAATCAAGACCATATCCTATTCTTCACCAAAACAACCACAAGCTTATAAACAAAATGAACTCTAGCCACAAGAAACCACTTAAAGACACCTCAATATCCACTTGAGTTAGACAAGAAATCATGCTTTATTACTACACACATGCTTATTTGACCGTGCAATGGTTGAGACCCCAAAAGACTTATACAATAATACCCATGTAGCGAGCGTTAGGTTAGCGGATCCCAGACCGGAAAAATCTTAGGTCACTAGGCACAAAGTCCCCTGGAACTTAATTGCTCGAGTATTAAAGAGCTCAACCTGATCAATTCTGCATAAAACAACTAAAACAACTCTATTTTTTTTTCTCTTTTTTTTCCTTTTTTTTTAACAATTTCGGAATGAGTGCACTTTGCCTTTTTCTCATCCCACCCTAGACTACTCATCTTTTCAATGAGCCGGCTACTAGCCATTTGACACCTAGCCTTTATTAACAACTAGCATGAAATCCCTGTTTTCCCCCAAACTTAGACTTAAGTGCTCTTTCAATTTCAAGAGAATAGAATACATTCTAAATATAAGCAAGTGGTTAAATTCTAACATCAAAACAAGCATGGTCTGATCAAATCTAAAAGCAACCAATGAGACTTGTGAAATTATTTTGTTTCTGGCATGCAAGTCAATTCATAGGAACTTAATCAACCCTCTATTCATCATAACCACACTCCCATCAACATCGACTCACCAACGGAAATAGTCAATTCCTAAAGGATCATGAACTATGCATGCTATGCAAATGCAACTAAATGGACTCACATAATAGATATAAACACTAATGCAAACAAAATGCTCTATATGACATAAACATGCAAAGATATGAATGAACTAACTACAAATGCAATATGAATCCTATATGAACATACACTAACATTCCCTAATTACCACCCCCAAACTTACAATATTCAATGTCCCCATTGAAGGTAATAACAAGGAAAGATGCAGAGAATACCTAATCATCAGCAGGACCACCCTCCTCGGGTGGTGTATCCGGTGGTGGATAAACAGAATCCATACCAAAATCGGGCCAAACAACATCAACTCCAGTGGCTCGAAAGCAAAGCGACGATGAATGTCATGCATGTCGTCTATACGTCGAGTCAGCCGCCTATACTGAACATCTCCAAATCCAGACCTATCAACTTCACGCTGAATCCCAGATGGATCCTAGGGGAAACAACACAAACTCTTTTTTTTTCTTCTGTGAACAGTAACCCCTGCGCGGGCGCGCTCATCCAGGCGCGGGCGCGCCTATTTTCTGTCCAGAAAATATTTTTTTGATTTTTTCAATTTTTTTTTTACAGAACAATACTATAACAATTGCGTGGGTTGCCTCCCACGAAGCGCTTGTTTTACGTCAATAGCTTGACGTGAATCCTTTTTCATCCAGTCGCAAGAACGGTGAATGTCGACTCACGATTCACCGTATTACCAACGTCATGCTTCAGCCTCTGACCATTAACCTTGAACGCTTCGTCCGGAAACTTATGGAAAATCTCTACTGCATCATGCGGAAATGCTGATTTAACCGTGATAGGCACCGACCACCTCGACTTACGCTTTCCTGGAAAAAATCTGAAGCGAGACTTGAAACGCAGAACTAGCGGACCAGGCACAAATGAATGTTTCACCACCCCTCTTTCATGCCAGACCTTAACCTTCTCCTTATATAGCCTGTTGCTCTCATAGACTTTACCATACCTCAATTGATCCTGCAGTGGTTGGAGTTCAAGTGTAGGAACTTCTTCCATAGATGGTTTAAGTCGCTCCTGAGAATTGTTCAGCTCTGCTAATCCAAGAGATTCGAATGGCGCATCATTTTTTCTTTTCCACAGAGGTGCATTCAACAACTGAAGTTGCTCTGCTCTTTCTTCGTCTTCGATATCAGAATCCCCTATCAAGACTCTCTCCACTGTATCTGACTTCAGCGGTTGTTCAATCTCTGTATTGACGACAGAATCGACCATCTCCAACTTAAAGCACTCTTCTTCCTCAGTTGGAAATTTCATTGCCTTGAACACGTTAAAAGTGATCTTCTGATTTTGAATCCTCATTGTAAGCTCTCCTTTCTGCACATCGATCAAAGTTTGGCCTGTAGCTAAGAACGGTCTTCCCAAGATAATAGGAATCTTCTTGTCTTCCTCAAAGTCCAGAATAACAAAATCAGCAGGAAAAATGAGCTTATCCACTTTAACCAAAACATCCTCCACTATACCCCTTGGATATGTGACAGACCTGTCAGCCAGCTGTAAGGACATAGTAGTAGGTTTAGGCTCCGGTAGCCCAAGTTGCATGAAGACAGACAACGGCATCAGATTAATGCTAGCTCCCAAGTCACACAAGCACTTGTTGAAAGATAGATTGCCGATGCTGCATGGTATGGTGAAACTCCCTGGATCCTTGAGTTTAGGAGGTAACTTCTGCTGTAGGATAGCAATGCACTCTTCTGTAAGAGCGACGGTCTCCAAATCCTCGAGTTTCAACTTCCGAGATAGAATACCCTTCATGAACTTTGCGTAGCTCGGCATTTGTTCAAGAGCCTCCGCAAAAGGTATATTGATATGCAACTTCTTGAAAACCTCCAGAAATTTAGCAAACTGCTTGTCCAACTTCTGCTTCTGAAGACGTTTGGGAAATGGCGGAGGAGGATAGACCTCCTTGTTCTCTGTACTTTGCTTTGGAACAGGTTTTTCTTTAGAAAGATCACGCTTTTCCTCTTTGTCTCCGTTCAAACTTGCTTCTTCATTATTTTTCTCAATTTCTGGCAGAGGAGAGGGCGCGGGCGCGCTTGGTAGGGGGCGCGCGCGCCTGGTTTCCTGTTCAGATTCCTGATTTTCTTCGTTTTCTGCCGTTTCTGAGTTCTGGTCAACTATAGTCTTTCCAGATCGCAAGGTAACTGCTTTGACATGTTCCTTGACCTCCCGTTTGCCTGGATTAGCTTCCGTATCACTAGGGAGAGTTCCCTATGGTCTATTTAGCAATGCATTGACAATCTGTCCGATTTGATTCTCAAGAGTTTTGATGGAAACAGCTTGGCTCTTGCACATTAGCCTCAATTCCTCCAATTCAGACTTTTCATTAGACGACTGACCAACATTGCCTTGAGATGGTTGTTGAAACCCTGGTGGTTGATACGGTTGCCTTGGAGCATACTGTTGCTGAAAACCAGAAGGGTTGAATGGCTTAGCTCCAAATTGTTGACCTTGAAACTGCTGATACTGCTGTTGTGGTTGTTGCTGAACACCTTGATTGTTACTCCAACTGAAATTAGGATGATTCCTGTTGTTGGGATGATAGGCATTAGGCACTGGCTGCTGTGATCTCTGAAAATTGCTCACGAACTGCGCCGATTCACTAGATATGGCACACTGATTCGTGTCATGTGCACCTGCACATAGCTCACAAACACTAGCTACCTGCTGAACTCCATAGTTAGACAAAGAATCCAGTTTCATAGACTGAACCTTTAACTGTGCAGCAATAGCAGTAGCTGCATCCACTTCCAGAACCCCTGCTACCTTGCCTTGTGATAACCTCTGAGTTGGATTCTGGTATTCATTAGCAGCCACCATCTCAATTAGTTCATAAGCTTCATCGTAACTTTTAGCCCACAGAGCTCCACTTGATGCTGCATCAAGCATTGGTCGATATTGACCTCCCAGTCCATTATAGAAACAATTGATTACCATCCAATTAGGCATTCCATGATGAGGACACTTCCTAAGCATCTCCTTGTAGCGCTCCCATGCTTCACATAAAGTTTCTCCAGAGTATTGCGCAAACTGAGTAAGAGCATTCCTGATTGCAGCTGTTTTATCCATCGGGAAGAATTTAGTGAGAAACTTCTGAGCAAGATCCTCCCATGTAGTAATAGAACCTGCTGGTAGAGAGTGCAACCAGCCCTTAGCCTTATCCCTCAGAGAGAAAGGGAAAAGTCTCAGCTTTACAGTATCTTCCGACACTCCGTTGAACTTGAAGGTGTCGCAAATCTCAATGAAATCCCTAATATGCATATTAGGATCTTCCGTCGGAGCACCCCCAAACTGAACAAAATTCTGCACCATCTGAATCGTGCTAGGCTTGATTTCAAAGGTATTAGCTGCAATAGCCGGCCTGACAATGCTAGATTGAATGTCATTGATCTTCGGCTGAGAATAGTCCTTCAGAGCCTTCGTTTCTAGTGCTAATTGATCTCCCATAACTAGACTTGATTCAATTTCTTCTTTCCGAGATTGAGAACGTGTTCGCATACACGCTTACTAAAGAAACTAAAACACACCAAACAAAGTAAAATTGATGAGTATAATCCGAGTCAGTGAACTTTAATGACCACTGATGAAAAGCACATAAACTAAATAATAACACCGAGTCCCCGGCAGCGGCGCCAAAAACTTGTTCGCACAAAATCACGCAAGCGTACACGGTCACAAGTAATATAAGAACATGTAGAGTTCGTTCCCACAGAGACTGCTTTGGTTATAATAGTTTAGCACCTACGCAACAATGTATGGCTATTGTTCAATGCTAAGACAATTAACAAGTTTGTGTTTTGATTAACTAATTTAACCACTTGACTTAACAAGATTATATTTAACTAAGAGATTGCTGATTAATTGCTTATAAGAATAAACATGGGATCCTAACTTCATTAAATACTTCATCTAGAGTCTTTTGTCTTTAATCAATGCATGTGACGGTTGTGACAACTAATCGGATAACACGAAATCAGTACACGCTACCTTTCAGTATACGTATACCAAACCACTCAAACATCCACAAAAGAGATAGAAGTTGGGCAGACACCAATTATGCCTAGACCCTATATGTCTATAAGATTTGAAAACATAATGGTTTAACGAGCAAGTTAACCATTCAGATTACATAGGGCAGGTAAGATGGTTAAAATCACCTACGAATCATGTATGACAAACATACATAAACCTATGCTAGCATGGCAAGTTCTAAACCTCTATATCCACTTTTGCATTCAATAGAGATTAACAAACAATCTTAGATGTTAGCTACACATCCAAGAAGAATAATCACGACCAAACTAGGTTATCGATAATTCATCACACACAAATCTTTAAAACAATTAACTACTAAAATCCATAAATAAATCCGTTAGAATCCCACGACAACGATTAGTTCATAATCGAACCGTTCATCATCGTGGGTTCTGATGTAAACATGATAATAATAAGTCTAGAATACTGAATAAAAGTGCTAGGGTTTAAGAAAGAACAAACGAGAATCCAAAGTATCGCCTAATTTAGAAGAATACAAAGATTAGATGAAACTAGGTCTTCGTAAATCAGCCGTCTTCTTGTTCTCCTCACCGGTGGATGAATATGTATGTAGGTATATTGATCTCTCCCTCTGAAATCGTCCACCAATGATTCATATAGGCCTTAGGGTTGCCAAAAAATCAGCAGGTTTCCTTTTCTGACAAAAACTGCCAAATTCCAGGATTCTGCAGGGGCGGGCGCGCGCTAGGAGGCGCGGGGGCGCCTGGAAATCTGTCAACTAGGGTGCGGGGGCGCTTGGGGAGGCGCGGGGGCGCCTGGAATTCTGTCCAAAATCCTAAAATTGCTTTCTTTTGCCAATTCTTCGCACGTTCAACCTCCGCAACCACTTGACCTTCACACAAATGCTTAAACACCACCACACAACCATAGAATCACCAAATCTCTGCTAATAAAGCAACTCTACACACACTAATACAAAACACATTAAAAACACCATGTACTTGAGAACAAATGATCAATTTAAGCCGATTTAGAACGATCCAAGTAGATATGAAATCCACTTATCATCCACCCGAAAGCATGTTGAAGCTCCAAGATAGAGCCGGAAAGTATATCAAGGGCGAGGAAAGCATGAAGAAATATGAACCCACTGTTGAAGGAAGTGAAAACGGAAAAAAGAGAAAGGAGACTCAAGAGTATGACGCTGGGGACAAATATCCCAGGATAGCGAAGGATTCTGACTCTCCACCTAAAAAGAACAACTTTGGACCCCGGTTCAATGAGTATGCAAGGTTGAACACCTCAAGAAGTCAAATTCTGATGGATATTGAGAAGGAAGAAGATCTTCGATGGCCAAAGCCACTAAGATCCGACTTGGAGAAACGAAACAAGAATCAATTCTGTCGTTTCCATAAAGAAGTTGGTCATGACACCGACGATTGTAGACAACTGAAAGATGAAATTGAGTTCTTAATCCGAAGAGGAAAACTCGATAAGTTCACTAAGGATGGGAATCGAGGAAATCAACAAGGAAACTATGAAAGGAAAGACTATGATAGGAGGGACAACGACCAAGATCGTAATCCTAAGCCCCGAGGGCCTGTCATCAACATGATATTTGGAGGACCGACTGCTGCTGGATCCTCCCGAAACTCAATGAAAGCTTATGCCCGAGAGGTAATGACTGTTGTAGGAGAAGCACTGAAACGTACCAGGACAGAAGTGGCTATTAGCTTTGATGATTCTGATCTTGAAGGGGTGAATTTCCCCCATGACGACCCGTTGGTCATTATACCTGTAATAGGCAACTCTAAAACCAAGAGGGTTCTGGTAGATAATGGAGCTTCCGTGGACATCTTGTTCCATGATGTCTTCATCAAGATAGGATATACCGATTCACAACTGACTCATTCAAACATGCCCATATACGGGTTCAATGGGGTTGAATCTAAAGTAGAGGGAACTATTCAGCTCCCTGTGACAATAGGGCAAGGTTCACAAACAGCAACTCAAATGCTAAATTTCTTGGTGATAAAGGCAACCTCGACTTATAATGCAATCCTTGGGAGGACAGGCCTTCATGCATTCAAGGCTGTTGCCTCAACTTACCATTTGAAAATCAAGTTCCCAACAAAGAACGGGGTTGGTGAAGAACAAGGAGATCAAAAGATGGCTAGGAGTTGCCATGTAGCCGCGTTAAGGCCTGATGGAGTCGAGGGGGGGGCAAGTTCTCCCAATAGAGGTTATGGATTCAAAAGACGGTGAAGAAATAAGGGACTGAGATGTCAAGAACATGGCATGCCCCAAATTTGAAAGTTTATTATGTTTAAGTGTTTCCTAAAAGGATCCACTAATAGGACAAGTAGCAATAAGGTCGACGAAACCACTATGAGCTCTTAAGCTCTTAGTAGGAAGTAGAGTACTATGTAAGGGTCGAACCCTCTTTTTAAAAGAAAATATTTCAAGTTCTTTTTCACTATTTTATTACTTATCTTTGTTTGGGCATTTCCTTATTGTTTTACTAAAGAGCAAGTTGTACCAATAGCACTTGATCAAAGTGCCAGCCCATTCAAGAGGCCAAGTACTAGGAATTGCCTTACAAAAGATAAGTTAAATACATATAAGTGAGCAAGAATGACAAAACAGAATATGCATAAATAAGTTGCATAAACCCCGAAGAAGAAGTATCGAAAAAATAAGACTACAAGATCGAAAAAATAACACGCATAGATAGAAGATCCCGAAGGATCAAAGAGTTATGTTACAAACGTCAAATAAAGTCCTAAAGTCCATGAAAGGACCCTGAATAAAAGCAAGATATAGAGAGCCACACATGGCCAATAAAATCTACTCTAAGTCATCAGACGGGTTCTTGTCAAAGACAAGGGCATCTCTACGAGGGGCATCTAAGTCCTTTATGAAGTCATCAGTAGGCTCAGACTCCTCCATTGGCAAGAAGAAGTATCAGAAGTATGCCAAAAAGGCAAGCTGACTCGAAATAGGTGATCCTATATAACATGAAATGAAGACTCGAATCTTAGTTTTTAAAATTTTGAATCTTAGTCTTGAAGACCACAACTTAATTGAATGATTGAGTTTGTCCTATCTAGATCCCCAATTTAGATTAAAAAGTCATGAAGACCATGATTCTCAAAATCGAAAGATCAATTGTAGTCCTAAAAACCTCAAGCTCAACTAAAAACCTAAAGAGGCCTATTGGAAGAAGGTTAATATACGGGTTGAAACCCCTGAAAATTTGAGGAAGTAGAGCTCAGAACGAGCTTCGATTCGATATACTGGAAACTCAAATTAAAGAAATGAGTGAAATGTTATGTCTATCTTCGTTCATGAAGACCTCTCGATGTGAAAATTAAGATGTTAAACCTCAAAATGAGGTCAAAAACACATGGAAAATTGAAGTCGATTCGTTCGACCTAAGACTAATTGAAGGTCGAAACCGAGGTCGAAGAAACTCTAGACTGAAGTCGAAAGGCTGAGGTCGAAAACACATGGAAAATTGAAGTCGATTCGTTCGACCTAAGACCAATTTAAGGTCGAAACCGAGGTCAAAGAAACTCTAGACTGAAGTCGAAAGACTGAGGTCGAAAACATATGGAAAATTGAAGTCAATTCGTTCGACCTAAGACCAATTTAAGGTCGAAACCGAGGTCAAAGAAACTCTAGACTGAAGTCGAAAGGCTGAGGTCGAAAACACATGGAAAATTGAAGTCGATTCGTTCGACCTAAGACCAATTTAAGGTCGAAACCGAGGTCGAAGAAACCCTAGACTGAAGTCGAAAGGCTGAGGTCGAAAGTATATGTGAAATTGAGTTCGAATTGTTCGACCTGGGACAAAAATGAGGTCAACAAAACCTCAAAAAATTTAGGTCTAAAATACCTCAAAATGAGGTCTAAAATACCTCAAAAATGAGGTCGAAGAATCCCTAGACTAAGGTCAAAAATCGAGGTCGAAAGAGACTGGGTTTGAGATCGAACGACCGAGGTCGAAACTGAGGTCGAAAAAAGACTAAGTTCGAGATCGAAAATGAGGTCGAAAAAGACTGGGTTCGAGGTCGAAAATGAGGTCGACCTATGACCAAATTTAGGTCTAAAATACCTCAAAATGAGGTCGAAAATACCTCAAAATGAGGTCGAAAATACCCTTAAAAATTTTTTGGGTAAAATAAATATTATTATTCAATAATAATATTTGAAAAAAAAAGTTACATTTCAGTCGACCTCAAATGAGGTCGAGAGTGAGGGTGCTCAAATGAGATCGATTTGATCGACCTCACACGCAAAATGGGATTAAACTGCCAAAGTGCAGTTTAGTACCCCAAGTTCTGAGTGGTTCACAAATTCTTCCCTGAAGTTTAGAAATGGACAGATGTTAGGTCCTGATAAGTTTGTAGAAGGGGGGTTGAATACAAACTATACCGTTTTATCGAATTTGTCCTTTTAATATTAAACAATTTAGAACAAATTACTGCGGAATAAAAACTGAAACAATATTCAAGTTAAATAGAAACTCTATTAAACTTGAGGGGTGTTACAATTTTGATCACTGATTACAAGGAACTTAATAAAACAAATCTAGAATAAATTCGACATGAATTTATCTATTTTTGTAATAAAAAGGATCGAATACTAAAAAGTAGTTCGATATAAAATCTAGGGATTATAATCCGCTAGAAAGTCAAAGCAGTACAAGAGAATCAGTCCTTATAAATTTAATGTTAAGGACCAAACAAGAATTAATTCTCTGGCCGGAATTGAAGGCTTTGCAGTTGAAGAAGTAATGAAGAAAAATGTAATGTTAAGTAGCTGTGTCTTTTTCTTCTTTTGTTCTGTCTTCTGTGTAATGTTGAAGTGTCAACTGCCTTGTATATATATATATATTAAAACACACTGCATTCCTTTTAAACCAACCCACGTGCTATGCAATTCAAAGAATTGCATTAGGAAGACTTACAGGAATACAAAGTTTTTACTCTTGGAAGACAATCGGGAAAACAGTGAATGTACATGGAAGACATTCGGGAAAACTTAGATTTGCTCTAGGAAGACAATCGGGAAGACTCACTTGTGAGTCTTCCTAGTTCAATAAACTAAGTCTTCCTAGTTCAAACCTAAGTCTTCCTAGTTCATATTTATTCTAATTTAAATAATTAACTAAATAAATTATGTATTAAATTAATTCTTTACAGAATTAATTTAATAAATAATATACTTAATAATATTAATTATTTATAAGAGAATAAATAGAATTATTTGACTTCTCAATTAATTCCTGAATCACTTAAAACTTAGATAAATAACAAACACAATAGTACGTTGACACTCGATGCACTGTCTGGTTCATGAGTGACTAACGACAATGTTTGTTCTTTATCCATTTGACTTTAAGCAGTGATTCACTTCCTTCTCATTCAAGAACTCTGTAATCAGTATCTTTTTCTGTCACCACTTGAAATCTCCGTCACTTTAATAAATCCACTGAGCTTGAATACTTCATTGAGGCTTGATCAATAAATTGAGCTTCTTTCAATGTAGAATCACTTCAAGTCTGTAGATGACTTTAATCTTCATTCTTTGACAGATATAATCTTCTGAGATTCATGTGACATTTGATCTTTATTATTTACTTATTACATCTTAATTAAAGTTGAGTAGAATCCTCGGTGTTTACAAATAGGCCTATACATATGCCTTTCAATCTCCCCTTATTTGTTTGTTAGACAATAACAACCAAATACCTCTAGAGGATAACTCAACTAAAACAAGAAAAGATAAGACTTTTAAGAGCCAAGCAAATAATAAAAAGTTCTGGATTAAATATAACAATTTCCAGATTCAAACAATAAAGATAAATACAAGATAGATGTTCCTCTAGACTGAACATATGAATACATTTTCCTATCTTGATTTACCTAGCTCTAAACATATAACATTTACAAGTTGAGCTAACTACATCATGCCTTTAGTCTCTAATTTCACCTTCTTCAGCTTCTGTCAAGGTGACTAGAAGATCTCTGTCAAGGACACGATCACTTTCAGAAACCACACCACTTGGCATTACTGGTTGAGTGGTGATCTTCTTCAATCTGTTCTTCATCTGAGCATACCTTGGAATTTTCTCTGTGCAGTAGTCTGAAATCATATCAGCAACTTCAGACTTCTCTACAGAAGCAAACCCAGAAGTTCTAAGAAGATTCTCCAACTTCACCAATTGCATAGCAGTCTGTAGCTTCATAGAATCAGGATCCAGCCTTACAGTCTCCAAAGTTGTACCTCTGTAGATTTTGACTTCATAAGGAAAATGTACAACTTGAGGGCTGGCCTTCATAGCAGAATCTCTCAGCCGGTCATACAGAAGCTCGTTCAAGCAAGAAGATCTCTTTACCTTACTCATAAGAATCCACAATTCAGAGAGAGATCTTCTTTGTAGGAGGTCAAGAGAAATGGTGAATGACCCTTCAAGAGCACTTGAGACATAAATGAACAGTTCTTGCCTCACTTGATCAAATGCAGACGTAATCCTTAGGATATCTTCCTTCAATGCCTTCATATATAATGAGTTGTCTAGATTAACAGTTCTGATCTTCTCAAGCAGCTTCAGAAAAGTAGCATCATTGTTTGTGCCTCTCTGAGGGATATCAAACATCTCCCTTGCTTTATCCCAATTGCTTCCTTGCTTCATCCTCACATCCAATCTCCTTTCTTTGACATGAATACTATGAAGACGTTGTTTGTCTTCATGTTCAGCCTTTTGAATTTTCAGCCTTTGAGATATGATGTCGGAGACCTTAGCATTCTCATCCTCCTTTCTCCTTAGTTCTGCCTGTTGCTTCTTCAACTCCTTTTGAAACAAAGGGTCAGGTGTATATAATTCAGCTTCATCTTCCCAATCATCAAAATTGGCTGCCTCCTCAACCTCCTCCTCACCAAAAGCTTCTTCAGGTATGGTCTTCTCCAGATCACCAGATGTGTCAAAGTGGAAGTCATCTTGTTCACCATGGTAGTAGTAGGCATCATCAAAAGCAGAATCCTCCATTGATTGTTTACCTTTCCCTTTATCCTTTCCAAAAGCTCCTCCAGCTTCTCTGTTTCCTCCTTCTTTCTCCTTCTCCCCCTTAGTTGAGGAATCCTCTACAGTTTGAGCTGTGGAAGCCCTAGGATTCACCTCAGATATTCTCCTTATCTCTCCTCTTTCTCTACTATCTCCTCTTTCATCAGCATCATCCTCATCTTCATCATCTCCCTCAAAGAAAGTTCTTTGCTCTTCAGTAGGTTGATGTGATTTCTTGATCATATAGTATAGGTGCTTCATCCCTTCATTAAGATGCTCCATTCCTCCTTCAATCTTAGACATCCTTTCTTCATTAAACCTCTGGTTTTCATCAGATGTTTGCAGAATAAAGTCCACCTTGGTAGAAATAGAAGCAATCTCCTTGACACTCTCCGATATCTGAGCATTTGACGTTGTAAGATCAGAGATGTCTGAAGCCACCAGTACTTGAGATTGTTGGATTGAATTCAGCCTCGGGAGTAGATTATTCTTCAATCCTTCCAGGTCATCTTTCACAGTACCCAGCTGATTTGATACAGAGGTGGTAGATTGAGCAACCACTTGTGCTTTCAGAAGATTGTTCTCAGTCTAGGTTTCTTGTAACTTCCTTTGTAGATCAGCTAGCTGGTTCAACAAAGCAGTGTTTGTGTCAGTGTGTGCACTCACCTCAATTGCTCTCAGTGGTGTTTCACTCAACTCACGTGCTTGTGTTTCACTCGGTGTTTGATTCATATCTCTCACCACTAACTGTCTGTCAAGATTCTCAAAAGATGTACCTGCATTAAAAATCACCCTAGCCCCTTCAAGAGAGGTCAGTGGTGGTGCAATGGGAGTTCGCAATTCCCGATCCCTGAATGAGTCTGTCAAAATATTTGACATTGAATACTGAATTGCTTCAGGGACAGACTCATCAGGTTGCCTTTCACTTTCTCCAGTATAAACTGCGAGTGAAAAATCCCTTAGGGGAGCCAGAGATGTTCCCTCTGGGAGGGGAGAAAATGATTCTATTATTGGTGGCGAAGAATCAGATTTTCCCTCTGTTGCCTGTGAAGGCACTTCTACCGTAACTATGGTAGGTACTGTTTCAAAGTCAAAAGTCAAGTGCTCTCCTTGCATAGTGTCCTGAGTATAATCTAGTTGGATATCTTCTCCCATTGTGAGTAATGGGAGAGTGCTTGACTCAGTACAAGATGCCATGGCCCGATGGCGAATTTCAATAGATCCACCCTGTTGAGAGGATGTCTCCAGAGACTGTGTAGTGGCCATATCAATGTCCATATCCTTTTGAGAGGATACAGATGGGCTTACAGTTATCTCCCTATAGGTTCTTCTTTTCTTTAAGGGTGGAGACAGAGCTGTGGGAACACTCATTTCAGGTAAATCACTAACTTTTCTTGAACTGGTTTGAATATTAGGCTCATGTTGTGTATCAGAAGTGTTTGACTCTCTATATGGCTCTATGACCTGGGTCAGAGACTGTGGTTCTAAAATCTCTGGGTCAGCCCTAACAACCACTTGGGTTTCAATTGAAGTACCAGAAGAAGAACCAGAGTTAGGAATAACTACCTGTAGTGGTACTGGATGTGGTTCAGGAACTTGTTCACCAAAGATAGGAAAATTAATGAATTGACTCATCAATGGTGAAACAAGAACATGTATGGTTGGAAATTTGGATGATACATCAAGTCTGGTGTAGAATTTAGTGTCTGTGGTTGGAGAGGTTTCAAATCTAGCTTCTCTAAACAGTTCTACCTGCTCAGCAGTGAGAAGATGATTAATGATAAGAGTTAGAAAGCGAGGGTACCAACACTTTACTTTCACACCATTATCAGAATCTCTCCTAGAGTGAGCAAGCCTGTTGAGCAAAAGGTTCCACAGTATCTCAGCAAAGTTCAATCTACGACCAAATACTATAGCATAGGCAATATACTGATTAAGACTGGTAATGCAATGAAAGTTTGTTTTTGTGCAGTTACCAAAAACCCTAGCTATAGTATCAAAGAACAGATCCCATTCCCTTACAACAAAGCTTTTGGACAATTTAACCATCTGTAAGGGACCCTGATAATGAATATTCACAAAGAACTGTGATAACTCATCATCAGTGGGTAAGGGATCAAACCTGTCCTTTGGAAAATGCAACACATCACAGAATAACTCAAAAGTGACTGTGTATTGCTGGTTTAAAATATTAAAGGAAAAAGATTTTGAATTTCCAACAATAACAACACTTGAACACAAAAACCTTAAAGGATCAATTTTTAGAGGTGCATTGGCACAAACAGCATGACTGATACAAGTCTCGCTATTTAAAAATCGAATCCAAGGTCTAAAACGTTCCACCTTGCATTTTAAAGGATCAAAATACCCAACATAATTATTTAAAACAAGTTCAAAATTAGGATCCATTTTAAATAAAACAAGAAATTTTAATCAATTTAAAATAAAATTAAAATTTTAGGGATTTTTAGAATTAGTTAAAATCACTTAAAATCCAGAAAATTAAATTTTATCAAAATTAATTAATTTTAAATATTGATCCTAAAATTCGAACTTAAGAACTTTTGAAAACAGAAATGAAATGGGTAAATGATTCTCAAGAACACACACACACAGTTAATCACACTTACAGAAATTTCTAAGATCACTTAAACACAAAAAGTCACTTAGCAAATTAAGAACAAGCAAGTCGAATGATTTTGATTTTTTTTTTTTTTTTTTTTAAAAATGGACAGAACTTCGACTTAAAAGCTTGAATTTGACAGAAAAGAACTGATTTGCTAAGTAATGACTTGAGCAAGTATGAACAATGAGCAATGATTTCTGCAGAAATGAAAGAAATCGAAAATGGGGGATCTTGAAAAGCAAAAGAAACTGATAAGGCAAAGAAATGTGCAGTGTATGTACGTGTGTATCTATATATATTAATAGAATAATAAAACTAAACTGTTCAAATGCAAAAGAAATAACGAACAGTTTTTTTTTTAATTTGTATTGGGAAGACAATCGGGAAGACTTAGGATAGTCTTCCCGGTAGTCTTCCTAATACAAATTAGTAAGTTTTCCGGAAATTAAAATAAAAGAAAAACAGAAAATAATAAATATATTTCTAAGTCTTCCCGATAGTCTTCCTAGTTCAAAAACTGGGAAGACTTAGGAAAAGACTTAAAAATAAAAGGAAAAAACAAAAAACAAAAAAGAAAAATCCCTTGTTTTCCCGGTAGTCTTCCTAGTGTAAAACTGGGAAGACTTACAGAAAAACTCAGAATTTAATTAAATATTTACAGAAAATTGCAGAATAAATATAAAAATGCATGAAAAATACTTAAAACCTAGAAAAATTCACAGAAAATTCCATAAATCCTAGAAAAATATGCAGAATATTATAGAAATGCATAAAATTAATATAAACTTGCAAAAATATTTAAACAACAATATTTACAATCTGAAAAATATCTAAATAATTCTAAATAAATATATTTTCAATAAAAATACATTTCTCCACTTAAAAAATATGAGAAAAATATTTTTAAAGAAAATAAATTATTTAGAGCTATTTAAATTTACAAGCATGTAACATTAAATGAGACTAGGCAATAAATATCATTTAAATGACAAGAGAAAATGAATTTTTTTTTAAAGAACAAACATGACAGAGATATAGTTAATCACTAAGACTGTTTAACATACCCAATTTACCAACTAACTTGATAAATGTGGATTCATCAACAGATTTAGTGAATATATCTGCAGTCTGTTCTTCTGTGGGTACAAAGTGTAACTCCACAGTTCCATTCATGACATGCTCTCTGATAAAATGATACCTGATATCAATGTGCTTCGTTCTCGAGTGCTGCACAGGGTTGTTGGAGATTGCTATGGCACTTGTATTATCACAAAAAATGGGAATTTTGTCTAATGCAAAGCCATAGTCCTTTAATTGATTCCTAATCCATAAGATCTGAGCACAACAGCTTCCAGCAGCAATATATTCAGCTTCTGCTGTTGAATTGGAAACTGTTTGTTGTTTCTTGCTATACCAGGAAATCAATCTACCTCCTAGGAATTGACAACTCCCAGAGGTACTCTTTCTATCCACAACACTACCTGCATAATCAGAATCTGTATATCCAACAAGATTAAAACCAGAATCTTTAGGGTACCAGATACCTAAGTTAGGTGTACCCTTAAGATATCTCAAGATTCTTTTAACAGCAACGAGATGTACATCTCTAGGGTCCTCTTGGAACCTTGCACACAAGCATGTAGCATACATAATATCTGGTCTACTTGCAGTAAGATAGAGTAAGGAGCCAATCATACCTCTGTAGCTTGTAACATCTACCTTGATAGACTTGTCAGAAGCTCCAAGTTTGATTGCTGTTGAAGATGGAGTCCTTGCTGATGCTGAATCCTCCATGTGATATTTCTTGAGGAGTTCTTTAAGATACTTGGATTGACAAATAAATATACCATTTGACCTTTGACTTACTTGCAATCCAAGAAAGAACTTCAGCTCACCCATCATACTCATTTCAAACTTACTCTGCATTAGCTTAGCAAATCTCTTACAGAGATCATCATTAGTAGACCCAAATATGATGTCATCCACATAGACTTGGACTAATATCATATCACCTTTGTGTTTCTTTGAAAAAAGAGTTTTGTCTATGATACCTCTAACAAAACCATTTTCTAAAATAAAACCAGAGAGAGTGTCATACCATTTTCTTGGGGCTTGTTTGAGACCATAGATAGCCTTGAAGAGAAAGTACACAAAGTCCAGCAGCTCCTGATTTTCAAAGCCAGGGGGTTGTTCCACATACACTTCTTCATCAAGTTCACCATTCAGGAATGCACTCTTAACATCCATTTGATAGACTTTAAAATTGGAGTAAGCAGCATATGCTAAGAACATCCTGATAGCCTCAAGTCTAGCCACTGGTGCATAGGTTTCATCATAATCAATGCCTTCAGCTTGAGAATACCCTTGTGCAACCAGTCTTGCCTTGTTCCTTGTAACAATGCCATCCTCATCTAGCTTGTTTCTGTATACCCATCTTGTACCAACTACTTTCTTGTTCTTTGGCCTGGGTACCAGCTTCCAGACTTGTTGTTGTTCAAACTGATTGAGTTCATCTTGCATAGCAATCACCCAATCTGGATCAGTCAGTGCCTCCTCAGTTTTCTTTGGCTCCATTTCAGATAGAAATGCTGAATAATGACATTCATTCTGAGTTGCACTTCTAGTTTTAACTCCAACACCTGGATCACCAATGATCAGCTCAAAGGGATGAGCTCTATTCCATACAGTCTGTCTTGGAAGATTTGATCTTGATGATTCGCCTTGAAATTCACTTTGATGTTGTGAGTGACTAGATGATCCTTCATTTGCTCCCCCTGAGTTGTTGCTTGATTGCCTTGATGATTCTTCTCCAGTGTTGGTGGTATCTCCATTGTTACCAGTGTTTCCACCACTATCACCATGATCATTATCATCATTGTTATTATCATTACCAGCAATAACTTCAGGTGGGGCTTCATCATCTGAATCTGAGTCTGGCAAGTTATCAAACTTCATTTTCTCAGATGAATCTGTTGTTTGGATATTAGAGAATTTAGTGTCATCAAAAGTTACATTGACACTTTCCTTTACTGTGTGACTGCCAACTAAGTAGACTCTGTAAGATCTTCTGGAATAACCAACAAAAATAGCTTCTTGTGCCTTTGCATCAAACTTGCCATGTTTCACATTGTCATCTATAAGCACAAAGCATTTTGCTCCAAATACATGAAAGTACTTGACAGTTGGTTTCTTGTTGTTCATGATCTCATACGGAGTCTTCATTAAGTCCTTGTTGATTAAAGTTCGATTCTGAGTATAACAAGCTGTATTCGCTGCTTCAGCCCAAAAGTACGTTGGAAGTTTGGACTCACTTAACATAGTCCTTGCAGCTTCAATCAATGTACGATTCTTCCTTTCCACTACTCCATTTTGTTGAGGAGTTCTAGGGGCAGAATACTGTCTTGTTATTCCTTTATCAGCACAAAAGTCATTTAGAATGGCATTCTTGAATTCAGTACCATTATCTGACCTTATGGCTCTAACAGGGAATCTAGAATCCAGCTCAATCAACTTTATATGGCCAATCACCAGGTATGGAGTCTCATCCTTGGAATGTAGGAATAAAACCCATGTATATTTTGAATAGTCATCAACAATCACAAGTGCATATTGTTTCTTTGACATGGACATCACATTAACTGGACCAAACAAATCCATGTGCAGTAGCTGAAGTGGTTCAGTTATTGATGATGTGTCAGTGCCCTTGTGAGAAGCTTTCTTTGACTTTCCTTTCTGACAAGCCTCACACAGTCCTTCCTGTGTAAATTCCATCTGAGGCAAACCTCTAACCAATTCCCTCTTGACTAAAGAGTTCATGGTTTTGAAGTTAAGGTGAGACATTTTCTTGTGCCATAGCCAACTATCATCTGATGAAGCTTTAGCATAAAAACAATTAACTTCATCTTTGAATCCCGAGTTCAGATCAGCTATGAACAAGTCACCTTTCCTTACTCCTTGAAGAGCAGGCTTTCCATTCTTCTTGTGAAGGATCTGACACTTCTCTCTTTCAAAGGAAACAGCATATCCTCTGTCACAGAAATGACTGATGCTGAGAAGATTGAACTTCAGACCTTCCACAAATGAAACATCTTCAATGATAACATTTCCGTACTTCAAACAGCCATATCCTTTCGTAATACCCTTGCTGTTATCTCCAAAGGTAACTACTGGGCCAGCTTTCTCAACCAAGTCTGATAGCAGGGCTCTATCTCCGGTCATATGCCTTGAACAGCCACTGTCAAGAATCCACATAACACGGTTTACCTGTTTAACTCCCTGCAATACCAGATTGATTAGTCCTTCCTCGGAACCCACACTTGATTGGGTCCGGCATACTTAAAGAATTGGCCTTTGTCAGGCAAAACAACATTTTTAACTAAAACTACTTCAACCTCTTTCACATAAGAGCATTTCCATTTATAGCCAGCCTTAACACATTTCTGAGTAGGCTTAGGGATAAATGAATCCACTCTAGTCTGAGGAGGACTAGTAGTCTTTGCTTTAACATGCTTCTTATTATTAACATGTTGACGTGGAGCAGTCTTATCACTAGATACATGCTTACTATTAAAATAAGCATACATAACATTGAAAGCACAAGACATGCAATTAATCACACCACATGCTTTATGAGAAGAATTAACAGCAGGCATGTTAGTTCTACAGTTGTTTTGATCCAACTTATGGATATCTGATTTAGTCTTTTTAGTTGAAGCAACTTTGACTGGAATATCAGATATACACTTTTTGGACTGTGCAACTTCCAAAGCAATATCTTCTTCACGAATCTCCTCAGCAATAATGATAGAGTATTCATTCAGAGGATCTGCCTCGGACTCCCTACAGAAGGGTGTTTCAATACCCTTAAGCACATATGGAACAACCTTTCCTTCAGATTTGAATCTACAAGGGGAATTAATTCCAAGCAGTCCAATAGCCTCATTATAATCATAACCTATACTGACATGATTACCCATAGCTTGTTTATTCATAATCTCTTTAGCCGTCTTATAAGAGTTGTAATAGGCATTAGCTTTGGTATTAAGCTCACTAATCTGATCTTTGAGAATGGTTTCCAATTGTTGATACAATTTAACCCTATTCTCAAGAACTGCTACATTTCTAGTGAGTTCATCTTGATTAATATGCACTAGTTTTAATTCTTTTATCTCATTTTCAAGATTTGTGTTCAAAAGAATTATTTTATCATTTTCAGAGCGTGCACAACTTAAAGTATCACCAAGATGACGAATCATTTCAGTATCAGTGAACTTTACCTCAGACATGTTGGGTGGAGATAACATGGAATCAAAGAGTTTGTCTCCTATTGCCATGAGTGCAAGATTCCTAATCTCACCTGCTTCTTCATCACTGTCAGTGTCATCCCAACTCTTTCCCTCAGCAACATAGGCTTTCCCAATCTTGTTCTTCTTGCTAGAATCAAATGTGTTTCTAGTCACTTGCTTTGGCTTTCTACATTCAGTAGCAAAGTGACCCAACTCATTGCAATTGTAGCATCTGATTGTGCTCCTTTCCACAGTTCCAGTTTTGTAGCCACCCCTTGTGCCACTTGAAGAGGAAGATCCACCTCTCTGAAATCTGGGCCTGAACTTAAGATTGGGATTCCTCTTGAATCTGAACTTCCCAAACTTCCTGACTATCAAAGCCAAATCACCATCCTCCAGCTGATCAAGTTCTTCTAAAGAATAGAAGTCACCACCAGATTGATCAATGGATGTTAATCCATATTCAGCATCAATAACATTCATGTTAGAACTAGAAGGCTGAACAGGCTTCACTTCCAGTTTATGTGGGACTTCAGCAGCCAGTGCAGTAGAAGTACTAACAATCTTCCCAGTTCCATACAGCTCCCTTTGTTGAATCTGCTCCAGCTCATAGGTCTTCAGAACACCATACAATCTCTCCAAAGCAATCTCATTCATATCTCTTGCTTCTCTAATGGCAGATATTTTGTGCTCCAAATGAGGTGGAAGTGTAAGAAGGAACTTCTTGTTAATCTCCTTGTTGGTGTAGTGCTTCCCATTGAGATTCAGATCATTGATTAATTTGTTGTATCTCTCAAAAACCTGAGAGATACCTTCACCAGGGTTTGATCTGAAATGCTCATATTGTGAGGTGAGAATTTCCAGCATATTCTCCCTAACTTCCTCTGTCCCCTCATTGATTATTTCTATTGTTCCCCAAATGTGTTTGGCAGTATCACAATTTAGGACATGATTATGCATGATAGGATCAAGACTATCAATAAGGATCAACTGAAGACAGGAATCCAAGGTAACATCCTCTTTCTCATCAGGAGTGTAATCCTTGGGATCTTTAGGGTACATCCTAGCAGCCCTAGTAACAACATCATTCACTATTAACTCTTCCTCAATAATCATAGGGAGTTTGGGACCACTCTTCAGCACATCCAAGTATTTAGGATTAGCAACTTTAAGAAATAGGAGCATTTTCTTCTTCCACATTGGATAATGCTCCTTGATGAACATTGGGATTTTGACTGTACCCACTTTCTGTGTAGTAGACATCTTTTGAGATTTTTAGGAATAATAAAAAATCAGAGTTTAAAAAAAAATCTCAAAACAATTGGATCTTTGATTTGTATATCAATCAAAAGGCTCTGATACCAATTGTTAGGTCCTGATAAGTTTGTAGAAGAGGGGTTGAATACAAACTATACCGTTTTATCGAATTTGTCCTTTTAATATTAAACAATTTAGAACAAATTACTGCGGAATAAAAACTGAAACAATATTCAAGTTAAATAGAAACTCTATTAAACTTGAGGGGTGTTACAATTTTGATCACTGATTACAAGGAACTTAATAAAACAAATCTAGAATAAATTCGACATGAATTTATCTATTTTTGTAATAAAAAGGATCGAATACTGAAAAGTAATTCGATATAAAATATAGGGATTATGATCCGCTAGAAAGTCAAAGCAGTACAAGAGAATCAGTCCTTATAAATTTAATGTTAAGAACCAAACAAGAATTAATTCTCTGGCCGGAATTGAAGGCTTTGCAGTTGAAGAAGTAATGAAGAAAAATGTAATGTTAAGTAACTGTGTCTTTTTCTTATTTTGTTCTGTCTTCTGTGTAATGTTGAAGTGTCAACTGCCTTGTATTTATATATATATTAAAACACACTGCATTCCTTTTAAACCAACCCACGTGCTATGCAATTCAAAGAATTGCATTAGGAAGACTTACAGGAATACAAAGTTTTTATTCTTGGAAGACAATCGGGAAGACAGTGAATGTACATGGAAGACATTCGGGAAAACTTAGATTTGCTCTAGGAAGACAATCGGGAAGACTCACTTGTGAGTCTTCCTAGTTCAATAAACTAAGTCTTCCTAGTTCAAACCTAAGTCTTCCTAGTTCATATTTATTCTAATTTAAATAATTAACTAAATAAATTATGTATTAAATTAATTCTTTACAGAATTAATTTAATAAATAATATACTTAATAATATTAATTATTTATAAGAG
Organism: Heracleum sosnowskyi; assembly: GCA_030848705.1. Lineage (NCBI taxonomy): Eukaryota > Viridiplantae > Streptophyta > Magnoliopsida > Apiales > Apiaceae > Heracleum > Heracleum sosnowskyi. The sequence goes on along the minus strand of CM061235.1, from coordinate 149,089,499 downwards.
AATAAATAGAATTATTTGACTTCTCAATTAATTCCTGAATCACTTAAAACTTAGATAAATAACAAACACAATAGTACGTTGACACTCGATGCACTGTCTGGTTCATGAGTGACTAACGACAATGTTTGTTCTTTATCCATTTGACTTTAAGCAGTGATTCACTTCCTTCTCATTCAAGAACTCTGTAATCAGTATCTTTTTCTGTCACCACTTGAAATCTCCGTCACTTTAATAAATCCACTGAGCTTGAATACTTCATTGAGGCTTGATCAATAAATTGAGCTTCTTTCAATGTAGAATCACTTCAAGTCTGTAGATGACTTTAATCTTCATTCTTTGACAGATATAATCTTCTGAGATTCCTGTGACATTTGATCTTTATTATTTACTTATTACATCTTAATTAAAGTTGGGTAGAATCCTCGGTGTTTACAAATAGGCCTATACATATGCCTTTCAACAGATTCTCCACTGAAGTTTCAAATATGACAAATTCACCCTTGAGCTTTGGAAAATTACGAATTAGACCCTAAAAAATTATGAAAAGGTGTCTATAATTATGAAAATTCCTAAAATATTAGGAATAATTATTAAAAATACCTGTGGGTACATGAAAATTCCTAAAATATTAGGAATAATTATTAAAAATACTTGTGGGTACATGAAAATTCCTAAAATATTAGGAATAATTATTAAAAATACCTGTGGGTACATGAAAATTCCTAAAATATTAGGAATAATTATTAAAAATACCTGTGGGTACATGAAAATTCCTAAAATATTAGGAATAATTATTAAAAATACCCGTGGGTACATGGAAATTCCTTAAATATTAGGAATATTTCATATAAATGTCAAATTAGCCTCGAATAAGGCAACAATCGTCGTAAATGTGTAGGTCGCTCCACACTTTGCAATAAGGCGATACTTGTGAAACATTAGTCTAAATAAAGTCCTAGGTAAAGGATAAAAAGACCCTGAATCTCGTAAAAGGTCAATATAATTTCTACGAAAGCTTGAAAAGTTTTACTAGAAATTGGGGGCAAATGATATGGGCTAAAAATAACCCTAGAAATGTAATTAATGATGTATTAATTAGACCTAGATTGGTCCAAGAATACGGCCCAAGTACAAGGCCCGAAACCCTGATTATTTATTAATTTCGTAATTAATAAATAGGGAAAATATACAGCTCATAAAAGAGTCCAAACTATGATAATATCTTCAATGAAGGATCCAGAATCCCAATCAAAGAAAATAATGAGTCATAGTCCTTATCCTACAACAAGGAAAAGACTTGTCCGCCAAGTAATACAATCCTTATCAGTTATCAAAAAGGAGACTTATTTGCTAAGTCTCCTAAACATACTCTAAATACAAGGCTGCCAACGCCTATATAAAGGACCTGATCCTTCAATCAGAACTACGTCTTTGGCTTGATTCTCAATTACGAATTGAGATACGTAGGCATCTTGTGAGGACCGATTTAGTCACGAAACACGAGAACAGCCATTAAAGCTTGAAGCTCTCTTAAATCCCAGCAATTAATTTACAAGCACGTTTTTTAATCCATAACAAATATGATTCGCATATTTAAAATTTTATGTACCTAAAATTATGTGATGCAATAATTTATTATGTGTGATTTGATAATAAAAATAAATATTTCTTAAAAAAAATCTTATTTTTTTATTTAAATAATTTAATATCTACACGAAGACGAATATATATAAATTCATGTCTTTTTTAGACTCGATTACATTTATCTTTTATCTTACGTTATTTTAAAATTTTATTTTTTATATCAATCATTTGAAGTGCCAAAAGAGAATTGTAGAGTACGTCCAGTCCATTAAAATGTTTTTTGTAATTATATACTATGCAATATTTTATTAATAGTATAAATCAATGTTTTGTTTACTTAAAAAAAAATAAAAAAAATGGAGAGGGGGGGAAATTGTGGTTTATCTAATAAAAGTTTATAGAAAACTCAAAATAAAATGTAGTACACTGCTTATGTATATGAGCTTGATTAAAGAAGTTTAGTGGTTAGATTCCCTACACTAACATAATTTTATCTACTCTTTGCATAAATATAAAAGATGTGACGTTTTTGTAATTTTTTAATATGTAGGGGCAAAATCATAAATTCACAGATATTAAAATGACAGATATCAATATTTTAAATTTTCAAAAGAGAATTGTAGATTATGGTCAATCGCTAAAAATATTTATTGTAACTATATACTGTGCAATATTTTAGAAATAGAAAAAATACAAACCAATGTCTATTTACTCAAAAATAAAAATAAAATAAAATGGGAGAAGAGATTGTTTATCTAATAAATGTTTGGAAGTAAGCGTAAAACAAAGTATATCATAGTTGGATAAGAAAAGGAAAGTGGTTCGATTCCCAACACTAACATAATTTCACTATTTTTATATAATTATTAAAGAATGACATTTTTATAATTTTAGAAACATAGGGGTAAAATCGTAACTTCACAACCATTAAAATGACAATTTTTGCCCTTGTGTTGACGTTTAATATATAATAGCATAATAGCCCGTTCCTCACAAGACTTTTTCTAATAATGTACGAAAGTGCAGAGTTCTTAGGATTTAAGAATTATGATTGTACACTAACTTTATTTGAAATAAAATATATGAACTCATGATCATTGTATTTTAAATATATGAGCTAATTAAAATGTAATCGAAAGCACCTATTCCTCAATAAATGTTTAGACACTCGGGTGACGGTAGATCGTGTCATGTTTGCCCTTTTTCCTCCTTTGTTGACTGCTTGAGGTTTCGATGATACTGGTGATCACACATATTTTGGTTGTAAGTGATACGTGACTGATGTTCTCATGTACCTCGAATGAAACTTTAGTTCCTTTGATAACACAATTTTTTTTTTCTGAACTCGACACTGTCATAACATTCTGAGACTGCACCATGTGTGAACTTTGAATGGTATAAGTTAGACCCTCTATGTACATACATCTATGGGTTGATATTATATGGGATTTTACGGTAATACATGATGTCCTTTTTTGCTTGTCAGCAACGGTATGGGGAAATTTTGAATAGTTGTGGTAGTTCCCTAGCCTGACTCAAAGATTTAGCAGGCTCCGATTTAGGAGGGGAGTCTGTTGCATCTTTCATTGTCATTATTCTCAATATGGTAAAGCAGATTCTCAGTCACGTGTTATTTTCTAGCGATTGTCACAATGTCCCTAATTTAATTTATAGATAATTTAATATATTCAAAATTCGGTATGCACTAAAAATATGATATTTCTTAACATATAAATATGTGGTATAAGCCATATTTAGACTGATTCAATGAGCGTGTACGGATTTATTTCAGGGCTTGCAGCAACTTTGAATCTTAAATTTCTAGCTGGCAAAAAAAAGAACCGAAGTTAAGAGAACATAAAGTTTAAAAAATAGACGTTTTTTTTTCTTGTATTAAAAAAATCATTAAACACGGGTTAAATAAAGTTCTTTATTTCCTTTATTTTCAAAAGTATACTCGACTCTCAGTTGGACATGTGTCATATTTATTTGCATCAGTCACGTTCTTTAAATTTTTGACATTTTAGGAAATTTAATATTTATCCACGTAACGATGAGAAGCGGTAAATGTATTGTCCAATCAATATACAAAAAAATAATTTATATAACTTAAATTTTTATATTTTTGAACCAATAATTTTAAATAACTCTGAGTGTATAATATGATTGATCGATCATGATATTTTTAATACTTGTATGATATGAAATATCATGTTTTTTTAAAATTTGTTCGCTTGACAATATATTTTAATCTATTTAATTTATTATACAATTTATTCTCAAATTTTTTACATTTATTCCAACTCAAGTTTATCTCTTTGTATTATCTGACCTTCTCAACATGATTATATAACTTGTTTAGTTATTTTCTTGTACTATCAAATATTTTTAAAATTTCATCTTTTAAATTTTTTAACTCAAGACAAATAATTTTTCATATGAATTATTTGTGATTTTTCAAAAAATAAATTCAAATTTACCTATTAGATATTTATTAATTTAATTCCAAATAAGCAATTTTTATCTTCCATAATATTAATATAAAAATTTATGTTGAAATTAACTACAAATGCTTTACATACCTAATTCATCCAACATAATTCTAAATCTAGTCATTTATATTATATTTATACTGTGTTATTAAAACCGAAATATTAAAATTTTGATAGTTAGTCGGTACAATACTATTGTGGATTAAAAAACGTACTTGTGTATTTAATGCTAAGGTTTAATGAGCTTCGAGCTTTAATGGCTGCACTTGTGTTTCGAGACTAAATCGGTCCTCACAAGATGCCTACGTATCTCAATTATTGTTAAGAATCAAGCCAAAGACGTAGTTCTGATTGTAGGATCAGGGACCTTATATAGGCGTCTGGAGCCTAGTATTTATGGTATGTTTAGGAGACTTAGCGAATAAGTCTCCTTTTTGATATTGGATAAACATTGTATTTTTTGCAGGATAAGTCTTTTCCTTGTTGATAAAGGTTATGACTCATTAATTGGGATTCTGGATCCTTCTTTGACTAATTTACCATATTTTGGACTCTTTTCATGAGCTGTATATTTACCCTATTCATTAATTACGAAATTAATCATGAATAATTAGGGTGTCGGGCCTTAAATATCGGCCTTTCCATTGATTTGTCAATTATATTTCTATAATTACTTTTCTGTCCATATCATTTGCCCCCCAACTTCTAGGAAAATCTCTCTTGGATTATCGTAGAAGTTATTTTATTCGTGAGTTACGAAATTTTCTTCCGTATCGTGGCCTGGTTTGACGAACATATAATTCTAAACCAATTTTGTAATTTCCCAAAACAGGAATCGGAATTTTTCATCAATTCCCTGGAAGATAAATCAATTTTTGAATTGTTTCAGTTCATTTTCGACCAGGGTCCTGGTCGAATTCGACCTCAGTTTTAGCTCCCGGTCGAACTCCTTCGACCAGGATTGTGGTCGAACATGACTTCAATTTTGCCTCCTGATCGAATGATTTCGACCAGGATTGTGGTCGAACATGACTTCAGTTTTGCCTCCTGGTCGAATGATTTCGACCAGGATTGTGGTCGAACATGACTTCAGTTTTGTCTCCTGATCGAATGATTTCGACCAGGATTGTGGTCGAACATGATTTCAATTTTGCCTCCTGGTCGAATGATTTCGACCAGGATTGTGGTCGAACATGATTTCCATTTTGGGCCCTGTTCGAACTCATTCGACCAGGATTCTGGTCGAATACTTGGTTCGTTTCAGACTTCCACATATATTGGGCTTAATTTGGGGCTAATGCTAGCATTTGGGCCTTCAGCTTTTTATTGGGCCTTTAGCCTTTTTATTGGGCCTTTAGCCTTTCGACCAGGTTTCTGGTCGAACATATGTTCATTTTCAGGCCCTGGTCGAATACTTTCGACCAGGTTCTTAGTCGAAGATAGATACATTTTTAGGCTTAATTCGAATTCTTTCGACCAGGATTCTGGTCGAATACATGGTTCATTTTGGGCCTAGCTCGAACACTTTCGACCAGGTTCTTGGTCGAATATGAGAGCCATTTTGGGCTTTATTCGAACTCATTTGATCAGGATTTTGATCGAAAATATGGTTCATTTTTGTTATGGGCCTCGTTGGGCCCAGGACTTTCACTGTTCAAGCTCGTTAATTTGGGCCTGTAGCCCTTATGGGCCGTACCGGATGATGTCGGTTGCCTCATCCTTCAACCGGCCCATTGACCGGCTGTCATCCCTATAAAAGGGTGAACTCCCATTTGTTTCCATTCATTACTCACATTCTATTTCTCAAAGTTACTCTGCTAAATTTCCTCCAAAATTCTCTCTAAGTTGCTCTGCTAGGGTTCTGTCACAAGGCGATTCCCGGCGAGATTTTCCGTTGAATCTCTCCGTTTTCTGGGTTTTTCGCTTGAAGATTTGAAGATTTCTTTGAAGATTCTGGATTTTCTTTGAAGATTCTGGGTTTTCGTTGAAGATTTCTGGGCTTTCTTTGAAGGTTTCATTGAAGATTTGAAGGTTTGAAATGGCTGATAGAGCTTCCCAACGTCTTCAAAAAATGAACTCCGCATCAAAAAGAGGTACCCCCGTTCCTATTCGTTCAAAATACATGTCTTTACATGATATGATTAATGAACGTGGGGATGAATACCCGTCTGTATCTGTTTTAGATTCGTATGATTGTAGCAATAGATTTCACGATGTAGATATGATTAAAGACTATAATAAAATGTACAGGGTAAAGGCCCCCCTAAAACTTGTTCCTGCCGGCCCCGGTGACCGTTCATGTCACTGGCGGTCAAATGCTTTATGTATTTATAAAGATGCCATAGTTGCCGGCCTTAGGTTCACATTCCATGAGTTCATCCCTAGGCTCTTGGCAGATGTCCAAATTAACCCTTGTCAATTACCCCCCAATGCCTGGAGGATAATTAACTGTTTTATGGTTCTTTGTCTTCGAAATAATCTTCCACTTTCTGTACCCTTGTTTAGAAAAAAATTTCAATTCAAGAATAGTTCTGCCAACAACTTGGGTTGGGTATACATTAGCCATAGGGTTGGCTTCCCTTTTATCTTCCACCCAAAGTCTATCCCAGATAATAACCCTAGGTGGAAGAACGAGTTTATGTACCTTGTCTGGGAAGGAGGGGATTGGGGAACCCTGTTCCGTAAATCTTTTAGGAGAGTTTCTGATGGTAGTCCCAGCAACATTGACTTGAATGAGGAGGAATCTCATGCCTACTCAGTGCTAATCAAGGATAATGGGACTACCGTGGCTTGGGAGCTACTGGATGAGTTTGTCCTCAAGTCTGTCGGGCCCTCCACTGTTCATGATAAGGGTATCTTACTTATCCCTTTTCTTTATGTTTATTTTCCTTTCCTTTGTGATTTTCTGCTAACCATTTTTTGGTTTTTCTTGCAGCTGCGGCCTTTATCAATAAGACCAATGAGCCCAAGGATGTGGAGACATCCAGGATGAAGAGGGCTAGGATTAGGGATGATCCAAGAGGGAAGGCTAGTGTTCCCAGCTTCGTGATCCCTTCTGTGGACGAGGCTGACATTCCTGTGTCTGCCAAGTCTTCAGTGTGGTGCCCCAACTGGGGTATTAGGAAGAAGAACACCATTACTGGGGTGTCCAAACATGCTGTGGACTGGTCGTACCATTCTCTTACTCCTTGTGATTACAAGGATTTTGTTGCAGATTCCACCCTTGAGGGTGCTGAGCATCTAGGGGCTCAAGCTATTGCTGCGGTAATTTTCTTTACCTTAGCTATTTCTTTGAAGTTTTTGCTTATATTTTTCTAACTTTTATTTTTTGGCAGACCAATGCCAACTTCCAGGGGGTATTGTTCCAAGCTAAGGCTTGGAGTACTTCTTCCGAGGCCAACCGGGTTAAGTTGGAGAAGTCTGAGGAGGAGGCGAAGTCTCTTAAGGAGACTCTTGCTAGGAGGGAGAAGGAGCTTGCTGACGCTCAGGCTGATATTGTTGAGCTGAGGAAAGGCAAGGATGATTGCATCGATGAGTACCTTGACTCTCAGAAGTATAAGGACTTGATCGAGAAGCATGACGAGATCCTTTTCCCAGTCCAGCATACATCAGGATGGGATGATGTTGTTCAGGCTATCTTGGCCAAGCATCCCAGGGTTTTTGATGCTGCTGACTTTCCAGCTCCTCACCCTCCTACTCCCTTAGAGCACATGCTGGCTGGAGTGGATGATTTAGAAGAAGATGCTAGGAGTTTAGATCCAGAGCATTCATCACCCCTTGGTGACACATCTGCTGATGACCATGATGTTGATGAGCATTCTTCTGGCTCTAGCTCAGGGGAGGAGACAGATGCTGGTGACAAGGGGGCTGATGCATAGTTTGTAGTTTACTTATGGCCATTCATGGCTTGTATTTTCTTTCTGTGTATTTCCAGCCTTCGGGCTTAACTTAAACTTTTTGTAAGTTCAGTTTTATTTGTATTTTGTGGCCATTCGTGGCTTGTGTTGCTTTCCTGCCTCTTGACTTTGCATGTTTAGTTAGCATTTTGTACATATCTATCGGCATGTAATGCATTCAGAACATGATGAATAACATAGGAATATAATTCATAACTTTGAAGAATGGGCTCAACCCTTACATAGTACTCAAGTTTAAAACTTGGGTTGGTTTTATCAAACCTTATTTCTAGTAGTGAGTCCACTTAGGAAACACCTTATACATAATAAACTTTCAAGTTGGAGGCATGCCAAGTCCTTGGCACCTCATGCCCTTCAAGGGTTTCTAGTTTGTAGGAGCCTCGACCAAACACGTTCTTGACGCGATATGGTCCTTCCCAATTTGGGGCCAATTTGCCTTTTTGTCCGACCCCGGATGCCTCAATTTTTCTGAGGACCAAGTCTCCTTATCGAAAGAACCTTTCTTTAACCCTTAGGTTGTAGTAGAAAAATGCCCTCTTCTGATGTTCAACTATCTTGGCGTTTGCCTCATCTCTAACTTCATCAATTAGATCTAAAGCTAGCCTCAAGCCTTCTTCATTTTCTTCTGGCTCATAAGCCTCCACTCTTGGAGATGTGTGAGTAATCTCCACTGGAACCACTGCTTCTGCCCCATATGCCAACAGGAAGGGGGTAGCTCCAGTGGTGACTTTACAAGTAGTACGATATGCCCATAGTATGGGAAGCAATTCGTCTACCCAAGTGTTTCTGGAGCGTTCAACTCTTTTCTTCAGTCCATCTAGGATAATTCGATTTGCAACCTCAGCTTGCCCATTAGCTTGAGGATGGGCAACAGAAGTGAAGCGCAACTTGATATCGTTCTCGTCACAATACTTCTTTAACTCATCGTTGTTAAACTGAGTTCCACTGTCCGTAACCAGGACTCGGGGAATTCCATATCTGCATATGGTGCATTCAACCATGAAGTCAGCAAGTGCCTGAGCTTTTATGGTCGTTCGAGGCTTATACTTGATGTCAAATTCGCCCAATTCAATAGCCCATTTGATCAATCTTCCACTAACTTGAGGGCTATGCAAGATGTTTCTTAGAGGTTGATCAGTCAAGACCTCTATCTTGTGAGCCTGGAAGTAGGGGCATAGCTTTCTTGAGGCCATTACAAAGGCTAAGGCAAACTTCTCAATCGTTGAGTAGTTTATTTCTGCCCCATGTAGAATCTTGCTCACATAGTAGATGGGTTTCTGAACCTTCAATTCTTCTTTTACCAAAACGGCTCCAAGGGCTGTGCTAGAAACCGCCAAGTACAAATAGAGAATTTCCCCTGGCTTGGGCTTTGCCAACAGTGGTGCCTCAGCCATGTATTTTTTCAGGGCCTCAAAGGCCTCTTGGCTTTCAGTTGTCCATTCAAAGTTCTTCACTTTCTTGAGTGCTTTGAAGAAAGGTAAACACTTCTCTCCTGACTTGGAGATGAATCTTCCCAAGGCTGCCACTCTCCCCGTTAGTTTTTGAACGTCCTTGACAGTATTTGGTGGTTCCATGTCTAGAATTGCTTTGATTTTGTCCAGATTAGCCTCGATTCCTCTCTTGGAAACCATCAGGCCTAAGAACTTTCTCGAGCCTACACCAAAGGCACACTTAGCTGGATTCAACATCATCTTGTGGTGCCTTAGCACTTCAAATGCCTCTCGGAGGTGCTCAATGTGATCGGCCTTATCGAGGCTCTTGACTAACATGTCATCTACGTAGACCTCCATGGTTTTTCCAATTAGGTATCCAAAAATTTTGTTCACCAATCTTTGGTATGTTGCTCCTGCATTCTTAAGGCCAAATGCCATGACTAGATAACAGAAAACACCAAAGTCAGTGATGAATGATACCTTGAAGATGTCATCCTTGTGCATTTTGATTTGATTGTGTCCACTGAAGCCATCCATGAAGCTGAGCATCTCGTGTCCAGCTGTAGCATCTATTAATGCATCAATCCTTGGTAAGGGAAAACAATCCTTAGGACATGCATCATTTAAGTCAGTGAAGTCCACACACATTCTCCATTTTCCATTGGCCTTTTTGACCATCACGGGGTTAGCCAATCATTCTGGGAATTGTATCTCTTCAATGAATCCGGCCTCTAGAAGCTTTTCAACTTCTTGTTTAATGGCCTCTTGTCTTTCTGGAGCAAAATTTCTTTTCTTTTGTTTCACCGTCTTTCTTTCAGGATCCACATTCAACTTGTGAGTTATCAATTGGGGATCAATCCCTGGCATGTCAGCCGCTGTCCAAGAAAAAACGTCATTATTCTCTTGAAGAAAAGATATGAGCTTGCTTTTCAATGGCTCAGGTAGTAGTGCTCCAACATAAGTCACCTTCTCTGGTTCACCATGGACTAAGGGAATTGGGATTAAATCCTCAGCTGGTTTCCCTCTTCGGTCCTCATTGTCACTGATATCCATCTCTTTAATTGGGAGAACTTGCCCCCCGATTCCATCAGGCCTCAACACGGCTACATAACAGCTTCTAGCCATCTTTTGATCTCCTTGTTCTTCACCAATCCCATTCCTCGTGGGGAATTTGAGTTTCAGATGATAGGATGAGGCAACGGCCTTGAACGCATGAAGACCAGTCCTTCCTAGGATTGCATTGTAGGTCAAAGTTGCCTTTATAACTATGAAGTTCAGCATTTGAGTAGACGTATTTATCCCTTGCCCCATGGTCATTGGGAGTTGGATAGTGCCTTCCACCTTTGATTCCACTCCATTGAATCCATATATGGGCATATTCGAGGGTGTCAACTGAGAGTCAGTGTAGCCCATTTTAATGAAAGCATCATGGAACAAGATGTCCACTGAGGCTCCATTGTCAACCAAAACTCTCTTGGTTTCAGAATTTCCTATCACAGGAACGATGACTAAGGGATCATCGTGGGGAAACTTCACTCCCTCTAGGTCTGAATCGTCAAAACCTATTTATACTTCTGTTCGTGCACGCTTCGGTGCTTCTCCAACCACGGTCTTTACTTCTCGAGCGTAAGCCTTTCTTAAGTTTCGGGAGGACCCAACAGCAGTTGGCCCTCTGAATATCATGTTGATTACCGGCCCTCGGGGCTTGGGATTCCGATCTTGATCGTTATCCCTTCTGTCGTAATCCTTCCTTTCATAGTTCCCCCTTTGCCCCCCTTGGCTTCCATCCTTAGTGAACTTACTGAGTTTTCCTCTTCGTATAAGAAACTCAATCTCATCTTTCAGTTGTCTACAATCGTCGGTGTCGTGCCCGACTTCCTTGTAAAACCGACAGAATTGGTTTTGGTTCCGTTTGGACATGTCAGCCCTCATTGGCTTCGGCCATTTGAGATCTCCTTCGTTAGCTATCTCCATCAGAATTTGACTCCTGGAAGTATTCAATCTTACATACTCAGTAAATTTTGGCCCAAAATTGTTTCTCTTGGGTGGAGAATCAGAGTCCTTTGACGTTCTGGGAAATTTTTCCTTGACGTCGTACTCCTGAACATCCTTTCTTTTCTTTGAGTTTCCACTATCGCCAGCAGTGGGTTCATACTTTCTCATGCTTTCTTCAACCTTGATGTATTTTCCGGCTCTGTCTTGGAGCTTCAGCATGCTCTCGGGTGGATGTTTAGCTAACGACCTTTTGAAGTGGTCATCAGTAGTTCCTTGTTGTAGGCCTATCATAGCTACTCTGTCCTCTAAGTCCGGGACATTCAGAGCCTCCCGGGTGAATCGATTGATGTAATCCCTTGGGGCTTCATTCTTTCCTTGCCGGATTGCCATGAGTGATGCAGAGCTTTTCTCATGCACTCTTCCACTAATGAACTGATTGATAAAAGCCTTACTTAGTTCTTTGAAAGAACCAATAGAGTTGGGAGGAAGACGGCTATACCAGCGTTGGGCCATGCCTGCCAAGGTTTGTGGAAACGCCCTACACTTGACCGCATCGTTGGTTGGCTGCAATAGCAGTGCATTGGAGAAGGTCCTTACATGATTTGCGGGATCTCCCGTTCCATCATAAGCCTTGATTGTTGGCATCTTGAATTTTCTGGATATAGTGGCTTTCATGATGTCTTGAGTGAACGGAGGTGTAGGATCATCAGGATCTCCTAGGGGCAACAAAACACTAGGATCGCCCCTTGGGGCTTCAGCCCTCTTGGTTCTTCTTGCCGGTGGATCCAAGTTGATTATCGGGATCCCTTCAGTCGTTCGGCCTTGAGATTGAGCGGTCTCCTCTTCAGCAAGGAGTTTCTTGAGTCTTGCAGTCTCTGCCTCATAGGCTGCAATTTTCTCCTTAGTAGTTTGGGGTTGATCCCGATTTGCCTGGGAAGAACGTCTCCTTTGTGGGGCGACATCCTCCCCCGTTGTATAACCCTCATCCTCGGTTTAAGGGCCCGAGTAATCTTGAATGAAAGGGGTCTGGCGAGTTTGTTGGTTTTGGGGTCCCAACCTTGAATGTAAGGGGGCACATATGCCTCATGGTAGATTGGATTAGTTCCACTACCGCCCGCCATGGGTCGAGGGGGCATGCCATAGCCTGGCATCCCCAAAGTCTGATTCGCGTATTGAGAGAGATCAGTAGTATGGAGTTGAAGACCACTTGGGGAATTCATGAGCAGCGGGGAGGCCGTGATCGGTTGCTGGTGAACGATCTCTTGTGGATTAGATCCATGAATGACCATCTGCAGGGGATTCGTCCCTTCGACCGAAATCGGGATTTCCGGTCCTTGAGTGTTGGTGGGGATATTCGCCCCTTCAGCGCCAGTAGTTGGTGGTGGTTGATTTCCGCGAGTATCAGCCTCAGAGGTGACAGGGCGATCCTCAGGAGTTTGAGTATCTCGAGCTGTTCTTCGTGTGTTTGCCATGGTTGATGTTGTCTTCCCACAGACGGCGCCAAATGTTGTGGATTAAAAAACGTACTTGTGTATTTAATGCTAAGGTTTAATGAGCTTCGAGCTTTAATGGTTGCACTTGTGTTTCGAGACTAAATCGGTCCTCACAAGATGCCTACGTATCTCAATTATTGTTGAGAATCAAGCCAAAGACATAGTTCTGATTGTAGGATCAGGGACCTTATATAGGCGTCTGGAGCCTAGTATTTATGGTATGTTTAGGAGACTTAGCGAATAAGTCTCCTTTTTGATATTGGATAAACATTGTATTTTTTTGCAGGATAAGTCTTTTCCTTGTTGATAAAGGTTATGACTCATTAATTGGGATTATGGATCCTTCTTTGACTAATTTACCATATTTTGGACTCTTTTCATGAGCTGTATATTTTCCCTATTCATTAATTACGAAATTAATCATGAATAATTAGGGTGTCGGGCCTTATATATCGGCCTTTCCATTGATTTGTCAATTATATTTCTATAATTACTTTTCTGTCCATATCAAATACTCATATTATGGTATTTACACTTTAGTTCTTTTACTTTTACAATTTTACGGTAAAATTTTAAAATAATAATTTTATTCAAAACATATCTCTAAAAAATTGTTAAGCACCAAACTCTTAAAACATAAGTTATCGCGATCAAACACAAACACCTACATCAATTCGACGCCGAGTTCAACAACCATATATAAGTATTCAGATTTAAAATCATTTTCTTAAGAAACAAATATAAATATAAAAATAAAATATTAAACTCGTGCATTACACATGTTATGAGCTTGTACTTGTATATGTAATAAAAATACTCATGAATATCGTGTATACATGTTGTCGATATGTGCTATATACCACTGATTGTTGTCTAATTTTTAAATAATTTGATACGAATTTTTATTAATTTAAAAATATATAATTTAATAATATATAAAGAAACTACTTGTAATATGTTACTTAAGTTATATCAATGTTACTAGCTTAAAATCATGCACGAATTGTTAATTGTTATTTTATTATTATTGTTTTTAATATTTTATTAATTGTATTTGTTAAAAAAATAAGTAGGCATGTTAAAATAGCTAAACACTTTAATTAATTAAAAAAACTAACATAGATTTTAAAATAAATAAGTAAGGATTTTCCCGTTATATTTTTGAAAGAGGAGGGTTTTAGTAAGGAAGAATAAAAAATGTAACATATATATTTAGTTTAAAAAAGAAAAATGCCCGTGATATTTTTGGAAAATGAGGTTTTAAAATTTAATAATTAAAAGTATTTAAATACGTTTTAAAATAAATAAGTAAAGAGTTTGCCCGTGATATTTTTACAAAAAGAATGGATTTTAGTGAGAAAAATAGAAAACGTAAGTTGAAAAAGGTAATTTCCCGTGATATATTTAGAAAAAGAGGGACTTTGTTAGAAAAAATCAATAATGTGTTTTAGCTGAAAAGGTAATTGGTTATAAATAGCTATTTGATTATTTATATTTTAATATTTTAAGTAATTGCATTTGTTAAGAAAAATAAGTAGGCATGTTAAAATAGGTAAACTTTTAAAAAATAATTATAATATTAAAATAGGTTTAAAAATAAATAACTAAAGATTTGTCCGTGATATTTTTGGAAAATGAGGGGTTTTGGTAACGAAAAGTAGAAAAACTAACATGTTTTAGTTAAAAATGATAATTGCCCGTGATATATTTGAAAAAGTATGAGAATTTGTTAGAAAAAATAGAAAAAGTAATGTATTTTAGGTGAAAAAGGTAATTGATTATGAATATGTAATATTATTATTTAATAATATATTTCTATAAATAAGTAAGGTTAATTAAGCAAAAATACGAAGTAGAATTAAATAAGGGTAATTAAGTAATTAAATATATTTCTATAATTAAATAAGGGTAATTAAGTAATTAAATATATTTCTATAATTGATATGTTTTATATATTAAATATATAAATAATTCAAATAAATTGTGTATTACAAAAAAGATAGACCGTTGTACAAAATATAAATTATTTTATAGTTAACATTACATATAAGAAATATTTGTTTAACTTTGAAAACTGAAAAAACATAGTTTAATATATATATATATATATATATATATATATATATATATATATATATAAGTTAAGTTCTATGGAGATCACCTTTTTTGTGGAGACCTGGAGACCACATACGTTTTGCAATCTAAATTTGGCAAAATAGATCATATTTTGTAATCAAAAATTTGCAAAACGTACTGTTTTGCAAAGTATATTCTATGAAAATCACTATTTCATTGAAAATCTTGAAAATCATGTAAGTTCTACAAATTAAACATGAATGTTCTGCAAACCGAACATATATTTTGCAGAACAATATGTTTCGCTATATTTTAGTTGCAAAACATATATAATTTTAAAGATTTTAAATGAAAATAGTTATTTTCATAGAACATAATTTATAAAATATTATATTTTGCTAAATTTAGATTGCAGAACGTATGTGGTCTCTAGGTCTCCACAAAAAAGATGGTCTCCATAGAACTTAACTCATATATATATATATATATATATATATATATATATATATATATTAAACTATGTTTTTTCAGTTTTCAAAGTTAAACAAATATTTCTTATATGATATATATATATATATATTATAATCACCTTTGTTTTTGCTAAAAAGTTAATATAATAATAAATATAGAATACAAAGAGATACGTCATGTAAGAGGATTTTTAACTCATAACCAAAATAAGACAGATAGCACAATGGTTGTGAGGATAAATTTCTTAAAGAAGGTTAATGGTTCAATACCTCATAGAAACATTATTAATTCAACTTTTTTTTTTGAATAAGAGTGCAGTGACATTCATATAATTTCATAAAAAATAAGGATAATAGGATAATTTTACAGGGAATTTATTTGCTCAAAATATCCTTAAAATATCCTCATATTCTCTTATTATATATAGAATGAATGGATGAATGGATTGTTTTAGAGTAGAAAAATGTAACCTACAAAGCTACGTGTGTGATTCAAGGTATAGTTCCTACTCGTCTAATCAACATGTTTACAAATGGAATTTCCTCTTTTATTTTCGCTTATTGAGTATTATTTCATTTCTTTTCACCTAGCTAGGTATGCAAATATTCACTAAATACATATAAACATAAATTAGTTGGCACCAACTAAATCCTGCACAAACAAACAAGTTATTTAAAAATCGAACCTTTTGTGTATGCGAAGTTTATTTTAATGCCTTTATTAACCTTATCGAGTTATCGTTTATGATGTTTTTTTTAATGGCCAGGATTCACCTGACCAATACACTAAATTAAATTTATTAAAATTTAAATTACTAAAAGAAAAAACATCAACATCCTACATTGATTGAATTAACAAGTACAAAAAAATAAAACTAAGTAAATGGATTCGACAGTGAACTTGGTCGAGCACTATTTTATTAAGTACCGTACGGAAAAGTAAATTTTAATGCATAATCTGTGTAAAGCACTCAACTAATAATAATTAGCTTCCATTCTAAAGCCAATGAGTTTTTGCTTAAAATATTATTCTAGTTTTTGGAAAAACCATTTGCACACATAGATAATCTATAAATTTTTACTCCAGTTAGTTCTTAAAATTTCCGAAAGAAAAATTATATTTTTAATAAAGCTCAAGCTCCGGGCCTTTCAATTTGTAGATAAATAATACAGTCTCTTTTTTTGACGAAAAGAGAATTTTATATCCTTAAATCAGCCATCAATACATTCTTAATTTCAATAGGGACATTTCCTCTATCAAAAAATCGACCTGGGAAGGAATATGACATTTTGGCCACACAATGAGCCGCCATATTAGCAGATCGTCTCACAAATAACAAACTAACATTGTTTAGTGACAATAATTTATTCCTGCACTCCTCAATAACAAGACCAAACGGTGATCGCATCTTCACCTTGCTTCTAATAGCTTGAACGACTACTAGACAGTCCGACTCCAACACTGCCACTGGCCACTGGTTCTCCTCAATCCAACTCAACGCCTCCTTAATTGACATGGCTTCAGCCATTTCTGCTGTTACCTTGCCTGCTTTCAGAACTGTCCGAGCTTGAATCATTCCTCCATTACTGTCTCGTACTATCAAACCAGAACCAAACGAATCATGTTCTCGAAACAGAGCTGCATCAACGTTTATCTTAACTGAATCATCCTGTGGCTTAACCCAAGACATAGCCCCATCCTCTGCACAACCTGCCTGAGGTAGAGCCTCGAAAAAATGACTTTGGGTACTCTTCCATTGTGTAAGATAATAATTCGCTGAACTCAGAACACCATTTACTGAACCGATTCTGTTATTCCAAACTTTCTCATTACGAGACTTCCAAATGGCCCAACACACTGTGGCCACCTTTGCTCTCATGTCGTGGGAAATTGATTCAAAAACTCCTTGCACCCAACTGAAAAAATCCTCCCTGGTTTCTTGATAAATATCTGAAGGTGAAAGAAACGTACTCCATATCTGCACAGCTCTAGGACATGTCATCAGAGCATGTAAAATGGTTTCCTCCTCCCCCTGACACATAGGACAAATGCTTAATACTGGGACTTTTTTCTGCTGCAGCAACGTCAAAACTGGTAGACAATTTGCTGCTGCTCTCCATAGTAAATTAACCACTTTAGCTGGAGCCTTGGTTCTCCACATTGTTTTTCAGAAATTCGAATTATCTCTATCATTCCAACAAACCTTCTGCTCCTGCAAAAACCTATAAGCACTCTTAACACTATAAACTCCAGAAGCTTCCTTATTCCAATAGATTCTGTCCTCCACCAGATTCTCCCTTATAGTCAAATTCAGAATGCACTGCTGATCTCTCTCATTAAAAAGGTCCCTGATAATTTCTTCATCCCAACTTCTTTGGTTCACCTTCATAAGCGAAGAAACCATATTCGAATCAAAAGCTTGTGATACAGGTGATGTATGGATTATCCTCATTCTCCAACCAAGGCTGATTTTGAATTCCTATCTTATCCCCTGAAGCTATCATCCATCTTGTACCACTTCTAATCAGATCTTTAGCCGCCCACACACTCCGCCAAACATAACTTGGATTATTCCCAATTTCCGCTGTTAGAAAATTATCTTCAGAGAAGTAACGAGCCTTAAAAACTCTGCTAACCAAACTCTCTGTATTAGTGAGTAGCCGCCACCCCTGTTTACCCAGCATTGTCATATTATAATCCTGAAAATCTCGAAACCTCATGCCCCCACTGGCTTTATGTCGACTCATTCAGTCTCTTAATTTCAAAAACAAAATCTAAGATATATTTTTTAGAAAATAAGGAATATATGAGATATCTCAGGTAATTTTTCTTTGTATTAAATGAATATATTTTGATATGCAATTTTTTTTATGTACACAATCTTTTAAAATCTAACACAATTTTTCGAAATATTTTAACACACATCCATACAATTGTATACTATCTGAGTAAAAGTTACGTGAAATATACCACATGTTTCTTATACTCGTATGTTTGTCTAAAAATATTTAGAATGTTAAGAGAAAATGTCTCAAATGCCCCTATTTGAAACTACATGCCTCTATATATTCTTTTCTAGTTTTGTGGCTCATTCTACCCTGAATACGTTACATCGTCCAACGTATCTATCACAATTAATTTGTCTAAACAAAGTTGTTGCCTCTGCTATTATTATTCTACACCATCTCAAGTACTGCAATTAGGGGTGTACATGGATCGGTAAAACCGACCAACTCGATCCAAACCAACCTCATTTTGCCCGATCCAAACCGAATATTTCTAAACCGATATATATTTGGATTGAAAAAATATAAACCCAATTTAAATGGGTTGGGTATAAGTTTTGATTTTTTTAAACCGAACCAACCCATCCCGATTAAAAATAATAAATTTAATTAAAATATATGATAATAATTAATCATGATGCCAATACATTACTGTTGATTTAGATTATTTATTCATTTTATACATAGGACAAAGATAGGGTGCAAGAAGTCCCATTGCTGCACTTGGTTTATTTTCAGTATCAAGTTTACAATAGCATGCTAACGGCTAACAAGACTAGTAAAGCCCAATTAACAAGAGATGCTAGAAACACAATGATTTCCCGTAAAATCCAGTGGTAACATTTACAATACCCCATTTAATAAAAATTAGGACCAAAGTGAAGAGTCGCAAAGAAACTCGAAAACTAGAACACCGTCTGTAGTAAACTTTGATCGGTTAACATCTTTATTATTGATTGAAATCCTACTTATTTAATACAAAGGATTGAGTTCACCTTATTTGTCGTCTTTTAGTGTGTTTTAACTTAAAATTTTGAGATTTACTGTATTTGAGATGTATATGTAACATTTTGCTGACTTTCATTTTCGGTTTATTAAATTAGTACTTGTTGCTTGATAAAAATTTTATATATTTATTAACCCGATCAATCAACCCGAACCGATCCAAACCGAACCATACTAGATGGGTTGGATTATGAATTTGATTTTTATGGGTTGGGTTGAAAATTTACAAACCCGATTTAATTGGGTTGGGTTGTTAAAATCCCGTAACCCGCCAAACCCGAACCGTGTACCCTCCTAACTGCAATTGAGTCTTGTTTGTTTTTCACATATCTCGGACATATCCAGCCCACTATCATTACAATCCCCTTATCCCATATTCGACCTTTACGCTTTATAGGATTTTACTCTTCTTTACCACTCGATTTATGGTTGTTTCCTCCACTCGTTGCCTCCACTCTCCGACCGCCGTTGTCACCACCAGTTTCTTATCTCAATCTCTCAGCGCCGACAATCCGGTGAAAATACAGTCTTCCACCTCTGTATTAGAGCAATACGAGCAATACAGAAGTGGATGTAGTGTATCACATGGATTCCGAAGATGGTGTATCATATCTGTATAATACGGAATACGAAGTGACGAAATACTCCTGAGTACGAATTAACGTATTAGAGGGGTATATCAGGCCCTATTTTTATTTTGATACATTATGGACAATTTTTTTTTTAAATGGTTAAATAGGGTCATCACCCGAATGTTAATGACTATGATATTGTTATGTTATCGATAGAAAAAAACCACTAACATGCAATTTTAACTTTTTACTTGTTGTCTCTTATGTGATGTAGATTGTATTTAATTTGCTGTCAAGCTGCAGAAAAAGACAATTTCGGGGTTGTGAATTTGTGATTGCGGTACATGTCAAACAAACAAACATACAGGTGGTGTTTATAGGTTAGGACAAAACAGATGAAGATATGTGAATACACTTGTAAGTTCTAAGTAAATTAATGAAACTTACATAAAAATTCGATGTAATATATATATAAGTTCTATGTTTGTTGATGGGAATTAGCTCAAATTTTAATTTAATTCAGAGTTATATATATTAGTTATAAAGTGTGATGCGTTTAAAAAAAATGTTAGAAAGTGTGAAGTATTTTTAAAGTTTTTTCCTTTCTACATATAAAATTTTGTTACAAGATTACTTAGGTATATATTGGTTAATTTTTTTAATATTATATTATCTTCAAATAATATTTTTTGTTGAAAGTACGATAAATTGATTATAATTAAATAAAAATATTAAATAATCAAGTATTTCTAAATATAAAATTAATGTTACGTAGTAATGAGTTAAACACAATTAATATTCATAAATATTATAGCAATTAATACATGTATATTAAATTAGAAAACTATTAATACATAATAATGAGGTACATAAGGATAAAATTATTAATGAACAAAAGTTAGGAGGACAAAATTGTTCACAAATTAAATTGTTTAACTAAACTCCTATATTGTTGTATTATATATATAATAAATAGATGTGAATATGTAACCACAAACCTACAAATACATTAGGTGAAAAAACTTTTAGAGCTAAAGGTTGCCTTAAAAAATATGATTCGGAACTAGAAAAACGTATTGGGCAATTTAGCACCTTATGTAAACAGAGTTCTCTCTATAAATGTTACACTTCTTCTGAGATCATATATATGCACAAAATATATTATTTGTATTATAATATTAAATTTTACGTTTTCAATAATAACACACTTTCGGGAGCCTATCATCTCTTTTTCGAGACAATTTTTAAAAAAAAATTATGATTAAAATGAACTTGTTCTGAAAATTAAATCTATTTTACTACGAGATTTGAATTTATTGTACTATAATTCACAGTATTATCCAGTATTCTAAAAGACAGAAATCCGAATTAGTCGGTAGAAATACATTGTACTGCTTAATCGGATAATAGACGATTAATCGGACCTATATAATAGTCAATATATTGTTTATTAACTTGTTTTTTTAATTTTTGTTAATTTTTTCAGCTTTGACCAATTAATCCCGATTTTTGACCATCTTGATCGATTAATTCTGTTTTGCCCGATTTTTGATCGACTTTTAAAAAAACCGCTTTTTGATCCGATTTTTACTTAATCAAAACAAGACCCGTTTGTCTACCGATTAATCAGTTAATCGGCCGAATTTTAGAACACTAATATTATTATATACATATGAAATAAATTTTTCTACAACTTATCTGACAAATCCAACATTTAAGTGTTCAAATGAACATAATTTGCAAGTAAATAATTTGATAACAATTTTATTAAGTGAAGTTACCCAACCATATCGCCCGACCCCTACTTTCAAGGTTAACGTATAGCTACATATCCGGGCCATAAAAATTGTATAAACAAAAATGTCAAGGTGGAATCTACTCTAGTGATCTTGTCTTATATTGGGACGGCCATGCCCTACAATAAAAATAACGAAAAACATGTTATGGACGCCTATATAAACTCTAGCAATGCTAGCTATCAACATCTCAATTCATTTCTACACATACATTGCAAAAGATATAACTAGAAACAAAAAATGGCTGGCCTAAGCTTCTGGTTCTGCCTTACTCTACTCGTTCTTGCATCTACTCCATCCGAGAGCCGCATTCTTGATCCATCTTCGAGTACGAGAAAACATGCATTGATCGAAAATGCTCGAGAAATCATAAGAGTTAATCTGCAAAAACAAAAATCGAGCAGTACTGGAAGCCCTTATAAGACTTTCAGGTTGAGTCCCGGAGGACCTGATCCGAAACATCACTAGGTTCGAAAGAAAGTTGATCAAGTGGAGATTGTCGTCTGTCGATGCTATAATTCAAGCGCAAAAATGCACTACAATGTAATGTAACGGTAATCGTAGAGTTGAAGAGCAAAATGGGCAAACCCTATAAGTTTTAGTAGAAGTTTCACTTGTTTCTACAAATTATTGGGTAAGAGTAGAATAAGCTTATGTTTGTGTCAAGTTAGGTCAAAAGAGAAGGTTTATTATTTAAAATTATATGCATTTATGTAACACAAAAGTTTTGATTATATAATATTGAAGAGCATGGCTTCTTAATTAGTTCTGTTTTTGGTATGGTGCAAAAAAAAACAGCAAGTGGTTATGTCTTGGACTTAGGTTGTGGGTTCAATTCTCTGTAATAACAAATATTTATATCCTCATTAATTGGTGGAGTGGATACCCCTCCCCTCCTGAGGTTAAGGGTTTGATTCCAATGAAAGTCGGGTGAGTGTGTTCAATTATATATAAAAAAATTATCATATGATTTTTTTTATTGCTCAATCATTTTGCGGCGGTGCTGCATGAAGAAGCACAGCACGAAAGATACACAATTGGGCATTTTATTAATTCATTGAGTGGATTAATATGTTATCTAAACAACTAAATTAAATTCCTTGACAGAATGGCAATATCCGATGAAAAATGCCACAACTAATATCATTTGAACATAACCAAAATTAGAACACTGGTTATCAGGGGGCAACCTAAGTTCTCTCGACGTTGATGCACCTCTTCTAACTATTGCCCATTTATTTTGGGAAAATCCTTTTAGGAGGGACAATTTTATATAATTTTTCCAAATTCTTCTATTATTAAGTATGGCTGGTATCATTTCTTTGTGTTTCGATTCTTCCGAATAAAAGGGGTTTGATATTCTGCTAAACTGAAAATTTTAGAATTTTTTTTTTATGAAGTCATGATTTTTAAATAAAAACCAATAGTTTTACTTTATGCCCCGGACAACCTCTATAAATTAGCGAAAATTTAGATTAATCCCGATTATTTTTATGAATCTGGTTCTGTCGCTGCTAGTTTTAGTTTTAGAATTAGAATGATCACGTTGGCGTCAAGTTGTTGTTTTAAATGTATATAAATATACTTGTGTCTAAAGCAACAGTACATACTTGCTGATATATTTTTTGTTATAACAAACAATATCAATTAAAAAGAAGGGTCAAATATTACAAAAAAGCAACCGCCACTAACTCACACATCAATGACCTTGTTGATCTCTGCCCTTTGTGGACAGGGCATACAGTATGATGTGAGTTATGGTACTTGGTGAAACCAGTCTTTCATATTTACGTTGAGTATACAACAACGAAAATAAAATTCAAAGCGAATAAACAAGAATAAGAAAATAAATGACAATTATACAAGACAAAGATTTACGTGGTTCGGAAATTCCTACTCCACAAGCCACACTAATTTTGTATTGATCTCTCACAACTATGTTGTTCTGTTGTGTCCTGATGTGTTGATATTTTACAATTACATGAGACTATTTATAAGAGAAAAAACTGGGCTTAAACTAATCAGAGTCTAATTCTGAAATTACTAACTCTAATTAGAATTCAGATCTGGAAATTCTAACTCAAAACAGAAACCAATTCTGAAACCTGTTAGACTCCACAAACCCAACAATCTCCCACTTGGAGTCTGACCACATATTCTCTTCACTCTTGTAAATCTAGTAACACCCAATACTTCGATCAATAACTCTAACTAGTGCAACGCCTTCTCATCAATCAATTCTGAAGGCCAATTGAAGCTATGCAAAACTTCAACTTTTCATTGATAACCACCTTATTCAACATATCTGCAGGATTCTTTGAACCAGAGATTTTCTTCAAGGACAAAGTACCATTGCTAATCAACTCCCTCGTAAAGTGATATATCAGCTGAATATGTTTCGTCCTAGCATGAAACACGGGATTCTTCGCAAGATGAATGGCACTCTGACTGTCGCTATACAAAGCACTGTCCGCCTGTTTCTTGCTCAACTCTTCAATAAAATTCTTCAACCAAATCATCTCCTTGCCAGCTTCAGAGATAGCCATATATTCTGCTTCTGTGGTTGAAAGAGCAACACTCTTTTGAAGTCGAGACATCCAACTAACTGTTGTGCCACCCAAAGTGAAAATATATCTCGTAGTACTTTTTCTTGTATCCAAGCATCCGCCCAAATCTGCATCAGAAAACGCTTCCAAGATAACATCTTTCTTACTGAAACATAATGCAAACTTGGATGTGCCTTTCAAGTACCGTAACAACCACTTGACTGCTTCCCAATGCTCTTTTCCTGGATTAGACATGAACCTGCTAACAACTCCCACTGCATGAGCAATGTCTGGCCTTGTACACACCATAGCATACATCAAACTGCCAACTGCAGATGCATACGGAACTTTAGCCATATCTTTCTTGCCTTCATCCGTTTTAGGTGACTGCTTCTTCGTGAGATTAAAGTGAGTTGCCAACGGTGTGCTTCTGGTCTTCGCATCCTGGACACTGAATTTCTGCAATAATTTCTCAATATACTTCTCTTGAGATAATTTCAAAGTACCTTCATATATATCCCTTATGATGCTCATACCAAGTATCTGTTTTGCTGCACCTATATCCTTCATCTCAAACTCTTCAGACATCTGTCTCTTTAGCCTGTTGATTTCCCTCATGTTTGATCCTGATATCAACATGTCATCAACATACAACAACAATATGATATACGATGAATCAAACTGTTTAAAGTAACAACAATGATCCATAGCACTCCTCGTGTACCCATTCTTCATCATAAAGCTGTCAAACTTCAAGTACCATTGTCTTGGTGCTTGCTTCAAACCATACAAGCTTTTTATAACCTTGCAAATCAAGTTTTCTTTCCCAGCTACCTGAAATCCCTCTGGCTGAACCATGTAGATGTCTTCCTCAAGATCACCATGTAAGAACGATGTCTTAACATCTAGTTGCTCCAGATGTAACTCTTCTTCAGCCACAATGCTTAGCACAAGTCTAACTGTAGTCATCTTAACAACCGGAGAAAATATATCAGTACAGTCAATACCCTTTTTCTGTTGATAACCCTTGGCTACTAACCTTGCCTTGTACCTTTTGCTGCCATCTGGTTCTTCTTTGATCCTGAACACCCACTTATTCTGTAAAGCCTTCTTTCCTGCTAGTAATTCTGTTAAAGACCAAGTCTCATTCTTTTCAAGAGAATTCATCTCTTCTTCCATGACTGATTTCCACTTAACTGAATCATCCACCTGAACTGCCTCTGAATAACACTGAGGCTCTCCGTCCTCGGTCAATAACATGTAATATGCTGAAGGAGAAAATCTCTGTGGCGGCCTCACAGTTCTGCTAGATCTTCTTACCTCAGCCTGTGGAGTAACTGAACCTGTCTCATCAGCATTCCCAGAACTCCCACTATTTCCTGCAAGATCTTCTTCAGTAATATCTTCAAGCACTGCTTTCTCTTTTTCAGATTGTTCCTTTGTAAACTCAGAATCGACTGCAATCTTATCCTTGTACACCGCATTTTCATTAAAAGTAACATCTCTACTTCTAACGACCTTCTTCGTCAGTTCATCCCAGAAACGGTAACCCATATCATCTGAGCCATAACCAATGAAGATACACTTCTTTGCTTTTGAATCAAGCTTGTCTCTGTCTGAATCTTTAACACGCACATAAGAAACACAACCAAAAACTCTCAAGTGTGAAAGATTTACCTCTTTTTTCTGCCACTCTTCTTCAGGAATCTTGAAACCCAAAGGAACTGAAGGTCCTCTGTTTATGAGATACGATGCTGTGCTAACTGCATCTGCCCAAAAAGTCTTTGGCAACCCTGCATGTAACCTCATACTCTTGGTCCTCTCATTCAAGGTTCTATTCATGTGCTCTGCAACACCATTCTGTTGCGGTGTCTCTGGAATAGTTTTAATCATTCTAATCCCGTACTCTGCGCAATAGCTTTTAAACTCATCACTACTATATTCACCACCATTATCTGACATCAAACTCTTAACCTTCAAACCGGTCTGAGTTTCAACTTCAATCTTCCACTTCTTGAAAGTATCAAACACATCTGATTTTTTCTTCAAAAAATAAATCCATACCTTTGTAGTGGAATCATCAATAAAAGTGACATAGTAGCGAGATCCTCCCAACGACGCAACTGTTGTTGGACCATATACATCTGTATGAACTAGCTCTAACTTCTTAGCCTTCGGGGTCCTCCCTGATTTTGCAAAAGTAACTCGTTTCTGCTTTCCAAGAACACATGGCTCACAGAACCCAACTTCCACATTCTTCAGCTCTGGAATCTTCCCCTTTGAAGTTAACAGCTTCATACCCTTTTCACTCATATGACCAAGTCTTTGGTGCCACAAAGTTGAAGACCCAGTCTCATCAGCAACTGCATTTGCTTCATAGCTAGATTTTTCAACTATGTACAAAGTCCCCTTCTTCTCTCCTCGAGCAACAACTAGATTCCCCTTTATAACCTTCCACTGTCCGTTTCCGAAAGAAACTCGATACCCTTCCTTATCTAACTGACCCACAGATATCAACATCTTCTTAAGTCCAGGAATGTACCTTACATCTTTCAACGTCCAGCTAGTCCCCAAAGAGGTCTTGAGATTAATATCTCTCATGCCCACAATATCCAAAGTCTCATCATCAACAAGACGGACTTTACCAAAATTTTCAAGTCTGAAATTTAACATCAAATCCTTGCAAGGGGTCGCATGGAATGATGTACCAGAATCCATAACCCATGATTCAACCGAACATTCAACACAACAAATCAAAGCATCGTCGCTCACCACTTCTTCAACTACATTGGCTGAATTATCCTCTTTCTTTTTTCCTTTAGGAGCTACCGGAGCCGTACACTGATTTCTGAAGTGACCCTTTTTCTGACAATTCCAACAAACAATCTCCTTGCGATCTTTGGATTGCCTTCTTTTCCGTGACTTCGATCTACTACGCCCCTGATTCTGCCCCATCTCGGACTTTCTGTCTCTGCTCTCTGTACTCAATAAGGAACCTGACGACTCTCCTGAGTTTCTCCTACAAATATCTTCTCCAAGAATCGAATCTCGAACTCCATTAAAAGTCATTTTGCCGCTCCCAGATGAATTACTAATAGCAGTGACAAATCCTGACCAACTGTCAGGTAACGAGGATACCAACAACAAGGCTTGTACTTCATCATCGAATTTAATATCCACTGATGTCAATCTTGATAGGATAGAATTAAATTCGTTCACATGATAGCAACACAATCACCTTCATTCAATCTCGCGGTAAACAACAAACGACACAAATACACCTTATTCGAAGCAGATGGCTTATCATACATATTTGTTAACGCCTTGATCAATCCATGAGTTGTCGTTTCTTTGACGATATTGTAATCAACGTTCTTCGCCAAAGTCAATCTGACAACACCCAGAGCCTGCCTATCCAATAGCATCCATTCAGTCTCATCCATTGAATCTGGCTTCTTCTCCTCTAGCGGTTGGTGTAGTTTTTTCTGATACAAATAATCTTCGATTTGCATCTTCCAATATCCATAATCTTTGCCATCAAATTTGCCGATCTTTACTTTCCCATCTTTTGTCATCGCTCCCACTCGCCTGAAAACCTAGGCTCTTGACATCAGTTGTTGAGTATACAACAACAAAAGCAAAACTCAAAGCGAATAAATAAGAACAAGAAAGTAAACGACAATCACACAAGACAAAGATTTACGTGGTTCGGAAATTCCTACTCCACAAGACACGCTAATTTTGTATTGATCTCTCACAACTATGTTGTTCTGTTGTGTTCTGATGTGTTGATGTTTTACAATTACATGAGACTATTTATAAGAGAAAAAACTGGGCCTAAACTAATCAGAGTCTAATTCTGAAATTCTAAAATTACTAACTCTAATTAGAATTCAGATCTGGAAATTCTAACTCAAATCAGAAACCAATTCTGAAACCTGTTAGACTCCACAAACCCAACAATTTATTGATTAAAAGTGATGCATTAAGATAATAGTGCAGAAAAGAGTATATATTGATAGTGCTGAAGAAGTGTTTGAATCACATGTTCTAACTTCTAAGCAAGGTTACCCTTGAAAAATTAATAGTGCCGGGTTACATAGAAATAAACGAGTCTAAAAACAGTCTTCGTAGCACTTTAAATTGTTAGGTTATATCGAAACAAACGAGTACAAAATACTACTTAAACTGAAAGCAGAGTTTATAATCTCTTGAAACCACATGATATTATGCTGAGAGTTTAATATGTATATTGTGGTGAGCCTAATAAGACTGGTTTGATAGGCAGATCATAAACTTAGACAAATGATATAAACTTTACTCAATTTAGCATCAAGCCAAAAGACAATCTCCTCAGTCAGACGGACCACTTGAAAATGATGCAATCTTTACCTGAATCTACCTAAATAAATAAAAGAACAACTATCTTTATTTTTACTATCTATAATTAATATATATATACCTAATTGCAACCAGAATAGGGACCTAGATGCAACCAGAATAAGGTGACTAGATGGTTAACTAAAAACTACATAGTTGGTCTATTAAAAGTGAGCGCTCTGAGTCTCTAAACAATCCATTGGAGTGAACTGAGAAAGTTGAAAACTTCAGAACAGAAATAGACAAAAATCACTTTGTGTATTGGTTTTATATGCGTAGAGTGGGTGTCAACCCAAGTTCTACATCGATAAGATAAAAAAAATTATCTTGAATATAAGGAGCAAAAACAACTCCATTAGTATGAAGTCTTTTGGGAGGAGCCCAAAAACAACAAGTGATACCAAAATCGATGGTTAAGAATTGATCCTGGGGTTGCGGGCTGCAAGTTGCGTGGTACGGGGAGACTCTCCAGAACTACGGTGATACAAAAGAATTATCTTAAATATTAACAGCAAAAACAACTCCATTAGTATGAGGCCTTTTGGAAGGAGCTCAAAAACAAATTCGTGCGGGTTTGGCCACGGTCCAGAGCGGACAATATCATACTAATGTGGAGTTAACGGGTGTTGCGTGGCCCACAATATGCATATTTAATCTTCCAATTCCGTAGATTTCAGGATGACATTAAGAAATCTGATGGAGAAACAGAGTTCAAAATATGGATCAGAACTTCAGAAGCATTCTCCGACTCGATGTCGTTTTTTTCTTAAATAAATTCATGCATAAATATAGATGTAGATTGATTCAGCTAAAAAGTCATGCCATAAAATATATATGTAAGAGATGATAATCTACCTATAATTTCTATCTAGCTGTGTAATATGTATATTTTATCGAGTGATAGATTTCGAAGTACTAATGCAAAAGAAGCTGAGATTATAGAACAAATCAGCTAGCAGTCTGTGGCAAGAGGGTACTGACAATATCTAGTGTTCTTCATGCAGAGAAAAAACCTCTCATAAGCTGATGCCATTTTAGTTGCTTTAAACATCGAAAGTGCATAGTTCTTGCAAACCGTACCTTTTCTCCGCAACACTTCTGTGCCATCTCTTATTGCTAATTCCATAGCTTCTATAAAAGATGCTACATTAGGTGCAAATGTGTAGCCAAATCCTTCATTCAACACCACTGTTCCTGTAATACTTGGATAGTTTGGAGTCAAAACTGGTGTGGCACAATGCATTGATTCCATTAATGTAAGATCAAGCCCTTGAGGCCTCAAAGTTGGATTCACAAACAAGTCGATTGCATTATAAAACTCAGACAGTTCAGAAGGCTCCAGTTCACCTAATACCTTCACACTAGGGCCTAATTCAGCATATCTCTTGCCCCATGGACCTGATCCTGCTACAAGTAGAAAAACTCCAGGATGGTGCTTAGTTATCGTCAAAAAGGCTTCATAGAGAAGTGGATGCCCTTTGTCCCTGACTAATCGCCCTGCCACGCCCATCACTAAGCTTACATTTCTAGGTACCCCATGTTTGTCCCGAAATTTTTGACCAGATTTAGGATCATGAACAAATTTTGTCTCATCAACTCCATTAAGTATGACATGAACACTTCTTTGCGGGAGCTGATATATATTAATCAAAGCCTCACCAGCACTATTGCTGATACATATATGCTGTTTATAGCTTGAAAAGAACTTAATTTCATCAACAAGCCGTGGCATTGCTTCTTGAAGTTCAGTCATAGGCCCTGGTAACTGTCCATCAGGATTAGAAAGAAGCTCTTGGAATAGCTTTGAGTGCATTATCTCATACCATATTCCATGCCATGTCACTGCCACTTTAGGCACCATTTTTGCACGCCAATAAGGCAACGATACACTTTCAGTGTGTACGTAATCAAATTCGCCTACCAAGTTTTCTTGATTGAATATGTCAAATGCTAATGAACAATTTACTGATCCATGATCATTTGCTGCAAAATGAACATGAAGACTACCTTCTTGAATGTCATTGCGAGGCCTTTTATCTGATGGCACGGTGAAAACATGTATTTCGTGACCTTTTGCAGCTAGAGCACTGTATAATGTTGAAGCGTGGCGCTCCATTCCACCAGGGCCTGCACCTATAGGCAGAATGAGATTCGATTTAGTAGGGTAAATCATGTGCAGTTTATTTATGTAGTCAGTCTACAATCACAAAGTATACTACTATGCCAACAACTTTCCTATGTGAATAAACTCGCATCCATGTCTCCCCCGAATCTGTAACAGTTTATTAAATATGACAATTTCTAGACTAATTTGATCAAAAAAAGTAAAACACAACTAGATGAAAACAAAATAGATTTAAATTAATCTTAACAGCATTTAAAAATCGAAATTTTGCAACTCACCTACAGGCCATGTTTTGGAGAAAACCGCGAGCTTGAGCTTCTCAGAAGGCGGGCCAAAACAGAGTTTGTTCCATGGAAATCTAGCATCCCTTAGATCACCCTTGAATACTTGTGCTTCATTGGCATTAAGGAATGTTTCTTGAGAATATCTCAATGGAGTGAAGAAGTAAACAAAAGAAGAAAATATAAGAATTATGGTGAAAATGGTCGAAGATTTTATCGAAAAGAATTTGAACAACGAAGAAGAGGAGAATTTGTAGGTTTGATGTTTAAATCCCATTGTTACACTAAAACGTAAAACGGGTAGCTTTGTGTTTTCTCGTTTCTTGAAGAAAATATTAATGCTAAGACCCATTGATGGTGGATCTCTTACTCGAGCTTCATAAAAATGCACATGGCCTCCTCCTTAGTCAACTATTTTCTCCCTTTGTTTTAATCCCTTCTCATATATCGATATTTGGAGCTCAGTTCTCATAATATTTATAGCATGTACACTCATATTTATTCCTTCTTCTGTCAAAATCTCAATAAATAAATACTCAGATAAATGTTAAATGTACATATCTTACTTGTTACTGGTGTTGAGAATATATACAAGCTACATTCTTCCGAATCTGGCTCAGCAGCAAGTGGATCATCCAGCTAAGAGAGCTCAGCATTATTTAGTTACAAGTTGTTACAAGTTGCTTGATGTATATACATTCTGTGTTTTTCCATTTGGTATTGATTGAGAAATGTAACAATGTATCAAAACAGTATCAAAACAGTTTATAAGGGTTTGTTAAGAGTTTGTTGCGGTGCTTCTTCTTCATTCTTATTCAGTGCATCAATATTCATCTATGAAAGCTCGTTTTAACATGGTATCAGAGCTAGTATGGTGATCGATCGTTCATTCCGCTTCTATATCTTGTGAATCTCGTCAATAACAGGTGTTTTTGTTCTAGTGATTTCTTTAATTTGTTGTATATCTGTAATTTCATCGATTCGTATATGAGTATCTTTGATTCAATCTCTGTGTTTGTGATAGTCTGTGAAATCATTGTCAATTTGTTCTTCGTTCTATTTCAAAAATCGTAATTTCACATTTTTCCTGGTAAATGTGAAATCCATTCTAATCTTTTTGAGAAATCTCTCTCTGTTCAAGAAATCTCTCTCCGTGAAATCTCTCTTTGCGAAATTTTGTTCGAATAATTGTTTTTTGTTTGTCAAATCTCTCTGTGACAAAATCTTATACTCGAAATATATAATTTTCTTTCATCTGATATCACAATATGGTAGAAGGAGGTAATACTAGCGGTACTAGTGGTACTAATGCCTGGAATAGACCTTTAATTTCAAGTAATCAAGATGTTTCAAGTGTGTATTACATCCATCCTTCTGATGCCAATACAACACAATTAGTGTCTGTGAAGTTTAATGGCACCGGATTCAGTAATTGGAAACGATCTATAATGCACAGTTTGTCGGCTAAAAATAAATTGGGTTTTGTGGATGGCTCTATAAACAAACCTGTTGTTACTTCTGGAGATTATAAGGCTTGGGAACGTTGCAACGATCTTGTATGTTCGTGGTTACTATGCAATCTAGATGATTTTATTTCACGAAGTGTGTTGTTTTTCAAGACAACAAGAGAAATTTGGCTAGACTTAGAGGATCATTTTGGTTATGCTTCAATGACTCAGATTTTCTCCTTAGAACAACAACTAGCTGATTTGGCTCAAGGTTCAAGGAATGTTTCAGATTTTTTTACTGAAATCAAGACATTATGGGATGCAATGAGTGATATCAGTCCACTTCCATGTTATACTTGCAACAAATGCACATGTAATGTTACTCATAAGGTGTTGCAGATGCAGCAAGATCACAGGCTTCTCCAGTTAATGATGAAGCTTAATGACAAATTTTCTACTGTGAGGGGTAATGTTCTAATGCAGCAACCACTACCTAGCATTTCTAATGCATTCAGGATTTTTTTTCCAAGAAGAAAGGCATCAAGAGTTGTCTCAAATCACTAACCAAGCAGAATCCTTGGCTTTCTTAGTTGACAATAAGAAAAACTTCAAGCTAGGATACTTGAATTCTCAGAAGCAAGGTTTTGTTACTAGCAAAGGGAATACCAATTCTAATCAGAAATGAGGGAATTATTTCTGTACACATTGTAAGATTGTTGGTCACCGTATTGACAGATATTTTAAAATCCATGGCTATCCTCCACACTTCAAGAACCTTAAGGACAAAAAGGTGAATGCAGCAGTTTCTCTGAATCCAAATGATGTTGAATCTGGGGATGTTAAGGTTGACACACCTTCAATTTCAATTGCTCAATATCAGCAACTTATGGATTTGCTGAATAAGCAAACTACTTCTCAGGCTTCTTCAAGTCATAATGATCATGCTATGCTGGCTGGTAAGATGTGTTTATTAGCATATAATGTTTCTAAGACATGATGGTTAATTGACAGTGGTGCAACAGATCACATCTGTTGCAATCTCAGTCTTTTTCATTCTTATAAACCAGTCATTGGCACAAATGAATATATTGTTGTTCCTGATGGGAGGCAAATTCCTATTTTGCATACAGGCTCTGTGTATGTCACTGAGAAATTGGTTCTTCATAATGTTCTGTATATACCTAGTTTTCATTATAATTTGATTTCAGTACAAAGGATATATCAGGATTTACATTGCTCGGTGACTTTTACTGGTCATGAGTGTGTCTTACAGGACCTTTTGATGAAAGAGAAATCAATTCTTCTTGGTAAACACCAAGGTGGTTTGTACAGTACTTCAGGGCTTCCTACTGCTATAGTTTCTAGCAAAAGTTTTCTTACTATCAAGGAGGATCTTAACATTTGGCATTTGAGGCTTGGTCATGTTCCATTTGCTCGTTTGAATCCTTCTCTTTCAGGTTTGCAGTGTTATGATAAAGGTGTCATCTGTCAAATCTGTCCACAAGCTAAGCAATGTAAAGTTACTTTTCCAAGTAGTAGTATTCAAAAATATTGTACCTTTTGAATTGATTCATATTGACGTTTGGGGGCCTTATAAAGTCAAGTCTCATACTGGGTGTAATCAGTTTCTCACTATTGTTGACGACTATAGTCGTTTTACTTGGGTCCATATGTTACAATATAGAACTGATTGTTATAAAGTGTTGGTGGATTTCTTTGCTCATGCTGAGGTTCAATATAAAGCTAAGTTCATTAAAGTTCGGTCTGACAATGCCCCTGAATTGTGTCATGGTAAATTGAAGGAATTGATTTTACAAAAGGGCATTTTTCACCAAACTTCTTGTAGTTACACTCCATAACAAAATGGGGTTTTGGAGCGTAAACATCGACATTTATTGGAAACTGCTAGGTCTCTGTTTCTACAGTCCAAGATTCCTGATAACTATTGGAATGAGAGTGTTCTATGTGCCACATACTTGCTCAATCGTATTCCTTTGCAGAGCATACAGAATGATACACCTTACTATAGGTTGACTAGTAATTCTCCTTCTTTATCTCATTTGAAAGTTTTTGGAACTTTATGTTTTGCTTCTACTATTGGTGCAAATAGAAGCAAGTTTGAACAACGGGTCGTTGCTTGTGTTTTTCTGGGATATTCTAGTTCACAAAAAGGATACAAAGTATTGGATTTTTCTACAGATCGTCTCCTTATCTCTAGAGATGTTGTTTTTCACGAGACACATTTTCCTTTTCATTCTCACACTCCATCTACTTTGTTTCCATCTGATATTTACTTACCAGCTGTGACTTTGTCTGATTTTTCTGATTCACATGATACTGTGTCCCCAGTCGATAATTCACATATTGATACTCCCACTTCTGATCCTCCTCATGCTGATTCGAGTTCTTGCCTTCATGATTTAAGTCTAGTCATTGACCAATCAGTTCTTCAACAACATGTTCATAATGTTACCAATGTTCCTGTTGTTGATCATTCTGTCAGAAAGTCTTCACGAATTCATAAACCTTCATCTTACTTAGCTTCTTATCAGTGTCATACGGTTACTAAACCAACTCATTGGTGCAATCTTGTTGTTTCACATGTTGTTTCACATGTTGTTCTACCAAAATGTCATATTACAGAACCTTCTACTTACCAAGATGCCATATACAATCCTTTGTGGGTGGCTGCAATTGATACTGAACTTAAGGCTTTACATGCTAATCACACTTGGGACCTCATCCCTTTTCTAGCTCATAAGAAAGCTATTGGATCTAAATGGGTTTACAAAGTTAAACTTAAATCAGATGGTAGTCTCGAAAGATGTAAAGCACGTCTCATAGCCAAGGGTTATAATCAAAGGTATGGAATCGATTATGAAGAGACGTTTTCTCTTGTTGTCAAGATGAGTACGGTACGAATCATTTTGTCGTTAGCTGCTAGTAGGCATTGGTCTTTGTATCAACTTAACGTCAACAATGATTTCCTCCATGGCAATTTAAAAGAGGAAGTTTATATGAAAGTTCCAGACGGTCTTCCCAATCCTCATAATTTGGTATGTTTACTTAGAAAGTCAATTTATGGACTTAAACAAGCATCTCGAGAATGGCATACGAAACTGATAGAAGAATTACTTTGTCAAGGATTTATACAATCCAAGAACGACTATAGTTTGTTCATTAAGTATAGAGGACCTTTGATTTGTGTGGCTGCTGTATATGTTGACGATGTCATTTTAACCGGAGATGATACTACAACTATTCATGATCTTAAAGCTCATCTCAATACAAAATTTGGAATCAAAGATCTTGGATTGCTTTACTACTTTCTAGGAATCGAGGTAACACATACTGATTCTGGTACTATTTTGTGCCAACAAAAATTTGTTAGGGAATTGCTTTCCGAGTCTGGTATGGATATTTCTCATCCAACTTGTACTCCATTATCTGTTCATCTCAAGCTTTCTCATTCTGATGGAGCTCTTGTTCCTAATCCTGATCTTATAGATCACTTGTTGGTAAGCTTAATTACCTCACTAATACACGGCCAGATCTTTCCTATATTGTTCAGTCCTTAAGTCAATTTATGCATGCTCCTTGCTCTTCTCACATGTTTGCTTTACATCATACTATTCGCTATTTGGCTGGCACTGTCACCCAAGGAATATTGTTACAAGCTTCTGATCAACTCAAATTACAAGCCTTTTCTAATGCTGATTGGGCTTCTTGCCTTGACACTAGACGATCAGTCACTGGTTATATTTTGTTGTTTGGCAATTCTCCCATCACTTGGAAATCCAAGAAACAAAGTACGGTTTCTAAATCATCTGCAGAAGCCGAATATCGTGTTATGGCTTCTGCAGCAGCTGAAGTGGCTTGGGTTGTGCGATTGCTAACTGAAATGGGTGTCACTGATTTAAAACCAGTGGTGTTACATTGTGATAATCAATCGGCTCTTCACATTGCCAAAAATCCGGTTTTCCACGAGCGTACTAAACACATCGAGCTTGACTGCCATTTTACTCGTGATAAAGTTTTGGAAGGTTTATTACAGCTCACCTATTTACCAACTCGTTCTCAATTAGCCGATGTGTTTACCAAAGTTTCTCCTTCTCCTCATTTTCATTCCCTACTATCCAAGTTAAGAATGTTTTCAATTCCTACCTCGAGGGGGGCTGTTGAGAATATAGACAAGCTACATTCTTCCGAATACAGCTCAGCAGCAAGTGGATCATCCAGCGAAGAGACAGCTCAGCATTAATTAGTTACAATTTGTTACAAGTTGCTTGATGTATATAAATACATTCTGTGTTTTTCCATTTGGTATTGATTGAGTGAAAGGCATATGTTTAGGCCTATTTGTTTACATCGAGGATTCAACTCAACTTAAACAAGTTTGTAATAAGTAAGTAATAATTCAATTGTCACAGTCACAGGAATCTCAGAAGATCATATATGTCAGAAGAATACAGATTAAAGTCATCCTACAGACTTGAAGAAATACTACATTGAAATAAGTTCATTTATTTGATCAAGCCTCAGTGAAGTCTTCAAAGAAGTGGATTTATTAAAGTGACAGAGGTTTCAGATTTGTGACAACAAATGTACATGTTACAAAGGTTGAACAACAGTCAAAAGCAGACAATGGACCACAGCTTAAAGTCAAGATGAAGAACAGACATTGAAGTTAGTCATTTATGAACCAGACAGTGCATCAAATGACAACCTCAGACAATGGATATTCTTCAGCAGTTAAAGTGGTTCAAGAATTGGTTTTGATATTCTATGAGAATTTAAATTCTATTTTAAATTAGTTATTAATTTATTTATTAAATTAATTTATCAGAATTAATTTAGCAAATAAATTAAGTAATTAATTTATTGAATAAATTAATTTATCAGAATTAATTTATGAAATAAATTAATTATTAGAATTAATTTAGAATTAGAATATGAATTAATTTAGAATTAATTAGTTAAAATGAACTAGAATGACTACCCAAGATAGTCATACCGGTAGTCATACCGGTAATCATCCCGTTAGTCATCCTGGTAGTCATCCAAGGTTATTTTAATTAATTCTAATATAATTCTCCTAAATTATCATAGTCATACAAGACCATTTTGATAGTCATCCAAGGCATTTTTGGATAGTCATTCCAATATAAATGGATAGTCATTCCAGAAAGAAAAAGGTAAACAGAACGTGCAGATTACTTTTGTAAAGTGATTACTACTAAAGCAAAAGATCAAGACATACAGAAAAGGACTTAACATTTCATCTTTCAATAAAAGCTTCTGTGAAGAATTTTCAAGAACACTGCCGAATCTTTTCTTCGTGTGAATTAATTCTAAGGATCATTGTGTTAAATCTAAACCAATAGAATTTATTCACTTGTACTGTTTTGACTATCTAGAGGATTTTTATCCCTAGAACGTATCTCAAATTATCAATTATTGTTATATCTTTTTATTACAAAAATAGATAAATTCATGTCGAATTTATTCTAGATTTGTTTTAATTAGTTTGAGATTCAATCTTGTAATCAGTACCTCATTTGTAACACCTTTCAAGTTTAATATAAGTTATATTTAACTTGAATTCTGTTTCATTTAATTCCGCCATAATTTGTTCTTAAATTGTTTTATTCTATAAAGAACAAATTCGATAAAACGGTATAGTTTGTATTCAACCCCCCTTCTACAAACTTATCAGGACCTAACAATTGGTATCAGAGCCTTTTGATTGATATACTAATCAAAGATCCAATTGTTTTGAGATTTTTTCTTAAACTCTGAAATTTTCATTATTCATTAAAAATCTCAAAAATGTCTACTACACAAAAAGTTGGTACAGTCAAAATCCTCATGTTCAGCAAGGAGCATTATCCTATGTGGAAGAAGAAAATGCTCTTGTTTCTTCAAGTTGCTAATGTCAAATATCTAGGAGTGCTGAAGAATGGTCCTAAAATCCCTATGATTGTTGAGGGAGAGCAAATAGAGAATGATGTGGTTACTAGAACTGCTAGGATGTACCCCAAGGACCCCAAGGACTACACTCCTGATGAGAAAGAGGATTCTACACTGGATGCATGTCTACAGTTGATACTGGTTGATTGTCTGGATCTTATCATGCATAATCATGTCCTAAACTGTGCTACTGCCAAACACATTTGGGACACAATAGAGATAATCAATGAGGGGACAGAGGAAGTTAGAGAGAATAAGCTGGAAATTCTCACCTCTTCTTATGAGCATTTCAGATCAAACCCTGGTGAAGGTATCTCTGAGGTTTTTGAGAGATACAATAAATTGATCAATGATCTGAATCTCAATGGGAAGCACTATACTATCAAGGAAATTAATAAGAAGTTCCTTCTGACACTTCCAATTCATTTGGAGAACATAATATTTGCTATTATAGAAGCAAGAGATCTTGGAGAGATTTCTTTGGAAAGACTGTATGGTGTTCTGAAGACCTATGAGCTGGAGCAGATTCAACAGAAGGAGATATATGGAACTGGAAAGATAGTTGGTACTTCTACTGCATTGACAACAGTAGTTCCACAGAAACTGGAAGTGAAGGTTGTTCAACCTTCCAGTTCTAACTTGGATGTTATTGATGCTGAATTTGGTTTAACATCCATTGATCAATCTGGTGGTGACTTCTACTCTTTGGAAGAACTTGATCAGCTGGAGGATGGTGATTTGGCCATGATAGTCTGGAAGTTTGGGAAGTTCAGATTCAGAAGGAATCCCAATCTTAAGTTCAAGCCCAGATTTCAGAGAGGTGGATCTTCCTCTTCAAGTAGCACAAGGGGTGGCTACAAAACTGGAACTGTGGAAAGAAGCACAATCAGGTGCTACAATTGCAATGAGTTGGGTCACTTTGCTACAGAATGTAAAAAGCCAAAGCAAGTGAGAAGGAACTCATTTGATTCTAGCAAGAAGAATAAGATTGGGAAAGCTTATGTTGCTGAAGGAAAGAGTTGGGATGATATTGATAGTGATGAAGAAGCAGGTGAAATTGGAAACCTTGCTTTAATGGCTAATGAGGCAAGCACTTCATCAACATACATGTCAGAGGTAAAGTTTACTGATACTGAAATGATCTATCATCTTAGTACTACTGTTTCATGTGCACGTAGAGAAAATGATAGAATAATTCTTTTGAACACAACCCTTGAAAAGGAGATAAAAGAATTAAAACTTGTGCATGTTAATCAGGATGAACTAACTGAGAAAATAGCATTTCTTGAGAATTGGGTTAAATGTTATATTCAATTGGAAACCATTCTTAAGGGTCAGATCAGTGAACTTAAAGTCAAGGCTAATGCTTACTATAACTCTTGTAAGACTGCTAGAGAAATCATCAATAAACAAAGTATTGGTCAGACTTGTTAGATCATGATTCAATGATCGTCAGGATCTAGACTTCAACTGATCAGGATTGCATGGTCGTCAGGATCAGAATGAATATCAGGACTGGGATCAGGATTGATCATCAGGACTGGAAGCTGATCAGGATTTCTACTTCGAGTTATATTTGGAGTCTAGTTAAATAAGGAAGATTATTATGTCGGTTCCTGGTTTGTAGTAACGAAGCTATCGATTAAGGATAGGTTTCAATCTTTGTAATTGATTAGGACTTATCATTGATAGAGAAGCTGTACAATATAAACACGGGTTTAGGTTTCAATTTATGAATGTGAGGTGAGGAGAACGAGATTGAAACACTCGAGTATTTTTGTAATCTAACAGCTCTCAAGAACACAGAATTTCTTGAGAGAGTTTTTGTATCCTAGCAGCTCTCAAGAACACAGAATTTCTTGAGAGAGTTTGTAATAGTTTTATATCAGATTTAATAAAGCTGTTATCATTCTTTCATATTTGTGATTCATATCTTATTAAGTCAAGAATCTTATACAATTGTATTCAACCCCCTTTCTACAATTGTTTATTACTGGGCAACAATTGGTATCAGATCAGACTGATTTAATTTGAATCAGATACGATCTAAGATGTCGACAACAAAGTATGAAAGCATGAAAATTCCCATCCTGAAGAAATCAGAATATCCAACATGGAAGGTAAAGATGTTAATGTACTTGGAGGCTATGGATCCTGACTATCTGGACAGAATTCGTGATGGACCACTACACCAAAAATGACTTATTGCAACCCCATCATATGGTTGTGTTGCATAAAATGTTGCTATAGATAAGAAACCTGCATATCTATTGTAATACTTTTGAAAAAGTTATTTTAAATGGAAAAGTGTTGCAAGCCTAAGAAGCATTTTGAAAATTTTAGAACTATAGCAACACTTCAAAAAAGTGTTACAATAACATGATACGCTTTTTTTAATTTGACCGAAATATGTAGGCGGTTGTTCAATTTTTTCATTGGGCGGGCAATTTTGGTACCAAAATTTTTATTACACAAAAATATTTTTATCTCAATCATATCTCACTCTCTCTCAAACTCTCTCTCTCAAACTCTCTCTCACCTCTCTCCCGACCATCTCTCTCGGCCTCACCCCTCTCTCACCTCACTCATATCTCTCTCTCTCTCTCTCTCTCTCTCTCTCCCGGCCTCACCCTTTTCTCACCTCTCTCAAAACCCAAAACCCCCCAAAATCGATTTCAAACCCTAACCCCTAAAATCGAATTCAAAACCCAAAAACCCCCAAAACTTCAATTAAAGTAGAGCTTCAATTAGAGGTAATATACCCAACTTTGTTCTATTTTATTGAATTCGATTATATGTGTATGTTCGATTATATGTGTATTATATATGTATGTTCGAGTATTTTGTTTTATTATTATGTGTATTTTGTTTGGTGTTCTAACCTTTTTTATTCAAGAAATTAGAAGATGACTTAATGTTGTTAACTGGATGTCTTGTTCTCAGGATATTAGAAGGGGGTCTAACAATACACTTTTATGGGGTTACAATAGGTCATTTTTGGTGTAGTCGACCATATATTCCTACAAGGATTGTAGAACGAACAAAAACTGTACCTGAACATTATGTGGTCAAGGCGAAGAGTGACTGGACTCCAGAAGAGAAAGCTCATGTACTCAGAGAACCAAAGATAAAGAACATCCTGCACAGTAGTCTTGATGCTGTCATGTCCAACAGAGTGATTGCATGCAAGTCTGCTAAAGAAATCTGGGATACCTTGGAAACTCAGTGTCAAGGATCTGCATCTGTCAAGAAGAACAGAAGGGCTCTTTTGATTCAAGAATATGAACAATTCGATGCTAGACCTGATGAGAGCCTAACTGATTTATATGATAGATTTCTGACACTTCTGAACAGTTTATCTTTAGTTGACAAGGAGTATGAAACTGAAGATTCAAACACCAAGTTTCTAATAGCTTTACCTGAAGAATGGGATACTCAGACCTCGATCATTAGACATCAGTATGATCTCAACACTGTGTCTCTTGATGAAGTCTATGGAATGTTAAGAACTCATGATCTTGAAGTTCAACAGAGAAAGAATAAGAAAGGCAGCAAGGCAAAATCTATTGCTTTGAAAGCAGAGGCTAAATCAAAAGGAAAAGCTATGGAGGTCTCTAGAAGGAAATCAAGAATAGATGAGTCAGATCCTGATGACTCTTCATCAGATACTGATGGCAATCCTGATGCCAATACCGATGATGACTCTTCTGACTCGGACATTGAAGAGATGGTTGCTATGATTATCAGAAGCTTCAAAAGGATGAAGTTCAGGAAGGCTAAGAGACAAGGCAACTTCCAGAAAAGGACCTTCAATGCAAACAAAGACAAGAATATCAAAAAGGATAACAAGGGTAGCAAATTTGACGAGTCAAAGGTTAGATGCTACAAGTGTAATGGTATGGGACACTTTGCTAGTGAGTGCAAGAAGACAAAGACACTCATCACATCAAGCAAGGACTGTATGGACTCTTCCTCAGAATCTGATACTGAGGTGGTCAACTATGCCCTAATGGCCAATACTGATGATACTGTTATTCCTGATGATAAGGTACTTAATACTGTCTTTGATTTTGATACTGATAATGCTTCTGAGTTAAGACGTTTTCTAAAGTCATTGCATATTAGCTTTAGAAGTCAAACTGCTGAGAATACTAGGATCTTATCTGAGATGTCTGAACTTAGGAAAAGGAATGAGCTTTTAGAAGCTGAATTTTCTCTTATGCAAAAAGTACAGATAGAATGTGATAATTTTAAACACATGTACTTAGATATGAAACTTAAATGTACTTCTCTTGA
The DNA here is from genome assembly GCA_030848705.1 of Heracleum sosnowskyi. Classification (NCBI taxonomy): domain Eukaryota; kingdom Viridiplantae; phylum Streptophyta; class Magnoliopsida; order Apiales; family Apiaceae; genus Heracleum; species Heracleum sosnowskyi. Next base: position 149,046,833 of record CM061235.1, on the reverse strand, counting down.
AAAAGAACTTGAGGATGTTAATGAGAAAATCAGAACTTGGACACACTCTGGTAGAAAATTTCATAAGATTAATACCTCTAAGAATTGGAAAGAGTGTCTAGGTTATAAGTCAGATGAAGATAAGAAATTGAAAGAGAAAATTGTTGTTGATGAGACAGTTAGTCCAAAAACCTATAGACATGTTATAGACAAAACCAAATCTAAGATTACTCCTGTTAATTTTGTTTTTGGTAAAGATTCCAATTCAACTTTTGAAAAGGGATCTACTTCTGTTCAAAATATCAAAGTTATTAAGTTTAAACCTGTCTTGAATAAAGTTACTAAGAATGTAGGTTTACTGTCTCAGAAACAACTCAAGGATAAAATCTGTGAGGTTACAGATAAGAAAAAGGAAGATACTATTAAGAGAAACATGAATGGTAAGATTGGGATCAATAAAGAGAATGGTTATAAGTATATCCCAAATGCACCTAGGAAATGTTGTTTTAACTGTGGTAACTCTAATCATCTTGCTATTGATTGTAAAAAGAGTTTAAAGAAAAGTACTGAAATTCCTATTTCTGATGTCAGGAGTAGATCAGTATTTTATAAACCACAGAAGTCCTGTTTTCATTGTGGTAGTATATGGAATTCTATTTATACTTGTAAAGATTATCATGATTTGTACTATAACTTTTATGATCCATTGCCTAAGGTTGATAATAGTACAAAGTCTGGTAGAATTGATAATGTCATAGTGAAACATGCTTTTGTTAATACTGATATTGACAAAGCAAATCCTGATGGAATAAATCCTGTCAAGACTGCTAAAGTCAAAAAGTCTTATGCTGCTAAAATTAATAAATTGCATGGAAAAGGAACCCAACATGTATGGGTTCCTAAATGTTCTAACTAGTGTTTTTCTGTTCTGATTGCAGGGTAAAAAGAAAAATGTGTTAGTCATGGATAGTGGATGTTCTGTGCACATGACTGGAAACAAAGCCCTGTTATCAGAATATGAGGAAAAAGCTGGCCCAACTGTGTCTTATGGAGATGGCAACATTGGACAAACTTTGGGATATGGCAATATAATCATTGGAAATGTCATCATTGAAAAAGTAGCTCTAGTGAAGGGACTAAAACACAATCTTTTGAGTATTAGTCAAATCACTGACAGAGGTTATCATGTCAACTTCTATTCCACACATTGTGAAGTAGTTAGCAAAGAAACAAGAAGGATTGCATTGACTGGCTACAGGCATGGTAACATTTATGAAGCCAAAATTCTCTCAAATACTGATGACTCCCCTACATGTCTCATCAGTAAAGCTTCAATAGATGAAAGTTGGAATTCGCACAAGAAGCTTTCTCATCTCAACTTCAGCAATATCAATGAGTTGGTTAAGAAAGATTTAGTTAGAGGATTGCCAAAAGTGTTATATACTCCTAATGGACTCTGTGATGCATGTTAAAAAGCTAAACAAAGAAGGACATCATTCAAGAGTAAATCAGAATCCTCTATTGAAGAACCATATCACATGCTACATCTTGATCTATTTGGACCAGTCAACATTATGTCCATCAGTAAGAAAAGGTACACTCTTGTAATTGTTGATGAATATTCTAGATTCACCTGGGTGTACTTTATGCACAGAAAAGATGAAACTCCTGAAATACTGTTGGATCATATGAGAATGATTGAGACAACCACAAAGTACAAAGTCAAGATACTGAGGAGTGATAATGGTACTGAATTCAAGAATTCAAAGATGGAAGAGTTCTGCAAATACAAAGGAATTATTCAACAATTCTCTGCTCCTGGCACACCTCAGCAAAATGGAGTAGTTGAAAGGAAAAATAGAACTCTTATTGAAGCTGGCAGAACTATGTTGGAAGAAGCTAAATTACCTACATATTTCTGGGCAGAAGCAGTCAACACAGCATGCTATACTCAAAATCTCACATTGATAAACAGACATGGTGTTACTCCTTATCAATCTCTCAAGGAGAAGAAACCAAGTTTGAAGCATCTGCATGTGTTTGGTTGTAAATGTTTTGTTCTCAGAACTCATCCTGAACAACTAGGAAAATTTGAAACTAAGGCTGATGAAGGAATTTTCATAGGCTATCCTGCATCAAGAGCCTTCAGAGTTTTTAATTTGAGGACAAGGACTGTCATGGAGTCAATACACGTAACTTTTGATGATAAGAAGATAATTGGATTGAATGAAGACTTACATGGTAGATTGGTTTTTGAAAATGAAGCTACCAAGGAACCTGAAGAAAATGAATCAGATCCTGTCAATTCATCAGATACTGATAGGTCATCAAATCCTGATGACACATCAAATACTGATGGTGGTAATACTTGTGATACAAATAATGGTGATACAACTAGTAGTGCAAATGTTGAGGGGGAGCAATAACATTCTACTACAAGTTCAGAGTCAACTCAATCATCATGACAAAATTCTTCAGATACTAATTCAAGTGATGATCCTGATACTTCATCAGGAGGAGATAACAACATTTCAGGGGGGGAGCTTCTACAGAAGCAAATTCTTCAAATCAAACTAACACCAATCTAGGGAGAGCATCTACATCAAGAAATAACTTAACACTAGCAAGGAAATGGACTGCAATTCATACTCCTGATCTGATAATTGGAGATCCTGATGCAGGTGTTCAGACAAGAAGTGCAACTCAAAATGAATGTCTATATAATAACTTTCTGTCAAAGGAGGAGCCAAAGAAAGTTGAAGATGCACTTAAAGATGCTGATTGGGTTACTGCAATGCAAGAAGAATTGAATGAATTTGAAAGGAATGAAGTCTGGAAACTGGTACCAAGACCAAAGAACAGATCTATTGTTGGTACTAAATGGATTTTCAAAAATAAAACTGATTCAGATGGTGTAATTATCAGAAACAAAGCAAGACTAGTTGCAAAGGGGTATTCTCAACAAGAGGGAATTGACTATGATGAAACTTTTGCTCCTATTGCAAGACTAGAGGCCATCAGAATCTTTCTGGCATATACAGCTCATAAGAAATTCAAGGTTTTCCATATGGATGTGAAAAGTGCTTTCTTAAATGGTGAACTGGAGGAAGAAGTATATGTTGAACAACCTCCTGGTTTCATTGATCCAAAATATCCAAATCATGTTTACAGATTGGATAAGGCACTTTATGGACTAAAGAAAGATCCAAGAGCATGGTATGAAACCTTAGCTCAATTCTTACTGGAAAGTGGATTCAAAAGATGTACTATTGACAAAACTTTGTTTTATTTGAATCATGGTAAGGATTTGCTGTTAGTTCAGATTTATGTTGATGATATCATTTTTGGGTCAACAAACAATAAGTTGTGTGAAAAGTTTTCCAAGCTTATGCAGTCAAGATACCAAATGAGCATGATGGGAGAAATGAGTTATTTTCTTGGTCTTCAAGTTAAACAGACTGATGATGGTATTTTTATCAATCAGTCAAAATACACAAAGAATTTGTTAAAAAGATTTAACATGGAAGATTGTGCTACTGCAAGTACTCCCATTGCTACAGCTACCAAACTTGATCCTGATCAAGGTACTAAGGTAGATGTAACTCACTATAGAGGAATGATTGGCTCTTTATTGTATCTCACTGCAAGTAGACCAGATATCATGTTTGTAACCTGTCTGTGTGCAATATTTCAAGCAAAGCCTAGGGAACCTCATCTGATTGCAGTTAAAAGAATTTTCAGATATCTCAAAGGCACTCCTTCACTTGGTCTTTGGTATGCAAGGGAATCAGATTTTGGTTTGTGTGGTTATTCAGATGCTGATTTTGTAGGATGCAAAATAGACAGGAAAAGTACTTCAGGAAGCTGTCAGTTTTTGGGTGGTAGACTAGTTTCATGGTTCAGTAAGAAGCAAAAGTTTGTCTCTACTTCAACAGCAGAAGCTGAGTACATTGCTGCATGAAGCTGTTGTGCTCAGATAATGTGGATGAGAAATCAGTTGTTAGATTATGTCATGTCATACTCAAAAATCCCTATTTATTGTGATAACCAAAGTGCTATTGCAATGACAGGAAATCCAGTTCAACATTCTCTTACTAAACACATCAGTATTAGATATCATTTCATAAGAGAACAGGTTCTGGAAGGAACAATTGAACTTCACTTTGTTTCTACTGATCAACAACTAGCTGAGATATTCACCAAGCCACTGCCTGAAGCTACATTCAATAAGTTGGTGAATGAACTTGGAATGATGAACTTTGAGAATTTCTGAGAAAAGCTACAGAGAAGAGATCCTGATGACTATCAAATCCTGATGGTCATTCAGAAAGGTATGTATTTTTGATCAAATCCTGATAGGACTCTATCCTGACAGGAAGTCAACTGGTCAATCCTGATGCATAAATTCTGAAGCTGGTATGAAAACCAGAGGTTTTAAGGCAATTTGAAATCAACAGTGCTGGTATTCTCTGGAAAGTAAAAGCTATACTTAGTTTCTGATTAAGTATTAAGTTTTACTTTTAAAATCTCAATTTATTTTCTAAGGAATTACCATTCATCATTTTAAATGTCATATGCACTACTGCTAACAATTTGTACAGGAAATAAAAGAAGATGTACAATTGAGAGAACTGATAAATTTCATTGATACTTGAAGCTGTTTACAAATGGAAAAGGAAAATTACATTGTTTTCTAGTCTAGTTTTCTATCCAGGAACACGTGCCCTGCAAATAAGCATGAACGCTCCTGAGCAGCTTCACAGTCCATCAGGATTGGAAGGCCTCTTGTTCCATCCTTAAAGGACAAGAAGAGGAGCTGATGCACTTGAAGGCGGATCGTCACCGTGACCACCGGGACTCTTCCGTGCCTCCAACTTGCAAGACATACAAGCATCACGGATCCTCTTTCTTCTCTCAAGCTCTTGTGCGAGCTCTTCAGCATCCTCATCGTCTTAATCCTCTTCATCATTGACAATGATGAGATTGTCAAGAGGATTCCAGTCATGATTTGCCTGCTGGAAGTTGTGCCAATGCACATCAGCCATGGAATTAACAAAGGCCTCATGTTCTTGAGGATCAGGAACAGGTTGAGGACCTTCATTTTCTGCAATTTCTGCTGGAACCTGATCCATCTGTTGCCAGATTAACTCTATGTCACCGAGTTCTTGATCAGGTAACGCATCTTGTTAGTTATTGGCAGCCATGGAGAAACGAAGAAGATGAAAGGTTTTCGTAAGTTTTTCTCTGTGGAAAGGGTTTGTGTATTTTTGATGATAATTGATTATATTGTTTAACACTCTCTTTTATAGAGATTATTTGTTAAAGCTGCAGGTCATTTGCTTATTCTCGAGGCGACGGTTCAGTTTTCCATGACTATTTCGCTTTGATAAATGGTAAGAATGTTTTAGTGGGCTCTACATCTTTAATTTGGTGATTTTCAAATAAAACAAAAACATTTTTTCAGGATTAGTGAAATAAAATTTTGTTTTCTTAAATGAAATTTTATTTTTACTTCAAATAGAATTTTTTTTTAATCCTGATAAGGCAAATGGTTTTATTGGTAATGTGTTTATTCCTGATGAGGTTAGGTTTTTCTTACATCAGAAAATGCCTACTTGTTATGGATTACTTTCTCATGCTATGGGGCAAGGCCAATCACACCTTGTTCCTAACCCAAGCATTCATCCCAAACAGTCTAAACAGTCAACAACCACCTCTAATGTCTCTCAAAAGACTTTAGTTGTAAAATCAAAGAAATCAGCTAGAACTGATGTGTCAGTAAGACAATCAGGTTCAAAGGATTTTTCTTCTACACCACTCACTAAAAAGAAGTTACAAGGGGGTGTACAAGGGGTCATGGTGAAGAAAGTTGCTAAGGGTGTTGAGGCTGTTTCTGTTAAAAGGAAGTTAGTGCTCAGGGATGAGACTGATTCAGAGGATGATTTACCTATATCCTCTATAATGAATGTGAATAAGGAAGTTGCTGATACTGCTATTGAAGCTGTGGTACCATCATCAAAGCCACAAAAGAAAAGGAAATTATCTAAAAGCAGATATCATATTCCTTTTGAAAAGAAGCAGGATACTGATGTACAGGACACTTCTATTCTTAATGAGCAATCAAGTTCAGCTGCTCAAGCAAATCCTGATGTTAGTATTCCTGATGCTGCACCAAGTCAAGTTGTTACTATTTCAGACTCTCCAGCACATGACTCTCCAACAAAAAGATATGTTGATATTTCATGGGAGAAGTATGGTGTTGCTGCTTCCAATCTTGGGATTAAACATCCAATGGAAAAGCTAAGGAAAGCAGGAGAGTTAGTGTTTTCTAGACAGAAGAAACTGAAGGGATCAAGCCCACAAGAACCTGGACCTCAAAGTGGTTCAGCAACTCTTACTGATGATCCAGCCACACAAGAACCACTCAATCAAAGTTTGGGTGAAGGCTTAGCAATTGGAATGGTCACACAAGAACCATCTTTTCAAAGTGAAGATGCAGACCAAGCTACAGTTTCTGAGAAATTTCCTGACAATGCTCAAGGGATTTCTGGTGCAGATGATGTTCAAAGATTGGTCGAGGACACTGTCAATGAGGGAAGCACACAAGAACCTCCAACTCAAAGTGTTGAAGCAGCTTCAGAACCTCATGTTACACAAGAACCATTGGTAACAAATACTGATGCAAGCTTATCAAATCCTGACAATGTTACTCATGCTGCTAGTGGTGCTCCTGATGTTGAACCAATTTTGATACAACCACTAAGATCACGACCAATGGACCATCCTATCACAGATTCACAGGATAAAATGAAAGGTATTTCTATTCCTAATCCTGATGTTACTCATGATGATGATTATGATGATAGTGATGATGAAAATAATGATGAGAAGGAACAACTTGCCAGAGTTCTAAAATCTAGTCTTGGAACTAATTATGGTTCGTCAAGCACATTCATGACTGGCAAGGCTTCTATTGGAAAAGACTTCAGACAAGACTTTTTTATTCCTTCTGAAATTGATCCTGCTGAGCAAATGAAAAGGCATCAATGGGAAAATGAATGGTATAGGTCTGATGAATCTGTCAGCTATCCATATGCCTTGGATCATGCTTATGATGCAGTGAAGATGATAGAGAATCCAGACTTGAAGAATCATCTGAAGGCTACAACTCTTTTATCTAAAAGCCTGAAACATGAGATTGATTCTGTCAAAGCTGTAACTGAGTTGGTGACGGAAGATATTTCTATGAGTTTTACAAAGGTGCCCACTGCTCTTCAACTAAGGATAGTGGAATCCCAAGTGAAATCTATTGTTTCTGAACAAACCTCCATCAACAGAAGGATTGATTCTCTTGATACAAAGGTAACTGACATTCAAGCCTCTCTTGCCTTAATTTTGAATATATAGTCAAATGCTGATGTCAAAAAGGGGGAGAAGGTAAGTCAGACAAAATGTACACCTGATCTAGTATTGAGAAATAATGATGATGATGATCATACTGGAAATGATGGTGGTGACAAAATTCTAAAAGGAGAAACCTCTGATGTTGCAGTTATAAAGACAATTCAAACTTCTCAAAGTCAAACAAAGCAGTCAACTCATGTTTCTGATTCTGGAGTAAGGACAGTAAGAACATTGGTGCAATCTCAGATCCTGACGGAAGAACAAATCCTGACAGGTGATCAAATCCTGATGCCTGGTCATGAACAAACTCTTGCTACAATTTCTGAAGGTAATGAAGATGTGATTATTGATAATCCTGAAGATGCATCAAATCTATTCCAGAAGTTCTCAACAAAAGATGGCAGAATTGTTACTCTATATCACACTGATAAAAGAGTTCAACAATTATTTGCAAGAAAAGCACTCTCTACAACAAGTGAAGAATATCCTGATCTCTCACGTGAAGAATTCTTAAGACAACAGAGAGAAATGATGGAAAGCTTTAATAACCCTGCTCCAGCTAGAGGAAGAGGAGGCAGAGGTAGGAGAGGTGCTAGAAGAGGTAGAAGAGGTTCTTCAACTCAAACAATGCCTAGACAGACAAGGTCTAGAGGTTTATTAATAGAAGAAATTTCTGAACCTACTCAAACTCTAGTAGTTCCTGGCAGATCTACTTTTGGTGATGATGGAAATGTTGAAGAAAAACCTGAATTGAGAAGAAAGCCAAGACAATTAATTCTCTGCAATACAAATCAAATTGAAGATTCTAATCCTAATATTGTTTCTAACAATGTTCAAGATCCTGATGAATCTGAAATTTTGCAAGAGATTGAGTTGTTAATCTTATCTACTGTGGTTGATTCTCACAACAAGGAAGTGGAAGAAGAAGAAGCCAGAAGAAGAGAAATCACAAGAAGAACAAATAGAGATTTCAATCTCTATGTACAAAGGCTTAAACTCTCGAACAGAAGATTATGGAGAAATCCAAGCAGACAAGAATCTTTACTAGAAAGAAGCTATGTTTTTGAAAAAGAGAAAGATAGGAAGTGGAAACACATAAGTACACTGAGGTGTAATACACCTATCAATTTTCAGAATGGAGGAATTATAACAAGCGCTTCAAGTGTTGTTGATTTATCTGATTTGGTTAGATCAAAAGCACTCTGGCTACGAATGTTTTCAAATCTGAAGCAATTGACAAGTAATTCAAGAGGAGGTATTGGACACAGGGATGATGATTATCTGAATATGTCATATGTTGATCCTTACTCCTTGACTGAAATTGGAGGTACTTTAACTTCTGAAGACCTGGACAATTTATTAGCTGTTGATATAGTTATAGATTGTCTTGATGGTATTGAAAAGAAAGAAAAGCTTCTGTACTTCATGAAAGATGGTAGTGTGAAGATTCTGTGCATTCAAGATCTACTGATGAAAACTACACAGGAACTGAAATATGTTCATTATCTGTTAAGATGGAAGAATAAAGTGTGCAAAGAATGGAGTGACATGATCTTGTCAGCAATAAGAAGAAGACTGGATGGAAATAGAAATTTCAATGGTAATTATACTCCCATGTACTTAAATCAAAGAGGTCAAGATGTGGAAATGCAAAGGGGTACTACTGTTAAAGAAGTAACTTTTGGCATAACTCAACTTACTCTCAATCCTGATGGGAAGGAAATTGCTTATCTTTTGCTTGAAGAGCACAGTCTACAGAGAAGCTCCATTCAGAATCTCAGAGCAGCTATTTACCAGATTAATGAGGAAGATGAAGATCTCAGAAATCTTAAGGAAAGACTGATTCAAATTCTTGAAGAAAAAGAAGAAAATTTGTTATCCAAATTCTTGAAGATGAATATGTTCTATCAAAGAATTTAAACAGATAAGTTGCTACTGAAGATACTTGTACATTTTGTAAATATTTTTTTGACATCATTGAATCTTAGGAATCTATACTTTATTTCACAAAGTATGAGATTGGGGGAGATTGTTAGATCAGAATTCAATGATCGTCAGGATCTAGACTTCAACTGATCAGGATTGCTGACGTCATCAGGATTGCATGGTCGTCAGGATCAGAATGAATATCAGGACTGGGATCAGGATTGATCATCAGGACTGGAAGCTGATCAGGATTTCTACTTCGAGTTATATTTGGAGTCTAGTTAAATAAGGAAGATTATTCTGTCGGTTCGTGGTTTGTAGTAACGAAGCTATCGATTAAGGATAGGTTTCAATCTTTGTAATTGATTAGGACTTATCATTGATAGAGAAGCTGTGTAGTATATAAACACAAGTTTAGGTTTCAATTTATGAATGTGAGGTGAGGAGAACGAGATTGAAACACTCGAGTATTTTTGTAATCTAGCAGCTCTCAAGAACACAGAATTTCTTGAGAGAGTTTGTAAAAGTTTTATATCAGAATTAATAAAGCTGTTATCATTCTTTCATATTTGTGATTCATATCTTATTAAGTCAAGAATCTTATACAATTGTATTCAACCCCCTTTCTACAATTGTTGATTACTGGGCAACAAGACTGTAGGAATAGGGTATGACTATAATGAGTCTATTGGTGAGTTAAGCATAAATACCCCTAATCGAGTCAGTGCTGAAGAAAGGGGTATACCAGATGTGCTTAAGGGTATTGATAAACCTTTCTTTAGAGAGTCCCAAGCAGATCCTCTGAATGAATACTCTATCATTATTGAAGAGGAGATACTTATGGAGGATCGTGCTTTTGATCTTGAACAGTCCAAAAAGTGTAAGTCTGACAAACTAGTCAAAGTTGTTTCTGCAACGAAGACTAAGTCAGACATTCATAAAGTGGATCAAAACAATTGCAAAACTGACATGCATGCTATTAATCTTTCTCATAAAGCATGTGGTGTGGTTAATTGCATGTCTTGTGCTTTCAATGTTATGTATGCTTATTTTAATAGTAAGCATGTATCTGATAATAAGACTGCTCCACGTCAACATGTTAATAATAAGAAACATGTTAGATCTAATACTACTAGTCCTCCAAAGACTAGAGTGGATCCATTTATCCCTAAGCCTACTCAGAAATGTGTTAAGGTTGGCTATAAATGGAAACGCTCTTTTGTGAAAGAGGTTTATGTAGTTAAGGTTAAAGATGTTGTTTTGCCTGACAAAGGCCAGTTCATTAAGTATGCCAGACCCAATCAAGTTTGGGTTCCGAAGAAGGTCTAATCAATTTGATACTGCAGGGTGTGGAACAAGTAAACCGTGTTATGTGGGTTCTTGACAGTGGTTGTTCAAGGCATATGACCGGAGATAGAGCCCTGATATCAAATGTGGTTGAGAAAGCCGGCCCAGGAGTTACCTTTGGAGATAACAGCAAGGGTATTACCAGAGGATATGGCTGTTTGAAGTTTGGAAATGTTATCATTCAAGATGTATCTATTGTGGAAGGTCTGAAGTTCAATCTTCTCAGCATCAGTCATTTCTGTGACAGAGGATATGATGTTTCCTTTGAGAAAGATAGATGTCAGATCCTTCACAAGAAGAATGGAAAGCCTGCTCTTCAAGGAGTAAGGAAAGGTGATTTGTTCATAGCTGATCTGCACTCTGGATCCAAAGATGAAGTTACTTGTTTTTATGCTAAAGCTTCATCAGATGAGAGTTGGCTATGGCACAAGAAGATGTCTCACCTTAACTTCAAAACCATGAACTCTTTAGTCAAGAGGGAATTGGTTAGAGGTTTGCCTCAGATGGAATTTACACAGGAAGGACTGTGTGAGGCTTGTCAGAGAGGAAAGTCAAAGAAAGCTTCTCACAAGGGCACTGACACATCATCAATAACTGAACCACTTCAGCTACTGCACATGGATTTGTTTGGTCCAGTTAGTGTGATGTCCATGTCAAAGAAACAGTATGCACTTGTGATTGTTGATGACTATTCCAAATATACTTGGGTTTTATTCCTACATTCCAAGGATGAGACCCCACAGATGGTGATTGATCATATAAAGTTGATTGAGCTGGATTCGAGATTCCATGTTAGAGCTATAAGGTCAGATGATGGAACTGAATTCAAGAATGCAGTCCTCAATGACTTTTGTGCAGATAAAGGAATAACAAGACAGTATTCTGCCCCTAGAACTCCTCAACATAATGGAGTGGTGGAAAGGAAGAATCGTACATTGATTGAAGCTGCTAGGACTATGTTAAGTGAATCAAGACTTCCAATGTACTTTTGGGCTGAAGTTGTGAACACTGCTTGTTATACTCAGAATCGAACTTTAATCAACGAGGATTTAATGAAGACTCCGTATGAGATCATGAACAACAAGAAACCAACTCTCAAATACTTTCATGTATTTTGAGCAAAATGCTTTGTGCTTAAGGATGACAATGTGAAACTTGGAAAGTTTGAGGCTAAGGCACAAGAAGCTATTTTTATTGGTTATTCCAGAAGATCTTACAGGGTGTACTTGATTGATGGTCACCATGTGAAAGAAAGTGTCAATGTAACATTTGATGACACTAAGCTCCCTAGTATCCAAACAGAAGACTCATCTAAGAAACTGAAGTTTGATAACTTGCCAGAATCAGATTCAGATGATGAAGCCCCACCTGAGAATGTTGTTGGTAATGACAATAACAATGATGATAATAATCCTGGTGGTGGTGGTGGAAACATTGGTAACAATGGAGATACCACCAACACTGGAGAAGAATCATCAAGGCAATCAAGCAACAACTCAGGGGGAGGAAATGAAGGATCTACTAGTCAGTCACAACACCACAATGAATTTCAAGACGAATAATCAAGATCAAATCTTCTAAGACAGATTGTATGGAATAGAGCTCATCCCTTTGAGCTGATCATTGGTGATCCAGGTGTTGGAGTTAGAACTAGAAGTGTTACTCAGAATAAATGTCATTATTCAGGGTTTCTATCTGAAATAGAGCCAAAGAAGACTGAGGAAGCACTGACTGATCCAGATTGGGTGATTGCTATGCAAGATGAACTCAATCAATTTGAACAACAACAAGTCTGGAAGCTAGTACCCAGACCAAAGAACAAGAAAGTAGTTGGTACTAGATGGGTATACAGAAACAAGCTGGATGAGGATGGCATTGTTACAAGGAACAAGGCAAGACTGGTTGCTCAAGGATATTCACAAGCTGAAGGCATTGATTATGATGAAACCTATGCACCAGTGGCTAGACTTGAGGCCATCAGGATGTTCTTAGCATTTGCAGCTTACTCCAATTTTAAAGTCTATCAAATGGATGTTAAGAGTGCATTCCTGAATGGTGAGCTTGATGAAGAAGTGTATGTGGAACAGCCCCCTGGCTTTGAAAATCAGGAGCTGCTGGACTTTGTGTACTTTCTCTTCAAGGCTATCTATGGTCTCAAACAAGCCCCAAGAAAATGGTATGACACTCTCTCTGGTTTTCTTTTAGAAAATGGTTTTGTTAGAGGTATCATAGACAAAACTCTTTTTTCAAAGAAACACAAAAGTGATATGATATTAGTACAAGTCTATGTGGATGACATCATATTTGGGTCTACTAATGATGATCTCTTTAAGAGATTTGCTAAGCTAATGCAGAGTAAGTTTGAAATGAGTATGATGGGTGAGCTGAAGTTCTTTCTTGGATTGCAAGTAAGTCAAAGGTCAAATGGTATATTTATTTGTCAATCCAAGTATCTCAAAGAACTCCTCAAGAAGTATCACATGGAGGATTCAGCATCAGCAAGGACTCCATCTTCAACAGCAATCAAACTTGGAGCTTCTGACAATTCTATCAAGGTAGATGTTACAAGCTACAGAGGTATGATTGGCTCCTTACTCTATCTTACTACAAGTAGACCAGATATTATGTATGCTACATGCTTGTGTGCAAGGTTCCAAGTGGACCCTAGAGATTTGCATCTCGTTGCTGTTAAAAGAATCTTGAGATATCTTAAGGGTAAACCTAATTTAGGTATCTGGTACCCTAAAGATTCTGGTTTTAACCTTGTTGGATATACAGATTCTGATTATGCAGGTAGTGTTGTGGATAGAAAGAGTACCTCTGGGAGTTGTCAATTCCTAGGAGGTAGATTGATTTCCTGGTATAGCAAGAAACAACAAACAATTTCCAATTCAACAGCAGAAGCTGAATATGTTGCTGCTGGAAGCTGTTGTGCTCAGATCCTATGGATAAGGAATCAATTGAAGGACTATGGCTTTGCATTAGACAAAATTCCTATCTTATGTGATAATACAAGTGCCATAGAAATCTCCAACAACCCTGTTCAACACTCGAGAACGAAACACATTGATATCAGGTATCACTTTATCAGAGAGCATGTTATGAATGGAACTGTGGAGTTACACTTTGTACCCACAGAAGAACAGACTGCAGATATATTCACAAAATCTGTTGACGAATCCACATTTACCAGGTTAGTTGGTAAATTGGGTATGTTGAACAGTCTTAGTGATTGACAATGTCTCTGGTAGGTTTGTTCATATCTAAATCATTTTCTCTTGTTGATATTAGATGTTAAATATTGCCAATCCATGTTTATTGTGTAAAGCTTGTTAATTTAAATATTCTGAATAATTTATTTTCTTTAAAAATATTTTTCTCATATTTTTTAAGTGGAGAAATGTATTTTTATTGAAAATTTATTTATTTAGAATCATTTAAGTTATTTTCAGATCGTAAATATTGTTGTTTAAATTTTTCTGCAGGTTTATATATTTTTGTTGAATTTCTATAATATTCTGCAATTTTTTATGTGTGTGCATAATTTTCTGCTTAATTATTGCATTTTCTGAAAATATTATATTGCTTAATCCTTTATTATGCAATTTAATGTTTGATCTGTGAATATTATGCTGTGTTATTTTATTTTTATTTTTATTTCATTTCATTTGCAATTTTCAGAACAATTGTGCATTTTCTAGATAATTCTGTTATATATTTTTTTTTTCTGTTTTTCTGCTAATTTCTGTTAACAGTTTGTGCATTTCGACTTAATTTACTGTGATTTTATGCTTTTTGTACTAGCATGACTATCGGAATGACTATCTAACATAGTCATTCCAGTAGTCATTTTAGGGTTATTAAATTTTAATTTAAACTTAGAATATTTTTTCAGTTTTTATTTCAGTACTTTGATTTTTGTACTGGAATGACTATCGGTATGGCTATCCCATAGTCATCTTGATAGTCATTCCAATAGTATGTATTTTTTTTGATTAATTTTTCTGATTTTCTGTTAATATTCTTAGTCATTCTCAGTTTAATACTGGAATGACTATCAGGATGACTACCGGGTAGTCATCCCGATAGTCATCCCAGGCTATTCTGAGGTTTGCCTATAAATACTAAATAGATTGTCATTTTTTCTCATTCCTCACAAACTCTTGTTTTTACAAAGTTTCTTTTCTCTCTAGTTTGGTTCTTTATTCTCTAAAGTAAAGAACTGTTGTCCAAGTTTTTATTTTATTTATTTTGGATCGACATAAATTGATTTAATTAATTTTTGATATAATTCTTAATTCTTGGAATTTATTCCCTAAATTAGAATTAATCTAAAATTAACTCTATTAATTTGTGTTAAAATGGCCCAGCAATTTGAGATTGTTCTTACTAATTACCATGGCTATTTTGATCCCCTGAAATGTTCACTTGAACGTTTTAGGCCTTGGATCTCCTTTCTTAATCAACATTCATGTGTTAATTATGCTATATGTTCAAATGTTGACTTGAAAGTTGATCCTTTATATTTACTTTGTTCAACTGCTGTTGTCTCTGATGATTTCTCAACTATCTCTTTCAATATTCAGGACACACAGTACATTATTACCGAGGAAACATTTTGTAATGCCTTGCAGTTTCCTCGGGATAATTTTGACAGACTCCCCACTGAAGAAGAATTAACTAGGTTTTTCATCAGTATTCACTATCAAGGTCCCCTAAATATGGCTAAATTGATCAAGGGGAATCTTGTGTGTGAATGGGAACTATTTTTTGATACTTTGGCTAAGGTCTTTGGCAATTGCACGAAAAATAACTTTCAGAATATTCCTTATCTGTTACAAGTTATTGGTTATGCAATTGTCTTCAACAAAAGACTCAATTATGCCCACCTTCTATGGGAAATTGTTGTTAGGAGGGTGTTTAATGCTAGAAAGGAATTTGACAGTGGTAGAAAGATTAAATGTTTTTATCCTCGTTTTCTATCACTTGTCCTTAATTCTTTACTTTCTAATGAGCATCAAGAACTTTTCAGGAATGGTCGCTTTTTCATTTCTCCGACCACTGACAGAAAGTTCTATCAAAGATTGCAAACATCCTTCAGGTATAGCAATGTTCCAGTTCTCATATCCAACTACATGACAAACTTCATCAACCTACCATCATTTGAACCACCAGTTCCCGAGCAAAGGATAGTTACATCAGCTGGAACTGAAGAAGTCATACAACCACAGGTAAGGACTTCTATCCCTGGTTCTTCTGGTACTGTTTCTGAAACCCAAGAGGTTGATAGGGCTGACCAAGAGTTTGTAGAACCACAAACTCTATCCCCGGTCATAGAGCCAAAAACTGAGTCATATCCAAATCAACCTGAACCAAATCTAAATACCAAAAACAGAAGTAGTAGTGATGAAGAAACAATGAGTGATCCCGAAGCTCTATCTCCACCTCCAAAGAAAAGAAGAACATATAGGGAGATATCTGTAAGTCCGTTTGTATCCTCCCAACAGGATATGGATTTTGAAATGGCCAATACACAGTCTCTGGAGACATCCTCTCAACAGGGTGAATCTATTGAAGTTCGCCATAGGGCCATGGCATCTTGTACCGAGTCAAACACACTCCCATTACTCACAATGAGAGAAAACATAACTTTAGATGCAACTCAGGACACTTTGCTAGGAGAGCACTTAGGACATGAGACAGTGCCTACCATTGTAACGATAGAAGTGCCTTCACAGGCATCTGAGGGAAAATCTGATTCTTCGCCAACTCAAATAGAATCATTTTCTCCCCTCCCAGAGGGAACATCTCTGGCTCCCTTAAGGGATTTTCCACTCGCAGTTTATACTGGAGAAAGTGGAAGGCAACCTAGTGAATCCAACACTGAAGCAATTCAGTTTCAAATTCAATCAAATTTGGATTTCATTAGGGATTGGGAATTGCGAACTCCCATTGCACCACCACTGACCTCTCTAGAAGGGGCTAGGGTGATTTTTCCTGCAGGTACATCAACTCCAAATATGGATAGACAGCTAGTGGTAAGATCTGAGAGACAAACACAGAGTGATACATAAGCACGTGAGCAGAGTGAAACACCATCGAGAGAAATTGAGATGAGTGCACACAATGACACATACACTGCTTCTTTATTGGCTCAAATAGCTGGTCTACAGAAACAGCTTCAAGAAACCCAGGATGAAAAAGATATTCTCAAGGCACAAGTGGTTGAACGGTCTTCTTCTTCCACCTCTGTAACTAATCAGATGGGTACTATCAAGGATGAAATTGAAGGATTGAAGACTACTCTACTCCCCAAGATGAATAATATTCAGGAGTCCCAAGTGTTAGTGGCTTCAGACATCTCAGAGATTATAACTTCAAATGCTGAGATAATAGAGAGTGTCAAGCAGATTGCTTCCATTTCAACTCAGGTGGACTACATTCAGGAGACTGTTGATGAAAATCAGTGGTTCAATGATGAGAGGTTTGCAAGGATTGAAGGAGGGATGCAACATCTGAATGAAGGCATGAATCATCTTTACAACATGATCAAGAACTCACATCAACCCAATGCTGAACAAAAGAAATTCTTTGAGGGTGATGATGATGAAGAGGACAATGATGGCAAGGATGGAGAAGGAGAAGGAAGAATTAGGAATGAGGATCCTAAGACTGATAAAGTTAAATCTATAGAGGATTCCTCAACTAAGGGGGGAATAAGGAGAAGGAGAAGGAGATACAAGGAAGAGGAGAATAAGTGAGAGATCAAGGAGGAGAAGCTCAAGGTTCTGGAAAGGACAAAGGGAAGCAAAAGTTAACTTTTTCTGATGATGTCTACTATCAAGATGAACAGGGAGAGTTTGACAATATTGAAACTGAAGAAACCCCTGAAGATATCTTTGGTGAAGTGGAGGTTGAAGGAGAGGCTGACTTTGTTAACTGGGAAGATGAACCTGAAGTGGCTCCTGCCTTTGAAGCTGAGCTGTTAAGACAGAAAGCTGATCTGAAGAGAAGAGAGGAGGAGAATGCTAAAGTGTCTGACATCATCTCAAAACATCTAGTTATCCAAAAAGCTGAACATCAAGAAAAGCAACGGCTTCATGATATAAAGGTCAAGGACATGAAGTTATATGTGAGGCTGAAGCTTGTAGAAGAATGGGATAGAGCTAGAGAGATGTTCTCACATCCGACAGGGTCAGACAATGATGGAAAGGTACAGAAAGGTCAATCCAGACAACTCAATCTATATGAAAGCTCTTCATGCGGAGATTTCAAGAATTACTACTGGATATGACAGAGTCAGAGAGGAGTTGAAGATCTACATCTACACTCATAATGAGGGAACTTTCATAGTTTCTCTCAATCTTCTGGAAAGTAGAACTCTCTCTGAGCTTTGGGTTTTCATGACAAAGATTAAAAGGTCTTCACCTCTATGTGAGCTGTTGCATGATCAGCTTAGAGAGTTTGCCATGAAAGCTATTCCTCAAGTTGTGGATGTGCCATATGAAGTCAAATTTTATAAAGGAAGGGCACTTCAAACTTGTAATGTGGATCCCGTCTCTTTGAAAGATTATCCTGCCAAGCATCTTGTCTATCTGGAAAACATGTTGAGGACAACATGGTTTGCTACACAAGAAAAGACAGAAGTTGCTGATTTGATTCAAGACTATTGCATTGCCAATATCAAGAGATATCATCAAATGAAGAATAGGCTGAAGAAAGTTACAACTCAACCTGTCAGACCAAGTGGCATTACTTCTGAATCTGATCGTGTTCTGGACAAGGATTTGCTTGAAGCTCTTGAAGAAGGAGAGATGATGGATGAACAAATTTGAAGAAGCTCTGTTCTGTAAATGTTAAATGTATAGAGCATAGGTAAATCAAGATAGGATCAATGTAAACACATGTTCAGTCTAGAGGAACATCTATCTTGTATTTATCTTTACTGTTTGAATCTGGAAAATGTTTAATGAAATCCAGAACTTTGTGTTATTATTTACTTAACTTTTAAAGTCTTATTTTTACTTGTTTAGTTAGTTGAGTTATCCTCTAGGTATTTGCTTGTTATTCTCTAACAAACAAATAGGGGGAGATTGAAAGGCATATGTTTAGGCCTATTTGTTTACATCGAGGATTCAACTCAACTTAAACAAGTTTGTAATAAGTAAGTAATAATTCAATTGTCACAGTCACAGGAATCTCAGAAGATCATATCTGTCAGAAGAATACAGATTAAAGTCATCCTACAGACTTGAAGAAATACTACATTGAAAGAAGTTCATTTATTTGATCAAGCCTCAGTGAAGTTTTCAAAAAAGTGGATTTATTAAAGTGACAGAGGTTTCAGATTTGTG
The DNA here is from genome assembly GCA_030848705.1 of Heracleum sosnowskyi. Taxonomy (NCBI): domain Eukaryota; kingdom Viridiplantae; phylum Streptophyta; class Magnoliopsida; order Apiales; family Apiaceae; genus Heracleum; species Heracleum sosnowskyi. The sequence goes on along the minus strand of CM061235.1, from coordinate 149,027,823 downwards.
AAGAACAGGTTAAAGTCAAGATGAAGAACAGACATTGAAGTTAGTCATTTATGAACCAGACAGTGCATCAAATGACAACCTCAGATAATGGATATTCTTCAGCAGTTAAAGTGGTTCAAGAATTGGTTTTGCTATTCGATGAGAATTTAAATCCTATTTTAAATTAGTTATTAATTTATTTATTAAATTAATTTATCAGAATTAATTTAGCAAATAAATTAAGTAATTAATTTATTGAATAAATTAATTTATCAGAATTAATTTATGAAATAAATTAATTATTAGAATTAATTTAGAATTTGAATTTGAATTAAATTAGAATTAATTAGTTAAAATGAACTGGAATGACTACCCAGGATAGTCATACCGGTAGTCATCCAGGTAGTCATCCAAGGTTATTTTAATTAATTCTAATATAATTCTCCTAAATTATCATAGTCATACAATGCCATTTTGATAGTCATCCAAGGCATTTTTGGATAGTCATTCCAATATATTTGGATAGTCATTCCAGAAAGAAAAAGGTAAAAAGAACATGCAGATTACTTTTGTAAAGTGATTACTACTAAAGCAAAAGATCAAGACAGACAGAAAAGGACTTAACATTTCATCTTTCAATAAAAGCTTATGTGAAGAATTTTCAAGAACACTGCCGAATCTTTTCTTTGTGTGAATTAATTCTAAGGATCATTGTGTTAAATCTAAATCAATAGAATTCATTCACTTGTACTGCTTTGACTATCTAGCGGATTTTTATCCCTAGAACGTATCTCAAATTATCAATTATTGTTATATCTTTTTATTACAAAAATAGATAAATTCATGTCGAATTTATTCTAGATTTGTTTTAATTAGTTTGAGATTCAATCTTGTAATCAATACCTCATTTGTAACACCTTTCAAGTTTAATATAAGTTATATTTAACTTGAATTCTGTTTCATTTAATTCCGCCATAATTTGTTCTTAAATTGTTTTATTCTATAAAGAACAAATTCGATAAAACGGTATAGTTTGTATTCAACCCCCTTCTACAAACTTATCAGGACCTAACATTGAGAAATGTAACAATGTATCAAAACAGTTTATAAGAGTTTGTTAAGAGTTTGTTACAGTGCTTCTTCTTCATTCTTATTCACTACATCAATTTTCATCTATGAAAGCTCGTTTTAACAACTGGGTTAAATCTTGTGAGTTCTCACATATAAACACAGGCACGAAGAATCAAATATATGTTTGATTTGATAAGGCTATTTTCTTCCCAAATTCAGGTTGACCCCGTGTGTACTTGAAGAAGGTTTAATTTTTCGCAGCAAATCTCGTGAATATTAGTTAGCAAATCTCTTCACATAGATCTCTTTAAAATTTGAGACAGTGACTAACAAGATTGTTAAAATGATTTGAGTTCTATTAACATACTTAGACGAATTAATAGTGTACTTTGTGTCCGGTTTAACTTGTTACGTATTTATGACAAACTTAAATAATTTAATCAAAAGGATAATAATTGTAAGATTTACATTTACTTGATAAGTTCTATCTGTGTTCAAGCTCAACGTCATTCAACTCACTCCAAATATAGGATTTACTTGATAAAAGTTTCAAGATTTTAAAAAGTTTCCAAGAGAATGATCATCAAAGATCGTATTAGAATTTAGAACTAAAGAATATTACATAGATATTTTTCTGTATATAACGATTTGAAGTTACATTAGCAATTTTACTATCTTTTGAAAATATTGACAAAAGTATAGTTTGCAACCAAAGTAATCAAATGTAATTCGTTTTCAAGTTTTTTTGAAAAATAATTAAAGTTGATTTTGATTACATTTGAGGTTGCAATTGGTTTAATCAGTTCAACTTGTTTAGCAACTTATTATCCAATCAAAAATGATTCCAATTATTATATTTTTTAAAGTTGCATTTATGATTAATTTTGGTTAATATCGATTGCAAATATAGTTGCAAAAATTTTAGACCGTATTTTTTCAAATATATTTTAAAAATCATTTTTTTGCAAAATATATTTTCAAAAACAATTTTTTGTAAAAAAAATTCAGGGTTCAAGTATTTCTGAAAAAAGCCTTATATAAAAGATGAAGTCACCAGTTTCTTTAAACTCTATTTTTAAAAGTACTCCTACAGTCCTATCACCTTTCTTTTTTAGAATAAATAAATAATTATAGTCCTATCACCTTGAGGTTGTAAGAATATTTTTAGTTTTTTAAGTAATTGTTTTTAATATTTTATAAATCGAAATAAGATGGGGAGACCATTACAGTAATCTCAGCTCCCGAAGGAGCAAGTTCACCCAACCTTACAAGGTTGCAAGAGCTAGATTCAAAGTTACAACATCACAAAATAAGTTACAGAATAAAATCCTAATTAAACCAACATGTCAAGTGGTGGCCTCCATAGCCGAGCCCGTAGCATCGCCAGCAACCGCCAGCCAAACCATTATTCATCCCCGCCAACGCTTCCATGAGTGCGATTCCCCTAAGTCTCTTGTGCACACCAGAAACGCTGGACACATTCAACAAACACCTGACATTGGCTCTGGGAAGTCTCCAAACGAGCTTCTGAGGATATTGAAGCACATGCATCCGAATCAACATGTTCAACAGCCAACTCAACAATAGCTTTGTCATCTGTAATGTTATCATGAATATCCTTCCTCATATCCGCATCAACAAAATTATCACTTTTCATCTGAACCAACGGTGCCAAAGTGACATCAACAGAAGAGGGACCATCAAGAGTCTCATTACTGAGAATCAGAGTTCGATTTCGTTCCACTGAACTCGTAGCAACATCCCTAACCTCTCCATTGTCATCAGAATCGTCCATATTATCGCTCATTTCAACGTCTCCAGAATCACCTCCTCCTTCCGTATTCAGTAGTCTAGGACTTTCAATATCACTGTCTACCTCATTGATGTCATCCTTATATTGGCTGGAATCTGAATCAATAACATTATGAACCTTACATGGAGAGGCCTTAACCAAGTCCTCCTCACAATCATCTATTGTGAACAGCTCTCTTAAACCATGGCATACTAAAGAGTGCGAAGTCGCCAAACAACCCTTACAACATCTAGTCCAATCACAAGAGACCAACACCTTTGACTTACTCCCAGTAATAAAGTTGTTAACCATAACAAAGGAAGGGATTGACTCCAAAATCCCTACTTCAATCAAGACTTTGGCACTTTCCAAAAGATCATTGGCAATAGCAGCATTATATGTTTCATTATCAAAAGAAATATGGGTCCCTTTAGATTTGCCTAACAAAAAAAATTCCCTTGACAGTCCAGTAGAGGAAATGAACTCTAGTGAAGTCATCCATATTATGACCCTAACATTCTCATCTATTTTAAGGTAGCAGTCCACCAACTGTCTGAGAATGAACTCACGATTTCCTAACCTAACAGGATTCCAACACAATGGTTTTTTCAAACCCTCTTTATCTTTAAATTTGAGAACCAGAAATCCCCCAAAGTGGTTATAAACCTTAATCAAACCCGTATTATCAAACACATTGTGAGCAGAGGTCCTTAAAACCTCAAAATTACACAAATCAATAGCTCTAGGTAAGGGCAAACAATAAGTAGACCAATTCATAGCAGCAGATTTAAAGAAATTAGTCGGAGGATCAATACAAATAAATCCATTAGTCTTAGATAGAGCGTTCTCTAAACTAATAGAGTAGACGTCTATATCGCCAGTAAGAGTAAAAGAAATAGATGGAATTTGACCAATCACTTTATGAGAAGCATGAAAAGATCCTGTAAAAGGACCAGCAACCATAGCCGCCTTGCCTGAGGTGAGAGCAACACCCGCCAAATTCATTATACCAGAATGAGACCCACTAAAACACTCGACATGGATATAATACAGACCGCAAGTTCTTGAGACATCGGTATCATCGTTCACAGGTTCAGTAGTTCTTGAGGAATCTAGTATATTATTAAGATACAAGTCTGAATTAGGCATCTTTAATAATAGGGTTTCTAGTGATTTCTTGTGGGATAACGCCAAACGATTCATATTGCACCAAGAAGTAGGAGGAAAAGAGAGAGAAAAGATGGAGAAAGTGTGAAGTGTGGGAAAGAAGAAGAGATTCATAAGGTTGCGTGAAGAAGAAAAAGAAATCGAAGGGAAGAGATTTGGGAGGCAAAGCGATTGACTTGGGGACGTGAAGGGAAGGGGGGGGGGGACGCGTGAGGCCGACTCTCATTTATTCTTCATCAATATTTTCAGCTTTTATTAATTATGAAACAATTAAGTTTATTATATTCCAAATCGACTCTATATAGTGTAACTTCTATAGGTTAATATTATTGAAATAGGTGAATTTATTAATTTATCAAGATTATAAATAATTGAGATAAAATTTATATTATAATTATTGTTATAGCCAAAATTCGGTATTGGATTTTTAAGGTAAATTCGGGTCAAGTAATAATCAATTGGGGATATCCAAGATGCAATTAAGGATTGAATTGGTACAAGGGAAGCTCAGGGCTAGTCCTCATAGGAGAGAGGGTGCGCCCCTTTGGCCGTCCAACCCCCGAGGACGCGTCCTCTTGGTGTGGACTGACAACTTTACATGAATGGATGACTTGATAGAGAATAACAGCTAGATTGACATGGGATTAACATATGGAAGACTTAGGGCTTGCCCTCATAGGGGTAAGGACGTGCTCCTTTAGGCCGTACACCCCTTGATGGCGCGCCCTCTTGGTTTGAAGTAGCTACTTGGTGGTGAAGGACGACTCCCTTGGCTTGATACTGGCAAGATATTGAAGACTTTTCCCTTAGGATGAGCCCTAAGGGAGGGATGTTCGTTATTGAAGGCCTCCAGGGGTTTGCATGATGATTGAAGAATTCCCTCCTAGGATGTGCCCTAGGATGGGGATGTCCGTGGTTGAAGGCCTCCAGGGGTATGCCTGATGACTGAAGGCCTCCTCCTGTATTCAATGGGCGCGTCCTCATTGGGGATGTGGGGTGAACCTTGGTGTGTGATTTGGGAGCTCTGTTACTGTATTCAATGAGCGCGTCCTCATTGGGGAACTTTGGAGTAATCCTGCACTTTACACCCAAACGCTTGGGATCACTTGTCTTGCAATTTGGTGGGTGCTTCTCATTCGGGGGACAAGGATGCGTCTGACATTTGGGGTAAGTCATGGCTATACCTGCAACTACTTTGGTCTGGGAGACAGCTGGTAGCGGTTAGTGTCAGCTCCTAAGTTGGGTCGATGCCGTATCCGTGAGGTCCCTAGACTGTAGTTGAGCCTTGGGCCTTTGTGACTAGGCCTCATCATTGGACATTCCTAAAGCGAGTCGAAGATCAATTCCAGAAGATAGATCAGGTATCCTAGTGGGCCTCGGAAATCAGAAACCAGCCTATATAGGTTAATTGCTCCCCAAGAACTACGTAAGGCTTGATCCCCTATAAATACGGGGTACGTAGGCACATTGTAGGGGGTTGGAAACGAAGAGCTCACCGAGCCACCACCAAGAAACCCTTACAATCTCAGCCCCCAATTCATCACAACCACCACACTTTGACGACTTTTCGGCGAAAAACCACCGTCATAGATCTTGATTCCGGCGATAAACCTCAAAATTTATTAATACCAAATTCCTCCATTAACAATTAGGTTGAAATAAAAAAATTTGTATTAAAAAGTTAATTAATTGTAATATCGAATATTAATTTAACTAGATTTTACTGTATAACCTTACCTCTTTTTTTGGCGACGTATAAAATCCTCGCATTAAGCAAATTAAGAATTGTTATAAAAAATTTAGAAAGAAAAAAAGAGAAGAATAACGTCATATCATGCTTTCTGCATATTTTTCTTTCCAAAAAATAAAAAGGAGAAATATTCTCTGAGACTTAAAAAACTTTATTGGATTCTTAACAATAAAAAAATGTACAACTGCCTCAGACAAACCGAACTGCTACAGTGTTTGTGTGTACCTATTTGTCTATGTTTCATTCCACACTTTCACTGCACGTGTCGCTCCTCTCCCACTCGCTTAACACCTCCGTGTCCCTCTCCCTCTCACTCTCACGTCATCACTAACGTCATCTCCTCACCTATAATTTAGGACTTAATTTCGAATACCGTAAATTATATATTCAACTTGCGTGTGACTCAACCGCCTGTCTGTCTATCACAGCGCGTGGTCAAGTACTAACATTAGTAAGCCTACGTTAATCTTGCGTAAGTGATAAATATAGGCACTTTATCTCTACATACAAAAACATTTGTCAGAGGAGAGAGAGAGAGAGAGAGGAGAGAGAGAGAGAGAGAAGTTGGGATCAAACACTACCCCCCTTTCCCCTTGTTCAAACACTTCAGATCTTGTTTTTGTGCGTGTGTGTGTGTAGTGTGTGTTTTTTATATCTCTCATTCCCCCAATTTACAAACCCTAAAAATCCAATTTTTATTTTCCCCCCTCTTTTTTTCTTTTTTTTTTTATTTTTAAATTTTCTTTTATTTTATTTTCAAACTTTTCTTCTGTTCGTGTCTTCAGATCTCACACTCAAAACCCTAGCTTTTTTAATTTTCGATTTTAAGGTCTTTAATTCTCGTAAAAATCGAGTGTTTTTGACCCGGATCTAGTGGAATTGTTGAAGTTTTTAAAAATCCCCAAATTTTAGAAACCCTAATTTGAATTTGATTTTAAAAAAGGTAGGGTTTTTATATGTATGGCGTCGGAGACAATTGGCGGCGCCAATGATTTGAGGGAGAAGCAACGGTGGGGGCATATTAGTAAAGTTTATACCCGAAAGTTTCATAACAAACGCCTTAAAAATACCCCAAACGATGCCGTTTTGACCGAAGATGTCGCCGGAAAAGTCGATAATGGTAACGTTAGGATTAACGGTGATGGTGGTGAAGGGAAGGATGGTGGTGAGAATTGTGGGACGGAGGTTGTGGTTGTTGAGGAGAATTTGGAAACACGAGGTGTTGAAAATGGGAATTCGAAAGAGTTGGGAATAGAGAAGGAATTAGGTGTTGAAAATGGGAATTCGAAAGAGTTGGGAATAGAGAAGGAATTAGGTGTTGAAAATGGGAATTCGAAAGATTTGGGACAACCGGAGAATGATTTAGGGGTTGGAAATGGGAATTTGGAAGATTTGAGACCGGAGAAGGAGAAGGAGAAGGAATTAGGCGTTGAAAATGGGAATTCGATGGAGTTGCAAGCGGAGAATGAATTAGGGGTTGAAAATGGGGATTTGGTGGAGGTGCAACCGGAAAATGGGGATTCGATGGAGTTGCAACCAGAAAATGGGAATTCGATGGAGTTGCAACAGGAGAAAGAATTAGGTGTTGAGAATGGGGTGTTGGATGTTGATAATCGGGTTTTGGAGGTGGTGGAGGTGGAGGATGAGGACGAGGAAGGGGAAAGGGAAAGGAAGGAGGTTGTCACTAGGGTTGATGATAAGGTTAGGATTAATTTAGGGGCAAGGAATTCGAAAGACGAGTTTCGGGAGCTTAGAAGTAAGTTAGTGAGTGAGCTTGATCAAGTTAGGAGTTTAGTTAAGGAGCTTGAAGAGAAGGAGATTGAGCTTAGTAATGCTTGTGATGTTCCTGTTCCGGATCCTGTTGTAGAGCCAGCTCCGCTGGCTGAACCGACTTTAGCTGTGGCTGGTGGTTATGGTCAATCTCAGCATTTAGGGGACGATGTGTTTGAAAGGAGAGCTTTGACTAGAGTACAGTCTGAGGTCGGTCCTGTGTCTCACATGCCATTTCGACCTGCTCCTGTGAGTGTTCCGGTGATGGAGAGTCATGATTTTGGAGATAGGAGAGTGTTGTTGAGGAGGAATTCGGATGCGGGTGGTATGATGGGTGGTCATGATAGGAGAGCATTAATGAGAGTGAATTCTGAGATGGGCGGTGGTCAAGATTATAGGCCTTTTCGGCAATTAAGTGCGTCGGTGATGGATAACAACAATCATGTTTATGGAAATGGTGAATTTGTTGAGAAGGAGAAGAGGACTCCCAAGGCAAATCAGTTCTATCGAAATTCAGAGTTTCTACTTGGGAAGGATAGGTTGCCTCCTGAAAGCAACAAAAAGCCGAAATCGAGTGGCGGGAGGAAACATGGTGGATCAGGTTTTGGGTTCGGTATGGAGAGACACAGGAATCAAGCTTTCAAGAATTGTGGCAATTTGCTCCAGAGGTTGATGAAGCACAAACATGGTTGGGTGTTCAATGAACCTGTCAATGCCAGGTTACTTGGTCTGCATGATTATCATGATATCATTAAACATCCAATGGATTTGGGAACAATTAAGAACAAGCTAGCGCAGAACTTGTATAAGTCTCCGGCGGAGTATGCTGAGGATGTACGGCTTGCTTTTAGTAATGCCATGACATATAATCCGCCGGGGCAAGATGTTCATGTTATGGCAGCTCAGTTGTCAGAAATTTTTGAAGAAAAATGGGCAGCTATAGAATCCGAGTATAATCATGAGTGGAGGAATGAAATGATGCATTATGCAGGATTGCAGACTACTCCTACTTCAAGGGCCGCTCCCCCTCTGTCAATGAGGGCTCTGGATCGGTCCCAGTCTATGTTGACTCCTGGTGATTCCAGACCGAGACCTTCAATACCTCCAGTCACTAGGACACCGGTGCCAAAGAAGCCTAAAGCAAAGGATCCAAATAAGAGGGACATGACGTATGAAGAAAAACAAAAGCTGAGTACAAACCTGCAGAGCTTACCCTCGGAAAAGCTTGATAGCATTGTTCAAATTATCAAGAAGAGAAATTCTACTCTTAATCAACATGACGATGAAATTGAAGTAGATATTGACAGTGTTGATGTTGAAACACTTTGGGAACTTGATAGGTTAGTTACCAATTACAAGAAGAGTTTAAGCAAGAACCGAAGAAAAGCTGAAATTGCCCGAGAAAGAGCAGAAGCTGCTCGTAGAAATGCGGCACTGGTAATAACTTGAGTCATTCATTTCATAGTAGGGGGAAAACAGTGATTTTAACTACTGGTATAATTTTGTCATTGCAGAACCCGGCCCCTCCCATTATGGCGCCACCTAGAGATAGTGAAAGAGGTGGGACTCTTTAGTTAGTTCTGTCTTGGCATTTTACCTTCGTTTTTTATCCTGGTTCACAATGCTAACGATATACCAAAAAGATGTTATATTGATTTTCTATTTTTGGGTGTTCAGCAGCAGGTGAAATGAACATCGCAACTGGTGTTTCTGTTCCAGTCGAAAAGCAACATGATAACGCTAGTAGGTCAAGCAGCAGTTCAAGCAGTTCTAGTAGTGACTCTGGATCCTCTTCAAGTGGTATCGTTTTCTTTTCCCTGCACATTTTAGTTTTTTCTAGTCTAAGATTTCGGTGTTTGTAGCAATTGTGTTGCACATTTTAGTTTTTTCTAGTCTCAGATTTCGGTGTTTGTAGAAATTGTGTTGCTGGTTGAAGTGGCTAGGTTTTGTGTAATGCATGTAGTGTGATGCATGTTCGGGCTCACCTAACTTGATGCATACTTTTGATGCAGATTCAGATAGTGATAGTTCCTCGGCAGATGGATCGGATGCCGGGCACTCGCCAAGGAGTTGAATGGAATTAGATTAAGGTAGCAAAACTTTAAAGTTTGTCAATTATCTGTTGTCATTTTGTGGTATCAGCTTAATTTCCACTATATCACTTCTACCCCCCTGCATATTTCAATACATGATACTTATTCCAAATCGTAAGGTAATGTGTAATAACTTGTTGATGTAGTCAAAGTTTGCAGTCGTAATTAAGAATCCCTTCTTACGAAATAATATGTACATATAATGTGAATGATAAGGAAAGTTGATATATAGCATGTTGGGTAGTTATGAGTCCCACTGCACGGTTCCTATTTGTTTCCAGGTTGAAGTAACTGCATGTTTGACCATTTTATCACAAGATTATGCTCTTGTGTGCAAGCTTCAGTATTCCACTAGCATCCTCTCCTTGTGCTCACTGGGAATTGATTTCGGTGTGTGTAGTTATTTTTAGTATATTACCTCTAAATATTTGAACTTCCAAATAGAATACTGATACTGTTAAACTTCCATTGTATCAGCAAGCAATCCTCCACATGATTTGAATTTTTTTATTTTTTCCAATCATAAAGCTGTTGAGTTTAAATAGAGATTGTCTTTTTTTTTTTGTAATGTATCGAAATTTGAACCATTTATGTTTCTTTGGTAGTTGAACTTCTTTAAAACGCCTTAAATTTCACTTGCCTTCTTCTTTTCAAGTTAACTCTTGTGTTGACATCCGTTCTGTATGGTAAAATGGATGTTGATCTTAAGAAATCTTTAAAAAAACCCTTCATATATAACTTGGTACTACATATAGTAACAAAGTTTTTATCCATACGAAAATATAATTCTCGTTTTTTATTTTATGGTTGCTCTCATATTTAAGCACTAATAACACCCAGGTGTCAACTGGTATATACAAATAAGGTAAAAATTAAATACTTAAAAAATTAAATACCGAAAAACTGTGGTATAACTGCAGAAGATAACCTCAGGTAAATTATTTTGAGATAAAATGTGAAGTTGCGACTGATGATGTGTTATGACAGGTTTTTATGTGTTTATTTACGAATGTAAGTGGAGATGTGAATTGTAAATTACTATCTTCCTGTAAATACTCTAGATTCACTCTATCATCATCATATGGAAATATTGGAATAGTATGGCTAAGAGTAGCATAAATATATTTAGAGGCTGCTGCAAGCCTCTCCCCTCTCACATCCTTAATATCAAATATGAACGTGGTAACAAATAAATCTTGATTAGTATCAGCGCAGAATTAGAAATATGACATCTATGAAATTTGTTGCATTTTGTTACACATAATTTTTGTTGAAGCATCATCCACCAGGCACCAACACAACGTTTAGATTCCACCTACCTTTTCATTAGGAATCTTTTAGGCCTTCTCTTAATAAGTTTTCATCTCCTGATCCTGCCTTTTACTATGTGATACTACAATTTTATAAAAATAAAAATATGGTTGAGGTGTTGTGTCCCTTTTTTTGGTTAATCGGATTTATAAAAGTTCAAAAGCTGATAATGTTTGTCCCAAGAAAACAGCTGAGTTCGTTTTTTTTTGGTCAAGCACAAGATTCTTATTATAATTATATGGATCTGAAAGTTCTATCTTGTAGTAGATTATATATAGTTTCTTATGATATTTATTTTTTTATTTATGATAAATTATGTAACTAATTCTCATCTTAAAAATGGTCAATTTGACCATATACTAATTGCCAGTTCCAAAGAAATGGTGCGATACTCCATCCATCCCTTTTAATTCTTTACAATTTCTGTTTTGAGATGTCCTATACAATTATTTACATTTTCAAAACATTCCAAAAATAGTTGAACTTTAATAATTTAAAAACTCAAATGGGTCCACTACCCATAAACTCACCCATCTTTCTAATTTATTACTTAAATATTGATGGGTCCCACAATTCACCCACTTACTCACTTGTCATTTCTTACTCGCTCTCTCTTATTTCTGAACCTCCATGCCCAATCCAAATGTAAACAATTGGAAGGGATGGAGGGAGTATAATTCAATACTACTAATGTTATACTTTTAGGTTACATCGCAATGATGTATTGTCTTTTGAAGTTCCTTCTGTTTCCTTGTGTTAAAAGACTGTATTTGCTTAATGATTGTTGGATTGTATTTTTTTGATGTACAGGGGAAGTCATATTATAGATATATATAATTACCTGGATATTGTGTTAAGTATTTGAGTCTCGGGATATTCTTTTCAGCACTGATGAGTTGAAATTGCCACACTAAATGAATAGGCAAGCTTGTAATCATGTTTAACAAGGGGAATCTTTCATCTGAACCTGTAATAATACGATATAAAATGTATTTGAGCTAAAAAATCTATAATATACGGAAAGAATCGAAGGAAATTTATTTCAGGTCTTCCCCTTCAATGTCTTTGATATTATGAGGTGCGCATTCTTGTGTTTTTCCCAAAAAAATGTTGTTACTATGTAATTTGTGTTTTCATATGAATACTGCTTTTTTAGGTAGTATATGATAGATTGGTACATTAATTTAATTTATCTATTTTGATTTTGCAGCGAGATTGCAGAGGACAACGCAACTTGGAAACATCCAAACATGTTTTTGGCTTTCTGGCTGGAGAATCCCGTGCCTTTTATTTGATGTTTTGAAGGGTTTATTGACAGGGAACTCTCCTTTGTCGTCATTTGTTTTGTTGGTCTACTTTTTAAAGATGGCCTGATAGAGGCAATGTTAATGAGATGTTGATATGATGGTGATGGGAGACTCCTTTGTGTAGCAGATGTAAATTGCTTAGAATTGCTACAAGTTTCAGCCATGAGAAACCCTATATTAGGTTTTGTATTTGTGACATTGCATCACAATTTGTGCTATGTTTCAGCAAGGGCCTCCATGCCAGGTTAGTTCAAATTAGTGGGAACGGAAAGGTCAGGATCGAACATATGTATATTCTAGTGTAGTTTAGTTTAGCTTAGCTTTATGTTAGGTGTAATGTTTGCCTTGATAGTTTTCTAGTGTGTACCTTTGTTTAATGACAGAAATACAGTTCTTGCTAGCTCCTGTTTATGTTATCGCCGCCATTCTTCTGATTTCTAGAGTCTTAGTATTAATAGGATACAGGTGGTAATGCACTTGTCCCGTTTATATGCTTGATATTTGCTGTGATGTTATGTAGTCAGTTCTGTTTTACAGGTTACATGGTCTGTGCGGAATGTGCTGCTATTGGCTGTGTGGAATCAAGAGGGTGATGATGTAGTGCTATTATCTGTACCCTGGTCACTGGCTACTGATGTAGAAACTTTGTTGTGTTTACTTGCTATCTTCGTAGATTTAGTCACCAATTTGGATGTGAATACTATGCCAGTAAAAATAAAGTAGTGAATGGCGGGAGCTAATTGCATATCAGATAATAAGTGTTGAATGCTTGCGTTTTGATTAGATTTTCTGGAAAAAGGCTATTGTATGTTATATACGACTTCATGGATGGAATTATAGTAAAATGAACATCTTGGTAGAAGCCTGGAAGATCATTAAATTTACAAGGCACCAATGCACAAGACTCAGATGATAGAAACACCCTCAGTGTCCACACATCAGTAACTTGTGCATTACAAAATCGTATCCACTTTCTTCTTACAAAACATATTAAACAACCTTGTAGAATAACATCCTTTTAACTTCATTATTGACAGGATTTGAGAATGAACACAACACCAGCTGTATGCCATGACAATGGTACAACGCCATTTTTTTCAACACTACAGATATTTCAAATCTAGGTGAAGACTATAAACTAGTCGGTCTCAACTCTCAACAACATATATAACTTTCTTGACCAACTTAAAACCTTCTTACTGGAAAACCTATATCCCCTGCTTGTCGGGAACAATACACACTCAAGGTTGACTCTTAAGTACCAAGATAATTCTAAAGGGAAGTCGTGCATGCAAAATTCGAGTTGCTATCACATGGGCACACATAGTCAGCAGTGTTTTATGATCTTTTCCAATTCTGGTTGGCAAACTTGTTAACAATAGAGCTTCTGAGTTCGGGCAAGAGCCTCTAACCCTTGCTTTTCGTACTCAGGAAGGGAGCCCAACTATGTTGTGCTAGATCTTTCAAACCTTGAAAGAATTAAAGATAATACAATCTCACCTAGATATTACAAAATTTCTCCTATGCTAGATATTACAAAATTTCTCCTATGTTCATGCACAGGGAACTAGAGAAGTATCAAGGTTTATAAAAAAAACAAAACATTAAACCTTTCGAGGATCAACAATTGTCAAGGTCAATTTTATTGGATCAACACTAATTAACAGATAAATTCAACTGTCCCTGAGTTTCCCTTATCCATTCTAGAATATCGGCACATTTTTCACGCCCCACAAATTGCCTGCATTTAAACAATTTCCAAAAATTAGTTCACTCTTGGAAATCACACACACAAACAAAGATACAATTAAGTAAAATACATATAAACAATGAGTAATTCTAGAGAACCCAACAAAATGTCCCAATATTTGTTTGTACAGAATGATGTGGCTGACACATGGCAAATTTTTATTTGTGGACTCATATGTATGCACGCGGGGTCCCATATTTTTATAAGGAATGTTACTATTAAAGATGAATTTGGGACATTTTATTGGGGCCTCTAGCATTTTTCATAAACAATACATCACATTTGCAAGTCCACGAGACATTGTTACGTCAGTGTTTAACAATATCTTCCGATAAGAGAAACATTATCATATTATCTTTTTCTTACTAAATTATTTTATCTGACATCGAAAATTGATTTCAGAAGTCTGTATAATTTCAAAAAGATAAAAAGTTTAAAATTAGCAAAGCTGAATACGAATATACTATTGAGTTGGGTAGACAATAGTTTACGTACCAATTATCAGTATATGAGTGTGTGTGTGTGTGTGTTGCCAGCACAGACACAGACCCCAAAACACCCAGTTTAGGCAAGTGCCTGTGCTTGCCCTCTTACTCTCTTAGCATACGTCACAGCAATAAATATTGTTTCAGCATCTTCACAGGCATACCTGTTGTTGGTACGATAACCCTTCATTTGCGAGATTTCTCTGCGGTCTGATAAATCTTTCTTCATTTCGAGTGCTTTCGGCACTTCTATGGTCCCGGTTTGATCTTGGTATGAATCATAGATGAATCTGAGCACGTCTTCCTGCAAAAATTATAACTGAGTTCCGCAGAAGGATATGAAAGGGTCAAAATGATCATTGGGTAAAGGTCTGAAATCATCACTAGAGAAAGTTCGAATCGATATTAATGTCAAGTTGTTAACCATATTAATTATTTCCATTTAGCAATATAAAAAAATTTATATCCAAGTGCTTTACAAAACAGCAGCTTCCGACTATAAAACTTAATCCACTGGAAAAAGATGTAGTTATACAGTCTGTTGCAGAGACATCATCACATCACAGTAGCTAGATTTTTAATACTCTTGATGAGATCAGAGTTTTGCGTAACACATAGAAGGCACCTTGCATGCTAAGAAAAAAGATTATGTCTCAGCATGCCAAGGACTTCCTAATATTCGCAGTAAATGACTGTTAAGTAAGATCCAAAGCCTTCTTAAAGTTCAAATTGAAGAAAAAGAATAACAGATAAACTGAATCACTACTCAACAATAACCCAAAGCTTCTAGTAACTGCAATTAAACGACAAAAACAAATAAAGATGAGTGTGGGTGTGCAGAGGAACGCCCTCCAAATTTTCTGTGTTTCTTTTCATGCAAATTGCAATGTTCAAGATGCATGAAACAGTTTAAATTAGTTTAGCATTACTGAATGGGAAAAAAAGTGCAAATTTTCAGATTTTTTTGCTAATTAATTTTCAGACTTGTAATGAAATTTAAGTGCATCTCCAATGACAGTATATACAGCAACAACAAGCATGCTTAAGGTTTAGTAAGACGTTACTTAATACACATAAGGATGACATCCCATGTGTTAAAAGTCTCTATAAACAGAATTAGCTGAAATATCAACCAAACCGAATAAAATTGCAAAGCTAAGTTTTTAGAAATGGCGTACCATAGGTCTGGAAGCATTGATCCAGTTATATATAGGCTCATTACGGAACCATGTCAACTGTCTTTTGGCGAAATTCCTGGAAATTCACAGGAACGATAAATAAGTTAACCCTCATTGGTCATGTATACTACATACTCACCATTGTCATACAGCAGCTGGTGAGCAACATTAGTGAGGTTATACTTCATTATTTGTTTTGGGCGAAATGAGTAAAACTACTTTGGATCATTGCATAGCGAATACACATCATTTTTACTAATTATATGTACTGCTAGGGGTATCAAACTTAGTTAATTTTTTCTGTTTACATTGCCCACTAGTGATAGCGAATTAATAAATCGTCTAATTCTGGAATCCTTTTTTAAGGTGCCTAATTTGTGATGTTTCAGTGTTAAATCAAGTCAGAGAAGAAATGTGCCCCTACACAACATGAACAAGGCTACAAAATGGTGATTAACTCCGACCACTTTGGAGCAGATGGGTTTATGTACCCCAAGCAAATTGGGTTAATGTGCCACAATATTGGAAACATATAACTATTCTAATCACAACATTAGAAGCAAGTTTAAACATATGTCGAAATTCTTTCTTTATTTCACACATCTGCTTTCTAGCAAATGCATCAGGTTAGTAACGAGGTAAACAATTTGTGTGAATTTCAGTTTATACTTTATAGATGTGACAAAATTTGGTGAACCATAATCAAAACAACATAGTCCACTCGTAAGTCGTAACAGTACATGATAGGTTACATGGTTAGAAGATTACATGATGACCATGACTAGAGGGAAAAAGATGGAACATTTACCTGGATGCTTTCTGGAATCCAGATAAGAAAGCATAAAAGTCTCTTGTTGAACTCCCGCCTTGTTCCTTGCAATGCAAAAGATATTCCATAGCCTGTATATAATAGAAGAAAGTGACTGCAGTCACTGAACTCGATCATAGATCCAGTAATCTTGATCTAGAGTATTAAGATAATGGAAATCAATTCAATGTGTGTAATATAAAAGAATTGCCAGAATAGAAGATAATGTATATCGGCAAATCCTTAATTATATCAACCCAACCTTTGAATGGAAGATACTATCTATCACTTGTTTGCTAGCTACTACTCAGAACGCAACAAGCTTTGGACAGAATTATGAGACTAGAATTCTAAACAAGAAAGGGATAAAAATCATACTTATTTAAAGTATTAGGACATAAGATTAGCTGTAAAAGGAAGACTGCCTAGTTTACCACTACATGAAAAGTCTACAGTAAGCTAAAAATGAATAAAACATTGATTCTACAATAGTGTATCTTTTCCTCTATTTGATTAAAATATTCTAGGTTGTTTTCATGAAAATAAAAATTTAATGAATTTAAACTTTTAAGGGTCAAATGACTTTAAAGAGTCGGACTAGGTCATTTGTATGCAGGGTATTATACAATCTCAGATTTTCAAAACTGAGAAAGCAAACGCTGATAGTTTTAATTCTAATACATGTCATGATTCATGAAAGATTATGAAATGCATAATATGTAAGGCATACATTTCTATAACCAATTGCTCGAGTTGCAGAATTAGAATTTGGCTGAAGACCAATATCAAGAAGCCACTTAGCCTCCGACAATATCCCGTCACTTCCTACAACAGAGAATTTTTATGAAGAGTTAATCATTCATCTTTTCAAGTTTCATGCAGTTAAAAGCTAAAATAAATAAAGCTAAATTTGATCGAATACTACAGTATTTTGTGCAGCTTCTGTCCAAAATTGAAGAAAGGAGCTTTTATGTTACCTATCTGTATTAAAATTCCGAGGTTCTTAAAATTTTAAAATTACATAATATGATACTCCTATACAAACAAGTTGAAACACACACAAAAAAAACATAAAATTTGCATTTTCCAAATTAAAAACAGATAACACAGCTAATACAGCTAATACATAATAATTTATATATACATACAAGGTTCCACGTCACCTGAAATCATATCTTCACACCGGAAGTCAATTGATCTATATAGGTCCATTCTTGGGCTCGACAAGAAAAAGCAAGAGAAGTCGTAGTCCAAATCCCCTAAGAATCTGCTCTTCTGGGATTCATTATTTAAAGAGCTGCTGCTGCTGCTGCTGCTGCTGCTGCAGTAATCGTCTAAATTGGGTGAATTAGGTTGTTCCCTAAATGAATCATAGGGTACATGAAAAGCTGACGGAGGTGACCCACTAGACTGCAACATTCAGAAAATAATATTATCGGAATCATTAGCTGATCAAAGTGACTACTTGCAGCCTAGAAGTATTCTTTAATCATTAGCAAACCTAAACATAAGATCCAGTATACTACCCAGTGTAAGCAGACCTATTCGTTGTGGGTTATCTAAAGTTATGAAACTGCTTTTCAAAAAATATAGAATGAAAGAATATGGAAACAGTGCCCAAAAGCTATATTTTTTTATCTTCCCCATACTTAAGTACTTGTATCTTATTGGGATGTACTAAAATAGTCAACTATATCAGCAATGCAAAAAGATGCAGCTTGAAGAAAAATCATTTTTCATGCAGAGTGAAAAATACAATTAGATCACCAATACTTAGTGGCATGGATAACTAGTATTTACTATTGAAAGCATAGACAGGAAAGTATGCAGTACTGTATAAGAGTCAGTACAGCAGAAAATATCGCACACTACCTTGATGATCTCAAGTTTGCGACGTATACGATACCAATCATTTGCAGGTAAAGATCGAGCACTTGGATCACCTGCTTGAACAACCAACTGCACAGCAGCATCCCAATCACCATCTCTTTCTAAATCTGAAATTTCAGCTTGTACTTCAGCAACAATCTCAGGAGAAGATTTTGGGACATCTGGTTTTCCATATATGTACCTGAAAAGTTAATAAACAGCACACTTCATGTATATCATGTAGTTTGCCTTTCATTAAGCATGAAAAAAAAAATCCAAGCACTGCAAAACAATTATTTAATTACAAAAATATCCTGCCTCAATCAGCATTAACATCCACAAATTCAAGCTCATTTGGTCTTAAGGTCAATTAATCTAGGGACAGCGTTTGAGTGATAAACTAATAAAGCATGC
This sequence comes from Heracleum sosnowskyi, assembly GCA_030848705.1. NCBI lineage: Eukaryota > Viridiplantae > Streptophyta > Magnoliopsida > Apiales > Apiaceae > Heracleum > Heracleum sosnowskyi. The sequence goes on along the minus strand of CM061235.1, from coordinate 149,009,079 downwards.
ACATTTACATGGAATCCAGCCTCGTGCAAATACAAGCGTTACATAATATACGTGTGAACGACATGAGCAGATTACCTTATACACGATATGTACAGTACAGAAAGTTAGTTATCGCGGCCCATTTGCAGTAATTAAAAAAGTAATAAAGTTCTCCTCATCCAAGACTCAGATTTAATAGAGTGAAAGATAGGCATCCTAACAATGATGCAAGCCAACTAAAATTCCTCGCTGATAGATTAAGAACAAGGAAACTGAAAATCTACCCAGAGAATTGTAGGTAAGTTGCTTGTAAAGTTGAGTGTTGCAAACTTGCAGGTACTCGATGAAGTTTTTAATAAGCAATGCAACTATGCAAGTCCATTCTAAAATAGTGAAGACAAGCTATCTGAGTATGCAGGGATTCTTCGATCACCCAACAAATCCCCATGTCCCCACTCACCCCTGTATCAGATTTACTCGAAATCTCAACCAAAATTCATCTTTTTCACAATCTGTACTACAAACTTATATGACTTTGGCTTAAATTCTTGTGTTTTAGATGCTTATATCATGCATTTTATTCGATCTTTATAAAATTATTAGTTTTGTGAATGAAATTTATCATTCATAACATCAGATATATATTTATCATATTATTATACGTGCCGCATCCTCCCCGCACCTGAAATCCTGATTCCCTATATTGTTTTCACAACAATGAGATAAAAGGATTATCAAATCATCATCTTCAACCCTTATTGCAACTTGATGAAGATATTTCATCCTTAAAGTTTTAGCCCTAGAAATAACCTTTTTACTCTGTCAAAGAGTAGTATATGCAGACTGTAATGAAATAATTGGAGTTCATTACTTAGCAAGAAAAATAATTGGAGTCAGATAGTTCCTTCATAATCTAAACTGAAGAAAGTGATTTTTAGGGTAGAGATGACTGATTCAACTATTTGAATTAGGCCATTATTCATCTGCTTAGAAATGCGCTTAATGACTTTGAGGTTGGAATTTTTCTTAAGTTTTCTAGTCTGGTGAAAGATTTGCTACTAGGCTCCTTTGCAAACAGAGACTAAAATATTTACCATCTCAAGTACAATCCGGTTCCACCAGTAACTATTGGGACCCTTCCACTTTCAAGTATCTTTTGCGTAGCATGCCTTGCTTCCTCGTAAAATTGCCCGACAGAGTAGTCTGGTTTTAAAAAAACAACATTATATGTAAATAATGATATTTACATGAGAAAACTATAATTCAAAAGACCTAAATCCTAATAATGACCTCTCAAAGCTATAGACTACAGTTTTCTGATAAGTTTACACATGACATGCTGAGAAATTCGAAAGAATGTAGCAAATTAGGTCATCAGAAAAGGAGAAAAAATTCTTTCCTTTCACCAAAAAAAAAAATTTAATAAAAAATCCTACATGTCTGTGCAAATTAGATGAAGACTAGGAGTGGGGGCTGTCTGTTGCACGATTTTGTAATTTAAACAAATTAATATTTGTGTGTCCTTATCTAATCATGCTCCATAAGAACAACATGCTACACCTCCAATAGATATCTTAGGTTCCTATGCTAACACATACATCCCAGTTTCCAACCGCATGAAGTGTGTTAGTTATTATGTGGAAAAAACACAATGTCGTGCAATGCAAAAGGCTACAACTCCGCAAATACATACCTTCAGACGGGTCCAAAATGTCAATTAAATGGTGCTTGACTTCCTGCAAAAAAATCGTAAACTCAAACGCTATCAGCTAAACCAACTCTATCTCCACACACACACACACACACAAAGGTATACACACAATCAATGAAATTGCACGTAATGTAGTTAAACACAGTTAAATTAAATACAGTTAATAAATCAATGTCCTCGGGACCGGATAATTTTATTCATTCATCGAGGTTAAAAATACACTGTCTCTAGGTTACACAGTCTCGAAAAACATTTATCGAAATTAAAATACAGTACTAATACCTTTCTATCAGACAATGAAGGCTTAGCAGAACCAATATCAAGCCCTCTGTAAACCTAAAACATCAACAATATACATACACATTAAATATAAGCTAAATTAAAAGCATTATAAAAATAAATTTATTTATGTATGTATACACTAATAAAGCACCTGAACTGAGTCGGCGCTAACGATTTCGCCGTTGAGTCGCTTAGCGAGTTCAAGTGCGAGTCTACTTTTTCCGGCGCCGGTGGGACCGGAAATTACAATTACTTTCTGTTTATTATTGTTGTTTGCTGCGGCGGAGAGGCCGCAGAGTTGACGGCGGCGGAGGTAGTGGAGAGGATGAAAGCAACGGAAACGAATGCCGCCGGCGACGCCGCTCATCATTTTCGAGACAGAGAAGAGGAATAAGATGAAAGCTCGTGTTTGTTTCAATTTTGATAAGCTTGTTGATACAGTGTATACTTCTAGTACTGAATTTTATAAAAATTAATTTTAAAAAAAATGATAAGAAAATATCCAATTTAAAAATTTTAGAAATTTGCATTTGGAAATTTATATTGCTATTTTGTTTGAAATAATTAATTGAATTTATTCTAATGTAAACAAGATTGAGATTTTTTTTTATATAAAAATATATAAATATTTGATATTTGTTTGCTTTCGACATCAAAATATGTTAGAACTTACATATTTATTTTCCTTTTCATTAACTAGTTTAAAATTTCATGATTCAAATGATAACAAATTTTAACTACAAAAATTACTGAAGCTCATATGACATGCAGCTTAGACTGACTGTATCCACTGTTGTACAGAGCCTTTGTATAAATTGTATTTGCTGGTGTTTACCAGGAGTTTCTGAAACATGAAAGGAGATTTTCACAAGTAAAGCTATGTTGCCTGCACAAATGTTCATCATTCAATACACAAATAAATAAGAACCGGTTGAAATCCAGCCATGTATCCTCCTCTCGTAGAATAGGATACACTGGATACGTTTGATTTGATATCAGAAGATTTGGCCGAACATATTAACATCCACATTACTAATCGCAGATTCAACACCCTTGTAGTTTTGGAATAGGAACTTTACTAGGAAAATTAAAACAAATAAATACACTAAGATAAATTGAACTTCCATCTCCTTGAACAATAAACACTTTATAGCCCTCTTTGGAGCAAAAAATCTAAGCAAACCGTTAAATATCAAGGGGATCTCCACTGTCTTCGGAGCAAAAAAAATGTAATCAAACTGTTTAAATCTAGGGGTTCATCTCTGACATGCATTTGCACAGATATGAATTGTTTACAATGAGCAAAAATACTTATAGAAGTTCCCAATCAGAGTCACCTAAATCTTCAGTTTGTGAGTGTTCGTTCCCTGGTGTTCTCTCACTAATAGAGGGCAGCCTACTATGTTTTTCGTGCTGAAGGGGCTCCTTGTCAATGTCTCCATACAAAATTCCCAGTAGCTCGTACTCCTTCGTTATCCTTTTTGATTTAGTATAGGCATCTTTTATCATTTGCTAGTGAATGGAAGGGCATAATTAGTCCTTGTGTCATCATATACATATTTCACAAAATAACTTAAATGGGGATATGTGTATAATAAACATGAACAATTCTTGGAAAATATAGTGATATCCTATACTTGTTGATGTAAAAGTTGGCCTGCCAAGTTATAGTCATATGACTTCAGATAGAAAATTAACTTCTTTAATCAGTATTCTCAGTTTTTTTATGTCATAGATGACATGTGTTTAAGGAGTGGAACAGAGAGTACCTTGTATGATCTGTGTCTTCTTGGCCTACAAGAGGTAGCATCAAGCAATTTAGTGTCCACAATGACAACACTTTCATTAAGCTTTGTCTTTTCAAATAAATCAATGCTTTTCAGTTTAGGATCTGAAGTATCATTTTTTAACTCGTCTGCATGTCCTGCAAAAGATCAGAACATACTAGCAATTAATTGAAAATGTCAACAAAAAAGCATATGGAGCAAGCAATATCTGAGTATCTATACAGCTTATATAGAGGAAGCCTTAGCTTTCACCTCAACGATAGTCCCATGTATTGTGATGCCACATTTCATCATTGAATAATTACCAAATATATGTTGTATCATATACACAACGTACTGCTAAGTTCAATCTTAAAATCTTTCCAACTACAAAATGTTACTTGAATAAAGGAAAAATAGATGGGCTGTGTGTGTTACTTTTATATAATTTATGTTTACTACATGCTCAGGAATATATAAAACTATATGAGCAGTATAGATTAATACCCACTTATATTTAGCAAGATATCGATTTCCAGCTGTTCTTATGCAGAAGGTAAAAGATGGCACTTTAATCATGTTTCTAGGTTATATCAATGAAAAACATATAGACAAGCTTACTCAAAACAAAACATATAGACAAGCTAATATTGCATTTTTTTTTTTAAAAAGTGATATTTGGAGTGGTAGAAAAGTACCTGGTGTTTCAAAAACACTGACTGAATCTGTGTGATCATAGGCAAAGTTGTCTGGCTCATGCGGAATATTATAAAATGACTGATAATAAGAATTGTTAGACAGGGAACTGGTAGAAGAAAAAAGTGTCGGCTCTACTACTTGGCAACCACAAGAAAGGGAGGATTCCATGTCAGATGATCGAGGAATGCCTAAAATATTACAATGACAATCGTCAAAAAAATTATCACATGTTCTCTCTTCAACAGACGAACAAACCCTCAGACTATCATCTTCGGCTGCGGAGACAGCCTCGTCAGTAATCTCATGGTTGCGATAGTCATCTTTAGTCACAAAAACTAACGATGTTTCATCATTGATCCCAATGGAATTTAAGTCCTCATATAAAGATTTTTCCTTAGCAACAAGTCCTTCAAACTCTAGGAAAGCCTTGTCAGTAATCTCATGGTTGTGATAGTAATCTTCAGTCACAACTAATGATTTTTCATCATTGATCCCAATAGAATTGAAGTCCTCATATAAATATTTTTCCTTAGCAACAAGTCCTTCAAACTCTGGGAAAGCCTTGTCAGTAATCTCATGGTTGTGATAGTAATCTTCAGTCACAACAACTAATGATTTTTCATCGTTGATCCTAATAGAATTTGAGTCCTTGGAAGAAGAAATCTCCTTAGCAACAAGTCCCCCAAAATCCGAGCCGATATAGCCTTCTCTTGCTAAAGGAAAGAGAGCTTTCGTTATTTTCTTGTCCCCTTCAGTGGGCATAGGATTAGTCTGCTTCACATTGTTACATCTATAGTAAGGGGGCACATGATGAACTGAATCCTGCTTTGTAGACATCCGTTTTGAAGCAACATCTGCATAGTTCTCTTTTATGATGTTTAAGGGCTTGTTAGAGTTCTGGGTTGCATGTATTTCATTCTGAGGAACTGAATCTGCATCATAATTCACAGGATTGGACAAAGCAGAAGAAAGTAATTTTGTATCAGTATCTACATACTTCTCTCTTAGATTAGTTACAGACTTCTTATAGGTCTCTGTCACAAATTTTCCTTTCTTTGGAACTGTGCCTCCATCATGATTTACTGGATTGGACAAATCAGAAGGAAGTAATTTTGTATCAGTATCTACATATTTCTCTCTTAGATTCTTCTTATAGGTCTCCGTAACAAAATTTCTTTTTTGCGGAACTGTGCCTGCATCATAATTCACTGGATTGGAGAAAGCAGAAGGAAATTTCGTGTCAGTATCTACATACTTCTCTCTAAGATTAGCAACAGACTTCTTATAGGCCTCTGTCACTAAATTTCCTTTCTGCAGAACTGTGCCTGCATCATGATTAACTGGATCGGACAAAGCAGAAGGAAGTAATTTCGCATCAGTATCGACATACTTCTCTCTTAGATTAGTTACAGACTTCTTATAGGTGTCCGTCATAACATTTCCTTTCTGCGGAACTGTGCCTGCATCATGATTCACTGGATTGGACAAAGTAGGAGGAAGGAAGTCCTGAAAAACATTAGAACAAAACCCCTTAACAGTCTCCCCAAGTGTTTGTACTTGGTTTTCAACATATTTTATAGTGCCCTGTAAAAGCAACAAGTTCAAATTATTAAAAGAACGACCACCTATGAAAATAAATTTCTCACAATAGTTAGAAGATTATTAACATAACTAGTTTTTCAGTGGCATGATTACACAAGAATAAATAAACAAATATCGGCAAGACGGCAACAGTAAGGAGAAATCAGAGAAGTAAGATTTCACAAAGCAAGAGCATCATATATGAAAAAAGTACAAATGAAAAGTTTAATAGAAAGAGTATTGGGGATGATTATACCATGCTGACAAATTCATCAACCTCTTGGCGCACAACATCAAACTTTTGGTGGATATTCCGAGTCCAAGCTTTTTCCTTGACCTTACGATCCATGTCTAATACAGTGTAGCTGAAGTAATACAAAAAGGAAGAACTCTTAACAGAGAGTGGTCAATGGTGATATTGAACTCTACACACACTTTAGTATTTTGTTAATTCATACATAACATCGAGAGGTGAAAACACAATTATGCAAAAAAGAAAATCCATAAGTGATTAACGTCAAAAGTGATCATCTATTTGGAACCTAAATTTAATAATGTATTTCCGTAGTGATGGTAGCTAGAGTAATGCATTCATTGATGTTGCTACCGCTGGTAAATAACACCTTCATTCCAATTTACAGATACAAATCAATCACTTAAATAAACAGAATCTTCTTATCCAAAATAAGATATAAATCTCTATCAAGTTATAGTTTTAAGAAGAATTAAAGCCTCTACGTAATTGTTAAGCCCGTCGTGATCTTATACTCCCCATCAATCGTGCGACACCTTTCGTCACGATTGAGGTATGGCACGATTGACCACGCAGAGAAACAGCAGCATACAAATATTTAAATTAAATAACGCTTATATTATAATATTATTCAACAGTAATTACGATAGGTGATCAGCACGAAACTAATACGATATAATGTTATTCTAATACGATATCAGCACGAAACTAGCCAAGGCTGATTGCTAAAGAATGAGAACATAAACAATATCGAAACACGACACAAAAGCTTAACAATTAACATAAACAAATTACAATGAAAAATTACGACCAACTACTATAATTCTACCTCTAATATACACAACAGAAGCAATCACAGAGTATTTACAAAACAATTATGAATATTTTCAATATTTAACACATACAAAATAAATTTAGCTAGCTATTAGCATTGTTATTGATCAAAAACTACAAATTAATTAACTTAACTTTATAATTATCAGCTATAATAATATTCTAACATAAATCAATGTATGTGTAGCTATGGTCAATTTTTCAAGAGAAGCTGAAGTAACAGAACAACAAGTGAAGAGAATGATGACGAAAGCTTACCGGAGAAAGGTGATCGCCGGAGGTTTGTTGCCGGAAAATAAATAGAGTTTGTTTGGGATATGCGAGAGCGAGTGAGATAATAAATAGGGTTTTAAGCTGGCGGTAATATTTTAGGCGCAGCAGCTCATGCTTTATATACCATCATTTATTTTTATTTTTGCCGATATTTATTCATACGATGTTGTATAGGAATTAGAATTCGGGACAGTTTAGTATTTAAAACTTCTAGGGCAGGTTACAAATAATTTCGCCAACTGTTACGTTTTCTTATCGAATCCGGATTATGTTTTTAAATAATAAAGTTAACTCATTTAATATTTGTTGATAAAAAGAAGTTGTAGACGGCCATGTCAGTTTCGTTAGAATCATCGGGGGTTTTTTTTTTTTTTAAGTTGGGGTAATAATTATCGAATATTAGTTCAAAAATAGTTGACAAAGTCGTGAGTTATAATTTTTTTTAAAAAAAATATCTATAAAATTATAATAATTATTCATTTCTCCCTAATAAGCCGTCCTCCCGTTAAACACATTTTTCTTGTTAAGATGGAAATCCCAAATTTTATATATTGAATACTTGTCTTACATATTAATTTTCAAGTTAACATGCTCCTTTCTAATGAGTTGTTTTCTCGTTGAAAAAACATATATATAAATTTGCACTCATATTTTACTCTCAATAGAACTTTTAATTATGTATGTCTTACAAACACTTATTATACTTTTGATTGAACTTTTTTTTATATGTATTTCTTATAAATTCGAACTCTTTTACTCTATAAATTCGAAAATCTATTCTACTGATAGAACATTTAATTATATGTCTAACCTACAAATTGACAAAGTCGCGCTTCGTGGCGGCGTTATATTTTTTTTAAAAAAAACTCTATATATAAAATTACAACAATCACTCATTTCTCCCTAATAAGTCGTCTTCCCGTTAAATACGTTTTCCTTTTAAGATCGAAATCGTAAATTTTATACATTAAATACTTGTCTTATATATTAATTTTCTTGTTAACATACTCTTTTCTAATGAGCCGCTCTCTCGTTGAAAAAACACTAATAAAAATTCGCACCCCTATTTTATTTCCAATATAATTTTTAATTATATATGTCTTACAAACACTTATTCTACTTTCAATATAACTTCTTTTTTTAATATGTATTTCTTATAAATTTGAATTCTTCTACTCTATAAATTCGGAAATCTATTCTACTTCTCGTACAACTTTTAATTATATGTCTAACCTATAAAGTCTCTATAAATTCAAACTCTTCTTTTCTATAAATTCGAACACCTATTCTACGTCCAACAGAACTTTTAATTATATCTTACAAACGCCTATTCTACTTCCGATAGAACTTTTAACAAGTATTTCTTATATATTCGAACTCTTCTCCTCTATAATTTCGAACACATATTCTACTTTAAATAGAATTTTTAATTCTATGTCTTACCTATAAATTCGAATTATTTTCCTTTATAAATTCGAACACCTATTCTACTTCAAATCAAATTTTTATTTATATGTCTTTCCTATAATTTCGAAATATTCTTTTCAATAAATTCGAATCCCTACTCTACTTCTAATAGGTTAAATAAAATTTTTTTGATTTATTAGTATTTAAATTTCTAAAATTCTAAAAAAATAAAAAAATAGATTGAAACAATTTTAAAGTCGTCACTTAAACTCCCGGGTAAAATTTTGAATTTTTTTAATCGAGATTTATCGCTGAACTAGTATATTAGGATTATTCTCGGACTAAAGTTGGAGATCTATAATTATTAGAAGAGTCATTGTTTAAATTTACTTGAGCGTCATATCGATTATCCAATAATATTAGAGACGTAGCAATCTAAGGAAAAAGATAAATTACCCACGAAGACTGCTCACAAAGTCACATTTGCAGAACCATCGTAGTTAAAAAATTCTTAAAAGTCTTCATAATTCTCAAAATGCACAAAAAATATTTAACAAAATATTTTGAATGTAAAAGAATAATATTATAATGTACCCCTCTTAAGTTGTACTACTTTTTAGTAGAGATACTAATTTGTATCACGAAACAATTACAAATGAAAAGGAATAATTAAAAAAATCATTCTTAGGTAGTGAGCACAAGTTAGCAACCACACTGGAATCTTTTGTCCCGACTAGTGTCACTCCTAACATGTGTTCTGGTGGAGGAGAGTTTAATTGAATCAAATGTGCTTCAGGATTAATATCTCTCGAGCCAACCTGTCTGTGATTCATCTCAGGGTACCGATCAGCCATGAGTAGTTCTTCTACTGCCATCATTTAGCCTCGGACTAGAATGTGGATGTTTTGGATTACATTTCTCACATACCAACATGAATCTTCGTAGATGGTCAGTGTGGTTGGGCCTTCTACAAAGTTTGGAGGTTGATCTTTATATCAAGGTTATTCTGTCAATGCTGATTGCAGGGCAGCAGGGTTCTGCCTGTGTACTGATTAGCCATTCGATTTGTACACATTCTCTCACTTTCAAATTGTCTGTCATGAAAATGTCTGTCAAACGCATGAATTTTTCTCTCACATCCCTGGTGGTACTTCACATCCTTGTGACAATCTTGGCACTAGCTGTGCAAGATTTTACCTAGCACATGAAAATTCAATTCTAGATGACAAAATAATCATTTAAACTTACCTCAGAAACCAGCAAGCTAACATTAAGACTACCAACCACGCACAAGCTAACATTAGGAATACCGACCAAGCAATACTAATTAGCATATCGAGGTTTTTGACCTAATTGCTGAACATCACTACATGAAAAAACTCGAGATAAAAAAAATAAAAATTAGTAGCCACCTCATTTACCATTCCTATTTCAGTAGAATTAGTCTTAAATTTCTCATGTAATCGGTGATTAAACACCAGATCCTTTCAGACTGCCAAGTTGTGCCAGTTTAACTATACATGAACAAGTGAATTAAACATAGTTCCATCTCTTTCTGTAGGTCCCAGTAAATCCTCTCTCTAATGTTCATTACTAAAGCATCACATGCATCACCACTGGATAGTTTGAACCACAAAACTCAATTAGGCAGGGATTCTAGCATTTGTATGATTTTTGATAGCTAAATAACATATACGTACACAATTTATGCAAAGTTAGCAGCGATCACATTTGTTAACTTGAACTTTCAAATTACTATAAGTCTTAAGTAGCTTATATCTTAAGGATGCATGTTTAAAAGAACATTTCATAGCATAATCGTTGACATGGAATCTTCAGAGGCCTCGGGCACAAAATTAAAAATAAACGAAAATAAGAAGGTATGCGCATAATATAAAACTGAAAGAAGCAATCACAGAAATGTAAAAGATATTTACCACATCACAATCAAGGACTCCGGTTATATATCGATGAAAAAGTCATAGTGCCATATGTCATGGCTGTGTCACTTGTAGAGTTATCTTGCTTTCCCGAGCCAGAAGACGAGGCATCTGATGTGTTCTTCTTTTCAAAATATTCTGAAATCAGGCCAGGTTGTGATATCATCATCTCATCTACACCAATCTCACCTCTTAACATCTTTACAACTGTAGACATGGATGGTCGTAGCTTTGGCATTTGTTGGGTGCAAAGAAATGAGATTTTTATAAATTTAATAGCCTCATCTAGGTCAAAGTCCTGATCCCCTTCCAATGATACATCCATCAATTCCTTTAACTTGTTCTTACTGTATAGCGCCCATGCCTAAATGAAGAAAATGCATATGCTATATTATGCGAAGATTTTAGCTTTGAGGAAAATAAACTTAAACAGAGATAAAAGTTTTATTCCTATAATAACCTCGCTAAAAAATTAGAACATATAGTTTAAATATGTTTATACCACTTGGTGCTTAACCCCTTCTCCCAAAAATGAGCCACACTAGCACACTGCAAATGAGTATCCATTACCATTTACATCACCGGATTTCTAATCTAATGAAAATTACAACCTAACAACTTAAAAAACCAAGAAATTACTTAGCAATCGGCAATTGGACTCATAAGAGTTTCACAACAAAAGTTATTCTTCATGCATCCAAGAAATTGTTAAGAACTGAAGCGCCTTAAATAAGTTGTACTTGGAGAAGTCATCACATCCAATAAACTCTTGGGTTAAAGAACTTATGTCGCAGTGAGTAGCTTCCGTGATCAGCAAAGATTCTAAATTCCATGTATTTTTCATTATCTTTGAGCTTTAGATCAAGAGGGCTGACTCCTAGTTTAATAAGCAGTTATCTAAGCTTACAAGTGAACACTGACATCCAGCTAAATCAAAAAAGGAGATTCTTCAATAAACTTTTGCTTACCCGTTCAAGCATATACTTTTCTTCAACAGGTAACCTATCATTCTTGTTGCATTGTCCACAGACGATCTCCAAGAGGAGAACGCCAAAACTATATATATCTGCTTTTCTCGTTAATTGGCCTCGTAATGCATACTCTGGGGCCAGATAACCTCTACAACAATCACAAATTTTTTAATAAACAAAATATAAAAGAACAAACATAAATAATAATAATAATAATAATAATAATAATAATAATAATAATAATAATAATAATAATAATAATAATAATAATAATAATAAAACTCTGCGTCTCCGCAGCTCAGGAAGGGCAAAGCAGTGTTGATCTTAGATAAGTCCACTACTTAGGAGGAAATTGGATGCTTTTACACAGGAAATTAGGCATAAAGTATAGATAGGTAACATAAACAGAATGTGCACTGGATAAAAGGAGGAGTCATGTCCACTTGTCCAGAAAAAGGTCTTTATGTACACCAGTTTTTTTTTTAAATGCTTGAATTCACAAGGGCCATATACCATAAGACCTTTTTTTTCTGTTTCAGGTGAAAATGGATAAATTACTGTCACACTGCCGTAAATTATATCCGATACATTTGTTTAAGAATACAAAATAGAATTATACCCAAAACCAATTCCACAATGAATAAGTACTGAATAAGCAGTGATGAACTTACAAAGTTCCTGCAACACGAGTACTGATATGAGTAAGGTTTGGTGGGAAAAGTTTCGCAAGTCCAAAATCTGAAATTTTGGCAGTGAGGTCTTTGTCTAGGAGAACATTGCTTGCTTTAATGTCTCGGTGGACAACATGAGGCTGGATTTCCTCGTGAAGGAATGCTAAACCCCGTGCAACCCCTATGCAAATTTTGGTCCGAATAGTCCAGCTAAACTTAATGTTAGAACGCACACCACCTGTTGTGAAAGTCACCGAAACACATTGGTACAGTTATATGTATTAAACCTGCAGACTAAAGGCATAAGGAGAACTACCTAATAAAGTTTGAGCAAGGCTATTATTTTCAAGGTAACCATATACTACAATTCTATGACCTCCTTCCACACAACAACCATACAATGAAACTAGGTTTTCATGCTGTATGGCTGAGATAGTATTGATCTCTGTCAAGAACTCCCGCACACCCTGACTTGACTCCACAGAAAGAACTTTTAAAGCCACCAAAGTACCATCTTTTAGTTTCCCCTGGCATATATAGTAGCTTATTAATTCATGAAAGTGATGAATTACTGAAATAAATTTTATAAATACCAATACAAATTCAAGATCGTAATCTTACCTTGTACACAGGACCAAAGCCTCCCCTCCCAATTTTATTGACCGCACTAAAGTCATTGGAGGCAATTTGAAGATCCTTATAAGAGTACAATCTGATGTTCTGAATGCTTGAAACCTCTGTATGACAAAAAAATCTGATTAGATGTTATTTCTTCTTATAGGGATTCAAGTGTGCCAGTGTAAATGGCACGTTGGTCATTGTCTGATATACAAGTCAATGCACATTGCTGATACAATGTATGCAAAAGAAGACCATGCAATTATTTGCTGCCTTAAAATGCGATAATGATGCATAATCCAATATGCGCTAAGTCTGAAATATCTGTTTACAAAGAGAAAAATCTGAAAGGCTAAATTTTAAATCAATGTACCTTCCTCGATGTCTGTGGTTCTAGCTGTTGGGGGATCTGCCTTTCGACTAAAACAACAAGTAAAGCAAGCCATTACACAAGTAGTTTATTGTGGCTGATATATCAAAAACGTGAGGCACCTGTTTTGTCAAATTGAACCAAGCAGCCACTTTACTAAGTGAGCCGAAATTCTCTACAAATATTACCAAACTGCACAATTAAGTGACTGAACACAACAATGATAGATAAAAAAAATTAAGTTTTCCTAGTACCGTCTGTACCTACAATCCCTTTTTTTCCTTCTTCTAGCAAAGAATTAAGAATACTTCACGATATCTACGCAATACAATAGTACATTGCTTTCGATTGCTTCATAAACATATAGTCCTTCATTAGTTTGACTTATTGGAACATAAAACATTATATTTCAGCAAACAAATTCAAGCACTACAGGAAAAAGGTAATGTAAAAGCTGTCGGAAAATTTCTTCAATAATACCAGCGTATCATACCAAAACTTTAAGACTATATCCTGATAATGAAGCAGCTAAGTTATGCCACATTTGTATGTATATCTAAATGGTACATCATGTTCAAGATCCAAACTAAAGCATCTAAAGCAATGAGGCATAACTCATGACACAAGCCGAGATTATCAAATTTACTACAATGACATACAAATAGCTAAATTAACCTGAGTACGACCAAAATGACATCTAAAGCAATACTTCCTCTAAACTTGTACATATTCATTTTCATCAACTTTCAAGATAATACAGAACATTAAAAATAAACAAGTACCCGAAACTCCAAACTGACACCCCTAGGCCTAGCCATTATCAAAAATCCAAGCATTACAACATCAAAGACAAAAGAAATGCAAATTTTACAAAAAGGCATGTTTGTAAGATGCTCACCTCAAGAAAATCCAGATTTGTCAAACAAAAGAGCAAGATTGTGGAATATGATGAAACGGAACAGGAAGCAAAGTTATCAACTTGATCCCAAGTATGAACTTATTTATTGGTGTTTAGATGAAGAAGAGGCTTGGAGAAAATTATTTGCTTGTTCTACAGACTTTTCTTTGTTTTGACTTTGGACAAGAGTTTTGATGGCTTGGTTTTTCCTTTTAAGGAAAAACTTAATTATTGTACGCGTAGGCAAGTCGTGAAGATAGAATATCGTATTCTTTGTTAGAAGAACATCACCAACGCCCACCGTTTCTTAATTTAGTGGGTTCCCTTGCATGACAAATAGGAAAGAATTGGATTTGTTGCCCAACTGCCTAGACTGCTCGAATGCATTCCGGGTTCGAACATCGTTAAAGATAAGAAGTGAGCAGGTGTGTGTTCAATTATAAAAAAAAAAAAAAAAAATCAACTAACCTCACATTTTGAATTTTAAATACTTACATCTAAGAGCATCTTTTTTTTTTGTTCTTCATTCACATTCCCATCCACGTATATTTACTAAAAATAATAATTATTCAAATTTATCTTTAGGGTTAAATATCAAAATGGTCTGAAGATCATATATCACGTTTATCACTGATCTCAACGAGGTATCACTTTAATCATTAAAGTCGTCATAAATATCAAACGGATACCTCTAAATATGTGTAAGAAAAATAAAAATAATTTATATCGAGTTCTACACATATTTTTGAATGCTACTGCAACCAAATGAAAAGTTATGAACTGTAGTATTTATGATATTATATTTAGATTTTAAAAAATTATTTACTATTTATTTTTAATTTTATAGTTATTTACTTTGATTTAATTAAAAATAAATAGTAAATGAATTTTTTAAAATCTAAATAAACTATCTGAAATATTAGAATTCATAAATTTTCATTTGGTTGCAGTAGTATTGAAGAAATATGTGTAGAACTCGAGAAAAAGTTGTTTTTACTTTTCGAATACATATTTAGAGTTATTTGTTTGATGTTTATGATGACTTTAGTGATTGAAACGATACCCCCATTAAAATCAGTGATGAAAATGATATATGAGGTTCACTTCAGTGACCACTTTGATATTTAACCCTTTATCTTTATAATTTATTTGTCGTCTAAAAATTTACTACATCTCAATCCCCATTTATATCTCTATATTTTTTTAATTACTTTTTTTCCTCACCTACCTTTACAACTTAAATTAAACTACTAACTATTATTTTATCGTTTCATACTCTATTTACATATTAAACTTGCATAAAGTATAAAATGAAGATAAATAATAAGTCCCCAAAATGGAAAATCAGATGAATGATCGACTGCTAAGCTAAAACTTATACAATCTTCAAATTATAGGAATAGGGAATGATTTGAGGACTCCAATGTGAATGCTCTAAAGACAAGGGGTGTATGTTCACTTAGCAAAAAAAACAATGCTCCCAGATTTTAAAAAAAAATGAAAGCAAGTGCAGGAGTAAGCAAATAATTTTAGTAATGTATTATAATTAAATAAAATATATGATTTATAGTGCAATTAATTTAAATATATTTAATTAATAAATTTTCAATTTGATTACATTAGGCGAGAAAAGAAGCGTTGAATCTGTCCACACAACATCTCTTCTTTTTTTTTTTTTTCAATTTTCTTTCAATAAAATCGAGATTTGTTCTACAAAACTCGTAAAATCCATTTGAGTTTCTTCACTTTAGTTTTCAGATCTACTCGCAAAATCCATTTGGGTTTTTTCGTTTCGTTCTGTTTGAGTTATTAGGTGTGTGTTTGGTTGTCTCGCTTTGTGCGATGTGTTGGTTGTGTTGAAAATGAATTTTGCGGTGTATTGGGAGATCTGGATATCTCGCATCATCACTTTCGGCAGGTCTATAGCTGGTGTCCGGCAAGTAAATAGCTGGGGTGCGTTTGGAACGGTGGTGACAATCGCATGTGCTCACCTCTCACAAAAAATATTTGTTCATAACATGAGGTATCTAAGCTTAGTTTTTGCAACTGAGTCCTCTGAACATTGCACTATCCATGAAGTTAATGTGAAGGTCAATTGTGAAACTACTGTTTTCAGGGGAGATGCAACCTGGATTGCTCGGGAAACTATTATCTTCATTTTTAATTTTAAGAATATTTGTATTCAATTAGTTAAGCAATCCGGAAACAAAACAACTAATTACTTAGTTTGTTTATTTGTTTTTCAACCTGGTTGCATGATCAGTTGGGGGTTTGTCCCGATTGAATCTCTTTCAAAGTATTAATGAAATCTGCTCTATTTTTGGCAAAAAAAAAAATATAGTATTTATAAAAGGCGTCCTCTTTTTTAGCACATTAAATAAAAAAGATTAAAATATATTTCTAACTTGATTTTTTACAATTTTTTGTTAACAAATTTTACTTGAATTATCTTCTAAGGATATTTAAACATATTTCAATTTTGAATTAAGTAAAGAAAATTATATTTGAAATATTGAAGTGTGGATAATATATAATAATGTGTAAAAAAACGTTTATATTTAAATTAGGAAAGTATAAAAAGAGAATTGGAAAAAGATGAAGGAAATAGTTAGTGATGTTTGATAATTAACCAAGAGAGATACGGGAACATTTAAAGATTAGTATTAGCTAACCCGTAATCGTTTTAAAAATTCATTTTGAATGTTGTGGTATGCCAAATGTTAAATTATAATTCGTGAACGTATATATATGCACATGGAATCCCATATCATTATTAGGCTACTTACTAATTATACATGTAACACGTCAGTTTTCGGGAAAAAAATTGGAAGAATTTTGAGAATTTTAATATTTTTCAATTTTTAATATAATGATAATATATGACAAGTTGTTTACTGAGTGAGTATTTGTTATAATATTTATATAAATACTTAGATAGGGGTAACTAAAAATTTTGGTTCAAACACTTATATGATCGTTTCCTTCTAAAGTCCTAATTGCTGCTTAAATATATGTACTTGTCCGTTTGGACTTGTAGCTAATTGGTGGGCGTTACGTTTCATGAAGTCAACCGAAATGCGAAATGCGAAATGCGAGTTTGACGACGTATGCGATCCTAAAGCTTCGAGGTGTAGCGGAGCCAAGTCGTGAACAAAATGGCAAGTCTTGTATTCAAATTTCAAGTTCCAAGCTAAGGGAATCGGTCAAACAAAATTTGTTTTTTAAACTATTCAGAATCGGGTTATATTTTAGAGTCAATTATATTTTCGTTATCAAAATTTATATCGAATTTCAAAATATTGACTGCAGTTTGAAATTTACAAATTGATTATCAAAATTTTTATTAAATTTTAAAAGAATTGCTACACTTTGAAATTTAAAAATCGGTTGACATAACTTATTCCGAATTTCAAAAGGATGGTTGTATTTTATTTATTTAAAAAAATTTAAAAAGAAAATTTTTGTTGATACTTTAAGGAATAAACACATAATCATTTTTCGAAAGTAAAAAAGATATCTAGTTTTGATTAAAGCTCAAGTCAAGGGTAAATGGGTAATGTTATATTTCGAATCGAGGAAATTAAACTCAATTCGGTAAGCACGTTCAAATTCGATTATAAAACTTTTCCGAGTTCTAATTGGTACAAACTATTTAGACTTGATGACCTTTTTGTTTTTTTACTTCGGATGAATTTTTATGTGCTCGTGTGGAGTCGATATTTTTTTTAATTGTTAACTTAATAAAAAATTTCAACAATGCTTTTATTTTTATTTTTTAAATTATTTGTTAAATTATTAAAGTACGGTCACCTTTTGAAATTCAGGATAAAGCATGGCCACTTTGTAAATATGAAAATATAGCAATTTTTTTTAAATTCAATAAAAAAATTGGCCACTAGTTTATAATTTTTAAATTTGAGCCATCATTTTAATATTCGACGTAAACTTTGGCTATTAAAATGCAACCCACTCTATATTTTATAGTGGAGGTGTCTTTGTTTTCCGTGGGTGTTGTGGATTAAAAAACGTACTTTTATATTAATTGCTAGGATTAATGAGCTTTCGAGCTTTAATGGCTGCACTTGTGTTTCGAGACTAAATCGGTCCTCACAAGATGCATACGTATCTCAAATCGTTATCGAGAATCAAGCCAAAGACGTAGTTCTTGGTGTTGCCCTCGGGGCTATGGCGGCAGGGGCACACCAAGGACGTAGTGACTTGTATGTCCTTATTCGAGGATGAAGTCTAAAACGTAGTTCTAGGGGTGCCTTTGTGGCTTGTTGCGCCTTCGAGGCGTTGTGACGTATGGAGTTGTGCCCAAAACGTAGTAGATGACGTATGGAGCTGTATCCAAAACGTAGTTCTGATTGTAGGATCAGGGTCCTTATATAGGCGTCTGGAGCCTAGTATTTATGGTATATTTAGGAGTCTTAGCGAATAAGTCTCCTTTTTGATATTGGATAAACATTGTATTTCTTGCTGGAGAATTCGTTTCCTTGTTGATAAAGGCTATGACTCATTAATTGCCTTTAATTGGGATTCTGGATCCTTCTTTGATGAATTTACCATATTTTGGACTCTTTTTATGAGCTGTATATTTTCCCTATTCATTAATTACGAAATTAATGAATAATTAGGGTGTCGGGCCTTAAATATCGGCCTTTCCATTGACTTGTCAATTATATTTCTATAATTACTTTTCTGACCATATCATTTGCCCCCCAACTTCTGGGAAAATCTCCTTGGGGTTTTCGTAGAAGTTATAACGTGTTTTTCCTCAAAATTTTCCATTTTTAAGGGCATTTTCGACCTCAAATTAGGTCATTTCCGACCTCCTTTTTGACCAGGAAATAAGTCATTTTCGACCTCAAATTCGACCAGGAAACTGGTCATTTTTGACCTGAAATTCGATCTGGATTTCGACCTCGACTGGAGTGAGGTCGAAGGTTTCGACCTCGATTTTTAAGTATTTTTCGACCTCGAGACTTCGACCTCGATCCAGCCTTTTTTCGACCTTGATTGGTCCCAGGTCGATGGTTTCGACCTCGATCCCAATCATTTTCGACCTCGGTCATTCGACCTTGATTCCTTATACTTTCGACCTCGATTTACAGGTCATTTTCGACCTGGGTCATTCGACCTCGATTCCTCATACTTTCACCCTCATTTTGCAGGTCATTTTCGACCTGGGTCATTCGACCTCGTTCCAGCCTTTTTCGACCATGATTTCTAGGTCAATATCGACCTCGATCTCTAGGTCGTTTTCGACCTCATTTGGCGTGAGGTCGAACGCTTAGACCTCGTTTTCTAGGTCATATTCGACCTCATTCTTTCGACCTTGAATCCTTCTGTTTTCGACCTCACTTGGGTGTGAGGTCGAGGGGTTCGAGCTCGATTTATAGTGTATTTTCGATCTCAATCAATCGACTTCGATCTAGGGTCTTTTTGACCTCGAATTTTCAATTTTTTGACTGGATTTTTGGTGCGAAGTCGATGGAAACGACCTCAATTCCTCGTATATTTTCGACTTCGAGCCTTCGATGTCGTTCTAAGGTTTTTTCGACCTCAATTTCATTATTTTTCGACTTTATTTGGGAGCGAGGTCGTTGGAATCGACCTCGTTTTCCCATATGTTTTCGACCGCGGTCGTACGATTTCGATTTAATGTCTTTTCGACCTTAAATCTTTGATTTTGCCTTGGCTATATTTCAAATTTCATTCTTTTCTTGGGCCTTAACTAGCCCAATTTTTAATTGGGCTTAAATTATTCCAGCCTTGGGCCTTATTGGGCCTTTATTGTTTGGGCTTCGAATTTGCCTGAGACCCAAATTATTTGGGTTTTAATCTCTATAATCCATAAATGGATTTGTGGGCCTTAACTGGCTATAGACGGTTGCCTTTTCTTAACCGGTTGGGTTTCCAGTCACTAGGCGATTCCTGGCGAGATTTTCTGTTGAATCTCATCGTTTTCTGGGTTTCTTACTTGAAGTTTTGAAGAATTCTTTGAAGATTCTGGGTTTAAAATGGCTGATCGCGCTTCCCAATGTCTATGATAATGCACTAGGATTTCATAGAAGTTATACCGGTCTTTTTCGAGACTTGGGGTCTTTTTATCCCTTACCTGGGACTTACTACCCTTTTTTGAGGATTTTAATATACACTAGTGTTTCACGAGTATCGTCTTGGTGTAAAGTGTGGAGCGACCTACACATTTACGATGATTTTGCCTTATTCGAAGCTAACTTGACATTTGCATAAGCCTTTTATGTCTTATACCGTCTTGTTTTGGCTTCAAGCCTTTCATTGAGCATATCGAATGATGGGGTTTGGACTGAATGTCTTAGGTTTCTGGGGTTTCAACCCTTCATTTGCTTTCTAGGAAGCTCATGATTTCATCGAACCTTATTTCTATTTGTCCTAGTAGTGAGTCCAATCAGGACACACTTTAAACATAATAGACTTTCAAATTTGAGGCATGCCAAGTCCTTGGCACCTCATGCCCTTCGAGGGTTTCTAGCTTGTACGAGCCTCGACCAAATACGTTCTTGACGCGATATGGTCCTTCCCAATTTGGGGCCAGCTTGCCCTTTTGTCCAACTCCGGATGCCTCAATCTTTCGAAGAACCAAGTCTCCTTGTCGAAAGAACCTTTCTTTAACCCTTAGGTTGTAATAGAAAGATGCTCGTTTCTGATGCTGAACTATCTTGGCATTTGCCTCATCTCTAACTTCATCAATCAAATCTAAGGCCAGCCTCAAGCCTTCCTCATTTGTTTCTGGCTCATAAGCCTCAACTCTTGGAGATGTGTGAGTAATCTCCACTGGAACCACTGCCTCTGCCCCATATGCCAACAGGAAGGGGGTAGCTCCAGTGGTGACTTTACAAGTAGTACGATATGCCCATAGTATGGGGAGCAATTCGTCTACCCAAGTGTTTCTGGAGCGTTCAACTCTTTTCTTTAGTCCATCTAGGATAATTCGATTTGCAACCTCAGTTTGCCCATTTGCTTGAGGATGGGCAACAGAAGTGAAGCGCAACTTGATATCGTTCTCATCACAATATTTCTTGAACTCATCATTGTTAAACTGAGTTCCATTGTCCGTAACCAGGACTCGTGGAATTCCATACCTGCATATCACATTTTCCCAGAAGAAATGCATCACTTGCTTGGTGGTTATCTTGGCTAATGGTTTAGCCTCAATCCACTTGGTGAAGTAGTCGATTGCTACTATCAAGAACTTTCTTTGAGCACTTGCCATTGGAAATGGCCCAAGTATATCCATTCCCCACATGGCAAAGGGGATTGGTGAGTTTATGGATGTCAACATCTCTGGTGGTTGCCTAACCACTGGTGCATGTTTCTGGCACCATTCACATTTCTTTACATAGCTTTTAGCATCAGCAAGTATGCTTGGCCAATAGAAACCTAGACGGGTGACTTTATGAGCAAGGGCTCTGCCCCCCAAGTGTTGCCCACAAATTCCTTCATGTACTTCCTTCAGGGCCAATTCTGCCTCTTGAGGTCTTAAACATTTCAGATATGGAATGATGAAGGACTTCTTATATAGGATTCCCTCAATCAGGGTATACCTTAGTGCTCTGACGTATAGCTTTCGTGCTTCTGAAGTGTCGTTGGGTAACCACCCGGTTTCCAGATGAGCCTTGATGGGATCTATCCAACAACTAGCAACATCAATGGGTGCTACCAACTTTCCGTTGATGATTGGGGTCCTCAGGACTTGGAAGTATACACTCCCTGCATAGTTTTCAATTTTGGAAGAAGCAAATTTAGACAAGGCATCAGCCTTCATGTTTTCTTCCCTTGGAATGTGCTCTACATAGCATTCGTCGAACTGAGTCATGATGGCCTTGACAAGTTTCAAGTACTTGGACATGACTTCATCTCTGGCCTCAAATTCCCCATTTACTTGGGAAACCACTAGCCTCGAATCTCCACATACTTTCAGAGTTTTGACCCTCAAGGCTCCAGCCAGCCCTAAACCAGCTATCAGAGCTTCATATTCAGCTTCGTTGTTTGTCGTTGGGAAGTCCAGTTTTAGTGCGTACTCTATGAGGAATCCATCAGGACTTTGTAGCACTAAACCGGCTCCACTTGATTTTGTTTTTGATGCTCCATCAAAAAGAGCACCCAACATTCTTTGGAGATTATGTCTTCAGTTTCCTTGTCTTCCATTGTTACTTCCTGCACCCCGACTTCTTGGTTGTCAATGGTACATTCAACCATGAAGTCAGCGAGTGCTTGAGCTTTTATGGCCGTTCGAGACTTATACTTGATGTCGAATTCACCCAATTCAATGGCCCATTTGATCAATCTTCCACTAACTTGAGGGCTATGAAAGATGTTTCTTAGAGGTTGATCAGTCAAGACCTCTATCTTGTGAGCCTGGAAGTACGGGCGTAGCTTTCTTGAGGCCATTATCAAGGCCAAGGCAAACTTCTCAATCGTTGAGTAGTTTATTTCTACCCCATGTAGAATCTTACTCACATAGTAGACGGGCTTCTGCACTTTCGATTCTTCTTTTATCAAAACAGCTCCCAGGGCAGTGTTGGATACTGCCAAGTATAGATAAAGAACCTCCCCTGGTTTTGGTTTGGCCAATAGTGGTGGCTCAACCATGTATTTCTTCAGGGCCTCAAAGGCCTCTTGGCTTTCAGTTGTCCATTCAAAAAATTTCACTTTCTTGAGTGCTTTAAAGAAGGGTAAACACTTCTCTCCTGACTTGGAGATGAATCTTCCCAATGCTGCCACTCTTCTCGTTAATTTCTGGACATCTTTGACAGTCCGTGGTGGCTCCATGTCTAGAATTGCTTTGATTTTGTCGGGATTGGCCTCGATTCCTCTCTTGGAAACCATCAGGCCTAAAAACTTTCCCGAGCCTACACCAAAGGCACACTTAGTTGGATTCAACATCATCTTGTGGTGCCTTAGCACTTCAAATGCCTCTCGGAGGTGCTTAATGTGATCGGCCTTATCGAGGCTCTTGACTAACATGTCATCTACGTAGACCTCCATGGTTTTCCCAATTAGGTGTCCAAAAATTTTGTTCACCAATCTTTGGTATGTTGCCCCTGCATTCTTAAGTCCAAATGCCATGACTAAGAAGCAGAAAACACCAAAGTCAGTGATGAATGATACTTTTGCGATGTCATCCTCATGCATCTTGATTTGATTGTATCCACTGAAGCCATCCATGAAGCTAAGCATCGCGTGTCCAGCTGTAGCATCTATTAGTGCATCAATCCTTGGTACGGGAAAACAATCCTTAGGACATGCATCATTCAAGTCAGTGAAGTCGACGCACATCCTCCATTTTCCGTTAGCCTTTTTGACCATCACGGGGTTAGCCAACCACTCAGGGAATTGGATTTCCTCAATGAACCCAGCTTCCAAAAGTTTATTAACTTCCTGTTTAATGGCTTCAAGCCTCTCTGGAGCAAAATTCCTCTTTTTCTGTTTCACCGTCTTCCTTTCAGGATCCACATTCAGTTTGTGAGTTATCGATTGGGGATCAATCCCTGGCATGTTGGCCGCTATCCAAGCAAAAACGTCATTTTTTTCTTGAAGAAAAGACGTGAGTTTGCTCTTCAATGGTTCGGGCAGTAATGCCCCAATATAAGTCACCTTCTCTGGTTCTCCTGGGACTAGGGGAATTGGGACCAAGTCCTCAGCTGGTTTCCCCCTTCTGTCCTCGTTGTCGCTGACATTCATGTCTTCAATTGGGAGAACTTGCCCCCCAGTTCCATCAGGCCTTAACGCGGCTACATAACAACTTCTAGCCATCTTTTGGTCTCCTCGTTCTTCACCAATCCCATTCCTCGTTGGGAACTTGATTTTTAGATGATAAGATGAGGCAACAGCCTTGAACGCATGAAGACCAGTCCTTCCCAGGATTGCATTGTAGGTTGAAGTCGCTTTTATAACTATGAAGTTCAACATCTGAGTAGACGTATTCATCCCTTACCCCATGGTCATTGGGAGTTGGATAGTGCCTTCCACTTTTGATTCCACCCCGTTGAATCCGTATATAGGCATATTTGAGGGTGTTAGCTGAGAATCAGTGTAACCCATCTTGATAAAAGCATCGTGGAACAAGATATTCACTGAAGCTCCATTGTCGACCAGGACTCTCTTTGTTTCGGAGTTACCTATCACAGGTACTATGACAAGAGGATCATCATGGGGTAAATTTACCCCTTCCAAGTCTGAATCGTCAAAACCTATTGACACTTCTGTTCTGGCACGCTTCGGTGCTTCTCCAACCACAGTCATTACCTCTCGGGCATAAGCCTTTCTTGAGTTTCGGGAGGACCCAGCAGCGGTTGGTCCTCCGAATATCATGTTGATAACTGGCCCTCGGGGCTTAGGGTTACGATCTTGGTTGTTGTCCCTTCTGTCGTAATCCTTCCTTTCATAGTTTCCTCTTTGACTCCCTTGATTTCCATCCTTGGTGAATTTGCTGAGTTTTCCTCTTCGTATCAGGAACTCAATCTCATCTTTCAATTGCCTACAATCATCGGTGTCATGACCGACTTCTTTGTGGAACCGACAAAACTGATTTTGGTTCCGTTTGGACAAATCATCCCTCATTGGCTTTGGTCATTTGATATCTTCTTCCTTGGCTATCTCCATCAGAATTTGACTCCTGGGAGTATTCAATCTTGCATATTCTGTGAATTTTGGCCCAAAATTGTTTCTCTTGGGGGGAGAATCGGAGTTCTTTGACGTTCTGGGGAACTTTTCCTTGACGTCGTATTCCTGAGTTTCTTTTCTTTTCTTTGAGTTTACACTACCTCCAGCAGTGGGTTCATACTTTCTCATGCTTTCTTCAGCCTTGATATACTTTCCGGCTCTATCTTGGAGCTTCAGCATGCTCTCGGGTGGATGTTTAGCTAACGACCTTTTGAAGTGGTCATCAGTAGTTCCTTGTTGCAGGGCTATCATATCCACTCTGTCCTCTAAGTCTGGGACTTTCAAAGCTTCTCGAGTGAATCGATTGATGTAGTCCCTTAAGGCTTCATTATTTCCTTGCTGGATTGCCATGAGGGATGCAGAGCTTTTCTCGTGCACTCTCCCACTTACGAATTGGTTGATAAACGCCTTGCTCAATTCCTTGAAAGACCCAATAGAATTGGGAGGCAAGCGGCTATACCAACGTTGTGCCATGCCTGTCAAGGTTTGGGGAAACGCCCTACACTTGACCGCATCGTTGGTCGGCTGCAACAGCAGTGCGTTGGAGAAGGTTCTCACATGGTTAGCGGGATCTCCCGTTCCATCATAAGCCTTGATCGTCGGCATCTTGAATTTTCTAGAGATGTTGGCTTTCATGATGTCTTGAGTGAAGGGTGGTGTTGGATCATCAGGATCTCCTAGGGGCAACAAATCAGTAGGATCACCCCTTGGGGCCTCAGCCCTACTGCTTCTCCTTGGTGTTGGGTCGAGGTTGATCATCAGGACTCTTCCTTGATTTTGTGTCCTTGTGGCATCCTCTTCTGCCAATAAATTTTTGAGCCTTGCAGCCTCGGCTTCAAGGGACGCAAGTTTTTCCTTAGTAGTTTCTCGATTGGTTTGGGAGGAACGTCTCCTTCTTGGGGCAACATCCCTCTCATCTCATGTTGAGTAATTCTCATCCTCGGTGTAGGGACCTGAGTAGTCTTGAAAAGGGGTTCGCTGATTTTGGGGTCCCAGACCTTGAATATATGGGGGCACATAGGCCTCGTGATAGATGGGGTTGACACCACTACTGCCCATCATGGATCGAGGGGGCATGCCATAGCTTGGCATCCCCAAAGTCTGATTCGCGTATTGAGGGAGATCAGTAGTATGGAGTTGAAGGCTCCTTGGTGCACTCATGAGCAGCGGGGAGGTCGTGATTGGTTGCTGGTGGACGGTCTCTTGTGGATTAGATCCATGAATGACCATCTGCAGGGGATTCGTCCCTTCAACCGAAATCGGGATTTCCGGTCCTTGAGTGTTGGTGGGGATATTCGTCCCTTGAGTGCCAGTAGTCGGCGGTGGTTGATTTCCGTGAGTATCAGCCTCAGAGGTGATAGGGCGATCTTCAGGAGTTTGAGTATCCCGAGCTGTTCTTCGTGTGTTTGCCATAGTTGATGTTGTCTTCCCACAGACGGCGCCAAATGTTGTGGATTAAAAAATGTACTTTTATATTAATTGCTAGGATTAATGAGCTTTCGAGCTTTAATGGCTGCACTTGTGTTTCGAGACTAAATCGGTCCTCACAAGATGCCTACGTATCTCAAATCGTTATCGAGAATCAAGCCAAAGACGTAGTTCTTGGTGTTGCCCTCGGGGCTATGGCGGCAGGGGCACACCAAGGACGTAGTGACTTGTATGTCCTTATTCGAGGATGAAGTCTAAAACGTAGTTCTAGGGGTGCCTTTGTGGCTTGTTGCGCCTTCGAGGCGTTGTGACGTATGGAGCTGTGCCCAAAACGTAGTAGATGACGTATGGAGCTGTATCCAAAACGTAGTTCTGATTGTAGGATCAGGGTCCTTATATAGACGTCTGGAGCCTAGTATTTATGGTATGTTTAGGAGTCTTAGCGAATAAGTCTCCTTTTTGATATTGGATAAACATTGTATTTCTTGCTGGAGAATTCGTTTCCTTGTTGATAAAGGCTATGACTCATTAATTGCCTTTAATTGGGATTCTGGATCCTTCTTTGATGAATTTACCATATTTTGGACTCTTTTTATGAGCTGTATATTTTCCCTATTCATTAATTACGAAATTAATGAATAATTAGGGTGTCGGGCCTTAAATATCGGCCTTTCCATTGACTTGTCAATTATATTTCTATAATTACTTTTCTGACCATATCAGTGGGTGTGGTGGATGAATTTTATGTAGTATAAAACGTTCTGATAGTTTGATTGTTGAATTAGTAATTTTATATGTAAATTTTAATTTAATTTAATTTTTTAAAAGATTACTAATCACAAAATCTTGGTACCTATCATATATTTTATCGTTAAATGATTCTCCATAGTCTCGAAATGTATTTAATTTTTTTTACTTTTTAACCTATAAACTATATTTTTTTAAAGTGTTTGGTCATAAATTTTTGTAAGGTCCTAATTTTTTATGATAATCAATTGCTGGAATCATTTGTCCGTGAAAACTTATCTCGGATAAGTTTCACATTGAAAATTGATGTGACAACATGAGGCTACGTCTCTGCGATTTTTTTTTCAATTTTAAGGTTCTTCTTATCCGTAAAAATTGATTTGACAACAATCGCTTATCGTGGATAAATGCCTATTTTTTATAATAAAACTGTACCCAAAAATTTTATACAATTGTTTTCTCTTGTATCTCCTAGAAGTTGGCAGATATATAATTACCGGCTAAACAAAAAAAATTGAAGATAATAAATTAACCATCTTATCTTAAATAATACGTTACATAGTTTGTTTATTTAGATTAGAACTAGCTTTATAATCTGTGCGATGCACGAGTATGATCTAAATTCACATTTTGCCGAACTTCTTACATGTTTAAGAAATGAACTACTTGTCATTTTAAATTAATTTTTTTCCAATTTTTAATAGAACCTACCCTTGTTCATACAAAATGTAAAAATTTTGAAATTTTGAATTTTGCAGTAGTCGTGATTGAATATGGACGTTCATTAGTTTGGAAGAGATAGTTAATGGATTAAGAAGAAAGTGAGTTGATTTGCATCGGTTGCCTTAATTTTATATGTTGTGTCTGTAATATACACGCTAACAGCTGTCTCTCATTAATTTCATCAAATGCGTGAGAGTCACTCACTTGCACAGTTCAGAGTGTATGTTTTTTGGTTTGGGCGTATATAAGGTGTAACGAAAACTAAAAGTCCGACATGATCGATAATATATACACACGCACATGTATGTATTGACATATTAATTTTGAAATATTATTAAGTAAATTTTTGAATACCAAATTTATCTAGGCCATCTGCCATGCACTAAGATATCTGAAATGTCTCTTTCTTTTCACACAATAACATATTACTCCGGTCCTCAGCTTCATTTAGCTAATTGAAAAACAAAAAATGTAAGAATTTTGAAGTTTTAAATTTTGTAGTAGTCGTGATTGAATATGGACGTTCATTAGTTTGGGAACGATAGTTAATGGATTAAAAAGAAAGTGAATTGATTTGCATCAGTTGCCTTAATTTTATATGTTGTGTCTGTAATATAAACGCTAGCAACTGTCTTTCATTAATTCCATCAAATGCGTGAGAGTCAGCCACATGCACTGTTCAGAGTGTATGCTTTTTGGTTTTGGCATTTATAAGGTGTAACGAAAACTAAAAGTCCGACATGATAGATAATTTTTTAATATTTCAGGTTTAACGATACAGTTTAATACACACATGTATGTATTGACATATTAGTTTTGAAATATTATTAAGTAAATTTTTGAATACCAAATTTATCTAGGTCATCCGCCATGCACTAAGATATCTGAAATATCTCTTTCTTTTCACACAATAACATATTACTCCTTTCGACATCAATTGATCAAAGTTGAACTCCGGTCCTCAGTTTCATTTAGCTAATTGAAAAACAAAAAATGTAAGAATTTTAAAATTTTGAATTTTGCAGGAGTCGTGATTGAATATGGACGTTCATTAGTTTGGAAGAGATAGTTAATGAATTAAGAAGAAAGTGAGTTGATTTGCATTAGTTGTCTTAATTTTATATGTTGTGTCTGTAATATACACGCTAGCAATTATCTCTCATTAATTCCATCAAATGTGCGAGAGTCGGTCACCCGTACTGTTCAGAGTGTATGCTTTTTGGTTTTGGCATAAATAAGGTGTGACGAAAACTAAAAATCCGACATGATCGATAATTTTTTAATATTTCGGGTTTAACGATACAGTTTAATATACACACACACACACACACATGTATGTATTAACATATTAATTTTGAAATATTATTAAGTAAATTTTTGAATACCAAATTTATCTAGGTCATCCGTCATGCACTAAGATATCTGAAATGTCTCTTTCTTTTCACACAATAACATATTCTCCTTTAAGCATCAATTTTCTTTTCACACAATAACATATTACTCCTTTCAGTATCAATTGATCAAAGTTGCACTTCGGTCCTCAGTTTCATTTAGTTAATTGAAAAATATGTTAATTTTAGTAACCAAAAGCACAAATATATTATGAATTCACAAATTTTATTAAATTTAATGAATGTTTTTAGTGTGATAAATGAGTTATTCGAATGTTGACAAAAGTATGTGTTGTCATTAGTTAATTTGTTTAAGTGTTATAATTTAAGTAAATATTCATTTTATCTGTTTATGTGCAAATTTAAAACCCTTTTCGTTATAAATGTAATGTTAAAAGTTGAATAGACGATATTAATTATCTAATCATTTAAGTATTTGTAGAAATATAATTATAAATTATTGTATTTAATATTAATGGATAATAAATATATAGATATTAATGACGATTAAATTAGATGTAATTAATATATGCGTTAATTACAGAATTATTATTATATAATAAGTAAGGGTAGTTTAGTAAACTGAGACCGAATAACTGGGGGCATAATCGTAAATTCACTCTGATTTTTTTGTCTCACACAACCCCTAGTTGCTCTATTATATCTATACTATACTATATTATTAAAGCCGAAACATTGAAAGTTTTGGTTTTCGGTTTTTGGTTAGTTTTTGGTTTTCGGTACTTTTTCTAATTAATAAATTAATAATATAATCAAAATTCGGGAAAGTTTTATTCTACATTAATATTTCACTATATTTTACTACATAAAAATCAAATACCTTTTATATTACCTTTTTACATAACTAGATGATTGCCTTTTATAATTAAAATATATATTTTTAACAAAATCTACTTCTTTTCCAAAAATATCATTACAATTATCTTTAAATTAAAACATATTACCTTTTATATTTGTTATTACTAAAATCTATGTTTTCCAAGAATATGAGGTGCAATCCTTACTTATTTATTTTAAAACCTATTTTAGTACTCTATTTAATAAATAATAAAATAATATAAAAATAGTAACTAGCTGATTGCCTTTTATAATTAAAAAAAAATCTAACAAAATCTACTCCTTTTCCAAAACTATCACGACAATTACCTTTAAATTAAAACATAATATCTTTTATATTTTGTTATCACTAAAATCTCTATTTTCCAAAAATATGAGGTGCGATCTTTACTTATTTATTTTAAAATCTATTTTAATACTCTATTTAATAAATAATAAAATAATATAAAAATAGTAACTAGTTGATTGCCTTTTATAATTAAAACATTTTTTTTTATAACAAAATCAACTTCTTTTCTAAAAATATCACGGACAATTACATTTAAATTAAAACATATTACCTTTTATATTTGTTATCACTAAAATCTCTATTTTCCAAAAATATCTAGTGCAACCCTTACTTATATATTTTAAATTTTATTTTAATACGTTTAATTGTTTTAAAAAACTTACCTATTTTAACAAGTGAACGTATTTTCTTAACAAATACAATTAATATAATTAAAACACTTCAAAAAATATCACGGGTAATTACTTTTTTTAATTAAAACATGTTAGATTTTTTATCTGTCCTTATTATTAATATTATTTTATTATAAAATAATATTAATAATATCTCATTTATCTTGCTCTGCCCCATCTGTATTTTTTAATATATTTTTTATGTTCCAATTAATATTTAAGTTTCTCATTTTATAATTTATCATATTAATTTTTACTTTAATTTTAATATTTTTTGTTCACATTAATTTTTTTAATTTATTATTTTTAAGGCTCTTGCCTTGCACGAGTTATATGCTAGTATATAATAGATAATTTTTTTTGCCACAAAAGAAAGAGACTTTTATAACTTCAAATCATTACATAATACGGAAAGAAATTCCGGATGGATATTTTCCTTCCTCCATTTACGATCAGCTATTGAAGAACTATAACTCGCTAGATAGTGAGCTACGCTATTCGCGGATCATTTCACAAATCTTAACATCACATTTTGATCTTGCAAACCTATTAGAAGTTGCCTACACTCGTCTACCAATCTACCCAAATAAGATAATGTAGTATACGAGCTGCGAATCCATTGGACTAACGCTAGGCAATCTGTTTCCACGACTGCATCATGATGCTGCCCCTGCTTCACCCAACTAAGTGCCTCTCGGATCCCCATAGCTTCAGCGATTTCTGGACTGACCACTCCTTGACAACATTTAGACGATGCTTCAATCAGATTACCATGATGATCACGAACAACCTGAGCATGGCTGTATCTGTTTAAGTGACTAAAAAGTGTTGCGTCAGTATTGACCTTAACTCTGTTACACATTGGAGCTTGGCAACTTTCTCGACCATCTTCAGGAAACGTATAACCTAAAGAATTATCGAAGGTTTTATCTTGGACAAATTGCCACTGGTTAAGGACAGACAATGCCGACTGGACCACTTCTGAGGCTATTAAACATTTTTGATTCCATACTAGATCGTTTCGATTCTTCCACAACATCCAACATATCATTACTGAAACTAGAGCTGATTTCTTACTGGTTTGATTAAAAACCGACTGAAGCCAGTCACCAAAGGAATGAAAAACACCCGTGATTGTGGGAAGAGCTGCTGATGTCCAACAATTTTCTGCAAATGAGCACAGAACTAATGAATGCAAGATAGACTCACTAGCTTCGTTACAAACCGGACAAACAACGTTGACAGGTACTTGTCTCACACGAAGTAAATCTTTAGTTGGTAGACAATTAGTCACGGACCTCCAGAGAAAATTTTTAACCTTCGGTGGAATCTTTAAATTCCATAGCTTCCTCCAAAAACCCGAGTTGTCTTCCTGATTCCCTCTCTTAGCAGCCTGCAATGACAAGTAAGCACTTTTAACTGAATAAACCCCTAACTTCTCGTGCTTCCAATACCAGTTATCCTTAATCTCATCTCCCAATGGAATAGATAGGATAAGATTCATATCTCTATCTGCAAAGTTATCTCGAATCAAGTCTGTGTCCCATTGCCTAGCTCCTGTAATCATGAGTGAAGAGACTTTCTGATGCATTATAGTTTCAGAATCAGAATGAACATAAGGATCATGAACATCTGGCAGCCAAGGAACATCCTTTATAAATAGAGACTGGCCTCCTCCCACACGACAAGAGACTCCTTGCTTGATCAAATTTTGAGACTCTAACACGCTCCTCCAAATATAACTTGGATTGTTTCCAAGTTTTGATGTTAAGAATGACTCAGATGGATAATACCGTGATTTAAAAACTCTTGCAACAAGTTTATCAGGGTGGACTAATAAACGCCACGCTTGTTTTCCAAGCAATGCAACGTTAAAGTCCCAAACACTGCGAAAACCCATGCCACCTTCGCTTTTTCTTGAACTTAACCTTTTCCATGACATCCAATGTATAGATTTTTCTTTTGATGGATTTGTGTTCCACCAGAACTTGCACATGGCTCGCTCTAGATCTTTGCAAATATCAAGAGGAAGAAGGAACACACTCATAGTGTAATTAGGGAGGGTTTGTGCAACAGATTTGATTAAGATTTCCTTACCTCCTTTAGAAAGTTTCTTCTTGTCCCAACCTTGTAATCTCTCTTGCATCCTCTCTTTGATATAACCAAATGCTACTGTTTTCTTCCTGTGCAAAAAACTGGGTAGGCCCAGATACATACAATTATCCGTTGCTTCCATAAATCCTAGCTGTTGACAGAGATCTTCCTTCAAAGTATTGCTGACATTTCTACTAAATATGGCAGATGATTTATCAACATTAATCTGCTGTCCGGAGGCTGTTTCAAAAACTCGAAGCATTATTTGCACATAATCTGCAGAATTCACATTTGCTTTGCAAAAGATGTAACAATCATCCGCAAAAAACATGTGCGAAATGGGAGGAGCTGTACGAGCTACTTTAATCCCCTGCAACAGATTTCTTCTTTCATAACTGTGAATAAGAGAGGTGAGGCCTTCAATGCATATCAAAAATAAATATGAAGAGAGGGGGTCTCCCTGCTTGATACCTCGTGAAGGAACAATAGACCCAAACACCTTACCAGCATGAACTACTTGATAATTAACAGAAGAAATGCAGGCCATATACATGTCCACAACCCTTTGATCAAAACCCAGCTTTGTTAGCATTGCTGCTAAAAAACCCCACTCGACGCGGTCGTAAGCTTTACTCATATCAACTTTTAAAGCCATCCATCCTTGCTTACCTTTAGACTTTCTTTTCATAAAATGCATTAGCTCGTGAGCAATCATTATATTATCAGAAATTAACCTTCCAGGTATGAATGCACTCTGAGTGTCAGAAATAAGGGTGTCAATAATGACTTTGAGCCGATTTGCCAGAACTTTGGAGATGACCTTGTACATTACGTTGCAAAGAGAAATCGGCCTAAGCTCTGTCATGAACTGTGGATTTCTTTTCTTGGGAATTAAAGCAATGTTGGTGTCAACGAGCTCCTTCTCCACAATACCACTGTCAAAAAACTGCTTAACCACATTTACTACATCTGTACTCAGAATTTTCCAAAACTTCTGATAAAAGCCCGGGGTCATACCGTCCGGCCCTGGGCTCTTGTCTGGATGCATGTGAAATAACGCCTTCTTAACCTCTACCTCTGAGACAGGACTTAAAAGCATAACATTCTGAGCAGCACTCACCTTACTATCAATACACTGAATTACTTCACTCCATTCTGTGTTAGAAGCCTTAAATAAATTTGAGAAATATCCAGTTATAACATCCTCCAAACCATTATTCCAATCTACCTCCTGGCCTTCACTGTTTTTAAGACTTCTGATATGATTAAGAGCTCGCCTGTTCTTCATTGAAGCATGGAAATATTTGTTGTTCTGGTCACCTTCTCTAAGCCACAACTGCTTTGACCTTTGACGCCAAAAAATTTCCTGTTGAGTATAAATCTCTGCCAACTTTTTCTGCTCCTCTTTCAAAGTTGCTATCGACTGATTATCCCGTCTGCCCTTTAAAAGCTTTATTAGTCTCTTGCATTGATGGATTCTATTCTTGAAACTACCTGTGATTTCTCGTCCCCAACTTGAGAGAATTTCTGAGCATTCTTCGAGCTTGTCATAAAAAGAACAATTCCCACCATTGCTCCAAACCTCTTCCACTATCTGATGGCACATAGGTTCTCCCAACCATGCATTTTCGAACCTGAATTTTTTAATTTGAACAACAATATTTGTCTTGTGCAATTCCAACAATATAGGACAGTGGTCTGAAGTCGATACCTCTAAATTTGTCAGCTTGGCATCTGGAAACATGTTCGTAAAACCAATGGATGCCAATGCCCTGTCCAACCTTACTTCGATCCAATTTCCTGTTCCAAATCCTCTCTCCCAGGTAAATGGATAACCAACCAACTCTAAATTTGTCAGGTTGTAATCTTCGATAACATCTCTGAAGCCCTGAATTAATCGTTGGGGATACGGTCGACCACCTTGTTTGTCTGCTTGGGACAGCACATTGTTCATGTCACCTATTAAACACCAGGGCAACATATTGTAGCTTGATAACAAACGAATCAAGTCCCATGTTTCTTCTCTTTTTCTTCTGTCAGGCTCCCCGTACAATCCAGTCAATCTGAACTCATCTCCATCTTTATTTTTCACGATGACGTCTATGTGATTTTTATTGTAGGATTTCAAAGTTACTTCATTCCGATGCCTCCATAATAGAGCAACTCCTCCGCTATGGCCCTGAGTTTCCACAACCATTCGTCCTTCAAAACCAATAGACTGTTGAAACTTCTCTACTGTCACTTGTCTACATAAAATTTCGCTTATAAAAACAAAGTCGGGTTTCTTCTGGAGAATAATCTCCTTAAGGAATTGAAAAGCCCATGGGGTCCCAAGCCCATGGCAATTCCATCATAGGATACTCATAATGATAGGCGAGCACCCCCATGAGTACTCGCCACATACACGTTTTTTGAACTGCTGTTATTGCCTTCTTTTTCGTTATTTTCTTCAGCTAGATACTCGTCATCAGATTCCATTATCACATCCTTATTTTGGCCCATATTGTTTTCAATATCCAGCCCATTATCTGTTCTCCTTTTCTTCGTTTCGATAATTGATGTCTCCCTTCTTTTTAGCTGGTCCGTAACTGATTGAGGATCTGTTGCGATATTGTTACCAAACTCCTTTCCCGCTTTTGACAGATAATCCTGAAAATTTGAATTCCCCCTAATCTCTCCTTTCCTAACCATGTCCACCTTTGTTGGAGGGTTTTGTGGATCTTGATTAGCATCGTCTTTCTCCCTGTGAACCCCATGCATCTCCATTGTTGAACTTGAACTGCTAGCTTCTACTCCACTACGTAACCATTTTGCGCCAATTGGTTTAATCTAGTTCCTGAACGGTGCTCGCATACAAGGGCCATATGGTTTAACAATGTCTCCCTCTGTAACTTCAAACAATTTACTACAGAACTTCTCCGAGTGACCAACAATACCACAAATAAAACAAAAAGTTGGTACGTTTTCGTACTTCAAATTTACCCAGAACCAGTCATCCCCTGTCATTTTAATCTTCATACGACGCTTTAACGGCAAACTGAGATTGATGGATACTCGAATTCTCATGTAATCCTTCCAAACACCATTAAAATTGCTAGAACAGCTAGCAACGAACTTACCAACGTAGTTTCCTATGCCTTTAAGAATTTTTTCAGACATAAAAACCAATCCTCAGATCGTACACTTGCACCCATAGATCCATATTGTTTAAATCGACGTTCCTTGGGTTTTCTCTATCGTTCAACCTAGCCATAACCAATGCACGTCTATTGAAAGACCACGGACTTCCATCCATTACCCTTTTGACGTCCAATTCATGATAAAACTGGAACAAGTAGAGGTTTAAATCTAACTCCTTCATGTAAACACCCATTCCAGATTTTCATAACGCAGACATGGTATGTTGCATCGCCATAAAATCCACTCTTCCTTCTGACACAAATCTACCAACCACGCACAGCTTAGGATCAAAACCTTGAGCCTGGAAATCATTAACAGCTCCTAGTGATTCCTCTATTTGAAGCCCACCTTCATCCTCATCTTCTAAAGAAACAACGTTCATGCCTTGTATTAGATCCATAACAATGATTGACGAAATGAAAAGAAATAAACAAGACTAACGATCTTGAGAAGACTTAAGACTTATGAAAGATCAAACCATGTCAGAGGACAAGACCATGTCAGAAGACAAGACTAATTTTCCTTATTTTATTGTATATAATAGATAATAGATGTTAAAATTTTAAACCATTTTAATAACTAAAGTTCATTCAATTTGGTTCACTGAAACAAGAATGGGATGTCCAACTTTGAATCTTAGGTAGAAGCCCACGAGAACTAGTTCGTTTTGTTATTCGGTTCAACTAAATACAGCCCATCAAATGGACTGTTCGTTTACTTCTTATATTTTTCTTTATTCATCAAAACATTACACCAATATGTTGACCCAATAATATACGTACATGAATTATATGTATAAATTAAGTATAGTTTACTTGAACTATTTTACCTCGAGACTATTCATAAGATTGTAGGTCATTGTTCTAGTGAGAAATAATAATAGCATATACAAACTTTATAAAAAAATTAACATTTAAAAATTGAATAATAACATTGATTTTAAATTTGATTCTACTGTAGAATCGTTTTGGATATATTTGATTCTGCTATAAAATCACTTTGGAGTATTTGACTAAATTTCAATTTATTTATTTTTAAAAAAAGTAGTTTAATTTCGTTTTTTGATTTAATAATTGAAATTTATAATCATATCTAATAAAAATATGTATTATGAATATTTATGTAATGGTTTTCTGTCAGACTCTATATAAGAAGTTCTCTCTTAAATGCCACCCAGTATTAATATACTTAAGAGTCTATTAAAATATATATGAATTCTTTGACTAGATGACATATATCATAAAATTTATATCGCTTTAATTTTAGTGAATATTCATTTATATTTATATAGGGTCTTTAAAGATTCCAATAAAATTTATTCATTAATGCATTTAGCGAGATTATTCATTTACTCCATTGTCCCAAGTTGGGACCGAAAAATATTATTCATTTGACGAGGTTATTCGTTTATCGAGGTTCTACTTTGATTGTTGAATTAGTAATTTTATATGTAAATTTTAATTTAATTTTGTAAAAGATTACCAATCACAAAATCTTGGTAGCTATCATATATTTTA
The DNA here is from genome assembly GCA_030848705.1 of Heracleum sosnowskyi. Lineage (NCBI taxonomy): Eukaryota > Viridiplantae > Streptophyta > Magnoliopsida > Apiales > Apiaceae > Heracleum > Heracleum sosnowskyi. Next base: position 148,971,497 of record CM061235.1, on the reverse strand, counting down.
TCGTTAAATGATTCTCCATCGTCTCGAAATTTATTTAATTTTTTTTACTTCTTAACTTATAAACTATATTTTTTAAAAGTGTTCGGTCATAAATTTTGCTAGGGTCCTAATTCTTCATGATAATCGATTGTTGGAATCATTTGTTCGCGAAAACTTATGGCGGATAAGTTTCACATTGAAAATTGATGTGATAGCATGAGGCTACGTCTTTCTATTCGCGAATTTTTTTTCTATTTTAAGATTCTTCTTATCCGCAAAAATTAATTTGGTAACAATCGCTTATCATGGATCGACGCCTATTTTTATAATACAACTGTACATAAATTTTATACAATTGTTTTCTCTTGTATCTCAGATATATAATTACCGGCTAAACAAAAAAGTTGAAGATAATAAAGTAACCATCTTATCATAAATAACTAGCATAAAAGCCCGTGCGAGGCACGGGCCGCTAGCTTAAATTGTGTTTATAAATTATTCTATGCATGATCATTATCGTTTCAAGTATATGATTGATATATATAGAGTTTTTCTTATTGATGGTATATGTAGCTATTGAGTGCTTACTTAAGTATGTTCAAGTTTTTAATTTAGAAATTAATACGAGTATTATGAATAGCTGTCATGTTAGTTTACAAGTTTTTTTTGCGGGATAGAATAGATACTGGGTGTTCTAGATGAGTTTTAGAATATTGCAATCCTAAATTTTCTTCCAATTCTTCAAGATGTTACATTCTGGAGAGTAGGTTTTATTACTGATTTTGATCAAAAGCCTTCGTAAATCTTCTAATACTCTACTTAGGTCTTGCACTTTCAGTTCTTAAAACTTTCTTTCTAACTCGTTCATATCTTTTCTTGCAATTTGTTGATTTTAAGCATTCTTTTCCTTTGTTTCGCTTCCTCTATCTTTCAGACTTTCAAAACATCAAATAATTCAGTGCCAAGTAATTAACCCAAATGCAAAAACTTGGGTAATCCACAAACTCACCCCCAAGTTCCCAAAAGATCATGATTTGTTGGTGCAATTTGTAGTAATACTTTGTGTTATAAACTGAACTAAAGTCCCAACTCTTCTCAATTTTGAGACTCGAGTGGTACAAACTCCCCCACTTAAACTCTTGACACCATCGTTAGATCTGAACGGATAGCTCATAGGTCCAAGATCGTACATCTCTAGCGATTGTGAGATAATATTGGCTAGTTTATGTCCCCACCTCTGGACCTCAGTCAATTATGAAATAATACCACCAGTCTTCGTGTCCCCACCTCCAGCAACTTCACGAATCAACCGCCGACCAATTGGCCCAAATGCAATAACGTGGGTAATCCACATACCCACCACAAGTCTCCAAAAGATCATGATTGTTGGTGCACTTAGTAGTTGTACTTTGTCTTAAAACTGTACTAAAGCCCCCACATTTCTCGATGTGAGACCCAGGTGTTACAATATGTTTTAATTTAATAATATTTCAATCTATTGTCAATATTAGTTCTTTATATATATATATATATATATATATATATATATATATATATATATATATATATATATATATATATTAAAATAATTTTCAAATACAATAATTTTTTTTATTTTACTACTAAAATTTTAAAACATAATTATGTTTAAATGACCTGGGTATGTCTAACTGATAATAATATTAACATTCGTGAAATATTATTTGCTATTATAACTTCAATTCTCATATTTTGTTGCATGAACTCGTGCGAGGCACGGTCATTTTCTAGTGATTAAAATAAAATTTTATTCTTTGTTGTTTAAATATTATATTTAGTTATATTTGTACATATTTTGTTCATCTCGTTTTAATATACTTACTTTAATTTATATAGATAATTTGATTGATCGGGGCCTATGATTTTAAATAACCCGGGGTGTATAATGTGATCGATCCAATCATAATATTTTTGTATGCTATATAATATCTTGTTTTCTAAAATTTGTTAATTGGACTATATATTTTTATTTATTTATTTTTTACACAATAGTATCACCAAGTATTTTTCCAACTCAAATTTATGTGTTTATATTGTCTAACCTTTTCAACATGACCATATAATTCGTTTAATTGTTTTTGTTGTACTATCTATTTATTTTTATTATCTCATATTTTAAATTGTTTTAATTCAAAACAAATAGTTTTCATATGTTATATATATGTATATATTAATACAATTCCAAATAACTAATTATTTTCTTCCATAAAATGACATTAAAATTCATGTGATAATAATTAAAAATGTATCATATACACAATGCATCCAATCTAATTATAAATCTACTCACTTTTATTATATCTATCTATTTATATTGTTTTATTAAACTGAAACATTGAAAGTTTTGTAGTCAGTCAGTACGGTACTCGTATTTTGGTATTTGCACTTTAGTTCTTTTGTTTTTACAACTTAACCTTAATTTATTAAAAACAACGATTTTGATCAAAATATAATGTAGTCGGTCAGTTAGAATGATACTCATATTTTGATATTTGCACTTTAATCCATTTACTTTTGCAACTTGACCTTGATTTATTAAAAATAACAATTTTAATTAAAAAATATTTTTTTAAATACTATTAAACACAAAATTCTTGAAACACAATTTAATCACGCTCAAACTCAAACACAAACACATACGTCAATTCAACATCGAGTTCAACAATCACATAAAACTATTTAAATTTAAGTTCATCTTCGTTAAAAAAAGTATAAATATAAAATAAATTATTAAAATACATATAAGATAACAAATTTAAAAGTCATCTTTGCATTGCACCGGCCCTATGCTTGTATACATAAGAAGAATATTCATAAATATCATGTATACATTTTATCGATATGTGCTATATAATAATGCTTATTGTAGAGATAGACATTCACCCCGTCCCGTCCCGCCCAACCCCAATCCATTCTCTGCCCCGTTTCAGGCGGAGAATTGAGAACTTTTCTGACGATCGGGAAAAAATATGTAAAAATTTCGGGGATCGGGATGAGGGTCAGGGATTAGTGTCTCCCCGCCACGCTTCCCGGTCCCCAATTTCTATATTTAACAAAAATATTATATATTTTCATGTATATTAAATAAATTATTGTGAATAAATAAGATTTGTATATATTCTTATAGTTTAAACTTTTAATCCATTTTTCTAATTCAAAGTTTTCACATGTAGAATACAATTAAATTACAATAATATTTATTTTACCTCTTATTTTAAATAAATATTAATTTGAATTATTATTTAAAATATTAAATTAAATTTAAAATATAAATTATATATCATGATTTATCAAACTAATTTTATTATAAAATTTTAAAGAGATTTTATAGAAATTAATAAGTATGATTTAATAATTTAAATATATTGTATAGTACAAGAAAAGTTAGACTCTTATATAAGAAAATAGAATATATTATAGTTAAAGTTACACAACCGAAATATTTATTCTAAACTAAAGGAAAGATAAAAATACACCACACTTAATAATGTTTTTGAAAATTAATATAAATTTTTTATAAGATTGGTAATATATAGTTTTGTATGATATTTTAATAATTAAAAAATAAATATTATAAATATCCTTTGTAAACATACTCTAAAAAAAGAATTAAAAAAATAAAATTTAATAAATATTATAAATCACCTTGATTTTTACTTAAAAGTTTAAATAATAATTAATATAGGATTAAGAATGATGTGAGGTTTATGTAATGTGATTTTTCACTCAAAATCAAAATGAGTCATGTAGCTCAATGGTAATAAGAATGATTTCCTTAAGGAAGGTCATGAGTTTGATTCTGCACAAAAACATTATTTACTTTTCTTTTTCTTTAGATAAGAGAGTAGTGGCATGCCATGTAATTCCAAAATATAAAAGGGTAAAATTGTAATTTCACAGGGGTTTTATTTGCTCATTTTACCTTTGTGTTCTCCTATTATATATAGAGGCTTGTGCTCATATGAGAACCTCATTAATTGTGAGAACTGAGATCTAATCTCAGCCACACATTTTTTATATCTAAATCAAATCCTAACCACATAATTAATATTTTAATTTTTATCTTTTTAATCTTTCATCTTTATCATCTAACCCCATTCTCTCACCACCCACCACCACCTGCCTCCACCACCGCCGAGCACGGGTTATTTTCTAATTTAAATAATACGACGAAGCTTGTAATTCTATAAATATAGTAGCAGTAGCAGGTGACTCCTACGAGCGTGGATCACCGTTCATGAAGTATATGTATTCCCCACACACAATAAAGACCTTCTTTCAAAGTCTTTTCTTTTAGAATAATTCTAAGTTTACAGAAACTGATACAGAATGAGGCGGCGGGATGAGGTGTACACCAACATTAATACATTGTCGGCCACTATACTCTACTTTTCCATTTGAAAATTCTGTTGTGGTGGCTGTGTGGTGATTACTGGTGGCTACGGTGGTGGTTACTGATTCAGGCGGTGGTGCGGTGGTGATTACTGATGACGACGGTGGTGATTAATGGTTGTTGTATTAAAAATGTGATGATTATGTGTTGAATTTTGGTAACGGTGGTGGTGATTATTGATTATGACGGTGGCCGGAGTTAGTGATGGCCGGAAGTTATGGTGGGAGATGGTTGAAATTTGAAGGAGATGATGGTGATTTTTTGTTTTCCGGTGGTGATTTTATTCTGAACTGTGGTGATTTTAGTTATGACGTTGGTGATTACTGCTGGTCGCCGGAGTTAGTGGTGGCCGGAAATGGAGGTTCCCGGTGGTCGGAGGTGGTGGATGGGTGGGGGTGATGGAATATTAAAATATTAATAAATTTAATGGGTGGTGGGAGATTAATATAAGATGTATTAATGAATGGCTAGGATTAGATCTCATATCTCACAATAGTGAAGGTTCTCACTGGAGCGCGACCCTATATATAGAAGAGATACGTTACATAGTTTGTTTATTTAGATTAAAATGTTAAAATTTTAAACCATTTTAATAACTAAAGTTCATTCAATTTGGTTCAGTGAAACAAGAATGGGATGTCCAACTTTGAATCTTAGGTAGAAGCCCACGAGAACTAGTTCGTTTTGTTCTTCGGTTCAACTAAATACAGCCCATCAAATGGACTGTTCGTTTACTTCTTATATTCTTCTTTATTCATCAAAAATTACACCAATATGTTGGCCCAAACATGTCAATTAAGAGCCCAAGCGGGATGAAATATCTTGATAGGCTTCAAAGCCCAGGTCTTTATATTTTCACGTCAACAAGACAACAACCTCGGTCCTCAAATGTCTAAGATAAAATAATTATTAATTATTATACTTGTCTAAAAGATAATTATTATATTTTGTATTTATGCTAAATATGAAAGCGATGACTAATGAGACTGAGTGATAAATTTGAATACGTATATGCACGCACCTTTTACGATAAGTACAAGCACAAAGAAATTTAGAAACGTTTTTCTTTTGTTTAAAATATGAGAAAGAAGAACACAAAATTCATGGAGTGTAACTCTACATGTGGTGAAAATTACGTGTAGGCTTGCAGACCTAGATCTCACAAAATTTTGTTATACTATCTTTTTTGTAGTTTTACATTTATTTTTGGAAAATTTGTTGTTCTTTTTGTAGATCAACAAATAACTTTAGAAAGGTCTTTCAAGCAAATAAGTGTAATCAACTTCCTTTGATTTCTTTAGAAATATCTTGTTAAAAGTCTTTTTTTTATAATATTTGATTTATATAGCCTTACAAATGAATATATATTCTCAGATATCTTGGATAAACGAGAATCAAACTTAAAATTTGAGAAGACAAGAGATAAAATCTTAGCACTTGAGCTATCAGGATAAAATTTAAGCTACGTATGTAGCTCATCTCACAAGCAATTAGCCAAACATACAAGATTTGTACGTTTAGGCTTTTAGCTATGCATATTTTCTAAAAGTTCTGGAATCAAGTTTGTGCGTTAGTGTGTAATGGGCAATAGAATCCATGTGAGAATTAACAGACGGCGCAGAGATAAACTCTGCAGATAATGGACATGATGAAATGAAAATTGATAGTCTGCATTTGTTGATAGACGTGCCTTTGACTAGCATCAAACCAAGAGATTTATTATTGGCCTCAGCCTGCATCTCCAATAAAAGAATATATCGGAAGTATTAATAGTATTACTCGGTGTGTTGTAAAAAACGGAAATCGGAGTTAATCGATGAATGCACCGTTCAGGGATTAATCGGGTAATCGGGGATTAATCGGAATGATTAATCGGGTCATTAATCGGAATAAATTTAATAATATTTTTTAAATACAATTATATTCATATATATAATTATTTCGTTATTTCAATTAAACATATGTTATTATCATATATTTATGTAAATATGTTAAAAATATTATATAATTTTAATAAATAAAATTTTGAAGGTTTAACTTTTTAATTAGAGATTACTTTAAGAGGAAAAATTATGAGAATTTACAATTTTGGCATCTAAAATTATAATTACATGTACAAAAATAATGTTTTTTCCTATCATTTAATCAAGTTTCTACATTTTAAATTTCTAATTATTTTTTTAATTTTTAAAGATTTTTTAATAATTAGCCCGATTTTTGACCGATTAATCCGATTTTTGACCGATTTAGTCGATTTTTGACCGTTTTTCTGAAAAAACGATTAATTGACCGATTTTCGCTTAATCAGTTCGGTGACCCGCCGTCTAGCGATTAATCGCCAACTTTTAGAACAGGGTGGTCTGAACCTCTCCGGGACAGAATCAAAGTTGGACAAGGACTCAGCTTCCTATACTTTAGGAGTACGGAATTACTCTTGGAAAAGGACTTCTAGGCTAAATAAAACGTACTGGATGGGACAATTACAAACAATATAGGACTTATATTGGTTATTTCAGATATACATTAAATACATGAGGTTTTGAAGGACTTAGTGATAGACATCGACTAGGACACTGGAAAGCTCAGCTACAGGTGTATAATTCGACTATAACTCTAGGATGGATTATCCTAGAGTGGTGGAATTTGCAGGAAAAGAGAAGTATAAACCTAATAGAACTACATGGGGCTTGATTCCTATAAATAGGATATGTAGGCACTTGACTAAAGGATTCAGATTTTCACTCTCTACACGTATAAGGCTCGTGTATTCTCTGTGATACATTTTTCGGTGAATTGGTTGGCCGAGTAGGATTTACTCCGCCCTCTTCATCCGGTGGTTTTGTCAATTCAGCCCCCGGAGATATACTTCTATTATTCTGTACCTATCACAAGCTACAGGTTTCTAGCTGCAAACCTACAGCTCTGTCCGATAATCAAGGACACGTTCTGCGAATATTCCAGCAAACCTACAACACCTATCATGGAGTACATCACAAAGGGAGTCGTACCAGAAAAGAACGAAGAGGCCAGGAGGTTAAAATATCAGGCTGCAAGGTATGTTATCTATGATGGTTCTTTGTACAAAAGGGGATTTAACAAGCCACTGTTAAGGTGCATATCAGGTGACGAGTGCGAGTACATCATGCGAGAAGTCCACGAAGGAATTTGTGGCAATCATTCAGGTGGGACCTCTCTGGCACATAAAATACTCCGTCAAGGATACTATTGGCCTACAATTCAGAAGGATGCACATAGGTACACTCGGGCACATAGGTACACTCGGTCGTGTACATGCAACCTGGAACATTAAATGGGTCAAGACTACAGCATGAAGGTTCAAGGTTGGTGAACCCCTGGAGCTATAGCATGGATTAAGCTTCATACGGATTTATGAAGTACATGGAATTTAATGACGCATTACCCTAGGCAGGGATATGCATGGATAATTGGTTTTTTCTAAGGCATTGGATTAAAATGACTTATGAACATTCTATCCTATGGAATATTGATTATGCACCTAAGGATGTTAGATGCAAGAGTGGTTTACTTACCTATCATACAATTGGAATAATCATGTTGAGAATGGATTTTATTAAATACGGTTTGTATCTCTGGTTAGGAGGTAGAAAATAGCTCAGGTGAGCTTCGGGTTTGTGGCTACAAAAACCCAAATAGGCGTAGTGGTAAACTTTAGGTAAAGTGTGATCTTATGGTGTAGATCCTATTGGCTACCTATATGGTATACATCATGGGTATTCCGGGAATGGCATATAACTATTTACTAGTACATGCATATTAGTTATCTAACGATGCAGGACAGGTTTTGGCTTACGCTTTCGGGATTCCGCATGAAGCTACAGCAACCCGCATGTGAACTCAAAATGGCAACCTAATAATTATTAGGAAGAAAGAACATGGCGAGTCTAAACATGGATTCCGGGCATATGGGAAATAAAATACGGTAAATTAAAAAGATGAAAACCTATGTTAGGGTTACATCTTGCGAGGTATTCAGAGGTACCCGCACCCTCATCCAAATGTTTAAAGCTTATGGCGCAAGCGCCAGGAATGTTATCGGAATTAAAAACCATAAATGTTAACCCTTACAAAGGTGTAAATGTTTTCAAAAGAAGTTATGATTAAAAGTGGCGGTCATGGAGCAAGGTTGTCATGAGACGCTTCAGGAGCATCATGGTCAGGAGCTGGGTTGGCCGTCTCCGCGTCCTCCATTCGAGCCTCTAGGCTGGAGCCCTCGACCACGACCTGCGCCTCAGCTTCAGGTTCAGACTGAATGACCTTTTCCTGATCCACGGTCGCCGCAACTTCATTCTTCTTAATCTCTTCCACCAGCTTCATAGCATCATCACCAAGCAAGGTCCAGTCCAAGGTTGGGAAATGATCATACGTGGATTCAATGTAATCATTCACCCCACGGTTGTACCCGGCTTCAAATTTTTCACGCTTGGCGGCTTCACGGGTGGATCTTTCTAAGGCAATGGTGGTGTTAAGAGAATCTAATTTCTTCTTGAAGTCTTGAACTTCGCATAAGAAGCTTTCAAGGCGTCCTTCTCAGTGTCAATATTGATTATGTAAACGTTTAGTTGTTCACGTTCTTTCAACAGCTTATCCTCGGAAGCCTTGAGCTTCTTATTGGCATCAGCTAACTTCTTCTTCTTCTTCTTCTCATCTTTACTTAATTTAAGGAGGGTCTTCAAATGCTTCACTTCTTCGGATAATTTCTGATCGCCATGGGCTGCTGCTACCATTTCCTTATTGTGTTTCAAGGTGTGAAAAAAGCTTTGAGCTTCGCACCAGGTGGTGGCCTTAGCAGCTTCAGATAAGCTCATCCTGTCCCATTCAGCAATTGCCTCTTCTGGAATCTGATTTCTTGCCATGGTAAAAAACTTACGAACTAGAGGGCTTGAACCTTCGTTTGGGGTTCCAGGAGTGATGGTTTGGATTTTTTGTTAAAACGGGATCCCGGGCCTTTGGCAGAGTCGGCGGTAACAGCTGGTGGAAGTTTCCTCTTAGAAGAAGTGGTAGACTTATCCTGGGAAGCAGTGGTTGATTTCATTCTAGATATGGGGTAACATCAATAGGAACTAGGTCTTTCTCTTCGTCTCCAAAGAGGTCATCATAACTTGCGGACTTGTTGACAAAAGATGGCACACCAGAAGCCATATCTGAAAGGAAGATCAAAGGTTAACATATAAACAATTAAATATATGAATGAGATGATAATATGTCGTGGATGCACATAAAATAAAGTAGAGCATAAGGACGTGATAGGAAACCTATTTTGTTTGAGGCTCCAGCTTCAGAGTCCTCTGTTGGAATCAAGTTCATGGATCTCTCATTGGGCAAAAAGCCATATCTTTTAAGGTTTCGATCTGTCAACAGACTAACACCATCTTCTAGCTCTGCTGACAGCCTCAATGTCTCTTGGACCCTTTCCAGGGAATGACCCTTGAGGTATGTCTTACTTGGAATCTCTATATGAGGTTTATGTATGGGTTAGAATGTATTATCTAAATTATTCAGGAAGGAGTAAAGAATGTACGGAGTAAGTACTTATTGGGATTTCTGTTAAATTTAGTTCTGTATATTGGGCAGTCATAACAATAAAGAAATTGAGGCAGCCAATCAGTCATTCATTTCCTATTACCATTAATGCACTGTCCATCATGGACATTCCAAACAGACAAGTAAAAGAAACCAGAATTCTTTCCCGTTTGTTTGAGCTGGTAAAAGAAACCCAGCTCACGGGCAGACATCTTCTTTTCAAATTGTTGATCATAAAGGATGTACATACACATGGCCATCCGGTAGGCGTTCGGGGTCATTTGGAGGGGATCAATATCATAGTAGGTAATGATATCGTTGATGAAAGGATGTAAAGGGATGGACAAACCCATTCTAAAAAACATGGCAGAGAACACAACTGAGGGTATGGCTTGATCAGGTTCAAAGTTATCAAAACGATGACACCTCTCCCTAGGGGAAGGTATCACTAGACGGCAGCTGGGTCGATGTTTCTGAAGAAGAAGTTTCAATATGTTGGCATTCATCGAGGTATCAAGCTCCTCGCAGGCTGGGATAATGCCTTGGGATTCAGAGGGAGCTTCATCTTCCATAGAGGTTTCCACCTCAACCTCATAGTTGGTTTCAAGGTGGACAGTGGTTCTTGTCTTGACGGAGGAAACTTCTTCGTTGAGGGAATAATATTTGGAGTAAGGTAATCTTTCAGTTTCAGGGATTGGATAATTGTCCGAAGATGTTTGACAGATGGCTACTGCTCGTGAATCTTTGATCTTATGGGAAAAAAGATTGGTTCGAACTGATATGATGGCTTGTTCGGGAACTAGTACCTTAACCTTGGAACGAGTTCTAGTGCTGGCTGGTTTGATATCAAGTGGATTTGGTGAAAGGGTTCTGGCAGATAGGGAGTCGGAGTCTGGGAGGTCAATAGGAGTCTGAACCTCGTGGGCTGTCGACTGTTGAGAGCTGGCCAGGGCTGAGTTCCCTGACATCTGCAAAAGATGGAGCAAGGTAAGTAAACAGCCAACAAGTTTCTTCTTAATCAGGCAGGTAAGAGGGCAAGAAAACAGTAAAGCCTACAAGGATATGCAATTGTGCGTCTTTGCGAATTATCATTGGGGATTTAGGCTGAACAGGTGGTGACCTGAGTAATTCCGAGGATTTTGGGGTTACAAATTCCAAAGATGTCTTTATACCTAAAAGACAGATATAGGTCCATAGGGGTCTTCACCTCGGGAGGAGTTTAAGTATGCAGAGATTTAAACCTAAAGCTAAGGGAAAGGAGTTCAATTATTAATTTAGATCCTCTTATATGGTGGTATATTGAAGCTGATATCCTGGGATGTATATGGCATATATCATCGATTGGACATGCAAACAAGGATCATCAGGAAGACGGGTGGACAAGATTTTATAAGTGATTCACGACAACGAAAAAGACACGAGTTTAAAGGGTTTTTTATTTTTATTTGATTACATGGTAAAATAAAGAATAACATCGTGTGATTATAGTTCAAAAGATGTGTACACATGATATCTTGGACTTCAATTTGATTGAGCAGTTGATGTGGGTGTGTGTGTGCATATATGGTTGTGTATACGTATATATGTGCATATATATACAACACGGGCACATTCAAGGACGACATGCAACATCAAATAGAGGTTCAAAGTGATAGATAAAGATAGATTCATACCTTATGAGGGGTTATAGGCGGATGATCGTCGGAAATTGGAGTGTTGCCGAAGATTTGAGCCGCTTTGAAGTTCTTCGTCGGGAGAGAGAATAGGGAGAATGAACAGTTTGTGTTGGGAAGTCGAATGAAAAAAGAAAAAAAAAGGTAGAAGGGCGTGTATTTAAATGCACGTGTGAAAAGGGACAATCACGCCAGGTGGTGCAATCTGGTTGGATAAAGGAAATCAAAGAGAAATTTGGAAAAATGGGAAGGATAAATGAAGGTGCAAGGTTCAATTTTCAAGGAGGAATACAAGAAGTTTGTTACATATTAATTTGAAATTTGAATTCTTTTCGAAAAGATAATGCGTGAACGAGTAAATATTTATGTTGGGATTTAATTAAAACGTGGAATTAATTTGCTGGAGCGCAGAAGGATATACATTGCGAAGCTAATTTGAGTATCGGGTGTTCAGCTGAGGGTATGCAGCTGGTTATGAGGTTAAGAGTTGATCACCCAAGAATGAAATAGGTTTTGGTTCATTTTGTATTCAATATTGCAAGGAACCGAGGGGTAGTTGTTGTGCCCAAAATCTCACATGGGCTCAATTTAAGGCCCACATGTAATATAGGCCCAACGGGTATGTGTTTGGTGAGGTTCATGGTATAGAGGTTTAGCTTCATAGTACCGAGGTCCAGGTTCGTAACATTGAGGAACAGGTTCAGGTGCAGGGTGGTCTGAACCTCTCCGGGACAGAATCAAAGTTGGACAAGGACTCAGCTTCCTATACTTTAGGAGTACGGAATTACTCTTGGAAAAGGACTTCTAGGCTAAATAAAACGTACTGGATGGGACAATTACAAACAATATATGACTTATATTGGTTATTTCAGATATACATTAAATACATGAGGTTTTGAAGGACTTAGTGATAGACATCGACTAGGACACTGGAAAGCTCAGCTACAGGTGTATAATTCGACTATAACTCTAGGATGGATTATCCTAGAGTGGTGTAATTTCCAGGAAAAGAGAAGTATAAACCTAATAGAACTACATGGGGCTTGATTCCTATAAATAGAATATGTAGGCACTTGACTAAAGGATTCAGATTTTCACTCTCTACACGTATAAGGCTCGTGTATTCTCTGTGATACATTTTTCGGTGAATTGGTTGGCCGAGTAGGATTTACTCCGCCCTCTTCATCCGGTGGTTTTGTCAATTCAGCCCCCCGGAGACATACTTCTATTATTCTGTACCTATCACGAGCTACAGGTTTCTAGCTGCAAACCTACAGCTCCGTCCGATAATCGAGGACACGTTTTGCGAATATTCCAGCGAGATTCTCTCAATTGTGTTGTACCAAATTTCTCTCACAACAACTATCGATGAACCAATAATACTATTGGTAGTATTAACAATGAACCGGTAATACTATCGGTAATAAATTAATTCTGATGAAATTAATTTATAGATTAAATTAGTAAACTTATAGTTTAAGTAATTTAAGGAATAAATTAATTCTTATGGAATTAATTTATAGATTAAATTAATTAACTTATAGAATAAATTAAAAGAGATTTAATACTAAATCTGAGAACCACTGAAACTGATGACGAACTTCCACTGACTGGTGTTGACACTCGGTGTACTGCTGGTTCATGAGCTACTAACTTCAATGACGATTCTTCATATTTTGACTTTAAGATGTGGTCCATCTTCTTTTACCTTTTAACAAACTCTGTAACCTGTAAGCTTTCTGTCACACTTTTGAAATCTCTGTCACTTTAAATAGATCCACTTTCTTGAATACTTCACTGAGGCTTGATCAAATAAATGAACTTCTTCCAGTGTAGCATTACTCCAAGTCAGTAGATGACTTTAAATCTTCATTCTCTTGACTGATAGAACCCTCTGAGATTCCTGTGACATCTAATCTAATATTTACTTATTACGTTCTTGTTTAAGTTGAGTCGAATTCTCGATGTTTACAAATAGGTTAGCGCATATGCCTTTCATCATTGGATTAGAGACACTCTTGAAGAAGGGTTGTTTGAATTGGACAAGGTACACACCGATGATAATGGTTTCGATATGTTGACAAAGTCTTTAGCTAAAGGAAAGTTGAAGGTATGTTGTTCAATTGTTGGAATGGCGAACTCTTTCTCAAAGTTAAAAAGGGGGAGATTTGTTGGGTTTTAGTTTCTATCTATGAGATTCAAAGCCCAATTGAATTACCCTTGTTTTGGCCCACAAGGAGATAAAAATAAGGGAACCCTATATATAATTATAGGAGGAATATAATAAAAAACAAGAGAGAGGAAAATTAGACACAAGAGAGATCTAGAGTGAAAAATTCGCAGGAATTTTTCTACTTGCACAAGTTGCCTTGAATTTGCGATTCCCAGAGTTCTACCGGTCGGATCGTCCTGAATTTTGGACAACAACGTCCTTACACAGATATCTAAATTCTAAACGGTGAAGGTCAGTTCTTAAGGGGCTTAACAGAAGTTGTTTGCACCACGGTGAGGGTAAAACTCCCCGTGAGTTTTTCTCATTGTTGTCTTATTTTGATTTCATACTTTTGACGGCTTATTCCAAGAGTGTGAAGGTGATTGTATTCGTCTAGTTTTGTCTAGAGAATACTTGGTGTACTCCCATATAATTTGTGATAGTGAATTGTTTGGGTGGACTACGGTCCCGTGGTTTTTACTCCTTACCTTTGAGGGGTTTTCCACATATAACTTTTGGTGTCTTATTTTTCATTTATTGTTGATTTACTTGTTTGTTTCATCGAAGGTTCATACAAGTAGGAATAAGTATTGTCCAACGAAGTTAATTCCGCACTTAGTTATTACCGTTGTGGTCACTTTTTCCCATCAGTTGTGCCTGCTGTAACAGTTGTGGAGTACAAGTACTGGACAAGGTGTAATGACTTGGTAATATCATGGCTCTTGTTTAATCTTGATGAACATATTGCTAAAAGTGTCTTATTCCTTCAAACTGCCAAGGAAATTTGGGATGATTTAAACGAAAGATTTGGTTATGCCTTTGTGGCTCAAGTATACTCCCTTGAGCAACAACTGCTTGATATTAATCAAGGACATGATTTTATCTCTGAATTCTTTACGAAAATTAAGACAGTTTGGGATAGCTTGAATGATGCAGATCCACTTCATCACTGCACTTGCAACAAGTGTACCTATAATTTGACTCAGAAGATTCAACTAAAACAACAAGAGCATATACTTCTTCAATTTATGATGAAGCTAAGTGATCAATTCAGTGCTGTAAGAGCTAATGTTCTAATGATGCAACCTCTACCTAATATCTCACAAGCCTACAAGCTATTTGCACATTAAGAAAGACATAAGGAAACGTCTCAACTTACTACTCATACTGAATCTCTTGCTTTCTTCACTGACAGAAGGAAAATCAATTACTACAATTCTCAGAAATCTCTTCCAGGCACTTAGCAGTTCTCTAATTACATGAACAATGACACTAAGAGCACTAGTTTTTCTACTGGAGACACTGTTACTAACAATTCTTTTACGAGAGGTGAATTAGGAAAACCTAACTATTTCTGCAATCACTGCAAAATTCCTAGTCACGGTATGGAAATGTGTTTTAAACTGAATGGCTATCCACCTAGCTTTAAAGACAGGAGAATTGCTGTTTTATCACATGCTCAAAGTCTAACTGACAATGATGATGACTCTGACAAATCTGTAGCTGAATCTACTCAAACTATCACTATGGAGCAATACAATCAACTTATGAGCTTTCTTGGTCAATCTTCTCCTCAACAAACTCAAAGTACAAATTTCTCAAACTTAAAACATGCTCTATTAGTAGGTACTATGTGTTTTTTCTCTTCTGCAAATCATGGTTGGATTATAGACAGTGGGGCAATAGACCACATCTGTCCTGATATTCAAATGTTTTACAATTATGAGCCTGTTTCTGAGCCTAATAACACTATTACTATTCCTGATGGTACAAAGATTAAGGTGCTTCACAAAGGATCAGTTGAGTTGAATAAGGACATTGTTTTACATGGTGTTTTACATGTACCTGAGTTCTGCTTCAGCTTGATATATGTTCTCAAGTTGTTTGAAGATCTAGATTGTAAAGTTCTGTTTACTAATAATGATTATTTTCTTCAGGCCCTTGCTCAGAATAGGCCTCCAATTCATCTTGGTAGTTCTCTTAATGGTCTTTACAGGGACATTAGTTCATTTTCAACTTCTCAAACTACACAGTGTCACAATGTTTCTGTCTCAAGTGATAAATATTCAAAACTATGGCATCTGAGAATGGGACATTTTCATTTTTAACAACTTCATTCACTAGTTCAAATTCCTACTGATACTAGTACTTCTAAGACATTTATATGTCAAGTATGTCCAGATGTTAAACAGACTAGGAAATCTTTTCCTGTAAGTCACATTAAAACTACTTCTGCTTTTCAACTTCTTCATATTGATGTTCGGGGACCATATAAGACCAAGTCTATTTCTGGTTGTACTCAGTTCTTGACAATTGTTGATGATTTTACTAAATTTACATGGGTACATCTGCTTAAGTATAAATCTAAAGTATATTATGTGATGGATAGTTTTCTGCATTATGTTGAAACACAATTTACTACTAAGGTCCAGAGTTTTAGGTCTGATAATGCTTTAGAGATCACTGAAGGATTAACTAAACACTTGTTTGCTTCAAAGGGAATTGTTCATCAAACCACTTGTGCTCATACTCCAAAACAAAATGGAGTTGGGGAGAGGAAGCACCCACACCTGCTTGACACCACTAGATCCTTACATCTTCAAGCTAAACTTCCTAATAAATTCTGGGGAGAATCAGTATAATTAGCTACATACTTAATCAATAGAATGCCTTTAAAATGCATTGGTTCTCAAGCTCCATACTTCAGATTGTTTAATACCAATGCTGATCTTAGTCATCTTAAGACGTATGGATGTTTATGCTACATGTCTACATATAAAGTACTTAGGTCTAAACTTGATCCTAGAGCTATTGCTGGGGTGTTTGTTAGCTATCCTAATACAACAAAAGGTTACAAAGTCTATAATTTGTTGACAAATTCTATTCATACTTCAAGAGATGTGTCTTTTCATGAGCTTCGATTTCCTTTTAAGATCATTTCTCAACAGAATCAAACACAAACTCAGTTTCTTCATGATATTTTTGTTCCTACTATGCATGTTTCTGTCATATCTGAAGACTTTGTATCTCCTTCAACCAATACATCATTTTCTACTGGATCATCTACTTCTTCTACTTCAGAAACTTCATCAAATATTGTACCTCAACTTAGGTAATCATCTAGATCAAGGCAACATCCTTATTATTTACAAGACTATGTTTGTAATCTTAGTAACAACGAGGCAGAATACGAAGCATTCACTACACCATAGATTGCATATTGCAACGACAGAATTACATTGCCTTATGGCCTATATTTGTTACAGTAGAGTCTATGACAATGATTTAGCAAAAAATTGACTGTTGCATCCGCTCCCGCTGCAATAGAGCCATGTGGCAACGTTTTGGACACCATACTACAACATAATTAAATCATTGCAATAAACTTTAGTAGCAACATTTTAGGCTATACAACAACGACAAAAAACCATTGCAGTAGCATAAGTGTGTAGTGAATTGACACTTTAAGACAACATTTCTGAGACCAATTGCATTGATTTTTTTTAGATTAATGCAACATATTTTGACCCTATTGTAACAGTTTTAAAAAAAAAATAGCAGGTTCATATTGGAAATACAATAAAACAGGGCAATTTATAGCCAAAAATCCAAGCATCATCATTTCATAAAGAGTGTACTACACTATTATTGTGTTACATTACCAACAATTCAAAAACATCATGACTATCACGACATCATCGTACAAACCATTCAAAATGTAAAGTCAAGACAAAACGACTAAGTCACATACACAATTAGCTATACCAAACCATCACCTAAGAATTTAATTAAAAAGTATATGCACTCCACCAAAATAGTACTCTACCAATTAGTATACAAATAACAAACATAGCGTCATAGCTATGTATTTACTTTTCTTCAAAGTTAAAGAACAGATTACTCCAGCCTCTTTGTTTTTTTTTTCTTCCTCCATGCCGCTTTCTCAGTCTGAAGAATCAATGTACAAAGTGGCAACATGATAGCATCAGAAACACACTCATACATTTTTGTTCTTTCCTTACGTTTCTTCAGACTTCAACTACCTTCTTCACATAGTCCGCAGAGTCCACACCATGATGGATAGCAAAGTTCAGTTGTGTTCATACCATAGTCCGCATAATCCACATAGTTCTGAACATGATAGACTGATGCCAATAGTAATTTGACTGAGCCTTTTAATCTGGAAGTACTTGGTACTGGTGTAGTCAGCAGTTAGCGTGACAAGGACCGTAGAATCCTAAAGACTATACCATCTGTCAAAAAAATGCACTAGAATAGTGAAGAAAGTAGCTTGAAACTGCAGCCTTAAGTGCAATTAAAATGTATTTCAGACCATCATGGACATCCTGCAACCAATTAAAACAATGTCTAAGTAGTCCTAATTAGGTACCACATAAACAATGCATAAAATATTTAAAATCATAGAAAATATGTGATTTTAGAGTTAAAAGAACAGAGTATTAACAAAAAAAATTCATCAATTCAGAAGATTCAACTAAAACAACAAGAGCATATACTTCTTCAATTTATGATGAAGCTAAGTGATCAATTCAGTGCTGTAAGAGCTAATGTTCTAATGATGCAACCTCTACCTAATATCTCACAAGCCTACAAGCTATTTGCACATTAAGAAAGACATAAGGAAACGTCTCAACTTACTACTCATACTGAATCTCTTGCTTTCTTCACTGACAGAAGGAAAATCAATTACTACAATTCTCAGAAATCTCTTCCAGGCACTTAGCAGTTCTCTAATTACATGAACAATGACACTAAGAGCACTAGTTTTTCTACTGGAGACACTGTTACTAACAATTCTTTTACGAGAGGTGAATTAGGAAAACCTAACTATTTCTGCAATCACTGCAAAATTCCTAGTCACGGTATGGAAATGTGTTTTAAACTGAATGGCTATCCACCTAGCTTTAAAGACAGGAGAATTGCTGTTTTATCACATGCTCAAAGTCTAACTGACAATGATGATGACTCTGACAAATCTGCAGCTGAATCTACTCAAACTATCACTATGGAGCAATACAATCAACTTATGAGCTTTCTTGGTCAATCTTCTCCTCAACAAACTCAAAGTACAAATTTCTCAAACTTAAAACATGCTCTATTAGTAGGTACTATGTGTTTTTTCTCTTCTGCAAATCATGGTTGGATTATAGACAGTGGGGCAATAGACCACATCTGTCCTGATATTCAAATGTTTTACAATTATGAGCCTGTTTCTGAGCCTAATAACACTATTACTATTCCTGATGGTACAAAGATTAAGGTGCTTCACAAAGGATCAGTTGAGTTGAATAAGGACATTGTTTTACATGGTGTTTTACATGTACCTGAGTTCTGCTTCAGCTTGATATATGTTCTCAAGTTGTTTGAAGATCTAGATTGTAAAGTTCTGTTTACTAATAATGATTATTTTCTTCAGGCCCTTGCTCAGAATAGGCCTCCAATTCATCTTGGTAGTTCTCTTAATGGTCTTTACAGGGACATTAGTTCATTTTCAACTTCTCAAACTACACAGTGTCACAATGTTTCTGTCTCAAGTGATAAATATTCAAAACTATGGCATCTGAGAATGGGACATTTTCATTTTTAACAACTTCATTCACTAGTTCAAATTCCTACTGATACTAGTACTTCTAAGACATTTATATGTCAAGTATGTCCAGATGTTAAACAGACTAGGAAATCTTTTCCTGTAAGTCACATTAAAACTACTTCTGCTTTTCAACTTCTTCATATTGATGTTCGGGGACCATATAAGACCAAGTCTATTTCTGGTTGTACTCAGTTCTTGACAATTGTTGATGATTTTACTAAATTTACATGGGTACATCTGCTTAAGTATAAATCTAAAGTATATTATGTGATGGATAGTTTTCTGCATTATGTTGAAACACAATTTACTACTAAGGTCCAGAGTTTTAGGTCTGATAATGCTTTAGAGATCACTGAAGGATTAACTAAACACTTGTTTGCTTCAAAGGGAATTGTTCATCAAACCACTTGTGCTCATACTCCAAAACAAAATGGAGTTGGGGAGAGGAAGCACCCACACCTGCTTGACACCACTAGATCCTTACATCTTCAAGCTAAACTTCCTAATAAATTCTGGGGAGAATCAGTATAATTAGCTACATACTTAATCAATAGAATGCCTTTAAAATGCATTGGTTCTCAAGCTCCATACTTCAGATTGTTTAATACCAATGCTGATCTTAGTCATCTTAAGACGTATGGATGTTTATGCTACATGTCTACATATAAAGTACTTAGGTCTAAACTTGATCCTAGAGCTATTGCTGGGGTGTTTGTTAGCTATCCTAATACAACAAAAGGTTACAAAGTCTATAATTTGTTGACAAATTCTATTCATACTTCAAGAGATGTGTCTTTTCATGAGCTTCGATTTCCTTTTAAGATCATTTCTCAACAGAATCAAACACAAACTCAGTTTCTTCATGATATTTTTGTTCCTACTATGCATGTTTCTGTCATATCTGAAGACTTTGTATCTCCTTCAACCAATACATCATTTTCTACTGGATCATCTACTTCTTCTACTTCAGAAACTTCATCAAATATTGTACCTCAACTTAGGTAATCATCTAGATCAAGGCAACATCCTTATTATTTACAAGACTATGTTTGTAATCTTAGTAATCAATCTAATTCTATGTCTTCTGATGCAACAAATTCTCATTGGTGTAACTTCATTTATGCTGATAAAATTCCTTCTCTTCCCTGCATTTCTACCATTGAACCTAAGTCTTAAAGAGAAGCCTCTTCTAATCTGTACTTTACAACCCACAAGAATGTTTTCGGATGTAGTTCAATCAAATCACTTAGATGAGATATGTAACAATTGAGAAATTGAAGGGTAATATGGGAAACATAATTAAAGGATTATCTAAGTATATCATGTTTATATATAGCAAAGTCAACACTGATTAAATTTATAGCATTCATTAATATAACAAAACAAAATTTTAAACCAAAATCTTTAAATATTAAAATTATTAAAATATTACATAAACAATTTAATTTCAGATTATAATGGAGTTCATTATATAAAAAAATAAAATTTTAAAAAGTTAGACAATTTTTTAAGATACTAAAAATCACTTCTAAAATTTTTGGTACGATCTATTAAATTCAAAATTTTATTTTTATGATCCAAAAATTAAATTAAAATATGATGAACAAAATTTAGATATCTTATGTTAATATTGAAGTGATAAAATAGAAAATGGATAATTTGACAAGACAAAAGGTACAATACAAGACTAATATCTTATTTACAAGTAATAATAATTTATTGTTTAGGTGAAAATTTTAAAAAATATATTTTTATTAGTTTGATGAATACTTAATGTAATTAAATTTAATTTCTAGTATTTTTAGTGTGAGATTTAAATAATTTACAAGTAAAAATTGTAAATGAATACGAGATATATACATGTGAAAGTATAGAAAAAAATTAAGATATAAATATATTGTATTAATTACTTCTGAATTTAAAGAAGATATATATGTTATGTATAAAAATAGAAAATTAAAATATTTTAAAAATTACAATAATTAAGTATAAATAATTATAAGAGGCTATTTTTTTTAACTCTAATGAAGCTAAAAAAAAAAATTAACATTATAGTATAATTTTTTAATTTACCCCATAGTCCTCACTAACTCTATCTAGTCGGCTCGATTTTTGTTGATTTGATGGAACTGATGCAATGCAAATTGTATTAAAAATATTATTGTGGGGTGTAAAGTGAGTCTGTTATAAGTCCCAATCTATTTTCAAACAAAAATAATAAAATGCAAAGTTAAATTTACTCTAATTAATTTGCAAACAATCAAAGGCTTAGCAAAAAAAAAAAAACTATAAGAGTACCATAAAACACAACACTACAACAGTATCTTACTGTAGTTTGGGAAATGACTCATCACTCCTCAGTAGAGATGGCCACACCGGCGGTTAGGGCCGGCTAACCTGTAACCGGCCCGCTGAAATGAACCGTGTAAACCGAACCGGTACGGTTCGAGTCAAAATTAGCACAAACGTTACAGTAAAACGGTCCGTTCACGGGTTCAGAATTTGTGTTCACTAACCGGCACGGCACGTGGAACCGTTTGAACCGTGAAACCGTTCAGAAGACGAGGCCAATTCCTATGGGTTTGTTTGGCTTTGCTGTTGCAAATTGCAGTGGCTGTTAAAAAAAGTGCTGCTTTGAGAATCTGAGTCTGTTTGGTAAAGTTAAGCTGTTTGAGTAAAAGCTGGAAAAAACTGTTTGGTAATTTATTTTTTCTGAATATGCTGTTAGAGTTATATAGTTATATACAAAATAATTTTGTACAATTTATCTGCAAACACGTATATTTTTCTGAATGTGCTTTTAGAAAAATTGAATTAAAATTCAATAGATAAAATTGTTATAATTATTGCATCAAACTAAAGTAACTCATACAGTCTGCATCATTAAACTATGAGCTATTTGATTGCGAACTATGTTCATTTCCATTGATCTATCACTTCTTTGACTTTGTGCTGAAGCTTGTGATTGACGATCTGAAAAAATATCTCTTGGCACAAAATCTGGATGTCTATCAAATTCGTGAAAAATGGTGTCTTTGATGGAGCTCAATCTAATGTAATTATGCAACGTCATTGACGCCACAACGATATTTCTTTGAGATTCAAAAGAATATTGAGGCATATTTGCCAAAATATTCCATCTTTTCTTCCAAACTCCAAATGTTCTTTCAATACAGCTTCTAAGGGATGAATGTGCTTTATTAAATATTTCTTGGTAACCTTCTGGTGTTTGTCGACGACGAAAATCAGCAAGATGGTATGTAACTCCTTTGAATGGGCCAAGATATCCTAATGTTTGTGGATATCCGGCATCTACCAAATAATACTTTCATGTATAGTTAAAAATGAATAAAATCATATCTATAAACACTTACATGTGTGTGCGTGTGTGTATTGATAAATCTTACCAGGTGGTGGAGATGAAAAATTTAAATGTGGCGTGTTAACTGCAGCATTAAAAATGCGAGTATCATGGACTGTGCCCTCCCAGCCTGCTAAAATAAATGTAAATCGCATATCAAAGCTACAAACAGCCATCACATTTTGTGTTGGCAGGTTCTTTCATCCTACAAACCGCACTTGATCATTTACGGGTACACATGCATGTACATGAGTGTCATCAATAGCGCCAATACAATCCTATAGATAAAATATTTCACAAAAATGATAAACAATGAATCAAAATTAGGAATGTTGTCATATTTTTATCTCAAGAAAATGACATTGAAGTTTAAAAGAAAAGTAAACCTTAAAATGAGGCATATATCTATCATCGTTTAGTATATGTGATGGAATATTCTGAAATTCTGGATCATCGGGCTTTATCAAATCTTTTGCGAAGGAGCAAACCGATTGTAAAACTTCATGAAAAACTCTACTAATTGTTTCACCAGAATGCTGAAAGCGTTCTTGTGCGTGTCTGTTGGATGCACCTTAAGCTAAAACAAAGACAAAGATTCCTACAAGTAATTAGCCTAGAAAAAAAAACTCTACAAGTTAAAAACTACACAAAAGGTAGAATATAATCAAATTATTAAAACTGCCAAGCCACTCATGATTTTTTTATAATCGGTGTATTATAATACTCATGATTTGTAAGGGCTTGGCCCAAAAGAGGGAAGCTAAAGCAAGAAAACAAGAACTTGTTCTCGACAAGTCAAAACCATTTGCACAGAGCAGAGATGATCCACACCGGAAATAGTGTAGTAAAACCGATATGAACACGTATGTCCACACCGGAAACCAACATATCTGATATGATCCGGAACTTAACATACATACATGGACATAGAATAATAAGGAGTTTATATCATTATATACATACATGCATAAGTTTGTATCAACATATAAAAGCAAGAAGAGAAGTACCTGTTGCTCTCGGGCTCTCTCTCTAGCCTCTCAACTCACAAAACACCTAGCAGCTTCAAAAACCCTAATATAATAATCATATTTGACATGTATATATTATATTGTTATTTGGTTGTACACGTAAATTTGTTTTTGTTTTTAATTAAAGTACGTTTTTATGTGTATGCATCGCTAGTTTTTGTTATGATATAGAAGTCTATGTAAAATTGTAAAAAAAATGTATTTGCTGGGGTTTGATACCATGACCTATAATTGCTGCCCGCAAAAGTAGTTTTTCTGAAAAGCATGGGGAGCCTGCTTTTTGTAAAAGCAGCTTTTAAGCCAAAAGCGCTGTTTTAAAAAGCAGCTTTTAAATTTACCAAACAGTTCAAGACCCGCTTTTCAGAAAAAAGCTGTTGTAGCTGTCTGCAACAGCAACGCCAAACAGACACTATGTCCCTTTATTTTCATTCATGAACATGTGGTTTTTACTTTTTGAAAGAGAAACATTGTGATTTATGCAAGTTCTTTAAGAGAACAAAGCACAAGACGCAATTAAATATCAGTATTTTATAAGTTAATTTTTTAATTGTTCAGCTAAAATATTAAAATTCATATACTTAAAATATGGGTGTTAATGCGGTTTGTTCCATTTTTTTAGAGAGAAGTCCTCTCAAATTAATTATAAAATATTTTTTTAATCAATAAAATTATTGTCCTCTTTTATTCCAAAAAAATCGTATAATTTTAAATAATATTTAATCGAATTAAAAGTTTTATAAAAAATTGAACCACAAACCCACAACCCGTCCGCTAACTCGCCCGAGCTGTTCACGAGTCTGACTTCAGCAAAACCGGCACGAACCATCACTGAAAACGTGTCGGTCCCGTCCTCCTCCTACACCAACTCGGCACGTGCCAAAACCGGCACAGCCGTCCTCGGTCCTCACAAAAACGCCATGCATGCATAGTTGGCCATTATCATGTGTCCATCACGCGGCATTGCAGTTTTATCCTAAAAATAAATTTAAAAAAAAATACCGGATTCTCTTTCTTCATCCACTAGACTCTTTCTCTTTGAGACAATACTGAACTCAGTAGATAACATAAAAATTTAAGGAATATGAATGGGTGTATACCAATCACCATGCTGTATTATATAAACAGCAGTGACCCTGACGTTCTTTTTAGCTTCTGAAACTATCAGTTTCTACAAAGAATGATTCATGGTACAAACTTCTTCATTAGTGTATTATCAACTTACTTGTATTATCCCAGCAGTGGGACAGTGAGGCCTCGACAAAAAACGCACATTTAGTTGTTTAATTTTAATCCACAGGCTATCCACAAGGTTAAGACCAAAACTTTATTGGGTTGGCACTTGGCAGCTTCCTCAAGATGAGCTTTCAGCTTTTACGTCAGCTGAGGTATAGTTGTGCTAAATGCCACAGACAAGTAAGAACAAGAATAAGGACTTCTCGCTCATAAGCTAAAGGAAAGGGGGCTAACCTATTCCACGGTGACTAAGTGCTCTCGGATATCACAAAAAAGTTAACTTATAACTTAAGTAAGTGTTTTATAAGTGATAAGTTGATGAATTATTATAAGTTATACGGGTGTTTGGATAAATTTATTTATAAGTTAGTTAAGAGTTTGCTAAATTAAATTTGAAAAAATAATTATTAAATACAATGATTTCAACACTTGCATTTTAAATTAAAAAAATATTTAAAAACACAAATATAAAAATATAAAGTATTAAAAAACAAAGAAATCAAGTAATAAGTCAATAAGTTTAGTAAAATGTAACTCATTATTAACATTCAACTTATCAACATATAAATTATAAGTCGAGGTCATAAGTTAGGTTGGTAAACATCTCCGATAAGTTCTTGCGGGTTTATAAGTTATAAGTCGGCTTATAAACCCGTTGTCAAACATGCCCTTAATTAAATTTCAGAATTTTATAGATTCTTTTTCATTCTCGGTTTTTAGATAAAAGAAGTAGAACATGTATTTGAAGTCTCGGATGGCATTGAAAAATTTGGTCGGTAAGTAACTATTCTAATATCAGGTTAAGTAATCGGTCACTTTAAGCATCATAGAAAGTTTTCTTACAAGATACAGTACTATTTAGCAAAAAAAAAAAAACAAAGTTTCTAACAAAATTAACAATATTTTTTCTTATCGTCGCGTGTTTCGAAATTTACATTCAGCCAAAAATAATAGAGTAAAGTGCATGTTGTGTATTTGCACTTTGGGTGTCAGACAATTTGAAATATCGAATTTCTAAAACTACCACTTGTTATACTGGAATTCTAACTTTTTTACGATGGGTGTACTTCCGTTAAATTCATTTGACGCTGTTAAGAAATTCAGGGTATATTCGTCTTTTATCAATCATCTTCTTCCTCAAACTCATTTTCACCATTGATAATCTTCGTAAAAACTTATAACTCGAATTTATCATTCGTTTTATAACGAAATAGAGTCATTTAAATTGCATTAGAATAGTCTTTTTCTCCTCTACAATGAGATATCAATTATAACTATTAAAGATTTACTTTCAAACATTTACATATTTAACAAACTTCAACTCATGTATAGCTTGTTAAGTTACGTCTTTTCAATATCTATTTGTAGAGGGGGAAAAGATAATTATTGTGCAACTTGAATGACTTGATTTCGTTAAGAAATGAATGAGATATTCAACTTTTAATTTCTCAAAAGCTTCAACAATTGTGGAAATGGGTTTGAGGAAGAAGATGATGACAAAAAAATTGAAATACCCTTGAAAAAAAATAACAAAATTAGTCATATTGGACCGAAATACATGTTTTGTAAAAAAGTTAGAAATCCAGTATAAAAAGTAATAATTTTAAAAGTTTAATATCTAAAATGATCTGACAAACAAAATACAATTTATTACGTTTATACATGTGTGTGCAGTGTGCGGATGTATTATAGTATCATATATGACACAGCCATGTGTTTACCGAATCGATAAAAAAGAAAACAATGATGAAAGATGCTTATACTTTGACAGAAATTATACTCTATCTTTTTTGTACATCGTAAAATCGTAGAGCAAAATATTTAAATTGAAGATTTTGGTTAAGTATTTTTTTTTTTTTTGAGTCGGAATTAATTCAATAATAAAAAGCCATACGGTATCTACAAAAATGGTCGCGTCGAACAAACATAAAACAGAAACAATCGCTAATTACTCCATTTTTCTTGGAGATACAATCCCGCGATTTGTTGAAGATGATATATTTACATTTACCCGCTTCACCACATCCAGTTGGAGCTAATCCAGTTTGAGCTATCGACCATAATTGCAATCCCCTAAAAGCTTCCATCACTAAATCAAAAACCATACTCTCACAAAAAAGGAGAGAAACACCAAAACTCTCACCAAGGAGAGTACAACCAAATTGAAATTACAAATTAAAACTAAAATAAAAATAAAAATTACACTAAAAGCAAGCCTTAGATCTAGAAAACGAAACCACAAAAACAAGATAAACCGGACCACTCGAAACCGAAGAACCACCCGCTAGATCGGAGAAGACAGAAATCCGGATGCTCTGATGGTTTTTGATCTAAGAAGTTTTATTGAAAAAAAATCAAGCCTTAATAGCAAGATTAACAAGAAAGATGAAAGAAAAACTAAGGGATTGGGGCCGGAGAATCCGGTGGAAGCCCCCTGCAGCAATATTGAGAAAAAAGGAGGCGGCTGGCTGTGAGAGAGAGGGTTTGTACCGAACTGTTATAATTGTCCAACAGATTTTGGTTAAGTATTAAAACCTTGATAATTTGTTAAGTTTATTAAACTAAACTCTATGGTAATATATCTAATCCATTTACTTTTACCAGGACATGGATATTCATATTTAATACTCTTAATTAACCGTTAAGAGGGCAAGAGCCCCTTTTCATTTCTTAAGAAAATGTGATACGGATGAACCCTAAATATAAAGGTGGTCAGCTAATAATTGAAATCATATCCAATATTCTGAAAAAAGATAAACAAACGCATAGGTTTCATGTGAGGAAGAACATGGTGGACAGTGAGGTCATGATTTCTCAGTATGCCTGCTAATGATATTCCTCTCACACAAATATTTACATTAACAATTTTAGTATACAGAAGGTGTATCTGTATGTTAAATATATATATATATATATCCGTACCCTTTGTTTCTTATGCAATTTCTGAAATTGCGTATCTCGAGTAATTTTGAATAAAATTCTACTACTACTCTTCTACTGTACTGTTTTCCGGCGAATACTCCATTCGGTCACATTCATTTTTATACACTTTCCATTTTGGATGTCCCATTCATTTCTATACATTCCAAAAATAGTAACTTTTAATTATATCCTATATATAATTAGAGTAAGAGAGTTAAAATGGTTTGGTCGTCAGGGGCAAAATTGTAATTATAAATTATTATAATTAATATATTATTTTTTAGCATTATTTCTTTTTGTAAAGCAGATTTCATTAATGATAGAGAAAGACACATACAGTAACAATCGTCCATCACCGGAGGTCCACAACAATGATCCAGTATAAAAACCACCAAACATAAGCAAATACTACCATAATAAAACAAAAAATATTATTATTAATTACATTTTGTAAATATTATTTTGCAATTTTTTTAAAGAACTTGGAAATTAACGATATAAAATAATAAAATTATGAGTGGAAAATATATAAAAATAAATTTTAATGATTTTAAAATTAGAATAACATGAAATTTCAAGCAAAAATACAATAGTAAATAGAATAATATACGTTAATAATATAATAAGTATCATAAATTTAAAGAAATTTGTAAATATTTTATTACATTTTTTGCATAAAAATATTAAAAACTAATCTAATGGAGCAATAAAAGATCCCGTGCATTGCACGGGTTTAGAGCTAGTAATATTAAACACTCTTACAACCACTACTTTCTCCATTATCTCTATTCTATAACAATATAAATCACTATTACACCCACTACTTACTCCACTATCTCAAATCTATTACTCCCTCCGTCCCAATGGGTTCTTTACGTTTGCTTTTTGCACGGAGACCAAGGAATATTCTTAAAATAAGTGAGGTAGTGGATGTAATAGTGTATTTTATTGTTAAAATAAATGAAGTAGTGGGTGTAATAATAATTTATTGTTAAGATAAGTGAGATAGTGGGTGTAATAGTATAAAGTATTGAAAAAGTGGAGTGAAGTAGTGGATGTAATAATGTATTATATTATTAAAAGTTACTATTTTTAGTAATGTAAAGAATTGGTGGGACGTTCCAAAAAGGAAAGTGTAAAGAATTGATTGGGACGGAGGGAGTATTAAATATTGATAGGTCCCACCACTTTACTCATTTTTCATCTAATTTTACTCATTTTTTTATATATTTTCTTAGTATACGTGCCCAGTCCCGATGTATATAATTCACTGGAACGGAGGGAGTACCTTTTATCTTCATGACACCCACTCACATGGCGGAGTCAGTACGTCATATGTGTGATGGATGTATTTGTTTGGGTAGCCTACGACTGCGAGTTTACTACCTTTGATTTCATCCGTTCTTATGATATTGTTCGTTTTGAGTCGAGATTCGAGAATCGAACTTATGTATTTTTATATTTAACTTCTTGGAACTCTTTTATGCTACCGAAAAAGTGAATTTTGGTTATATTCTTGACATGTGACTTGAATTGAGGGTTAAATATCAAATTGGTCACTGAAGTGGAGGTTATGTATCAATTTTTTCATTAATTTTAACGGGGTCTCATTTCAATCATTTAAGTCATAATAAATATCAAACAGATACCTCTAAATGTGTGATCGAGAAGTAAAATAAATTTTTGTTCAGTTATATACATTTTTCTTCAATGCCATTATAACCAAATGAAAATCCATGAACTCTAGTATTTTAGATAATATATTTAGATTTTTTAAAATTTATTTAAAATTTATTTTTAATTAAATCAAAGAAAATAACTATAAAATCAAAAATAAAATATAAATAAAATTTTAAAAATCTGAATATATTATCTAAAATACTAGAATACATAACTTTTCATTTGGTTATGGTGGCATTGATGAAAACTGTATAGAACTCAATAAAAAATTATTTTACTTCTTGATCACGTATTTAAAGGTATCTGTTTGATATTTATTATGACTTAAGTGATTTAATTGAGACCCCGTTAAAATTGATTAAGAAATTGATATATGGCCTCCACTTCAGTGACCAATTTGATATTTAACCCCTTGAATTGATACCCATCAGGGGCTAAACTTTAGAGTTGTAGTAAATTCTTGCATAAGATGTAAAATAAAATATGCAACCTAATTAGCATACGAGAAATTACAATAATTAAGAATGTGCATATTAGTAGGATGTTTACATGCTTGGGAGGGAAGCATAAACGAGTGAGATCCCACCACTAAACAAGCAAATCATGCATAAATCATAATGTAGGACATAAAAATAGCTTTAGGTACAAGCTTCATAGCTCATTAGTCTTAATCAATCAATTATTGAGTACTTAGTGGTGATTAATTTCCATAAGTATGTGCATTTTGTAGCTGGCTTCTTCTGTAGTTTGGTATGTGCCATGTACAGACATGTATTAATTTAGTTAGGTGCTTCAAATGTGTGTTGTCTGGTAATGCCCCGAATCGCTGCTTATTATAACATGCTTTGATAGATAATGTTGCTATAAATTAGGACACGGATTTAAGTGTTGTTTAATTATGTTTCTATAATTGGATGAGCAGAATGTTGTGGTTCTAAGTACACTTACTAATCACGAGTTTACGACACCATTTTTAGGGGTAAGCTGCATTTTTGTATGAAGGATGTCGTCCTGATATTTGTTGTTAAAAATTGTAGTTCGGTTGAAAATATTGCTTTTACGAAAATCAAATAACTAATTGAAATGTGTATTTTTTGAGATATAATATAAAAAAATAAATGATTTTAGAGAGATTTGATATTGAAATCAGTAATTGCTTTCCCGTAACAATAAATTCTACTTTTTTAAAAAGAATGAGAGAATGTAATATTAATTAAAATTTGATATTTTGATACTATTATATTCGACCGAACTTTTTTTGCTGGTTATATTATGTAAAAAATTGTATTCCATCTAAATAAATTTGCTAGTTAAAGACTATAAGTTGTAGCACTGGACAGTTTACACTGTGTGACCAAGCCTATCATCTCTGGACCTTTAGCTTAGACCCACAACATCACATGTTGGGCCTGAAACCTATTTGACCCGGCAACCAAATTTGCAAGTTGAGTGAAGTGACACGTGTCTATGTTAATGCCACAGCACAGCAATACCGAAGCCCATATTTAGCTGGTTTTGTAATCTGAAAGTCAAGATACCTATATAAATATAGTCCATGACTTTTAACACGTGTCATGTGGAGCACGATTGCTTGTTGTGGGCCTCCTTACACAGTATTATTATTACAGGGTGTAAATGCTGATCTGGCAAGATAAAGACGTCCATACGAAAACTCATCATTCCACATGACAATGGCTCAATTCCTGTGCTGTCGCCATCTTTTTCCGTCCCGTTACGGTAACACAACATTCCTTAATTATCTTTTAGCAAAATAAAAATAAAAATGCTAGTCCTAAAATAATTTTCGAAATCGTTCTCGAAATATTGAGTTGCAGATATATTACCGATTTTCTCTCTCAAATAAGTTCACCGTGCATACATATGAATTTCATAAAAAAAAAAAACACCACATATCATTTAGAAACTCATTTGAAATTTAATTCGAAATATGTAGCATTGTCAAAAAAAACTAAACACTTATTGTGTCCTAAAACTCACATGGGCTTAATTTAAGGCTCACATTTGGTATAGGCCTGATTTGGTTGTATTTACAGATGATTGAGTAGGCTGTAGTGCAGGTTCAGAGTTTCGAGATACAGGTTTAGAGTGTACAGGTTCATGCTGTTTTGACGTCACGGTCTGAACCTCTCCGATACATAATCAGAGTTAGACGAGGACTCAGCTTCCTAGGAACACAGAATTATTGTTGGAAAAGAACTTCTAGGCTTAATAAAACGTAATTGATGGGACAATCACAATCAATATAGAATTTATATTGATTGATTCGGATATACATTAAATACATGAGGGTTTTTAGGACTTAGTGATGGACATGAACTAGGACACTAGAAATCTCAGCTACAGGTGTATGATTCGACTATAACTCTAAGATGGATTATCTTAGAGTGGCTGAATTCGCAGAAAATAAGAAGTATAAAC
Source organism: Heracleum sosnowskyi (assembly GCA_030848705.1). Lineage (NCBI taxonomy): Eukaryota > Viridiplantae > Streptophyta > Magnoliopsida > Apiales > Apiaceae > Heracleum > Heracleum sosnowskyi. The sequence goes on along the minus strand of CM061235.1, from coordinate 148,939,365 downwards.
CTAATAGAACTACACAGGGATTGATTCTTATAAATAGGATATGTAGGCACTTGACTAAATAATTCGAATTTTCACTCTCTACACGTATAAGGCTCGTGTACCCTATGTGATATATATTCCGGTGAATTGGCTGGCCGTGTAGGATTTACTCTGCCCTTTTCATCCGGTGGTTTGGTCAACTCAGCCCCGAAAACGTTACTTCTACTATTTTGTACTCATAACGAGCTTCAGGTTTCTAGCTGCAAACCTACAACTATGTCCGATAACCAAGAATGCATTCTACGAATATTACAGCGAGATTCTTTCACTTGTGTTGTACCAAATTTTTCTCATAACAATACTCCTCAATTATTGTCTCGTTTATATGTTCCAATGCAATTTTATAAGTGTCTTGATTACAAATGTTAAACAAATTTAATTTAATTAACATAAAAAATCGCTACTTTAAAGGACAAGAAATACGATCAAGACTTTTCTTTTATTCACTTAAAATAAGTAAAAAATGTAATTAAATAGTTAGTATTATAACAAGCAAAAAATGTCGCCAACATATGCCCGTTTGAATTGCAAAATCATAATTTAACTAATACAAATGAAAATATTAATATAAATAAAAACTGACGATGAATTTCCTTGACGGAGTAGGGTAATTTCATATCCAAACGGACCGGAAGTCACAAAGAACGTTACGGTCTCCGTTATGATTTTTTTGTAAAAGACTCCGGCTGATATTGCCATTGTGACAGTGTGACACATGTACTAGCAGTTTCATTTCTTTTGTCCCGAAATTATGATTGCTGGATTTACCAATTTGCCCCTTTGTAAGTATTATATTCACTCTCAAGTCTCATGTGAAGCCACGTAAGGTCATGTATTAGTTTTTGTAATTAAAAAAAAAAAAAGTAAAATAAAAAGGAAGGCTGTGAACTTGGTGAGAGATGGAGAAATGATAAGTACAAAAAGGATATGTGGGTTCTAGAGAAAGAAGCAAAGTGCCACATGTTAAGGCATTTCAGCCAAAAAAGGATGACTAGTTTAAGGGCTTCTGTTTGGAGGAGCAGATGTCATCCACCCCCAACCCCCTTTTGTCCTTATCATTTTATTCATTGCCTTGTTCCTAAGTTTAAGCCATCAAATAAGTGTTACAACTTACAAGATACTTACATTATTATTATCTTTTTTATTTTATAAAAAAAATTGGTGAATAAACAATAGATGTACACAAAAAATAAAGATCAATATACTATTATATAAAGGAAGACGGGGGCGGTGAGGTGGCGCTCTCAGATCGTTTCGTTCTATTTTTCTAATTTTCTCAATTTTTTGAATTAATAATATTAAAAATTCAAAAAAATCTCAATTGTCTTTTAAATGCTTACTAATATTACATTATTTTGAACTTTCCTATATTATTATCTAAATATTTTTTTAATGAAATTATCATGTTAACATACAGCTCTCCTAAACTTTCTTTTATTATGTAATATAATAGAAAATACAGGAACGTTTTGGTAAATAAGAAGTTAATAAATTAGATCGGTCTTGTATAAGAGATTAAGTAATTAATACCAAAAACTAGAAAAAATCTCAATTGCCTTTTAAATATTTACTAATGGAGGAAACTAAATATACAATTTCAATATTCTTGTATTTAAAATCTCTACAAATGGAGTAAAGTAAATATAATATTATTGCATTTAAAATCTCTACTAATGAAGAAAAGTAAATATACAATATATCTTTACTAATAGGTGGCGCTTTCAGATCGTTTCGTTCTATTTTTTTAATTTTCTCAATTTTCTTAATTTTTTTAAATTAATAATATTAAAGATTCAAAAAAATCTCAATTACAATCAATCAATCAATAAATAAATACTATTATACAAAGAAGAAAACGGGGACGGTGAGGTGGTGCTCTCAGATTGCTTTGTTCTATTTTTCTAATTTTCTCAATTTTTTGAATTAATAATATTAAAAATTCAAAAAAATCTCAATTACATTTTAAATACTTACTAATATAGGAAACATATAGTATTTTTGCATTTAAAATCTCTACTAATGGAGAAAATAAATATATAATAGATCTTTACTAATGAATGAAACTAAATATTCAGTTATAATATTATTGCATTCAAAATATCTAAATTAGAAAAAAAGTGTATTACCTTACATTATTTTGAACTTTCCTATATTATTATCTAAATATTCTCATAATATTTTTTTTAATGAAATTACTATCTTAACATATTGTCCTCCTAAATTTTTTTATGTAATATAATAGAAAATACATGAACGTTTTGGTAAATAAGAAGTTAGTAAATTAGACCGATCTTGCATAATAAATTAAGTAATTAATACCAATGATTAGAAAAAATCTCAATTGTTTTTTAAATATTTACTAATGGAGAAAACTAAATTTACAATTTTAATATTATTTCATTTAAAATATCTACTAATGGAGGAAAGTAAATATAATATTATTTCATTTAAAATCTCTACTAATGGAGAAAGTAAATATACAATAGATCTTTATTAATGGAGGAAACTAAATATTACAAATGGAGTAAACTAAATATTCAATTATAAAATTCTTGCCTTCGAATATCTAAATTAAAAAAAAGTGTATTACTTTACATTATTTTGAACTTCACTTTATTATTATCTAGATATTCTCATAATATTTCTTTTGAAATGAAATTACCATCTTAACATCCTACTCTCCTAAACTTTCTTTTTTAATGTAATATAATAGAAAATACAAGAACATATTGATAAATAAGAAGTTAAGAAATTAGATCGGTCTTGCATAAGAAATTAAGTAATTACTTGGTAAATAAATAATTACCTTTAATACTTTCACACAAACAACTAATTAATAGTATAAATATACACTTAAACTATATTAATTATCTACTGTAATTTTTCTTGGCACCATTGTTCTTCTTTAATTTTTTGTTTGTTCATGTTAAAATTGTGTATATGAGTACACGAGTATGAGACTTTTTCCTTTATGTTATTTACCTTGTTACGTTTGTTTGTATCATAATGTAGGATCATATTAAAATATTTGACAAGACATATTATTTGCTATTAGTGTTGATTGAGTTAATACATGGATTAATAAGGAGGGAATTCATCAGTTAATCAGTTAAAATAATAGGCGGGGTAAGGTGATTTTCATGTATATTCAGTTGTGAATTGATTTATATGTTTATGTGTGTACGTTATTAGTTTTGAATTTATAGTTAAAAGTTGATACATCTGTATACAAGATAACTCGAAAGTGGAGAATTCATCGGTCTTCAAAAACAAATTTTATCATTGTTTTTTAACGTTTAGATAGTTATTGCTCTAATTTTTATGAGAAAAGATTATATCTTTTAGTAAAATATTTTATGCAATTCATACACGAAAATTCAAAGATAAAAATTGTATATTAAGAAATTTATAGTGTATGTATTTCAAAAATATCATGTTAAGATTTATTCGACCGAAGAATTTATTTAGTGTGTGCATTTTTAACAAAATTCAATAAATCGGTGCATCTCTAACAAAAGTCATACAAGAATAAGAAACATTGAGAATATGTCATTAATTTTATTTTTTTAAGGAAGAGGTTGTTGTTGTTTTTGTTGTTATTTGTTTTGACAAAAAAAAGATCATTATTAATAAAAATTTATCCCAACAACAAAAAGGATGTTTGCTCGTATTTTTTGATTTTTTTTCTTATTGGGAGTAGATTTGGAGGTAGTGAAGATTTTAATAGCTCTGAAGGTATAATTATAGTTTTTGATTGAACGATCTAGAATTATATATATATATATATATATAATTCAAAACAAAACTTAATTTTATATTAGAAATATTATTTTATTTAAAAACGTATTTTGTAGAATACTTATTGAGAAAATTTAGAGATATTATTATAAAACCGTTGCGAAACGCGGCTTAGTAAACTAGTTAAAATTTAAAGTTATTGAAAAATATGATTTTTTTCAAAATTGTGACAATTCCAACCTTATCGATATGGATATCCAGCTTAAAGATAAATTTAATATTTATTGCTATAGTTACAAAACTTACAAAATTATAGATAACATAGATAAGATCTACTATAAATAAATTTACCCAAGTCAAGTTTTATAGTAGAACATTAGATTTATATAAAATATCTCAATAAATTAAAAATGAAGACTATCAATGACTAACTTTTATTAATATGTAATATTTTAATGATTTAAATTCATGTTTAACCATTTACATATCCTAAAGAGTATATATTAATGTGGAATATACATTATTTGTAGCTTTACTATACACATAAATTTATAAACATTATTAACTGAATTTTTTTTACCGAAGTATTCTATATATTATATTATTTTTATAGCTAAAAATATGATATTTTTGGAACCCTACGTTGCTAAACCAACCGTATTAGTGTCTTGCTATACAATTTCATGCGTTGGCACACCATTTTACATGCACGCTAGAGCTACAAATTTGAAAACTATCATAATATTTAAATGATAATTAACAGTGATACAACTAATAAATACGCACAAATAACTTGGTTCTTATAAAATTTGACATTTCAATATCAAAGTTAAAAAAAAGTCAAACAGTTGGAAGTGTAGATTCTTAAAGATTAGCACGTGAACACATTTAATACCATCTGTAATTCAAAATCAATTATCTATATTAACTTTCACATTTAATTGTAAATTCAAATCTCACTCATATTTGTTTATATTAAAAATATAATATGTGTAATTTTAAGTTAAATTTTAACTAATTTAATCACTAAAAAAATCAAACAAGATACATAATACGAGACAGATACAGTAACAAAATTTGATTTAGGTGTGAGGATATCATTAATAAGAAAGGTATAATATCTTCCTCATATTTTTAAATAAAAAAAGGGGAGAAGTATATAATATTCTAGATAATAGCAAAAAGTGTGTGTAAAAAATAAAAAATGTAAGTATAATAAGGAGGGGTGCATTAAATAAAAGTCCATCCTTTCATTTCTTTCAGCCTCATCTTCCCTACTAACTCCTCTCTCTCTCCTCATCCCTCTCTCTGTAAAACCCCTTACTTTCTCTCTCTAGAAAATCTCTACCAAGAAAAATAAATTATAATAAAAATTCATTCTTTTCTTCAACCCTTTCTTTAAATTCACGAGATCCCCATCTCTCTCCTCTCTCTCTCTCCATTCTCTCTCGCTTCTTCCTCAAATTCACAATAAAAGGCTGTAAAATATATGTATGAGTGTGAGTTTGGTGAGGGAGAAGGGGTGATTATACATATAATTATACATACAGATACACAAAATGTCACATTCTGGGAAGATTAATTCAGAGGGAGGGCTAAGTACACTTGCAGATCGGTTTAAAAAGTCTTTAAAATATGATCATAAGAGAAATGATAATGATAATAATGGTGATGTTAATAAGCCTGATTTTAGAGATCTGGGCTCTCCGGTGTCTCCGTTAAGGCCCAATGCAGTGGCTACTAGTAGTAGAAGTAGTAGTAGTAGTTCCAGCTCATCCGGATCTTTTTCGGGTCGGAATGATCAAAACCCAGTTCCTAAAAAATCTGATTCCGGCAGTACTACTACTAATTCCGGCGAGTTATCCGGGCCGGGTCGTAACTCACCGACATTTTCGGGGCGGGTCAAGAAACAACCCGTGACCCGGAGTTCGGATTCTGGTGGGTCCCAGATGACGTATTCCGGTGGGGGGTCGGTGAGTTCGCCGCCGGCTAATGCTTTACCGGCCGGGAATATTTGTCCTTCGGGGAAGATTTTGAAAGCTGATGTGTCGGTGGGACGGAGTTCGAGACCGGATGTTTTGGGTACTGGGAGAGGACATTATGGTCATGGGAGTATAATGCGTGGCGGTGGGAGTGTGAAATTTGATGGTGGTAGTGGTTCTGGTGGTGCTGGGAATTCGCGGGGCGGAGAATTGGGAGGGAAGGGGGGAATGTGTGGTGATGGGGAGGATATGAAGAGGTTAGGGAATGAGGAGTATAAAAGGGGACATTTTTCGGAGGCTTTGAGTTTTTATGATAGGGCAATTGCGATTTTGCCTGAGAATGCAGCTTGTCATTACAACAAAGCTGCTGCATTGATTGGTTTAAAGCGGTTAGGAATGGCTGTGAGGGAATGTGAAGAGGTTTTGAGGTTGGATCCTGGATATGTTCGAGCTCATCATCGATTAGGGTCTCTTTATCTTTGGTAAGTGGGAAAGGTTGAATCTTTTTGCATTTTAGTTTAAGTTGTGGCATGTTTTGGTTGAATTTAGTTAGTTTCGGTGTATTAGTTGAATTAATTGATTGGATTATTAATTGTCTAATAATTGTTTTGAGTTTGTTATGGTAAAGTTTCGTCTGCTTCTAGTTTTCGATATCCAATTTGTTTGAGTGCATTGATTCATTTTCTGATTCCTTGTGCAATTATTAAGAATGGAGTTTGTTATGGTAAAGTTTCGTCTTTTATTTGTTCAGTTGGTTGAATATCTTCTGATTTCGTCTTCTTTAGAAGATTGGATTATCCTCTACTTAGGTTAGGCGATGTCATTAAGCACATTTCCTTGTAATGCAAATGTGGTTATTACATTTTGGTAATACTTGGTGCCCTCTGTGTAGGATACTGCCTTCTCATATCTCTAACTTGTATTATCATTTCAGTTTAGGACAGGTTGAGAATGCTAGGAGGCACATTTGTTTTACAGGGATCCAACCAGATCCGATTGAATTGCAAAACTTGCAAGCAGTAGAGAAGCATGTGAGCAAGTGTACCATTGCCCGGAGGATTGGTGATTGGAAAGTTGTATTAAAGGAGGCTGATGCTGCAATTGCTTCAGGAGCTGCTGCTTCTCCTCAGGTAAAGGAATCCCCAAAATTCACTTAAATATTAGTTGTTGTTATGGTTAATGTAGAAACAGCTTACTGAACTTGGTGAATTCATATTGACAGCTATTTGCCTGTAGAGCAGAGGCACTATTAAAGCTTCGTCAATATGCTGATGCAGAATTAAGCATTTCCAACAGTCCTAAAGTTGGAACATCATCACTGTCCTGCTCACAGACAAAGTTTTTCGGAATGCTTTCTGAAGCTTATGTTCTTCTAGTCTGTTCTCAAATTGACATGTCTATGGGAAGGTAAGTTTTAATACATTGATGTCTTTAAAAATAGGATCAAGGGGTAGGGAAAGAATGATAACGGATGATGATTATGTGCAGATTTGATAGTGCTGTTACATCTGTCGAGAAAGCTGCACAAATAGATCCCCAAAGTGCCGAGGTTTCAACTTTGCTGAACAATGTCAGGGCTGTGGCAAGAGCTCGTACTCGTGGAAATGATCTCTTCAAGTCTGAAAGATTCACAGAAGCTACTGCAGCGTATGGGGAAGGTCTAAGGCTTAATCCATCCAGCTCAGTTCTTTATTGTAACAGAGCTGCTTGTTGGTATAAACTTGGGCAATGGGAGCGATCTATTGATGATTGTAACCAAGCTCTTGATATTCAGCCAAATTATACAAAAGCGCTCCTTAGAAGGGCTGCCTCAAACAGCAAGGTATTGCGACTGTTTTTGCTAAGTATTATCTATAATCTCCTTCAACGAGTTTTTGTACATGGTTGATGTACTTCATTGGTTGTAAATTTATCTGCAAGCATTGTGATTGCAGCTTGAACGATGGGTTGAAGCTGTCAGAGATTACGAAGTTCTGAGGAAAGAACTTCCAAATGACAATGATGTTGCTGAAGCTTTGTTTCATGCCCAGGTTGGGCTTAAGAAATCCCGTGGAGAAGAAGTTCATAATATGAAGTTCGGTGGAGATGTTGAACTGGTATCAGGCCTCGATCAGTTCAGAGCAGCAATATCTTCTCCTAGTAAGTCTTTCTTAGCTTAATGGTTTCCCATGAATTGTGTTTTTGTTTATCTTGTACTGAAATCTGGATCATGCATCTCCAGGTGCTTCCGTTGTTCACTTTAAATCGGCATCAGACCTTCAATGCAACCAGATATCTCCATTCGTGGACAGTCTGTGCAGCCGATATCCATCTATAAATTTTCTCAAGGTAAAAGCCTTCTGTCCTTTTGTTTATGTCTATGCCAGAATTTGTCTTGTTTTCCTTGAAGGTTAGTTACCTGAAATTTGCCAGGATCGTTGAATGTAGTCTGATTTTGTTTAGAATTGCAGTGCAAGTGGTCCTTTACGTTTTCCATTTGTAATAACTAAATATTAAGTTGGTTTTTAACTATTCTCATTTAGAAAAACTTTTAGATTTATAGGTTATGAGCTCTTACACAACTTTTCTAATTTATAGGTTGATGTCCGAGACAGCCCTGCAATTGCTAATGCTGAGAACGTGAAACTCGTACCAACGTTCAAAATTTACAAAAATGGAAGCCGGATAAAAGAAATGATCTGCCCAAGTCAAGAGGTGTTGGAGTCTTCTGTGAGGCACTACAGTTTTTAGAATAAAACAGTACTGCATATGTGCCTCATCTACTTGCATCACCTGTAGCTTCTATAGACCTCAAACATGATAGGAGAACATCCCCCAACACCCATCCTCTCCCTTATCCATTAGTGCACACAACCATACACAAACTTTAGCCATGACCTAGTTGGAGCAACTACATAAAAACCTGTCAATTCTAGTTCATCACAGAGAATTAGCTTAGTTTACATTTGCGGTTCCCATTTGTTCATTCGTTTCGTTTCTCATTTCTCATCGTTCTCTGTGGTTCTCTTTTCCATATTCTCTTTCGTTGGAGTTGGCAGCCCTTGTTGTATATTGATGTTTATCTGGGGGAAGTATGATAGATTTGTACAATTGATATAATCCGGACGGAGGCAGGTTGCAGGCTGCAGGGCGGGTTCTTGAGGACATGTACATGTACCATAAATATGATGAAGATGTATACAATTTTACATTGGTAAGCCATGAGGGAAATTAGTTTGTCTGGTGGGGTATTGGGTTAGGGAAGAAGGATGAATATTATCTTAGTCTATCTTTGTCACCATTCTATTTAATAAAAAAGAACATATCAAATTTTGTACTTCAAATGTATATTTCTTTTATTTATTTTTATTACAATGCACCCTGCTTTTTTACTTTTAACCTGATATAAACTGAAAGTGAGAGATATAAATGGATTTAATTCTGACTAGGTCTGTGAGCAGAGAAATTTGACTCAAAAGAAAGCCAAATTGTTGTAGTAGTTGTCATAAATATTGTGGCCTGAGTTGTTGGATGGAATTAATGGTTGCCTTTGGTAGTATGTACCTATGGCAAACTCTTGTGTTTTTATATGTAGATGTTGATGTTCAACTACTACAAATGTAGTTAACTATTACAAGGCAGCACAGCACTGTAATTTTTATAGCTACAGAAATGGGCTGGCTTTGGCTTTTGTCATAAGCTTGCAGATCAGAAAATCCAGAATAGTGTTGAAATTTAGGGTTTTTTCTTGTGCTCCCAAGAGTGTTTTGAATGTTGGTAGGGTAGTTTGGGGGAAAATCTAGTGATGCTGTATGGCTGGGCTGGCTATGATCAAGACTTTGCTGTACTTTGATGGTCCTGCAATTATTTTGGCTTCATTTTTATGTGGAGAATGTAATCATCAACTTACACTTTCACATATTATTCTTGTAGGTGATGTTAATCTGTATACTGCATTTGTATTTATTTGTTTATGTTTAAGTTGTACTCCCTCCGACCCAGTGAATTCTATACACTGGGACTTGACACGTAAACTAAGAAAATATATATAAAATGAGTAAAATTAGATGAAAAGTGAGTAAAGTGGTGGAAACTATCAATATTTAATAATAGATTTGAGATAGTGAAGGAAAGTAGTGGGTGCAATAGTGTTTTATATTATTATAAAATAGAGATAGTTGAGAAAGTAGTGGGTGTAATAGTGTTTTATATTATTAAAAGTTACTATTTTTGGAATGTATAGAAATGAGAGGGACGTCCCAAAATAAAAAGTGTATAGAAAAGACTGGGACGGAGGGGGAGTATAAAAATGAAGGGTTATATAGTAAATCGTAAAATAATAAGAGTAATTGTAATACTTGGGTGACCGGATGGATATATAAACTAGACCTTAAGAAAGAATGTGTTGGTGAAGTGAAGTGGGTGAATTGTGAAAATAAAGGGGGAGGTAGACGGTAGTCATAGACTAAGACTAGTCTAAAATCTAGGCCATGGTCAAGTCCTCGTTTTCCATAATTTCATATCCAACGTCTAGTCGTCTACACATAATTTCTGCCTTGGATACCTTTCTAAACCCTTCTCCTTTTTGTCAGAGAGGAACCTGTCACTAGTTCCGGGTTTGAGAATTTTTGTTTAAACTTTAAAGACTAGAAAAAGTTCATATATTCATTTCACTATCTATATTCAAACTACATTTTTATTTTAAGTCAAATATATATATATATATATATATATATATATATATTTTATCACAAGTTCACTTATTTCCTCTCCATCCCACGCATATTAACTTCAAAATTCACACATATTAATAATCTAAATGCCACGCTTTTTCTGTTCCCACCATAACTATATATATATCAATTGAATACGTAAAATGATAAATGAGCTAGCCTCGTTTTTTATGGAATGTCGAGTGCTTGAACCTTGTGAAAGATAAGACGTGTGGGCACATATGTTTATTTAACTAATAAATACAAATTCTTTAAAAGTTGAGTAAAATTTAGTGTATTGCCTTTTTCAAAAATGAGCATGGAGTCAAAAGCTTCAACAGTAGTGTTCTGATTTTGACAAACATTGTTTTGCCAACTATTCCTCCCTCCACACCCCAAGGAATGCATGGGTATAATCATTTTCCTAGAAATCTGTGCCAAGATTTGACAATGGCTCCAATTAGTGTAGATGATTACAGGGACAATGAATATTTATACGACTGCTCAAGTGTACGTACAAACTACAGATACAGATTTTTGCATTACCTTCTGTTTTATATGTGAACGGGGGAATAATCCGGCGAATAAAGACTTTTCAGAAAAGAACCAAAAAGTTGAGCAGATACAAATGTAGCCGTTATTGGTTTTTGACACTGAAAAAACAAAGGAGGACGTGGATAAAATCATTAAAGTATTTCCTCTCCGGTGCATCTACTAATAACTAATGTAATGTACATTGATCCCCATTTCTTAACATCAGCCGGATGCAGACTTGCTTTTCCCCTAGAGGCGTTATATATTTAAATGAGGCATGTCATGAATTTAAATGAGTTATATCCTGAATTATAGAGTCCAATATTACGATCTTAAACCCTTTTTTTTTTTTACCATTTTGATATTTACGTGCTAAAAATTTAGTGTTCTAATCATTTAATCTCCAACTTATAATCACATAACTACAAATTAAATAGAAACAAACCAAATTAAGATATAATTCTAATATTACTATCTCATAATCCGTGCGAACCAGAGTTACTTTTAATTTACTTATAGTGTAATATAATATTACTGTTGGAGGCCCATCAGTCATTTGGGCCGACCGAAGAGCATCATGGTCATAAAGGCCCAATAGCGGAAGGTTTAATCCTCGAGCACATTATGCCAAAACGAGGATGACTCATTCAGCGGATGAATGATCCACGACTCCGACGGAGTGACCCACGTCTTTGAACGTGAGGATCAGGCGTACTGGTAAAAGGAAAAAAAAGAAGGTTTGAGGATTCATTTTATACACACACAACTAATTACAATACTCGTACGTTCCATCGTTTACCTAAAAAATACCAGTTTAACTGATTTTCACACCAGAGGTGAATCGGGGGATCATCCCTCACATTCTCTTCTTTGCAGGTCCGACCGGACGATCTACCGCATAAAACTGGTTCCAACATTTGGCGCCGTCTGTGGGAACGTACGAATTAATTGTGATTAAAGCTTACTGTCACCATGTTATCTGAACGACCGCCTGGATTCAACGAAACTTTGCGACCTGGGAGTTCCACCGTCACACCGCCGTTGAATCGAATACTGAATTTCGATTCTGAAGGGGACGAAGGACCCTTACCGACCCTTGAGTTACAAAGAGAGATACTCCTTAAATGGAGAGAGGAACACGCCGCTAAAAAAGGTAAAGAGAAAGAGACCGAACTGGCAGAAAAAGATGCCCAGATATGGGCGAAGAAAAGAGAGGTCGGTCTCCTGAAATTGCAAGCCCTTGGGCTTTGGAGAGAAGAGATATAAATGGAGGAGAGGGCCTTGGGAGATTCAGTGGAGGAAGACGAAACCCCGATGATGGAAGTTGAAACCCGAAAAGAAAAACGACCCCATAATGATGAAGACGAGTCCACGGACTCTGAATCGCACCATAGAAGGATCCGAACGAAGTTTGTAGCGTCATTAGAATCGGAAGGAGAAGACGATCCCCAAGTCGGGAGTCGGCTTCGGAGAATGGAGAAGGCCATGTTTGGGGAGAAGAAAATAAGCCAAGAGCCGGTGGTAACCAAGGAAATTGAACAATACCGACCACCCCCTGGGAGGCAGTTTCCGAAGATGAACGAGTTTAATAAAAAAGGTGATCCCGAAGACCATTGCGAAAAATATGAGTAGCTGATGACGGGTATGGGACACTGCGATATTATGTTGTGCAAGATGTTTAAAACATACCTAAAGGGAACATCAACGATGTGGTATCGTTCGCAAAGACCCCGATCGATCGGTTCTTATGAGCAGCTCAAGAGGAAGTTTCTGAAGCATTATTCCCACCTATGCCGGAGGGAGAAGGATACAGAAGCACTGATTCACTGTAGGCAAAGGTCTAACGAGGAACTGGGTGATTACTTGGCCAAGTTTAAGGAAGAAGCATGCATGGTCACCAATCTGGACAAGGTGAAGGCCGCAGGATTTCTCACCGCCGGCCTAGACCCCATTAAAGGTAAAAAGCTTCGGTCCCCTCTTTATGATGTTCCCCCTAAGTCTTTAAATGATATATATTTGAGGGGAGAGGCTATCCGGAGGAAACTATAGTCTATAGGAGGTCATAAAGATAGCCGAAGAGACGAAAGTTCATGGAAGGATGACCGAAGAGGCCGAGAAGACATTAAGAACAGGTTTACAGATATTAGACCTGACCATGGAGCTGAAAGAAGACGAGATAGAGATAGTACAGTGTTCACCCCCCTTAGCGCACCTATCTCAAAGATTCTCCATGAAATCAAGGGAAAGCCTGGATTCGTTAGGCCAACCAGGCTAAAAACCCCAGATCACAAGAAGAATGGAGATAAGTACTATTACTATCACAAAGACAAGGGACACAACACCGATGAGTGTTATCACTTGAAGAAATTGATCGAGAAGATGATTAAGGGAGAAGATCTCAGCGAGTTTGTCCGAGATTTGCACGACAAATTGGCTCCCGAGGACAAGAGAAAGGACAAAGAGCCCGAAGAAAAATAAAAGTATCGAGGTGAAGTCTGAATGATTTCTGGAGGCACAGTCTTGGATTGATGCAGTAAGACCGCCAGAAAGAAGTATACACGACAAGTCTATAGTTTGTACCATGCTAGTGTAGTCAAACAATCTTTACATATCGCTTTTACCGAAGACGATTATGAAGATATAATATGGCTGCACGAAGATCCACTTATCATCAACCCCATCATTGGGGAGAACAAAAAATGGAAAGTTCTTGTGGATGGTGGTAGTTCGGTCAACATCCTTTATCACATGACATACTGCAAGATGAACTTAGGAGGTGAGCAACTGGAACCCTGTCATGAAGCCCCTCTGTACGGCTTCGGAAACCAGCTTGTTCCGATCGAAGGGACAATTACCCTTCCAATCTTGTTGGGAAAGACACCTTACACTGTTGAAAAATAAGCGAAGTTTTATGTGGTGCGAGTAGACAACCTCTACAACGACATTATAGGAAGGCCGGTCCTAACTGCCTTCCAAGCCGTGGCCTCTATTCCCCACCTGAAGTTGAAATTCCCGACTGAACACGGCGTCGGGGAGATGAAAGGAGATCCGAAAGCTACTAGGATCATTATGTTGGAAGACCTCGAGAAAGATCAGGACGTGGAAATGTTTGAAGGGGGAAAAAGAAAAAGGGGAGAAAATGATGCCGGGGGCAGCCATCAGACGATGACTATTGAGTTGGAAAAGTTTGGGGTAGACTTGTCCAAGCCCATAGCTGAACCGGCTGCAGAAACTGAAGAAGTAGAATTATATGTCGGTCAATCAGGAAAAATGATTCAGATATGAAAGAATATGGAGCCCGAATTGAAGTGGAAGGTTATTGAGGTGATCAGACAATATCACGGTGTGTTCGCCTGGGGGCCTGAAGACATGCCAGGACTAGACCCTTTGGTGGTGAAGCATTGTCTCAGTGTGAATCCCGATGTGAAGCCGGTCAAACAGAAGAAAAGAAACTTTGCCATGGAAAGGCATAAAGTAATTCAGGTCGAAGTAGAAAAATTACTAGAGGCCAGATTTATTGAGAAAATTGAATATCATGACTGGATAACAAACGTGGTAGTGGTGAAGAAGTCAAACAACAAATGGAGGATGTGCGTAGACTACACTGACCTAAATAAGGCCTATCCGAAGGACCATTACCCTCTACCCAACATCGATCAGCTCATAAATGCCACTTCGGGACAACAAATACTCAGCTTCCTGGACGCCTTTTCTGGGTATCATCAAATTTCAATGAATGTCGATGACATTCCAAAGACAGCAATCATCACCCCAAAGGGCACCTATGCATACATCAAAATGCCCTTCGGCCTGAAAAATACAGGCGCAACATTCCATAAAATGATTAACAAAGTTTTCAAGGAACAGATCGGATGGAACATGGAGTGCTATGTTGATCATATGATCGTAAAGTCTATGTTTAGAGATCATGCAGAAGACCTCAGGGAATGTTGCGAAACGCTAAAATAAATAATATGAGGATTAACCCGAACAAGTGTACGTTCGGAGTTTCTAGTGGCAAGTTTTTGGGCTATATGGTAAGTGCGAGAGGGAACGAGGCGAATCCGGAAAAAATCAAAGCCGTGATTGACATGGATGCGCCGAAGATAATCCGAGACATTCAAAAGCTAACAGGAAGATTGTTGCCCTAAGGAGATTCATATCTCGATCGGCAGAGAAAACACTGCCATTTTTTGAAGTGCTTCGGGGATCAAAGAATTTCGAGTGGGGACCAGAGTGTCAGAAAGCATTTGAGGAGGTTAAAGAATACTTGGTTAAAGCCCCACTTCTAATGAGACTGGATCCGAAGGAAACCCTGCAACTTTATTTAGCAGTGACCGACCGAACATTGGGAGTTGTATTGGTTAAAGAGCATGAGAATAACCAATACCTTGTATTTTAAGTCTCACACATGCTAAAGGATGCAGAAACTAGATACCCAAACGATGAAAAGTTCGCTTTTGGGCTGGTTATAGCTTCAAGGAAACTATGCCATTACTTCCAAGGAAGAACCGTACAGGTGTTGATCGATCAACCTCTAAAGAAAATACTCCAAAGACCAGAAGCTTCGGGGAGAGTTGTTGCTTGGTCAGTCGAACTTGGAGAATATGACTTGGAATACGTACCCAGAACCTCTATAAAGGCACAAGCGTTGGCCGATTTCATAGTGGAGTGTTCGTTCTTCGGACCGAAGGACTTAGCACCCGAGGAACAGCTCATTCGGTCACCCGGGAAATTGAAGCTTTTTGTAGATGGGTCAGTCATAAAGACGAAGTGTGGGGCAAACATGATTTTGACTAGCCCCGATGGGTTTGAAATTAAACATGCCATTCGGTTCACATTCCCGTTGACCAACAACGAGGCAGAATACGAAGCATTCACTACACCATAGATTGCATATTGCAACGACAGAATTACATTGCCTTATGGCCTATATTTGTTACAGTAGAGTCTATGACAATGATTTAGCAAAAAATTGACTGTTGCATCCGCTCCCGCTGCAATAGAGCCATGTGGCAACGTTTTGGACACCATACTACAACATAATTAAATCATTGCAATAAACTTTAGTAGCAACATTTTAGGCTATACAACAACGACAAAAAACCATTGCAGTAGCATAAGTGTGTAGTGAATTGACACTTTAAGACAACATTTCTGAGACCAATTGCATTGATTTTTTTTAGATTAATGCAACATATTTTGACCCTATTGTAACAGTTTTAAAAAAAAAATAGCAGGTTCATATTGGAAATACAATAAAACAGGGCAATTTATAGCCAAAAATCCAAGCATCATCATTTCATAAAGAGTGTACTACACTATTATTGTGTTACATTACCAACAATTCAAAAACATCATGACTATCACGACATCATCGTACAAACCATTCAAAATGTAAAGTCAAGACAAAACGACTAAGTCACATACACAATTAGCTATACCAAACCATCACCTAAGAATTTAATTAAAAAGTATATGCACTCCACCAAAATAGTACTCTACCAATTAGTATACAAATAACAAACATAGCGTCATAGCTATGTATTTACTTTTCTTCAAAGTTAAAGAACAGATTACTCCAGCCTCTTTGTTTTTTTTTTCTTCCTCCATGCCGCTTTCTCAGTCTGAAGAATCAATGTACAAAGTGGCAACATGATAGCATCAGAAACACACTCATACATTTTTGTTCTTTCCTTACGTTTCTTCAGACTTCAACTACCTTCTTCACATAGTCCGCAGAGTCCACACCATGATGGATAGCAAAGTTCAGTTGTGTTCATACCATAGTCCGCATAATCCACATAGTTCTGAACATGATAGACTGATGCCAATAGTAATTTGACTGAGCCTTTTAATCTGGAAGTACTTGGTACTGGTGTAGTCAGCAGTTAGCGTGACAAGGACCGTAGAATCCTAAAGACTATACCATCTGTCAAAAAAATGCACTAGAATAGTGAAGAAAGTAGCTTGAAACTGCAGCCTTAAGTGCAATTAAAATGTATTTCAGACCATCATGGACATCCTGCAACCAATTAAAACAATGTCTAAGTAGTCCTAATTAGGTACCACATAAACAATGCATAAAATATTTAAAATCATAGAAAATATGTGATTTTAGAGTTAAAAGAACAGAGTATTAACAAAAAAAATTCAAAGGCGGAGGCTCTTCAAAGCAACCTCAATCATTAAATACACATCTGCATAAATTGAAATTAGTTGAGAAGCACTGCAAAGAAATCCAGCTCTAACTATCGTTATTCTATTCCTAAACATACTTAGAAAGATGAGGAAGGGAGGCCAAGAAGATAGTCATTAGCAAGTCCAAAAGAAGATTAATTAGGATTCGAAATGAGAAACATGAACTGCAAGTTTATTACCTCTGTCGAGTTCTCATATTCCCAATTTTCAACTAGACTTTAAAAAATAATGCAGCAGTCTAGCAGTAGCACCACAACAGTCAACACTCAGCACTCATACAACAATCAATCTGAGTGACTCAATAATGTTGTTTTCTTCAGTATGTTATGTTTTGGAAGGGTGCTCGCCATATGGATGTTCTCCAGTAACAACTCCTAGACCATTTGAGACACTGCTCTAAGCCACCTCATTGCCACCAAGACTATCAGACAAACCAATTATCATATGTACAGAGTTATATCACATTCAAATTAAACAATGAATCACTTAACAACAACTACTACACTTGTTATGATTGCCTCGACATCTACCCAAAAAGAATATTCACGGTTTCTCCATCGCCTACAATTGTCTTGACCTGATTCCCAAATCAAATAACATATTATGTATTATTAAGAGTATAGTATAGCAAGGAATTAAAAATATCCGAATTAAACAAGAATAGGGCACAAATGTTATAAACACCAAGTTAAACAAAAATAAGCACAAATCAGAACATATCCATATAGAGAAGAACATGGTGTTCAGAATTTATTAGCAGAAAAAATCAAAGAAAAACAGGTATATATATAATGAACTCCAAATCAAAGAACATATATATGAACAAGCATAAGAATATTTGTTCTAATTGAATAGATAAAACGAGTTATGAGCATTTTGTTTGGGGAAGAAGATCACCCTTCTTCGATAGATGTTAAAGCTTCGAGCTTCAAGCTTAAAGCATCCGAGATTCACTTTTATTTTTATTTTTTCATTGATATTGAGCTCCAGTCTTCGTTTCTTCGTCGGTCTCAGATCCGTTTAAATTTGTGTTGAAGTGTTTATATTTCTATTATACTCTATTCAGTGAATTATATTGGGATTATATTATATTAAAAATTTTATTATCTTGGTGAAATAATTTGAAAAGCCCGTTTGCCTTTTGGGAGCCCGCCTAATTTTTGATCCAAATTTTTTACATTTTTTGCAATGTTTTTGAGAAATTGTTGCAATAAAAGCGAACTTTTGCATGTGGTAACACTTTTCCGGTTCAATTGTAACAGTTTACAAAAGTATTGCTATATAACTCAACTTGTCCATCAATATTAACGATTTATGATCAACTTTTTAGAATTTGGTTGCAATAGCCAATCTATGGTGTAGTGATTGTTGGCGGGCCTAGCTCTGACACTAAGCCTAAAAGTGAAACACATAAGGGTCTTTAGAGATTCTATGCTCGTAGTGAAACAGTTCTCAGGGGAATATGGGCAGAAAGATCCCCGAACGAAGGCATACACTACCAAGGTACGTGAAAATGCACTCCTGTTTGAATCATTTGAGTTAAGCCAGGTCGCAAGGGAAAACAATAGCCGGGCATATGCATTTTCTAGGCTAGCTTCGGCCGAAACCCAGAGCTTGCAGGGATCGATCTATCTAACTGAAGTGAGCTTGCCCCCATTAGAGCCTTTTTGGAAAAGGGGACCTTTCCTCTAGAAAAGAAGGAAGTACGGAAAGTGAGATATCGGTCGGCCAACTACACTTTGGTAGGGGGTCAATTATTCAGGCGTTTAGTCACCCAGCCACTTCTGAAATGCCTTGGCCCCGAAGATTAAAGGTTAATGCTGGAAACGGTGCATGAAGGAATATGCGGGGAGCATTTATCAGGACGATCACTTGCCTTCAAGGTTCTTAGACAGGGGTTCTTCTGGCCGACTGTAAGGGAAGATGTTGCCAACTACTCTAAGAGGTGCAAACAATGTCAGCTGTTCAACACCGTACCAAAGCAACCTCCAGAGGAAATGTCATCAGTCGTCAACCCTATCCCTTTTGCCATGTGGGATGTTGACATTGTGAGAATTCTGCCAACCAGCACCAAACAGGCCAAATACTGTATTGTTGCCATCGATTACATGACGAAGTGGGTGGAAGCCCGACCACTATCTGCCATAACGGAGGAAGCAGCAAAAAAATTCATGATGGAACATGTAATTTTGAGGTTCGGCATCCCAATGGTATGTGTATCGGACAACGACACCCAGTTCATTGGAAGTAAGTTCAGAAAGTTTTTGGCTAAGTTCGGTATTCAGCAAAAGTTCAGTTTAGTCGGGCATCCACATGGAAACGGAGCAATTGAAGCAGCCAACAAAATTATCTTTGATGGTATCAAGAAACGACTGAGGGACTCCAAAGGGCTATGGGCCGAAGAATTGCCCTATGTTCTCTGGGCATACCGGACCACCCCTAGATCCTCTACTGGAGAGACTCCGTTCAGACTAGCATTTGGGACGGATGCCTTGATGCCTGCGGAAGTAGGTCTTGAGTCTTACCGAACGCAGGTATTTAATGTAGAAAGCAACGAGTTCGGGCTTCAGGCAAATGTCGACCTAGTGGTTGAAGAGAGGGAAGTTGTTCATTAATGCAATGTCAGATATCAGCTTCAAGCAGCTCAATACTATGATGCGGAAATAAAGAAGAGATCGTTTCAGGTGGGAGATTTAGTCCTTAGAGAGCTAGCAACTTCCTTGTCAACCAAACAGGGTAAACTAATGTCAAATTGGGAAGGCCCCTACACGGTAGTGGAAGTGGTTCGCCCGGGAACGTCTAAACTATGCGGACCGGACAGAAATTTTATAAAAAAACACCTGGCATGCTTCTCGCCTTCGCAAATTCTACCAGTAAGCTTACTGACTACTTATATTTCCTTTCAGTCATTTAATTCAGTATTTTTATCAAGTTCTTACTTTAGTCATTTTCTTTAAGTATGGATTGTATGATGACCATATGTCATGAAACACATTAATAAAATCGTTTATTTCCTAATATGTATCATGATTCAGTCAAAAGCATGGTAAATTGCATAGATTCAACACATACTTAGGGACGATCAGATTAAGCTATGTGTCTTTTCAAATGGTTTTTAGTATTTAAAGTACTTGATAATTAATTTAAGTTGGGAGCCACATTTTGGCCGAATAAAACAACTTAAATGAATCCTTAACCCCTTTTAATACTAGGGGACATGCCATACCGAAAATGCACAGTGAAGTAACATTCATGCTAAAGGTAAAGTTTTATTATGCTAAGGCAGAATGGCCGAAGAAGCAAAAGAAACTAATGACCATGCCAAGGCAAATATTAAAGCCTAAAGACGCATGGAAACACACATGATCAAGCCAAAGACACTTTACAAAGCTTAAAGAGGACAAAAAAAAAATGCTAAGGCATGTTTCGTAATGCCAAATAAGCATCACAAATCTCAAATACAAAAGGTGTAAAAGTGTAAGGCAAAAATATAATACGATCAGATGCCGAACAAGCAAATAATCATTAATCTACGCTAAGGCAATAATACAGGCTAATTATCATAAAATCAAGCCCGAAGGCAAAAGTCAAGCCCGAAGGAAAATGTTAAGCCTGAAGGCAGTTACAATAACTTCATAACAAAAAATAAATAACTACAACTTAGTCAGAGAATTCCGACTCAGGGTCCGAACTGACTATAGGAGGGACATCAGGCTCATCAGGTCGGTCGATTGGGTCCTCCATACCTTCTTCCAGGAGCAACTTATAATCAAACCCAAGGGCGTGAGCCTTGCGAATGAGTTCATCGTGCCCTACCAAGAAGCCCCTATCCTCAGAACAAAGAACCAACTTATGAGCCTTCTTCTCAGCTTTACGAGAGGCTTTCAGTTTGGCAGTCCTATTCCTGAGACGGTTGAAGGCTGCATCGAGGTCAATCTTGACCGAATCCCGACCGGTCTTCACTTGGGCAAGCCGTTGGTTCAGGGTCGAGATCTCCTTTTTCAGGGCATCGACCTGGCTTTCAGCCGCTTCAGCCCTCTCCTCAACCAGCTTCATCCCGCACAGCTGGAGGTCCAAATCCTTGACCTTCTGCTCAACTGCCGTAGCCCAAGGAACAGCCTGAAAAACAAACATAAAAATTAGTCCAACAGACGAGACATAGGGAGAATGAAGTAGGAACAGGAAAACTCACCATAGTAATATGCCCCAGGAGTTCGGAACAAGCCGAAGAAGCCCCAACCCGATCGTACACTGAACGATCTTTGGGAAGGATGAAAGCCCGGCACAAGTCCGTCCCAATCTCCTTACTACCACTGAAGCTCCAGCAGCAAACGTGTCTGTGGCCATCACTGACCAATCAGGTCGGTAAGTCACGACCGCTTTACCCTCTAGTCCCCTTGGCCGTTTTTGGGAAACATTAGATTCCGCCCCTGCTAGGGAAGAGTCCAAGTTTGGCTCCGGGATGGTAGTATCGAGGATCTCCAATTCATCGGACGGAGGAGAGTTTCGTTCGGCACGAGACTCAGAGGCCGCTTCTGTGCTGACCTCGGGAAGAGCTTCGGCGTTCTGTTTTGCCGCCAGTTCGGCGAACGTCCTAGCATTTTTTGCTTGGATTCTCTACATCATCTCAGCTCTAGTAGACACTGCAAAACAAAAAGAGATTGAAGTTAGAAGACAAGAAATAACAATAACTGACAATGGAGGCTAAGGAGATAAACAAGGCAAAAAAAATAATTAATTGTTACCGGTACCCCATAAAGCCCGAAGCCAAGTCTGGTTTCAACTTACTACCAGGGAGATTCGGTTCGGTTCCTGAGGCTCGCACAGTTTGTCATAGTCAGCTTTATCTATGTCACCCAAGTCCGGTGCAATGATCATGGCTGGGTCAACCTCCCGCCATACCGAATACTTAGACAATTTGTGACCACTAATGAAGAACCAATGGTCATGTGTCCTTCTGTTACTGAAATTGGTCGCAGCCCATTCCGCCCGACCACTCCTTCGAGCCAACTGATATAATCCAACACTCTTGGCGTTCTTTTTAAAATCAAAATGGTGCAGAAACAATGATAAATGTGGTTTCACTCCTGCTTTCAAGCATCAGTTCTGAAAGGAATTTATATGAATGAAAGTGTTTGGGTCTAATTGGTCGAGGGTGACCATGGTGTTTTTGAGCATTTTCTTAAGGACGGGGAGCAACAGAAGTCGAAGGCCACAGAAAAAGGCCTTCTCAGAAATTTCAAGGGCGACCGAACCGTGTTCGTCAGCCACTTCGGGGGCATGATAAACGAGGTCTGTTTCATCGGCTTCGTACGTGTGAAAGAGAGTGGGAATGTCGTATTTTTTAGCCATCTTGGAAACGTCATCGCTCATTAGTACGAAATTCAGGTTGGCCGAAGGGAATCTGGCAGCATTGAAATGAGCCATAGCCGAATAGAATGGCCCGAATTCTACTGGGTGGTCCATGTCCTGCAAGGACAAAAATGGACAGAATTAGCCATGTACTCGGAAAATTTAAAGAAAAGTATGAGGAGT
This sequence comes from Heracleum sosnowskyi, assembly GCA_030848705.1. Lineage (NCBI taxonomy): Eukaryota > Viridiplantae > Streptophyta > Magnoliopsida > Apiales > Apiaceae > Heracleum > Heracleum sosnowskyi. Next base: position 148,916,645 of record CM061235.1, on the reverse strand, counting down.
CGATTGTGTCGATGAAAACTGAGTTCAGAGGGCTAGGATCGGTAGGAAGAGAATGATCTAAAAACAAAAGAAAAAGAATGGTCTTATGATTCTAAAAGAGGTCCGAAGAGAGTTCTAAGGTTCTAAGAAGAACCGAAGAGAGTTCTAAGGTTCCAAGAAGGACCGAAAAGAGTTCTAAGGTTATCAGGAGGTCCGAAGAGAGTTCTCAAAGTGCACGCATGTCCGAAGAATATTTTTAACAAAAAACTACCTCTAAGGACACATATTATTTCTCGAATATTCTCTAAGGTCATGTACACACCTCTACTTTTAGAAAGTCAGGGCGAACGCATATCCTAAACATAAAAACTCTAAACTATTCTAAGTATAGCATTCTCTAGTCCAAACGCATGCATTATCATTCCTGTACATACCAAATCTTGCACATACATCTACATTTTCAAATATAGAAATCCTATGTGATACAAGTAAAAGGGTAAAAGGGACAGAAACTTACTGTTGTTGGAAGCTTCTATCGAGGATTGATGCTTTGGTGTGGATATCCTCCCTCCAATGGTTGTTGATGAGAAGTCGCAAAGGAAATAGAGCGTAGAGTGTGTTGTTTGTGTGTATATGTACGTAGTGATAAAAAGGAAAGTGAAATGGCGGTTTATGTACATATAGATAACCGTTTCGAAATCAACGACCCAGATGTGGGCTATTAGCATTCACGATCAGGATTGGTTTGGAGAAACGTATAACTCCCGGTGGACAATCATGATAACAGTTGTCTTATGCTTACGTGGCCGAGACTTTTGAAAGTTCAGACATGTTTCACTGGTCGTTGTGCCGACCAAGAGATAGTCCTAGAGTATTCTCGAACATGGGCTGGAGAGTTGGCCTTCGTTCAAGCAACTCTTGAACGAAGTCCATGGATATATTGGAGGCCTATCAGTCATTTGGGCCGACCGAAGAGCATCATGGTCATAAAGGCCCAATAACGGAAGGTTTAATCCTGGAGCCCATTATACCAAAACGAGGATGACCCATTCAGCGGATGAACGACCCACGACTCCGACGAAGTGACCCACGTCTTCGAACGTGAGAATCAGGCGTACTGGTAAAAGGAAAAAAGAAGGTTTGAAGATTCATTATATGCACACACAACTAATTACAATACTCGTACATTCCATCGTTTACCTACAAAATAACAGTTTAATTGATTCTCACACCAGAGCTGAATCAGAAAGATCATCCCTCACATTTTCTTCTTTGCAGGTCCGACCGGACTATCTACCGTAGAAAACTGGTTCCAACAATTACAAATATTCATTTTAACGTGTTCGTGGCAGGATTCAAACATCAAACCTTTATATATAAGAAATTTCAGTATTAAATCTAAATTAATATGTTGCAACTTTTAGTATTAAAGTTGAATAATATGTTACAGAGGATATTCAAACCTTATACCTTTTTGTATAACAAGTTCTAGTACTGTATCCAATGGTCATCATGTACTTGAATGGAAGATCTAAGGGTTGTGAATTGTGATCTAAAAGGATAATCAAAGTGAGGAGTGAACCAAACTACAAATTATATCAAATTTTGCTTCTTTTTTTTACTAACCACCATTTCGCTTATTATAATTTAGTATAGACAGATAGGGATACTTAATTTTTTTAATGAATCACTTTATAAAATATACACAATTACATTATAATTTTTTAATAAAAAATCGATATTTTAGGTTTCTTGGAAGAGTAATGCTAGAGGTATCGAATTGGGTACCGAAATCTGGTACCGAATGATATGGCACTGATGACGTGACAATTTATAATGATTTTATTGGTGAAATTAATGTGAATGCAGGAGGGTCCATTATTATTAGCCAATCAGAATATAACACTTGACATTCGGTACCAAATTTCGGTACCCAATTCGGTACCTTTAACATTATTCTTCTTGGAATCCCCTTTCCTGTTAAGTCCTTATATGATTTCACCCTTGCACACGAATGAGATTGCACAACAAAAATGAAATACATTTTAATTACATGATCCTAGTGACCCCTTGGTACTTTTTGAATGAAACTAATGTGCACTCGAGTAGCCCAATAATCTAATTTAGTGTACAAGTTGATTTATAAATCAATAATCAACAAACAAATATAAAATTTAATTTTTGATTTAAGCAACCAAATATGACTGACGGCAAATGAAATTTAAGACCAAATATTCTACCTCTGTTGTATCTAAAATGACACTCCCTTCTGATTAATACTTGCTCTTTACATTTATCCATAACCTAATTTCAACCACCAAACACATCACTTCACTCCCACATTTATATTAATTATTATCCTCTTAACATAAACGTAACACTACCAAATATAAAAATAATGATATCCCACACTTCACTGTTCTTAAATAGGAGACGAGACAAAACTTAACCAAACCAGGGTATGCAACATCACCTGCCATGAGATTTCATTTATACTTGCCAAGCTGCTCATGACTGTAGCCACAAAATCCATAACAGCTAATTTCATGCACTACTATAATGAAGTAACAGAACAAGAAAACCATGTCTCAAATTACAGTTTTTAACTTTCAATACCAAGGTTCTCAATAAAGTATCTGTGAGCTAGTATGTTTTGAAAATATGAAGAAGATCCTGTTCAAGCTTCAGTTCTTCAGTAGAGTACATCGCAGATATTCTTATTTTGGCGCGCTTCCAGTTTCAGCAATTTCTTCAAGCGCCACTAGCATATAAACGGGTCCATTCCTTTGCTGTATTATTTATAAAAAAACATATTCCAATGAGAAATGATACTGCACCTTACAGTGATAGCAAGCAGTGTATTTATAAGAAATTAAAATGAATTAACCCTGACCTAGTTAGAAAAAGGTCAATCCTCAAGGGAAAAAATCAAACTATGGCCTTGGGCACAAAGTACTCCTTTTTCTTAATAATGTTAACTTCCAATGTGCATAAAATGAAGAACTTTACCTGTTTCAACAGCTTCAGCCTCATTTGTTTTCCAATGCTTTGCAATATTCTCAGAGAGTGGGTCATCAGGATTAGGAGCACTCAGAAGGGCTTGAATGCTAATACAATGAAGCATAACACCAGTAAGTAACTAGTAAGGATTAGACAACAATATATCGCCGATTGTTTGAAATGAAAATCACTATTCAAGACCAAAAATGATGATATTAGCAGTTCAGCTTCGACCGAGGTGAACAATTTTAAATGCAATGCACAGGCCACAGAGTATTAGGCAATATTACAGATTTTTTTGGCTGAACGGAAAAACTTCAAACTAGATAGCCACTTATTTTACCTCAACAGCACAGTACGAATTTGAAGAGCAGGACTCCATTTGTCTTTCAGAATATCAAGACATATCCTTCCGAGCTGCAATACAGACACCAATTCAATAAAGAACAGAGAGGAAACTGAAATTCAAAAGATTTACTCGGGCGCATAACAAACCTTGTCAATGTTAGGGTGGTAAATTTTGGTTAGGAACCGCACCTGTAACAAGATATGATGAACACAGTAAAAAAATATTACATCATATAAAATGGATGCACAAGATCAATATATTCTCGAACCCCAAAAAAAAAACTTTATGCTACTTGAGTTTTACAAATATTTCACACAACAGCGTATGCCAATTGACAAGGTAGCAAATTGCAGCATTTTTAACTGCCACCAGACATCTTTATGACTATCCAAACATAAAAACAGAACTGGGAATGGATATTAAACAGTTGTCAAGAACAAGAAGAAACTAAATACAGAAATATTAGTTAACATTGTGAAGCTGCATTAAGCAATATGAAAAGCAAATAATATTTCATGTAAGGACTAGCTTTTTATGGGAAGTCGTATATACCTTGGGAGCAGCCATTGGGTATTCTTCAGGCAAAAACAATTCGAGCTTAAAAACCCCACCTGCATGGAAGAGAAAAAAAAGCATCTGACCAGAAGTCCAAGGCAAAATAAGATCATGAGAAGAAAAAAAACTAAACTTTGCCTTCAACAAATCTAGTTCAAGCAAAGAGGTTCAAATATTATCTAATGTTACTATGTTCTTAATAACATAGGCATTCCAACAAGTTATCCAAACATATTCAGTGGACAGTATCACATGCAATCTGAAAGTAAGGTCGAGAGAGGGTGAGATGTACGCAAATCTTGACTCTACTCTCAAGTTTTCCCGCCAAGACCCCAGATTTTGACAACAAATTTGGGAAGTTTCACATGTTGAAATTTGTGAAAATTCTTTATTTTTATTAATTTAAAATAGCAAAATCAATATTGGTACAGACTGTACAGTGTTGCAACTTGCAACCTTATAAACCGACAAGGAAATCCTTTGTACCATATATATAACAGAATTGATAACCATTCTGAGCTATTGTCTACTAGAAAGTTACTGTAGTAGCAAAGAACTGAGCTAATTAGTTACCTTCATATGGAGACTGTGTTGGCCCAAGAATCATGACATTAAAGTATCTCATGTTATCTTCAGATGGCGATGCACTTATTCCCGGTGCTGCAACAACAATTAAGAGAAAATCTCAATACAGAAATAGAATCGAAATAAGTTTTTTAATACACATGATTACGAACATTCATGACTAAAGGGTTTTTGTAATTAATACAATTTTATGTCAATAGATATAAATGAAGAGCAATAAAATCTTACTTATTTAGAAAGTGCATTGGATTAAATAAAAAGTTGAATGTGATTTGATTTACTACTCTCAAATCATAATGATGAAGAGCACTAGAATCAAAGAAGTTGGGGACAACTAGGTAACTAAAATGCTAGAGATGCCAATAATAATATAATGCTCAGGTAAATATAAAGAGTCTTGGCCTTCCCGGATCTACAATTTAATTCAGCAAGCCACAACAAAATTTTGTTAAATATATGATCCCCATCTTAATTAATTTATAGTTGTTACATTGAAAAGCAAAATATAGAGCGGGGGCCTCCCCGAGTTTAAGCGCAATGCGCGCAGAAGCAAACTAAATAAAAATCAAAACACACACACTGACTACATTTCCTTTAAACAAAACTTTGGAGAAAATTACATTGCCCAAGAAAAAAAGTTCTTGTAGCTTGTAATCAACAACAAACCATTTGCTTTCAAAGTAATAAAAACCAAACATATGTAGTCAAACAATTATGCCAATACTTGTTGATTAGATTGCCTGCCACCTCTCCGAGATTTAGAGCAGACGCGGAGTAAATAAACAAGTATTGGCATAATTATTTGACTACATATGTTTGTTTTTTATAACTTTGAAAGTTAATGGTTTATTGTTGATTACAAGCTACCAGAACTTTCTGTCTTAGTTTATGGTTTATTTAACATATGTAGTCAAATAGAAAGACAATAGAACCAGGAACCAGTTAACCTATAAGAACAGCAATCAAATAACTCAAAAATAATCTGAATACAATCAGACAACAGTAGATCAAACGTTTTACATAAATCTACTATCATAAATTTTCGATTTCATCTATAATTTCCAGTTTAATCAAATATTCCCCAATCAATTCCCTTCCTATGTAGTCAACAAAGAAACAAAATCAATAATCTAAAACTCGATTTTCCAATAAAATTTAGCACTTGTAGTAACACATTAGTACATATAACAAATCTATACAGTCATCCACTACGATTCAGTAATCCACGTCATTTACACAACACACTAAATTTGCACACACACACAATCACATAGAATCACATCAAAATTCACCAATCAGCATACAAAAACATGAATATATAAAGCTCCAGCACATCGATATATACAGAGAGAGAGAGAGAGAGAGAGAGGAGAACCTGGTTCGCTGAGAAGACGCTGAGTTTCCTGTAAAATTAAAAAACAAGAAAAGCGAAAATGCAAATTAAAAGCGAGCTAAAATTAAAAAAAAAATTGAATTGAGATGTGATACACATGAATAGAATCGAGAAAAACATGAGATCGAGACTTACTTTGATGATACGACGAGGGAGATTGCTGCTATTTGCCATTTGAGAGAGAATTGAATTGCCCCCTTTAGATTACAAACTACGCAAGGGTTCACTGCAGTGATTGTTACAGATGGGGATGCCCTTTTATATTTTCTAACCGGGTCGGGTATTAGTGTGACCCGTTTTATAAATTTGTTTGTGATTAAAATATTCAACTTTTGTAATGAAAAGTATGTATCAAATATTTTCTTTTTCGTGAAAAGAATCTTGGTTATAGATGTTTTTTTTATACAAAAAATAAAATATCTGCTATGATTGTGAATAAAATTGTAAATAAAAGGAACGAAGATTATTAATAATTTATTAGAGATTTTGTTTATCAAATATGTTGTTATTATGGGTTGTTGATCAATTTGTTATTTGGATAGTGATCAGTTTCAAATATTTATTCATAAAAATAAAATAATCAATATATGAAATCTACTTTTTTTCGACAAAAAGGAATCTTCGTACAAGATAGAAAAAAGTACTTGCCAATAAATGGATAATTTTATCTTTGAAAAAAAGAAAGAGATATTTTTGCAAAGAAAAAAGATAGGAACCAACAAAATGGATGTCTCAAATTAAAAATTTTGTTGAGTTATCTAGCATTACTTGCAAATAATGTTTATCATCGGATATCAAAAGATATGATAATGCAATGTTTAATACTATTGACCAAGATAATAAAAATGTATGTAATGTATCAAAAATGAATATATACTACAATAAATATTAAAATTATAGGATATAATTTTAAATTTGCAAGATAATACATTACTTTTAATTTCTGAAAAGTAGCTAAGGACTATTTTTTTGAAAAAATACAATAATTTTTATTTCTAAAAAAAATGACCATGATCACATTTTTGAAAAGTAAAAGTAATATTTGATCATCATTATACAAATTTTAAACTCAAACATGCTAAATCAGAAGAAATATAATAATCATGAGTGAGATTGCTTAAGTAATGTACAAGATTAAGGAAGGGCAATAATTTGTAAAAATGAATAATTATTTTGGAGCAATGTTTTATGATCTGCGCATGTTATTATTGAAAATTTTAGAAATTTCAAAATTAATCCTAAAATTATTTCAAATACCACGTAACATTACTAATTGGTTATGACAATCTTAAATTTAATGGATTATGATAAATTTAATCAATTAGCAATGCCGAAAATATTACCTTGAGCAACTAAAATTATATGTCACGTAAAGAGAGAAAAATAAATTATGTGTAAGATCGACAAATAGTCACTCAGTAAACCATTTTTATTTTATTCGATGTCAGCCCCGACTATTGATAAGAGTGAGGGTGCCGATGAATTACAATATAAATTTTAATCAACGGGGGATAAATCCAACTCAGCAAGCACTTGTCTGCACTGAGGGAGGGGAATAGATATGGTGAAGCCTAGTGGATTTGCATAACGGTGAGTGTCAAGCAATCCATTCTTGGAAGTCAGACTAATTCTAGCCCTGTTGAATCCTTCCACCACCTCAGCACATTCTGCTAATGGACTCTTCATCACCACAACCTCGCAGATTTCGTTCTCGAAATCGCCTTTGATGGGCAGATTGTATTCCCCGTTTCCATCGCTCTTTCCGATGGCATTGTGTGTCAGTGTCCCATTCTCTCGGTCTCTGCATTCCACAGCCACCCTAGCACCTGCATGAAATTTTATTAAACCATTATGCCTGCATGCATGCATTTGTCTAGACAATGTTTCCGAAAGCTGTACGGACTAATTTATTTTAATTGACATTACTAGTATATGATAAATTATACCGTTGATAGGTTGGCTGATCCTGGTAGGGAACTGAACACGACATGTGTCGCAGTAAACCTTGCCATTGACGATGAACTCAGGTTCTTCGCGGCATTGAGACAAGCCTGAAAAGGCCAAAATGCAGAGGACAGAGATAATGATGGCAACTGACTTTGCCATTTTTATTGATTTGTCGGTGATGAATTCTGTTGAGGATGGCTTCCATATATATAAGACTTACCTGTGGCTGAGAGGTTTTTGAGGTTGGACCAGTAATTTTATTGATGATCTTTGGATAATCCTACCTAATAATATATGTTTTGACTCTCTGTCTCCTATTTTTACCATGTCAATAGTTATCTTGTCCACAAATTTCATTTTACTATATCTGATCAATATGGCTGGAATTTTACAGCCAGACATATACATCAGATAGGGAGAGAGGGAGATCACAGAAGTATGTTAAATTGGTAGAACCACACCAGCTACTGCAAAATAAGAAATGATACCAGAGAACCGATTCAAAGTATCCCGGAGCATATCTTTTCCTAGTAACCGGAAAAATTTCCAGATATACATGGGTAAGACAACTACTAGCAAGCCTGGAGCATAGTTTTACATAGTAAGTGGCAAAAATCTCGAGTAAACAACAAAGCTAGAACAGAACTGAAGTAATATAATTGGGCCTTCAGCACCATACAAATGGCTCTCACCACCTCCTAGGACATTGTAAAACAATAGGTTCAGAACAGATGATGTCCACTTTCTGTATAAGTGGTGGCTGACCATGTAAAAATATTAACTGGAACTGGAAGAATTATGAATATCAATACTTCAGAACAGCACATGAGATAAGGATTATGTATTTCTATTCTTTCTAATTATACAGTGAAAGGAAAAGAGGAAGAGAACTAGATATGCAGTTCAACTTAATGTACTGTGACAACAAAAGAAGTAATCAACACAGAGAGAGCTTGCTTAAACTTTTTAATCAAGGAATATTTGTAATTAGTAGAAAAGCCAAAATCGAGAAAGACCTGTCAAGAATAGTTCCAGTTGCTGCTACTGTGATTGGCATTGCCGGCCTGTCAAAAAGATATAATGCTGGCAAGAGAGAAGTAGCAAACGTAGGAAATGAGCTTGGCAAGAAACCTGCAACAAAAATAAAATGTAAACAATCATTGTAACTAGAAATGCCATTTTATGTAAGAACGGGAAAATTTTATTGCAGATTACTAAGAATAGTACAGCATCAAATGAGGCATACACACTTTTACTAGCAAAAAGGCATCCGCTACTAAGGCATAGCATGGCAGGCGTATAAGAACCAAGGCGCTTTCCGTCCTTTCCCAGAAAGGGCTACTACTAGTAGCCTCAATAATGACAAAGAGACGACCAATAGATATTCTCACAGCATCGAATACTCTGAACTGCAATCCTCATATATAATCATTGTCAAAAACATCTTGTATAACTATAGTCCACGACATGAAAAAGATTCAGATGAATGATGTACACATGTTATTTTACCTTCTCTTCACACCGCCAAACCAGCCAGATGCTGGCCAACCTACTAGTTTATGAAAAAGAATATACAAATATGAATGAAGCGTAAACTGAGCTACAAGCAACAAAAAACAGTGTCCATCTTATCATTATTAGCTGAACTGCAGAAGATTATTTACAACCACATTAAAATGTCAGGCGAAAGAGAAAAAAATCAAGACGAAAGAGGGTGAAGTAAAAATGGTAATACAAACCAACACACACATGAGAGTGAGAGAGACACGCTGACTGAAAGGCTAACATGAAAACAAAAAGGCAACTTGCAATAGTATGCATGAATTTGACTTCGCCAGCGAACATTACAAGCAGATTACGGATTGAATAAAACCAACAAATTAAGGTGAAGGCATTGCAATGACGTAAGCTACAACTTTTTCAGTACATTGTCCAATACAAGATACACCTGGATCCTAATTCTCAAGATTTGAGGGATATCATCGCAAAAGGTCACTTCTTCTCACTTTGGGAAAAGGGAGGCTATTCCTTCCTAAAACAAGGAAGAACAGAAGCCACTACACTATTGGCATGCACTGATATGATAATGGGTTTCTGAGGTACGTACCAACAAACCAGCAGGCATTCATATGGAGAATCTTATACGAAGATATTTGCTGTTGAAGAGTACTTTATGCAGGAGCTCGTAAGACGTTCTGGCCAGTGGCCATTATCCCTAGACTCACAGATCATTTCTAGTAATAATTGTTCTTGGCACCGAGGGAACTTTCTGACTTAAAAACTCAAATGTAAGTGTCTCAACTCTCAAGTTACTAATGGTGTACCTTTCAATAACTATCTTTTAAGGTCATGGTAGAGACTAGAGCATCTAATACATAGAATCTAGACACAAATCCACACTTCTGTGGTCATCCAAAATGCAAGTAACAGTGTCATACAGAACAGTTCCCGGTCTTATTTCTCATCAAAAAATATGTGGTTGCTCAATTCTGTGCATAATTTAACATACAGATGTAATACAAGTACCCAAAACACTGGATCACAATAGAAGATAAAAGGCAGATATCACAATATGATTGAATACTAGAATTTTAATAACTAAGAAATGTTAAATTAGAAAGTATCTAATTCTTCTCCTACCATTACAGCTAAGAGCCTAAGACATTTGGAGATGCCAAAATCTGAAGTTCAAGTTTTTATCACTTTCTACTATTATTTGAAGAAGGATACCAAACTCAAACTCCTTACTTTCATGATATCATCCAACCTTGTAATCTTATATTATATTCTAACAATGTCGCGAGGACCCATTTTTGGGTCGAACGCCCATAATAAATGATGACAATACAAGAGGTGGCAGAGAGTCGTTTTAAGTAACTAGGTCATCTAAAACATTAAGGTGTCAAAGGGAGGCCTTATCAAGATCATATATTATATTTTAACAGTGAACAAAAGCAACCCCAACCTTCGTAAATCTTCTGCTATATTTCCGCCACTAGTCACCCTGTTTGTCTGTGTCCCTAATCAGTACTGTTATGGACCAACTAATAACAAGAGACATGAGCATTACTGATCTGTACCCATAATTCCATAAAGAAGATTAAGCTTGTTTAGCACAAAACACAATATGTTTAGTCTCACTTAAACAAGTCAATGTATAAACTCTGCTCTCAATTTCCTTATCGGTAACTTGTTAAGTTTAACCTCAGCACTTCAGGTCAATTTAACGTGTACAAACTGAGCAAACAAAATTGATAACTACTACCCAACTCTCTTATACTACAAGCTAGTTCTGCACTTAAAACGAACGATACATACAGAGAACTTTGTGCACTTAATACAATGTCAGTATTAATCGTCCACAGACTTGATTTACTATATCTGATCAATATGATTGGAAGATAACAGCAAGACACAAATCAATATTGAAAACTGGCAGCTAATTCTAAGCATTAGGGGAAACGGTTAGAATCACAGTCTAAATAGATATCCATACAGATAGAGCTATAGAGATCAGAAGTATAATTATAGAGTTCTAGCAGTTTCGACAGACAAAAAAGTCTAGACTTCAACCGTCTCAATGGACTTTTGAAGTTTATTATATGCTTTGACATTCCATCTGCCGTCTAAGTGCGCCTAGAGGTTTTGGATTACTGTGTACTACTTCTGTCTTGGGTTTTGTTGAGGCCTGTTCTGCTACTTTGTGCTTAAGGAACCTAAGAAGGTCTCGGATAGCCACGTTAGAATCAGTGTTTTTCATCAGCTCTCCTGCAATCTCTGCAGGGGTTATATCAGCCTTCTTTAGAAGCTCTTCAATCTGGTTGAAACTTGAATGGTGAAGAATGCGTAAATAGTTGAAAGCTAGCTGCTTAAATGCAGAGAATGTGCAGTAAGACATGTGTATATGCATGTCCATACGGCCTGGCCTCAGTAATGCAGGATCCAGTTTTTCTATGTGATTGGTTGTGAAAACGATGATTCTTTCTTCTCCACAGCAAGACCAGAGACCATCAATAAAGTTCAGGAGCCCAGAGAGTGTCACCTATCAAAAAATGAATATAAAAAAATTCGGATAAATGACAAAAAAAAAGGTGCATATACAACAAATAAACAATCCGGTAGGTACTGTTAAATATTTACTGTAGGGTTTATTATTAGGCAACTCGGTTACCAATGAGATGAAAATCTAGTACCGAAACAGTAAGCGAATTAATAATGCAACTTGTTCTCTTTTACATTTACTTGTAAATGTAAACACTGCAGAAAACAGAAAGAAAAGAGCATGCTGTGTGCAGAAAACACTGCAGTGCTAAGAACTAATAAACTGATGCAAAATACTAAAACTAAGAAATAAGAATGCAGAAATAGAACCAGGCAATGCAGAAAATAATAAACAATAGATTGCAGAAAACAGAATCAATAATTATGCAGAATGCAGAATGCAGAATGCAAAATTATGCAGAAATCAGAGAATCGCAGAGTCTCTTAAAGTCTCAAAGCCGTTGTGTCTCTCTCGTTAGTTGTAAACTTGTTATAAATCAGCATGCTTACCGCAGTTATTTATTTTTGCTAAATAAAATTGTTTAATTTGCAATAACAACATTGCACGCTTTGTTTTTGTTCAAGCATCCCTTTCTAGTGACCACATAAAGGCAATTTTTGCTACTGCAGAAGCAAAAATCCATCCCTACCCACGCAATTTCAATGATTCCAAATTTCTGATGGACATATATACCTGTTGAATTAATTGAAATAATCTGCTAAGAATTAGCTACCGCATAACAAAAAGTATACTAACCTTATCTTCTTTATTCACATCAGGATCATCCTCAGAGTTCCTATTCTGCAATTTGATAGAACAATCAATATCCTCAATGACAAGTATTGACCGGCTGGACAAAGTAAGCAACAAGCGCCTTAGATCTGAATTAGATTCCAGCTCTGTCAAATCCAAGTCATAGATGTCAAAATTGAGATAATTAGCCATAGCGGCAATCAAGCTTGATTTGCCAGTCCCAGGAGGTCCATACAACAAATACCCGCGTTTCCAAGCTCTTCCAATTCTTTTGTAAAAATCTTTTCCTTTCTTAAAGGTTTCCAGATCCTCCATAATTTCATTCTTGACGTTTGAATCCATAGCTAAATTATTAAAGGTCATTGGGTGATCAAGATTAGTATCCTGTGCATTCCAATTGCCACCATACTCTACTGTTCTAATCTTTATCGCCTTGGTTTCCTGTTTGATGGCTTTTGATGTCTCCATAACATGAGCCAAGTAAGTCTTCAACACCTTGTCCTTATGTTTCTTGTGAAAACTCAACTCATATGATCTAACCTCTGATCTTAGAGTTGCATTAAGGTCTCTCAAATGTTGTCCCGGGCCCTGACGACTCGCTGATTTAACTTCAGTACTAATCAACTTCCACTTAACCCGTATATTTTCAAACGTATCAAAGACCTCTTCCTCTTTATCCACTGTCAATGCAACATTTTTCTCATTCTCGGCTTTACCAAGCTTCACTCTACGGGTCGATGTGGTGACTTTAGTGGCCAAGTAAATATCAGCCGCCTCAAAAACCTGATTGCGTGAAAGACCTCTAAATTCTTCAATGACAACAGTAAACTCCGAAGTAAAGTTCCTGAAAAATTTGTAAAACTTCTCGGACAGGTAATCGTTTAGCTCCGAGGGAAGAAAATCATTACTAATGCTTCGAATAAACATGGCTGAAGCAGCAAGTGGTGCGAGTACTGAGACTACAGCTTTTGCACTAGGAATATATTCTGAATTCCTGTACCAAGACAAGTTTAATAACAGAGCTCAGTCTATATTTAACCTTTATGTGTGGGAAATTACACGCACGCGCACACAGAATACATATAAATCTTAGTTGAGTTCACCGCAAACTACCTTAATCTATCTTAATCGTATGAACTCTACAAACTAGTTACCAAACACAAATCTCATATATTTAAACACACACCTGGTACATTAATAACTTGAAATCTAGTAATACTATGGAGAATATATATGTAAAAGAATCAGGATTACATTGAACTCGCCGGAAATCTTGAGTTGTCAACAACAGCTTCACAGAGGATCTTGTCGGAGGAAACTTGGACAGGAATTTAGCTTATAAGCAAAACCCCTTTTAACTTATTTCTCGATTATAAATCTTATTATGTGTACGCAAACCCCTCTAAAACCCTTGCAATATTCCAGAGTAAAAGAGTCGGTTGGATAGCTATCTTCTCTAGAAAGTAATCTTTTCTGATTTTTGAACGAAATATTAATTTAGTTAGAAGCACGTGCGTTTCGTCACACCAGCCTGAACAAAAAAGTGGTATAATGAGATTGTAATTTGAATAATAATTTTAATATTTTTTATAGTATTAAATTATAAAATAATGTAAATGTCATTTTTATTTTTATATTTCATGCAAAAAAACTGTTAAAAATAACGGTTATGCATCACTTAATTTTAGGACAGGTATGTTACGTTCTGAATTGCGGTTCAAAATTGTTGTTAGGGGAGAAAGAATGCGTGTAAAAAATATTTATACAAAATCAGATGTACATTTGTTAATATTTTTTTTACGTACATTTTTTAAAATATAATATAATAAGTATTTTGTTATAATTTTTATATGCGCATTTTTTAAAATATAGGAGTAATAAAAAAACAATAATTTTAGTAAGAATTGATAGCGAAACCTGCAACTACTTCCCGATGCTTGATGCAAGCTGAAAAACAATTTTTCCCAAAAATATAGAAAGTCTTTGAAAAACAGATTTTAGGCCAAAAAAGATTGTTTACAGAATTAACCAAATAAATTTTTACGAAACAGGGTCCGAAGCTAGTACAATAGTGTATGGCTGCTACATATAATATCTCACCAACACGCCAAATCAGTAGGTTCTCGAATTAAAAGACACACAATACATGTCCATCAGGCAATATATCCACAACCGAGACAGGGACCAAATTTGGGGTCTTCAGCATTCTCCATTGCAAAAACTTTGATGATTATGATATGGAAGGAAAAGGGAAGGAAAGAAACTACCAATATATCTGAATTTATAGCTTCACCTCACTAACACATAAAAGTTGATACATTTGATGTTCAATATTCTCAAGTATAAGCTACAGATTAACTAGTGTTAGAACACTGCTCACTGCTACTACAGCCTACAGGTAAACAATGGACGTTAGCTCGATACTCCAAATTTTGATCAGCTTCAAGGTCACTTGCAATTGGTACACAACATACACCATATTATCCTAAAAATCTTTCATACAAAATTCCTAGAAAAGAGTGAAAGTATATTTCAAGACGCACTAAGCTTTTGGTATTCTCTTAAGAAGTTTGTATATGCCGAAAACATTTTTCTGCTCCCAAAGCCAGGGGATGAAGAATGACCTGTACATGGGAGGTGAGAGTTCCCTATCCAGATAAGGTAGTGCTGCAACAACCTGAAAAAAAGAATTTGTTTCTTCTGCATTAAGCATCTGTTTCATTCGTTTCTACGACAGACAAGATCTGCTTAATTTTTTCTTTTTTAAGAGGGTGAGGAAGAGGACAGAAGAATTCACCTCCCAAGTTGACAGATCGCTTCCTCGCAATGGGTAAGGTCTTTGCAGTTGCAACTCAACCAGGAAGTCGCACCGTTCAATGTCTAGAAGCTGCATCAATCAAATTTAATGAGAACATATGCTCATGAGTCAATTGATTTATAGTAAAAGCACTTTCAGATTATTGACAAATAAATAACGCTAAAGGTGCAACAAATGCACTTTTTCAGAAGTAAGAAATAATACATATTGCTTATCTGATGCCTTGTTCTTATCGTTGAAATAAGATGGTGCAGCTGAAGTGCCTCCCAAAGTAGAATTATATGGAAATGGAAGAAGGCCCCTGAATCCGTCATTTATCCATCGAACTTGGCCCACATAATCAGGAATAAAGAAGGATGATGGGTAGCGATGCCACTCACTTCCAACACAAACCACCGCATCTGCAACATAGAGCATCAGAGGTAGGAAATTAGGGTTTGTGGGGTTCGCAAGAAGAAATTTGTTGCTGGAAAATAAATCATGTAAACAAAATTCTTTCTTATATATCAAAGTGGGAGATGTTATTCTAGGATTTTGATATTTAATTATACCCTTTGCCCCAATTTTTGCGAGCCAACGACTTTTGCACACACTTTAAGGAAATATAAAAAGAGTTACTTATACATGATATTATATTCGTCGTCTTTGTTCTACACTAAATTACTATTTATACAAAACAAAACAACACTTGTGTAGATATATCTTACACTCGCCATAAAGTGTGTGAAAGAACTCGTAGTTTTGTCTAAATTCGGGTGGAGGGAGTACTTATCATCCAGATAGATATCAAATATATGTTCAAGCCGCCACAATATAACATATATTGCATGGGTGTGTACTTTAAACAAGTTCCACAACCTTCTTGTCCTTCTAAAGCCAATTTTTGTATTTATTAACAAGACAAATGTGTTTAGAGATCTGTTCATATGATGAGACACATGTTTTTTTATGCAACTCCTCACTAACTGACAACCATTATTTAAAGTTATCACCTTGTCGTCCATTATCGTAGTGATCCAAGTGCTTGTAAATCTCAATAGGGGCAGAATAACCATGAATCAGAGAAAATGTTCGAGCATGGGAGCAACATAAAATGATGCCAAGAATAAAGGGTCTGAGCAATTTAGCTGCCTGCAGATATTACAACATAGGTTATGGACTCATGGCAACTCAAAAAGCAAGTTTATGAGAAAAGTCAATATATAGGGAACACACCGTAACAAGCAAAGAATTATCAATTGAACTGTACTTGTCACGGAATAGGTCAGGGAAACTGTCAATAACTGCGGAAGCAGCTATACAAACAAGTGGATATATTGGATACAGGAATCTGCAATTGGCAACAAACAAACAAGTAGCGTTGAAGACATAACATTTACATGTTCAGCATTGACAACATGAAAAATAAACCTGTACCACCCATATTACAACACAAAACAAATCAGGGAGATAGAGAGAGAGAGAGAGAGAGAGAGAGAGAGAGAGAGAGAGGGAAGGGGGAGAGAGCAGGAAGGCTTGAGAAAAACAGTACGGCTGTGGCTATGAAAGCTAGTTTGTATAGTGACCTTATTGCATCTAGTTAGTTGGAATTCAATGGAGCTGAGATTGGCATGAAGACGTGAAGAAAAATTGTGGTATAAAAAAGGACGAGGAACAGGAAAAAATGTGGGTGCAGTATAAGAAATAAGTGTAACCTTTCAATGATATGAATGGGAGGTGGAAGAAAGGAATAAGCATTCATTTGTAAATTACAAAGAATATGAATTAGTTTCAACTTGTGGAATGGCAAAGATGAAGTAATGAATGCTGCGCACAATTGTCTGCTTAAAATAGCTTATATCCACTCCACCCCATTCCAACCAAACAAATGCAACCTAGCTGATATTACAAAAGGATAACTTTTCAAAGGCATTGGCCATGGCACTGAACACTATACAGAAGAAATTATTGTTGAAAGAAATTCAACTAGTAAAATGTTAGAAGCACTAACAGCTACTACAAAATGAGAAATGATATTAGAAACGTATCAAACCTTTCTTCCTTGTGGGGTTGCAAAGACATAAATGCTATCCAGATATACATGGGTGAGACAACTACTAGCAAGTCTGGAGCATATTTTTTCCTAGTAATGGGTAAAATCCCCAGGAACAACAAAGCTAGAACAAAACTGAAGTTAAAATTATTGAATCCATTTTTGAAGTAATATAATGGGCCTTCAGTGCCATACAAATGGCTCTCACCACCTCCTACGACATTATAAAACAACAGGTTCAGAACAGATGATGTCCACTTTCTGTAGAACTGGTGGTCAACAAGTATGGATAGTACCTGGAAAAATTTGAATATCAGTACTTGGGAACAACACATGAGATCAAAATGAAATATTGCTAAGTTTTCCAATAATACAGTGAAAGAAAGAAAGGAAGAGAACTACATATGCAATTCAACTTAATGTACCGTGACAACAACAGAGGTAATCAACCCTGAGAGGAATGCTTGCTTAAACTTTTTAATCAAGGAGTATATTGTAACTGGAAGAAAGGCCAAAATCGAGAAAGGCCAGCCAAGAATAGTTCCGGTTGCTGCTACTGCAACTGCCATTGCCGGCATGTCAAAAAGATATAGTGCTGACGACAGAGAAATAGCATACATAGAAAATGAACTTGGCAAGAAACCTGCAAGAAAAAAAAAATGTAAACAATCATTCTGAACAATAATACCATTTTATGTAGGAACAGGAAAGTTATATTGCAGAATATTAAGAATAGTATAACACGAGGCATACGCACTTGTGCTAGCAAAAAAACATCCGCTAGTTAGGCATAGCATGGCAAGCGTATAACAACCAAGGCGCTTTCCGTACTTCCTAGAAAGGGCTACTACAAGAGTAGCCTCAGTAATTACAGAGAGGAAACCAAGAAATATTCTCACAGTGTAGAATACTTTGAACTGCAATTCGCAAAATCATTGTCAAAACATCTTGTTAGAGATATAGTTATAGTCCACGACTTGTTGACTTGAAAAAAGATTAAGATAAATGATGTACACATATATTTTACCTTCTCCTCTTCACGCCAGCTAAACCAGACAGATGCTGGCCCACCTACTAGTTTGTGAAAAAGAATATACAAATATGAACGAAGCGCAAACTGAGAGCTGCAGGAAACAAAAAACAATATCGTTCTCATCAGCATTAGCACGACTGCAGAAGATTATTTACAGCCACTTAAAAATGTCAGGCGCAAGAAAAATAACATCAAGAAAAAGAAAGAGGGTGAAGCGAAGATGACAATAAAGACCAAAACACACACATACAAGGGTGTGAGAGACGTGCGGACTGAATCTAAAGGCTTACGTAAGACAGAAAGGCATATGATCGCAACTTGCAATAGTTCAATGCACAAACTTGATTTCTGCAGCGATCATTACAAGCAGATTTCGGATTTAGGAAAACCAACAAGTTAAGCTGAAGAGTGAAGACATTACAATGTCGTAAGCTACAACCTTTTGTGCTGCATAGTCGAATAAAACAAACACCTGGATCCTAATTTTCCCAATAATACGGATATCATAGTTCATAGCCACAATTCACTTCTTCTCACTTGACAAAAAAACATTTCTTCCCAAAACAAGAACAGAACCCCCTCACTATTGGCATGCACTGATATGATAAATGGGTGTCTGAGGTACCAACAAACCTGCAGGCATGCATATGAAATTCCTATCTGAAGATATTTGCTGCTTAAGTGTACTGAACCAGGAGCTCTTACGGCACTCTAGCCATCTATGCCTAGGCTCACAGTTTCATTTCTAGTAAGAATTGTTCTGGTCACCAAGGGAATTTGTCTGACTTGAAAACTCAAATGTATGAGTCGCAACTTTCAAGTTACTAATGGCATACTCTTGAGTTACTACCTATTGGTACGGGGTCATAATACTAATGTACATTACTTTAAGGTAATGACAGAGAGTAGAGCAGCTAATACATAGAATCTAGACACATATCCACACTTCTGGGGTCATCCAAAATGCAAGTAACAATGTCGTACAGAATAGTTACTTAAAACACAATGTAAAATGAAGAAGACAGAAATCGCACCATTACATGTACTAAAATTTTAGGTAGAAAGTATCTAAATTTTATCCTACATTACAACTAAGATATTTCGAGATGCTAGAATTGTAAGTCAAGTTCTCATCACTTTTCCCTATACATTTAATGAAGGAAACCATTCAAACTGCATAATTGCATCCAACTTTACTCCCTTTAAGACAATTTACGAGAAATTCAAAAGTGAATAACCTCAACTTCCGTAAATCTCTAGCTATATTTCCTCAAATCATCTCCCTGTTTGCCTGTCTCCTTAATCAGTACTCATATGGACCGGCCAGTAACAAGAGATATGAGCATTGCTGATATGTACCCATTAAGAAATTTAAGCATAAAATGAAAGCTTGCTTGGCACCATTTGTAATCAATATATATTTCTCATGTGTCTATCAGTCTATGCAAACATAGGTATGTCTGTGTGTGTGTGTCCAAATTTTTAAAAAAAAATATAAGCCTTTATCATATTTTAATGTGAAATATTTATATTTCTTCAGTCACATTGCTAATCACTTAAACTTGATTTAATACTCAAATCAAAATATATTCAATCTCACTCAAACAATTTAATGTCTAAACTCCGCCCCCAATGTCCATATATTTAGCCTGTAAATTTTAAACTCCGCAATTCAGCTCAATTTAATGTCCACTATCTGAACTCGAACTTGGCTCACAATAGCTAATATGCTTAATTTTAACTACTACCCAACTTTCCTATTCTACAAGCTAGTTCGGTACTTTAACAATTTCAAAACAGAATTGACTAATTGCTCGTGCAAAGTTATTTAGAAATCCTAATAACACTGTCACTGCTATTAGTAATTTAATCAAACATGTATGACATTTGTCAATCATTTTATCCATTTCTCAAACTAAGAATCATCTCAAAAACTGTCATTACATAAAATCACATATATAAGCTAACTACAAACCAGTAACCACAACTACACATTCCGAACTTAAAACTCCAAACAATCAAAAACTGAAAGCACGTGTAATTCCGAAAAACATAAACAGAGAGAGAGAGAGAGAGAGAGAGAGAGAGAGAGAGAGAGAGGGGGGGGGAGGAGAGGAGAGAGAGAGAGAGGGAGAGGGAGAGAGAGAGGGAGAGAGAGAGAGGGAGAGGAGAGAGATTCAACCTGTATTCCCAAGTTTGAAAGCCAGATTTGTAAATAAGAAAGTGAAGAGGCTCCCAGTAATTAAACACTTCATCGCAATCGTGAATGATATTAGTAGTAGCGCTCATATATCTAAGCATACCTAGGGCAAGTACAGGTAATAGAAACCCTAGCCCCTTGTCTTCCTCTCCGTCGCCGTACGATTTACCCGGTTTGTCACGCTTGTCGTAGGGTGTTGATTCCGACGCCGATGACGACGGAGAGTCGGAGGATAGTGGCCGCCGTTGCCTCGTCGTCATGGATCTCTCTCTCTCTCTCTTTCTGTTTATCTCTCTAAAATTTGGGGAAGTTGAGAATGTGAGTGGAGTGTGGGTGAGGGTTTTGCTTTTTAGGTTGCTTTGGGCTGAAGAATTATTTGAATTCGAGTTTGTATAATAAATGAAGGGAGAAAGGAGAAGGTTAACTAACAAATTAACACTGCTTTTAATCAAATTGTTTGTTTAAATTGGAGTTTTGTAATTTGGGATTAGGGTTAACTGCAAAATAAATCTGGTCATCTTCAAATTTGTCTCATGTTCGTTTTACAATATACTAGCTTTATACCCCTAGCACGAGACGATTAATAAGTTATTTTATTTTAGTATTTTTATAATTTTATTTATTTATTAATATTTTTGTATATTTTCATAAAAATATAAATTCATTAAGTTAATAATATGTTTTTTCATATGTATATATTATTTCGGTTTATGTTGTAATTCTTGAAATGATAAAAATTACGAATTTTTTATATATACAAATTCACTAAAAGAATGATTATTTATATGTTTATTCATTTTTTTATAAATTCAATTTTGATAAATTTTAGTGTAAATATTTAATATATTAAAATTATACTACTTTTATTATTATTTACTTTTATAGAAATATTAATTTTTCTCGCATTATTAATAACTCTAATTACTCTAATTGTGTAATTGTTTTATAGTACACAGTTTTTAGCTTATAGTGGAGAGTTTTTAGCTATGTAGGACCCGTTTGATACTTGATAGTAGAGAGTTGCTGACGACCAAACCAAACCATACGTGTTTTACACTAATTATTATATATAGCTTATAGCCCATGCGATGCACGGTTACTTAAATTTTATTTATAATTATTCTGTTTATAATTATATTTTTAGTATCCATGCAACACAGTACAATTTTTTTAAAATATTTATAATTATAGTTATTTATGAATATTTAAAAGTTATTAGTTTACATGATTAAATTATTGTTAAAAAATATTTAGCCAAAAAAAAATATAGTTAAAAATTTGATATTTATTATATTTTATATTTTACACGCTAAACTATTCTAAAAATAAAAAGAGAATAAAGTGACGAAATTTAATGTTGAGAATTCTATTCGATTTAGAAAATCTACTTATATGTTGTTTAGATTATTAGAATAACCTTTATTAACCAAATACAGTTTTTAATGTTAAATCTAACGGTTTTCACCTATCTATTTAACATTAAACGATTTTTATTATTTTGGTATTAAATGAGTTTCCTTATTTAATTACAACTATTTTTATGTTTTGACTTTTTAGAAAATCCAATCATAATATTATATAATTTTTAGATAATAACTTCTTTTTATATGATATATTCTTGATCATTTATTTTTAAAAGTATTGGATCTAACGGTTGAGAATGTTTTGGCGGTATTTAGAAACAAACTACCATGAAAACATCATTAATTTTTCTTAATATTTATAATTTTTTAATTTATAATTTTTTTAAATATTTATTGCTAAAATATAATATACTCTTTTTTGTAATATGTTAAAGATGCGGGAACTTTGAACTTTTGAGAAAATAAATTATCAATTAAAATATAATTTTTTTGTAATAGTTATTCTTTTAAAGTAGTCAGTGTTCTAAAACTCGGCGATTAATCGGGATTAATCACCGATTAATCGCTAGACGGCGGGCCATCGAACTGATTAAGTGAAAATCGGTCAATTAATCGTTTTTCAGAAAAACGGTCAAAAATCGGTTGAATCGGTCAAAAATCGAATTAATCGGTCAAAAATCGGGCTAATTATTTAAAAATAGTAAAAAATAGTTAAAATTAAAAAATAATAATTAAAAATTTAAAAGGTAGAAATTTGATTAAACAATAGGAAAAAGTATTATTTTTGCACATATAATTATAATTTAAATGCCTAAATCATAAATTCTCTTTATTTTTCCTCTTATTGATCTCTAATTGAAAAGTTAAACCTTCAAAATTTTATTTATTACAAATATATAATATTTTTAACATATTTGCATAAATATATAATAATAACATATGTTTAGTTGAAATAATGAAAAAAATTATATATATGAATATAATTGTATATAAAAAATTTATTAAATTTATTCCGATAAATGATCTGATTAATCATTTCGATTAATCCCCGATTACCCGATTAATCCCTGGACGGTGCATTCACCGATTAACTCCGATTCCTGCTTTTTACAACACTGAAAGTAGTACACCGTGACGATCAAAATTATGTATAAAATTCATTTTTTATAGTATATCCTATAAATATTTATGTTATTATATTAAAGACTAAATAATGAAAGCTTGCTTATAAATTTGGTCGCTTTGTTTGATCACTTAATCCATAATCGTTGGATCTTTCAAATTAAATTGTTGAAAAACGTTAGATATAACAGTAAAATTATCATGTACAATGATCTAAGGTTTGAATCTGCCAACAACATATTAAAATTTATAGTTTTTTTTTTAAAATAAAGAATTTTTTTCATTTTTTTTCTTGCAGACATAGGTTATTTGATAATATTTTTTGTAAAGTACGATTTTTCAGAAAAGTACTATACTAATTGATTAAGAAACTTTTAAAGTTTCGAATTTAATAATTTACAATGTATATATGTTAAAAAGTTTGGCCTCTGTAGCTTGTAGCTGAGTCTAAAATTTTAAAATACGGTTTTTTTTAATATGAATATAGTCCTGTTAACAATGAAATTAGGTATCCATGAGTTCTTATAAAACAAAATCACCATTTACGTATAATTTATTATTTAATAATAAATAATATTTGATTAGTTATGATCTAAAACTTAATAAAATAGGATTAAAAATATGCACAATTTTATAAAATTTTATCCTCGTATTATTATATTCTTTCTTGATTTGAATTTTTCTTAGATTGATTTTAATTTTTGAACATAGATTTCTAAATTTAAAATAGTTAGAAAAAAGTAATTAAATTGGTGTTAAAATAATGATGACATAATAATTATTATTAGAATTTAAATATTCACTTTACTAATTTGGGCTTTATCTTGTGTTTTAAAAATCAGATTTTGACGATTTTATACCCACATGAAGATAACTAAATTATATTTGATTAAATGATGGTTTAACAATTTTTATCTAACCGGATTTGTTCATGGAAGAGAAAAGAAAGTCACGAATTTTTTACATGGAGAATTCTATTCAATATAGAAAACTTATTTATATTTGGTTTAAATTATCAAAATACACCTTTTAGAATTTAAATATAATCATATTATTAATAAAATACACTTTTTAAATATTTGATCTAACGATTTTCATTTATCTAGTTAAGATCTAATGGTTCTTATTAATTTGGTTGTTTACGACCAAAATTTTGGATAAAATCGCTATTATGATTATTATATATAAGGATTTAATATAATAAGGATATCAAGTATATACTGATATAAGTATCTTACTAACTGTTTTTACTTTTAATGTTTCGGTTTTATTTACAATGTATATAAAATTTTAAAATACATTATTACTTAAAAATTATTAAACAGAATAAAAATTATGTTATGATTATATAAAATTTTATTCTCATATTATTATATTCTTTATCGATTTGAATTTGTTCTTAATTAATTTTGATACTTTTTTAAAAGAAACATAAAATTTCTCTATATTTAAAAGAATTAGTGAAAAAATAAATAAATTGGTGCTACAATAATAAAAAAATATTTATTAAAATTTAGATACGCACTTTACTATTTGGGTTCTATCCTGAGTTTTAGAAATTGAATTTTGACGATTTTACAACTCATGCGAAACTAACGAAATTATCTTTAATTTAATGATGGTTTAATAATTATTATCTAACTTGACCAGTTGACCTATTCATAAAATAAACTGAAAAGAAAAGATGGTTAAGAAGTTTTACATAAAGAATTCAATTCAATATAGAAAAAACAATTCATAATTGGTTTAAATTATCAAAGCACACTTCTTAGTATTTAAATATAATCACACATTTAATCAAATACACATTTTAATATAAGTATTATATTCAAAATTATCGTTTATGAATATGAAACCCTCAATATTCTAATAATATTTTGATATTATCTTTTTATGTTTGTTATATATAAAATAATATAATTATAATTTGGATTAATCAAATTGTTATGTTCCTTCAGAAAAAAAAGTGTTTAAATTTATTAATGTACATGACTTCTCCTAAGTCTGTTATAACGTAGGGTCCACGTGTATCATTGTAATCGATATGAATTGTTATCTTGATATTTGGTTTAACAATTATTATCTAACTGGAACTATACATAAATTCAAGAGAAAATATATTTAAGAATTTTTACATAGAAAAATTTTAAATTATCAAAATACACTTTTTAGTATTTAAATATAATTCTATTATTAATCAGATACACTTTTTAATATTAGATCTAACAATTCTCATCGATCTATTTAAGATCTAACAATAATTATTAATTTGGTCGTAATCGTACACGGACGATCGATTTTAATTTTTTCTTAAATTGGTTTTAATATTTTATTGAAATAAACATATAATTTAAAATTTTAAAAAAAATAGGGAAAAAAATTAAATTGGTGCTACAATAATAAAAATATATTTATTAAAATTTAGATAATAACTTTACTGTTTGGGCTATATCTTGAGTTTTAGACAACATATTTTAACGATTTTACAGCCCACACGAAGCTTACAAAATTATCTTTAATTTAATGATGGTTTAATAATTATTATCTAACTGGAACTATCCATAAATTAAAGAGAAAAGATAATTACGAATTTTTACATAAAGATTTCTATTCAATATAGAAAACCTATTTATAATTGGTTTAAATTATCAAAATACATCTTTTAGTATTTAAATACTATCCTATTAATAATCAAATACAATTTTTAATATTATATCTGACGGTCCTCGTCGATTTGAAGATTTATTGTTTTATAATCGAACGGATCGTATACTTTTGGTAGTACAGTGACCGACCAAAGTTTTGGATAAGATCTCTCTTACGCTTATTATATATAAGTAGTTAATAAGCTATTTCATTTTTTTCACATAATATTTTAAAATTTTCTGAATGATTTGGGACTTCACAAATTTATCCCGTTCCCAATGATTTTATAATGCCTTAAGCAAATGTTGAGCGTAAACCACTTCAAACTTAGACATATTACACCGAATTTGTAGTACAATGTAAAGCACGGAGGTTAAGAAAAAAAAATTAATAGAGAAAAATAAGAAAAATGAGTAAATTGGTGGGACCAATAAATATTTAATGTATAAAGTGCATATAAAGTATGTATAGTGGAGGAAAGTAGTGAATGTGATTGGATTTTTTATTATAAAATGTTACTATTTTTGTATGTAAAGAAATGAGAGTGACGTACCAAAAAGAAAAGTGTAAAGAAATGAGAGAGACAGATAGGAGTATTTTTTAATTATATACTAACATTGAGATTATATACTAACATTGAGATTGCATTGTAGTATAATAAATTTAAAAATTGCATTACAATGAATTTTGATTTACAAAATAAGTTCATTTCAATTATGAATTTTTTTAAAAGAAAAATGGCAGGTTGCCCATCAATATAATGCATGAAATATATTAAAAAAACAAAATTTAATAATGTAGTAGCAGTAGATAGTGCAGTACAATATATTTAGTATATATATGATCTAAGAGATCTAACATTTAAGTGGTCTACGCTGAACATAACTCGTACCTTTAATAGCACTTCTCTATTTCTTTTTCGGTACTTGTTCGACATTTTACCACACATATTTTAAAATATTTTGACTCTATAGAAATTATTACGATTTAAAAAAAAATTCTTTTTTGTAAAAACACACACTAAGATTATAATTTATGAAAAGAAAATTTTAAAATAATATTTTTTATTATGCAATCAAAGCACTTTAAATTATGTGCCAAAAAATTAAGTGATTGTTAAAAAAAATTACGGGAGTATTATTTTTTCTAATAAACTGAACATATTTCTTAATCTTCTTAATGGAGAATCGGCTGATCTTCTCTATGCGAGATTGTGTTACAAGCTTTTTCACTTAAATTTACAATATCCTGGTCAGTCATGAACGGACAGTCCATAGCCATTTTTAAAGAATATCGTCTGGTTTCGTGTCTTCATATCTGGACATCTATCTACTGTGGAATTGTAACACATCAGTCCCACATCGAGGAAATTTGGGATTTCAGTTGAGTTTGTAAGACAAAGTACTTCTACTAATTGCACCAACAAATTATGATTTTTTGGGGGCATATGATGGGCTTGTGGACTACCCAAGTTAGCTGCATTTGGGCCAGTAGACTTTGGCTTATTTCGGACTCAAAATCGGGACTAGGCACGATTTTCGAAAACAGACTCGGGATTTGACCCGGGTTGTCACATATGGTATCAAAGTCGACTCTCGAAAGCTTGATTCGTCAAATTACCGGAGGTGGGGACACAAAGACCGGTGGTATTATCCCAAAATGGACAGAGGTCCGGAGGTGGGAAGACGAAGTCAACCAGTATTATCTCACAGTGGCTAGAGAGGAACGATCCGGATCTATAGAATATCTTATCCGGGTCAAATTTCGAGTTTTTTTTGAAAATCGGGTCAAGTCTCTCCGAATAAGTCAAAGTATACTGGCTCAAATGTAGACAACTTTAAGTAACGACTAGCGTACCACATGTCCTAAAAAAATCATGATTTGTTAGTGCAATTAATAGTACTCCGTAAATATTTATATTAGTACATTCACTACTTTAGTCTTGTCTATTGACATGAGTCTTGTCTATTGACATGTGTTTGATAGCTCTTTGATTGTTAGTTCTGATAGTCTATTTTGCAATTCTGTCTTTTGTTACCTGTTACGAAGAATGGAGAGTATAACTCAAGCAATGAATAACATAATTCTAGATGAAGAAGAGGAGGGAGGTTTGGCGATTGAGGAAGACAATGTGAATGAACAAGGGAAGGCTCCGTTCGTATGTGATGCAAAGTTATGTCTGGTTGGAAGTTTTCTTACGGAAGGAATAATGGATTTTCAAGCGATACAACAGACATTAGCAACCTTATGGAGGCCAGGGAAGGGTGTGTATATCAGAGAATTAGATGCCAATCTTTTTCTGTTCCAGTTCTATCACGAGATTGATATCAATAGGGTGATTGAAGGTAGTCCATGGACATTCAACAGGAAAGTCCTCAGCATTTCACGAATGAAGGAAGGGGTTAATCCCAGATGTGTTCCTTTGAATACGGTCGACCTGTGGGTTCAAATTCATGATTTACAACCAGGCTTTATGTCGGAGAAGATAATTTCAGAAGTGGGCAATCAGGTTGGTAAATTCATATGCTCATGTCCTTCAAATTTCAAAGGAGTATGGAGAGATTACATGCGTGCTCGTGTCACGATGGATTTATCAAAACCTCTGAAACGTCGAATGAAGCTAAGAAAATCTGGAAACAAATGGGTTTGGATTACGTTTAAATATGAAAATGTTCCTGTCTTTTGTTTCATTTGTGGTTTATTGGGTCATTCTGATAAGTTCTGTAGCCAGTTGTTCGATAAACCAGAGAACGAGATTGTTAGGTCCTATGGTACATGGATGAGGGCTCCGTTGAGAAGGCAGACTAAGTTGTTCGGTGCAAAGTGGTTGCGTACTGGAGGAGATGAATTCACGTCGGAGATGGGTACAGGGGAAAACTCGCAGCAACAGAATCCTAAAGTTACGGGGGAGGGAGTGGATTTGGGAGCTAAAATCACGGACATAAATGTAGATGGAAACAGAATTGAAGGTATCACGGATAACATGCAGTTGGTTGGAGATAATTTAGTTACTTCAAATTTGAATGTCCAAATAAGTGGAGAAAAGAGCGGGAAGGCGGGAAAAAGAAATGTTATGATTTTGGAAAATAAAAAAAGGAGAACAAACTCGGGTCATGTCATAGGCCCAAATACAAAATTAGATGGGGATTCAGAAGGGGAGGAATGGGAAAATATGGATCAAGAATCTGGAGGCGGGCCAAAAAACATAAATGGGGCGGGTTCCGAGGATCGGGCCCACCTAGCATTATGAGCATTTTGAGTTGGAATTACCATGGGCTTGGGACCCCATGGGCTGTTCAATTCCTAAAGGAACTTGTTTTCCAAAAGAAACCCAGTATTATTTTCTTGTGCGAGACGTTATGTAAGAAAGATAGAGTGAAAGGTGTTCAGAAACATCTAGGGTTCGAAGGCATGCTGGCAGTGGATTGTCAAGGACAAGGAGGTAATTTAGTAATGCTGTGGAAATCAAAGAATGAGGTTACAATTAACTCTTATAGTATAAATCATATAGATGCAGTGGTGAGTATTCATGGTTGGAGAAGCTTTCGTATTACAGGACTCTATGGTGAGCCCAACATGACTAGAAGAAGATTAACATGGGACCTCATTAGACACCTAGCAATGGACAACCATCTTCCTTGGTGTCTTATAGGAGATATGAACAACGTATTAGGTCAAGTGGATAAGAGGGGAGGCCGATTATACCCGTCATGGTTGATCGAAGGTTTTCAGAACGTGCTGGATGATTGTCAGTTTGTTGATATAGACATGCAGGGTTATCCATATACTTGGGAAATGGGACGTGGTACGGATAAATGGGTCGAAATAAGGTTAGACAGAGCCTTGGTGTCTAAAGAATGAGTGGAGACTTTTCAGGATGCAAGTCTTACTAACATCGAAGTGACAACATCAGATCATTGTCCTATTTTCCTCGAACCAATGACAGAAAAGATCGTCCTAAGAACAAAAAGGTTTTGATTTGAGAACGCGTGGTTACGTGAGCCGATGTGTAAGAAGATTGTAGAAGAGGCATGGGACAAAGCTCAATCAGGTACGTTTCAGGATAAAATCAACACGTGCTCAGACTCATTAGCAAGTTGAGGTAAAGAGATAACTGGTAATTTCAAGAAGAGAATAGATCATATCAATAAAGTTTTGAAGGCAACTAGAGGACGTAGAGATGATTTCTCGGTTAAGCGTTTCCAGGAAGAAAGTAAGAGGCTTACTGAGGTGTTGACACAACAAGAAGTCTTCTGGAAACAAAGGTCAAAACAACTATGGTTGAAGGAAGGGGATCAAAACAGCAAATTCTTCCATGCTAGTGCTAAGGCGAGAAGGAAATCAAATCAAATCAGAGTTCTAAACGATGATGCAGGCAATAGTGTGGGATGTGACACAGGGTTGGAAGACCTTATGACTGCATATTTCGATAACTTATTCAAAGCCTCATAAACGGAGTGGGAAAGCGTAGTGGATTACATGCATAGATCAGTCACAGAGGATCATAATGCTCAGATGTTGAAACCAGTCGAGCACCAGGAAGTCAAAGAAGCTCTATTCCATATGCATCCAGACAAATCCCCAGGTCCGGATGGGATGAGTCCTGGATTTTATCAAAAGCACTGGGCCATTGTTGGGAGTGATATTACGAGATTGGTTCATCAGTTCTTTGATACTGGAGTGTTCGAAGGAAGATTCACTGACACGAATATTGTGCTCGTTCCAAAGAAGTCAAATCCATTGCTGATGTCAGATTTAAGACCAATTTCTTTGTGTAATGTGGTATATAAAGTGGTTTCTAAAGTAATTGCAAATAGGTTGAAGGAAGTGATTGGTCTAGTTATTTTGGAAACATAGAGTGCTTTCATTCTTGGACGGTTAATCACGGATAACATTATGATCGCTCATGAAGTGATGCACTATATGAAGAGGAAGACAACAGGCAAGCAAGGTTGGATGGCCTTAAAGCTCGACATGAGCAAGGCCTACGACATGGTCGAATGGGGGTACCTTCGTGCTGTAATGAGTAAAGTGGGGTTCAATGATAACGTGGTGAATTTGCTTATGCAGTGTGTTACTTCTATTAGATATAGAATATGCCATGCTGGAAGGGAATTTGGAGATATTGTGCCTAGTAGAGGACTCCGTCAAGGAGATCCTTTATCCTCTTATTTGTTTCTAATTTGCACGGAGGGATTTTCAGCAATTATGAGAAGATATGAGCAAAACGGATTACTTGGCGGAATTCGAGTTGCTAGAGGTGCTCCAGCTATTTCACATATGCTTTTTGCTGACGATTCTTATATTTTTTGCAAAGCATCCACTGATGAGGCATCTAGAGTTGTGAATCTGTTACAAAGTTTTGAAAAAGCTTCTGGTCAGAAGGTCAATCAACACAAGTCTAGTGTGTTTTTCAGTCGTAATGTGAGTACTCAGTGCAAGCAGGATATCTGTGAGGCTTTGAGTTTTGCAGAGGCAGATGAAACAAGTCACTATTTGGGTCTTCCTAGTTTCATTGGTAAGAAGAAATCGGCTATGTTGGGCTACTTGAAGGATCGAGTTCTGGGAAGGGTTCAAAGTTGGGATGGGAAGTTGTTAACGAAAGGTGGGAAAGAAATCCTCTTAAAAACAGTGGCTCAAACGATTCCGAATTATGCTATGTCTGTTTTTCTGTTACCACTGGAAATGTGTAGAGAAATGGAGAGAACGATGTGTAAGTTTTGGTGGCGAACGTCTGCTAAAAAGAACAGAAGTATTCATTGGATGGCGTGGGAGCGTATGTGTCAACCTAAATCAGCAGGGGGTCTTGGGTTTAGGCATTTGCATGATTTTAATGTTGCATTGTTGGGCAAACAAGGGTGGAGATTGTTGACAAAACCAGATAGTCTAGTGGCGAGAGTTTATAAATCTCGCTATTACCCTCATAGTACTTTCATGGCGGCTAAAATTGGTGCTAGTCCAAGCTTGTGTGGAGAAGTGTGTTGGAAGCTCAGAATGTTATTAAAGTTGGAGCTATTTGTAGAGTGGGGTCTGGTGAGTCCATTAATGTTTTAAATGATCCTTGGTTACCTGATGCAAATAATGCCTTCGCAATTACTAGGAATGCAGCGCTGGAAGGTATGACTGTGTCATCTTTATTAGTAGCAGGGGAAAATAGATGGAATGAAGAAGTGCTTTACGACATGTTTGAGGAAAGGGATGTTAATTTAATCCTTTCGATTCATTTAAATCAGAATGAACGGGATGTTTGGTATTGGAGAAAGGAAAGACTTGGTGATTACTCAGTCAAGTCTACTTATGTGTTGTTGCAAGAACAGAAGAGTCTTTCTGTAGTTAGTACTGGTGATCGTTGCTGGAAAAGACTGTGGGCTTTAAAACTTCCTCCTAAGGTTAAGCATTTGATTTGGCGTGCTGCAACGGGGTGTTTGCCTACTAAAGTTCAGCTTCAGACTAAACATGTTAACATAGATGCTATGTGTCCGCAATGTCAGTTGGAACCAGAAACAATAGCACATGCACTGTTGACTTGTTCTTTTGCTACAGAATGTTGGTATAAATTAAGGGGTATTTCAGATGGTGGAGCACATGAGTCGTTTATGGATTGGTTGTCAGGTACTTTCGACAGTTGGGACACAAAGCAGAGGCAAGAGGCAGCAATGATGTGTTGGTCCTTATGGAAATGTAGAAACGAGTTGGTTTGGAATCAGCGTGGTACAGATGTAGTAGAGGTTGTGGTATCAGCAAGAGTGGTCTTTAACCAATGGCATCAAGCTCAGGACAAAACATTCGATAACTTTCTTAGTCATATGACTAATGCGGATGGTTCCGAGCATTGGACACTACCAATGGAGAATACGGTTAAAGTTAATTCTGACGCTGCAATTTTCGAAGCTTCAAACTGTTACAGCTATTCCCTGGTTGCAAGAAATTCCAAGGGAGAACTGCTTCATGATAAATCGAGGTGTTGCTTGGGTCAGGCAGTTCCAGATAGTGCAGAAGCCATGGGCGTGCGTGAGGCTCTGAGCTGGATAAAGGGACAACAGTACATGGACGTGGTGTTGGAGATGGATTGCCTCGTCGTAGTTCAAGCATTGAGGGGCTCTGGTGCACTCCTCTCTTACTTCGGACGGATCATTGATGAGTGCAAGAAACTCCTAGAGGAATTAAAGGATAGAAATGTTAGTGTTACTTTTGTTAAACGGTCTGCGAATAAGGTAGCTGATTTCTTAGCTAAGTCTACCTGTTCTGTAGCTGATCGTATTTGGCGGGTGTGTGATAATCACCCGGGGTTCATCGATGTATTGATGAATGACTTGATTTATTAATGGAATCATCTTCCTTCTTGGCAAAAAAAAAAAGTACTCAGTAATACTTTATCTTATAAACTAAACTGAAGTCTCGTATCTTCTCAATGTGAAATTAGAGTGTCAGAGGAATAATATTACCGACCTTCATGTTCACGCCTTTGACAAATCGATAAATCAAGTTTTCAAAATTGGCTCTGATCTCTGTTCTAAAAGTCGGCGATTAATCGCTAGACGGCGGGCTATCGAACTGATTAAGCGAAAATCGGTCAATTAATCGTTTTTTTCATAAAAACGGTCAAAAATCGGATGAATCGGTCAAAAATCGGGCTAATTATTAAAAAATAGTAAAAATTAGTTAAAATTAAAAAAATAATAAAAAATTTAAAAGGTGGAAACTTGATTAAACCATAGGAAAAAAATATTATTTTTGTACATATAATTATAATTTTAGATGCCTAAATCGTAAATCCTCTTAAGTTTTTCTCTTAAATTGATCTCTAATTGAAAAGTTAAACCTTCAAAATTTTATTTATTACAATTATATAACATTTTTAACATATTTGCATAAATATATGATAATAACATATGTTTAGTTGAAATAACGAAACAATTTTATAATTGTATATAAAAAATATTATTAAATTTATTCCGATTAATGATCCGATTAATCATTCCGATTAATCCCTGATTACCCGATTAATCCCTGGACGGTGCCTTCGCCGATTAACTCTGATTCCCGCTTTTTACAACACTGATCACACGTGATAACTCAGATCAAATCTTGAATCTCTTCATCGTCAAATCTTGATCTAATGGGAAATAAGCCGAATTATATCGACCAAATATAACAATTAAGTATGAATGCTATAGGATGGAACTGTCGAGGTGTAGGCTCATCTCGCACAGTTCGAGTTCTCAAGGAGATGGTTAAATCTCATAAGCCTGATTTTTTATTTTTCTCTGAAACTTTAGCGGATAGTAAGAAGATTGAAACTCTGGCTTCTAAGCTAGGATTTGTTAATTTCTTTTCAGTAGATAAGCAAGGTAGAGGGGGAGGTTTAGCAGTATTCTGGAAGCATATATAGTGTGTAATGTTTTTGATCATTCGAATAATCACATTGATATCATCATTAAGGAAAGAAGTGCTGGAGACTGGAGATTAACTTGTTTCTATGGTTTTCCTGAAAGAGAACGAAGGCAAGCCTCGTGGGATTTTCTTCGTTTCTTATCTTTTACTTCTCAGCTACCATGGTGTGTATTCGGTGATTTTAATGATTTGCTTTACAGCAGTGATAAGAAAGGTAAACATGAACATCCTCAGAATTTACTGAATGGTTTTAGGAGTGCAGTGGATGATAGTTTTTTAATTGAAGTAGAGCTTAAAGATGGGGATTTTACGTGGGAAAAGAGCAAAGGAACGACAAACTGGGTTCGTGAAAAACTTGACAGATGTTTTGCCACTACTGCTTGGTGGAACAGATTTCCTTTATGCATTTTAACGGTTTTTCATACCATAGTTTCTGATCATGATCCTATAAAGCTTGAAATGGTTAACACTTCTATTCCAAAGAAGCAGTTCAGGTTCAGATTTGAGAATACATGGCTAAAGGAGGCTAGCTTTCATTCTGAGGTTTCGAAGTATTGGCTAAATATCCCAACGATGCATTTACTTCCAAAGTTGTTAGAGCTCTCTTATTATATGGCAAAATGGGGAAGGGAGTTTTTCAATAAGTTTAGGGAGAAAGTAGTACAACAAAAGCAGATTGTTGAAGCCCTTAGAAGTAGAGAGGATGATGATGGAATACAGGAATATTTCGATGAAAAAGACAGATTGAATGATTTACTAGCTCACGAGGAAGCTTACTGGCAACAGAGAGCCAAGAATTTTTGGCTTAAGGATGGAGACACGAACTCAAAGTTCTTTCATGCAGCAGCATCTAGCAGGAAAAAGTTGAATCACATATCTGGCCTTAAAACAGACGATGAAAATCTGGTTACTAGTCATGAAGAAATGTGTAGCTTGTTGAAGGATTATTTTACTAGAGTCTTTCTGGAATCGGGGAGTGATACTGTTCAAGAGGAGGATGGGGTAGTTCCATTGATCAGTAGTAGTCAAAATGAGATGTTAGTAGCAGAGCTGTCTTTCTCTGAGTTTACCAAGGCAGTGAAGAGCATGCATCCAGATAAAGCAAGTGGCCCAGATGGTCTAAACCCAGCTTTTTTTCAACATTTTTGGGATTTACTTGGAAAAGAAGTGTTTAAGTGCTGTCAGCAGTGGCTAATAGAAGGTAAGTTCCCTAATGAAGTGAATGATACTACTACATTAGTCCTTATCCCTAAGAAAGACCATGTTGATGATCCTAAAGATCTAAGGCCTATAGCTCTATGTAATGTGTTATACAAGATTTTAGCAAAGGTCTTAGCCAACAGACTGCAGAAAATTCTTCCTGGAGTTATATCTGAAGAGCAATCAGCATTTGTTCCCGGTCGTAACATCACTGATAATGTGATTGTGGCATTTGAGTTACTTCACTATATGAAGCGTAAAAATAGTGGCCAGGATGGGATGGTGGCTCTGAAACTTGACATTAGCAAAGCGTATGATCGGGTAAGGTGGAGTTATCTTCAAGAAAGAATGCGTAGTATGGGTTTTTCAGAAAAATGGATCGAGTGGGTAATGTTATGTGTCTCAACTGTTTCTTATAATATCTCTTTCCAAGGCTCGATGATAGGTCCTATTAACCCAACTCGTGGCCTCAGACAAGGGGATCCCCTCTCACCCTATTTATTTCTTCTATGTGTCGAAGGCCTGTCAAAGACTCTTAAAGAAGCTGCTGAGAATGGAACTATAAATGGTTGTCGAATATGTACTTCAGCCCCTGCAATAACACACTTGTTATTTGCAGATGATAGCTTTTTGTTCTTTAAGGCTAGTACAGGGGAAGCAGCAGAGATTAAAAGAATGTTACATGAATATGAAGTCAAGTCAGGGCAAGCAGTTAATTATCAAAAATCGGCCATCTTCTATAGTTCGAATGTGAGGAGGGACAAACAGGAAGAAATCAAGAATGATCTTGGGGTGCAGAAGGATATAGGTGAAAGTAAGTATTTAGGTTTGCCATCTTTGATCGGACGTTCGAAGAAAGTTGTGTTCAGATATTTGAAGGAGAAAGTTATTCAGAAAATAAAAGGGTGGAGCTCAAGATTACTCTCACGTGTTGGAAAACTGGTGATGTTAAAGAATGTGATTCAGTCGATACCAACTTATGCAATGTCTTGTTTTTTAATTCCAAAATCTATCTGCCAGGAAATTCGAACTGTTATGAATGCTTACTGGTGGCAAACACAGACATCTAGTAAAGGCATTAAGTGGCTAGGTTGGAATAGGATGTGTATGTCAAAAAATAAGGGTGGTTTGGGTTTCAGAGACATTCATGGGTTCAATTTAGCTTTATTGGGCAAGCAATGTTGGAGACTAGTGCATGAGCCAGATGCTCTATTATCGAGAGTTTTAAAAGCAAGATACTACCCTAATAGTCACTTTCTGCAAGCTGGTAGATCAGGGGGAGTGAGTTATACTTGGTCAGGCATATGGGAAGCTAAAGAACAGTTGCAGAAGGGAATGAGGTGGGTGATAGGTGATGACAAGTCAATAAATATAGCTACTGATAGATGGCTGAGATCGAAGGACGATTTCTGTATAAACAGGGAGCAGGTTAGTAGCCAGGTATTGCAGCTAAAAGCTTGTGATTTCTTTCAGGAAAATACAAAGGTATGGGATGAAGATAAAGTAAGATTGCATTTTAACAGGGAAGATGCAGATGCTATTTTAAGGACTCGTATTCCACAAAGGTATACTAGAGACAGGGTTGCCTGAATCCATTCTAATAATGGAAAGTATACGGTGAAATCGGGGTATTATCAATGGTGTCAAGATCATCTTATGAATGAAGAAGTACAACAATCAGATGGTTGGAGTAGAATCTGGAAAATGGAGATACCTCACAAGATTAAGGTGTTTTTGTGGAGATTTTGCAGAAATACTCTACCTGTTAGAATTCGTGTAAGGGGAAGGGGTGTTCGAGTTCCAATTGGATGTTCAATGTGTGTAGGGGAGGTGGAACATTTGAGGCATGTATTTTTTGAGTGTGAGTGTGCCAGAGAATGTTGGCAACAGTCAGGAATACGAAGTGATCTGTGGATTATGGAAAACAGCCATGAGTGGTTACTAGATATGATAGCCACTGGTTCTACTGCAGATTTGGTTAAAATTACCACAGTTCTCTGGGGAATTTGGTTTGCTAGAAATAAAAACATATTTGAAAGCAAGAAAATGACTCCATTAATAGCAATGTCTTGGAGTGCTAGACAGATTTCAGAGTGGAAGGAAGCAAATAAAAAGGCTGTGAATGCAGGAAGGGTAAATGATAGCAGACAAACGAATGACTCAAGATGGAAACATCCAGTACCAGGTAGTTTTAAACTGAATGTGGATGCTTCAGTAATAGCAGGGCAAGAATCTTTTACTCTGGGGATAGCTATTAGAAATCATCAAGGTGAGTACATTACTGGGAAGGTAATGAAATGTGCAGGTAGTGTATCAGTTCTTGAAGCAGAGTTAACAGGCATTGCAGAAGCTTTAGCATGGGCTCAGACTGTGACAGAGGGTGAAGTGGTGATCGAGAGTGACTCGTTACTTAGTGTCAATGCAGTGAAGAATGTCCAGGAAAATCTACTCGAACTTGGGGACCTAGTGTACTATTGTCAGGAGTGTTTGAGAACAAATGAGAGGTTTGTGGTTAGTTTTGTTAGAAGACAAGCAAATAGAGTTGCACATGGAATAGCTAGAATTCCATGCGAGCTTAATACCTTCGTTGTAATCTCGTCTCCTCCGAGTTATTTGTTGGAGACAATTGTGTCCGAAAGTTTGAAGTATTAATGAAGTTTTATTTCCTAAAAAAAAAAAATATCCAAAATATCATAATTTGTCAATACAATTAGTTTTAACACTCTTATTTATATATTGAACGAAATTTTATTAACTTTCCTCCACGTGGGATTGAGATGTTAAGCTAAATATACAAATTAAATTCCATAAAGCGCGAGTAGAAAAATCTAAGCAATTTATATGCCAAAATGAAGGGATTAGTGTTGTGATGAAACAATTATCTTCAAGAAAAAATATATGAATTTAAAAATCCAAATAACACCTAAATTGACACGTTATGTTCCCAAAACTGGCCAAACCAGAATCTACAAATCCAATTACCATTTATACTTTTCTACTTTTCTCTTTCCTTAGAATAGAACTGTCCGTCCGTGTGTTTCTTTCACAAAATCTTCAACACAGTTACCATTTATAGAGATACCTTCCCATTTTTATACCTTAACCGATTCAAACTCTGAAACAAACTACTTTTCTTCTTGTCCATAAAAGACCCACAAAAACTTGAACACACACACAAAAGATCAAACAATGGAGATTAATGTGGGTGATTCAGTAGAGATCTACAGCAATGAAGATGGATTCTTGGGTTCTTATTTTCTTGCAAAAGTAATCAAGAAAGTCACAAACAAAAACAAGAACCATGAGTTTTTAGTAGAGTACAAGACTCTGTTGGATGATAAAGATGAAAAGAAAGCATTCAGAGAGAAAGTTGAAGATTATAAAGTGAGACCAGTGCCTCCTGTAATAAGAGTTACAGAGTTTGATGTGTTGGATAAAGTGGATGTTTATGATAATGATGGTTGGTGGGTTGGCAGAGTTACTGATAAGTTTGATTATGTTTACACTGTTTATTTTGATAGTACTGGTGATGAATGGACTTATCACTTTGATAAGTTGAGACTTCATCAAGAATATTGTAATGGGGTTTGGAAGGCTTCTTCTCGGTGTAAAAATATGGGTTGATTGCATGTATTTTCGTGTTTCGTGTATTTAAATGTTGGATTCGTGTTTCGTGTATTTAGAGTTCGAATTCATACACGATATCGGATTATTTTGTATACGTTTGTAGTTGTGTATTTTTTTTTCCAAACCTGTGTTTTTGTAAAGTGTGTACGTGGAAGGCGTCATTTGTAGTTGATAATGGCCTTTACAAATTTGTGGTTGATCGAGTTGTATGTAAGGTTTCTTGCAAATGTATCAAATTTTAAGAACTAAAATCAATGCGAAATATTCCGAAAATTTGTGTTTTCACTTTTCAAAGATAAAACTTTGTTTGGTTGATTTTCATTTCATTTTCTGAGTGTAAATTTGTAAATGATATGTCATGTAATGAACAAAATTGATGTAAGAGTTGAAGGAAAGAGCAAATGAGAACTGATTAATTCATGTGAAAGGGCAAAACATTCTTGCCAAAAGGTAACATTATTCACTGCTGTGAGTTTAGCATTTGAGCACCCTACAACCCAAGAAAAAGTTCTTGGCCAACAGAATCACAACCTTCCCTTCCTACTTAGAGATGCAGAGTTGACAACTTAGAAACCATTCGTTCGATTCCCGAAAAAGACAGATAATAAAAACGAGCTAGAAAACAGAAGAAGCAACGATACAAAATAGTTAGCCAGTGTTTTGCATACCAGCAGCAATACCCTTCATTGTCAAAATGAGGGTGTCCTCCAATCCAGGGGCATATTCACTAGTAGGGTTTAGGTCTACCAGTGAAACAGTTTTCTCTTTGGAAATATGGGGCCTACACGTCACATTGTAGCTGGGATCACGAATGCGTTTTAGTGTGTACGCCTGGCAAACATTCAAGGTTGTGATGTATGAATCGCGAAGCCGAATTCGCTGTTTCAAGGTGGGGGCTGCTTCAAGAATTTCCTTGTGCCCAGCAATCTGCCAAAAGAGAACTTGTTATTACAGAGAGTTTAAGCAATTTACTTATATTTTAATAACTTGTAGTCCCACGGATAAAACTCTAGTATTTATTGTCAGGTCATTTACCTCGAGAAGAAGGCGCTTAGTTTCCTCATATTTAGACCTCAACTGCTCTCCGAATGACCATAAATCTTCCGAGACAAGCAGCTTGTCATTTAAAGCAGCAATGCCAGGGTCTCCCTTGGCGAAAACCATCTCAACCAAATCAATAGTGACTCTAAAAAATGGCCATGTATTGTACATTTCCTGCACCATTAGGAGATTCTCGGGATTTTTCTGGATCACGTATTTAAAGGCACCACCAAAACCAAGCCAAACAGGAAGATGAAACCTTGTCTGTGTCCAGGCAAAGATCCAAGGGATAGCTCGGAGTGATTCAATACCACCACTTGCCTTTCTTTTAGATGGCCGACTCCCAATATTCATCCGGCCATACTCCAGTTCCGGTGTGGCCTACATCATAAACAAAGTACGATTAATCACATTTAAAGATGGCACAATACAGAATTATATACAAAGTTTAGGTTGCGTCTTACAAGGCGGAAATACTCGACAAACCGGGGTTCCTGGAAAACTATATTACGGTACTCCTTTGTAGCAACAGCAGCCATTTCATCCATTAGTGCACGCCATTCAGGTTTTGGTGAGGTTGGTGGATGCATACCATGCTCAAGTGTAGCAGCAGTAAAACGTTGAAGTGTTCTAAAGCACAAGCTCTGTTCGCCAAATGATTGCTCAATAACTTCACCCTGAACTGTAACCCGGAGAGATCCATGGATAGTTTCAGGAGGTTGAGACAGTATAGCAAGATGGGTGGGGCCACCACCTCTCCCAACTGTCCCTCCTCGACCATGGAACATCGTTAGCTTTATGCCATACTGCTTTGAAACTTTAACAAGCTCCTCTTGAGCCTTGTAGAGCTGCCAGGCTGCTGTAAATCGCCCTGCATCTTTTCCAGAATCAGAATAACCAATCATGACTTCTTGCTTACCTTCAATCCTGTTTTTGTACCATTCAATTGAAAAAAGCCGAGCAACAGCAGCTGGAGCGGCCTCCAAATCAGCAAGTTTCTCAAACAGAGGAACAACCCTTAGCGGTTTCTTTACATGACATTCACGCTGTAGAAGCTCCACAGCAAGCACATCAGATGGTGATGTAGCCATGGAGATTATGTATGCTCCAAAGCAGTCCGACGGGAGCTCTGATATGACATGCAATGTATCTAACACTTCAGCAATTTCTTCAGTCTTGGGAAGATCAGGCCCAAAAAGAGGACGCTTGTGACTGAGTTCAGACAAAAGCCATTCTTGCTTACTTTCTTCAGACCATTCTTTATACGAACCAATTTCCAAGTGTTTGGTAATGGCATCAAGGACATCAGTGTGCCTGTCTGATTCCTGTCTGATATCGAGTCTCACCATTGACAGTCCAAAGGTGGAAACTTGCCTCAGAAAATCAAGAAGGCTGCCATCAGCAATGGGGCGGTCCCCACAAGCACAAAGAGATCTGTAGCAAAGCTCCAGAGATCCCAAGAACTACATAAAAACAACTATAATCAGCAAATATAATATGTGCTACTAGCCCAGAGGTTGAAAATTATTACATACACACTATAATACTATTTTACTGGCCGGATGTAAATTAAAATCTCATAAAAATTGTGATATCGTGAAAAGTTGAACTTCTGGAAAGACAGTCCTGCACACACACTAAGATATCTACATTTTAAGCTGCTAGAGTTGTGTATATATTCATTTTAAGCTGCACTTAAAAAAAACTTCAGGTTTTGATCATATATATATAAGGATACCTGGTCAATATCGGTGTATGTTGCCTCCTCTGGAATGTCAGACTTTCCATGGGATAATATGTGACGAGAACGTTCACGAGTGTTATACAATTTATCCCTCACGTCTCCAAGAATAACACGGTATGGTTCAGTGGTAGGAACCTGCCTCCAAAACTCTAAACAGGAAGCAAGAAAAAGTTAGGTTCAATGACTGAGATAGCAAGAAACATAAGAGAATGGTGCAATGTTTTGGACATACAGTATTCAGTTTGATGACAAACTACTGTCTGTATTAGAATTTTGTTCCCAATCCTTTATGACAGACATAATTCTGTTTTTGTTAAGTAATATATTATAATTCTGTTCCCTATCCTTCATGACAGACATAATAGGGGAACCCCAGAAAACATAACGCCAGTTACCTATGTAGTGTTTTGTTGTGTCTCTCCTAGCAGTTCTGTGAATTTCATCTGCCCGAGATCGAGCCTCATCATTGCATCGCCACATAGACATCTAACAAAGGAGTTAGACGAAGTTATATTAGTGAACAGGTCATAAGAGGGAAATTTACATAACTGTAATATTAGTTGTTTATATACCTCAAACATGAGATCCTCTATCTGTGAAAAGTACAAATTAGCAGCCATCATTCGGGCCAATAAGCAAACATCCCTTGTGACCTCTGGAGTGACCCTTGGGTTGCCTGCATCATTTAATTTGAAACGGAAGTTAGCAATAAAATCCTCCAATTTATAAGTTTTATCAACAAGACTTATTTTACTAAACCAAGGGCATAGACATTGATAAAATGTATTAATACTATTGCTATTCTGGTGTGTGTGTGTGTGTGTGTGTGTGTTTCACAACATTCCGTAGGAGGATAGTTCAATACCATCACGATCGCCGCCCATCCAGGAAGAGAACTGAATAAGAGGTGCATTATATGGAACACGCTCATTAATCCCTATAGTCTTCAAAGCTGTGTCAACACGTCGTAAGAACTTGGGAACGCCTTTCCAGATTGTTTCATGGAAGTAGCTCATTCCAGCTCTCATTTCGTCTAGTGGGGTTGGAGGTGCCCTTCGGATCTCATCCGTGCGGAAAGCAGCTTGAATCTGTAACATACAAATAAATTAATGAAGGAAATTATCAATGATACACAACAGACTACACATCATGTGTAAAATTTTATTATCGTTTGATAAACAAGGTAGATGAATGAAGCCTACCAGTAAGATAATGTTATAAGGAATTAGGCTAATCATATTAGCAGGAAAGTTAAAGGAAGCTAAGCAGATATTCCAATGAAATTTATGTACAGAAATCACTTGAAAGTCGTATAAGCGTGTAAATCACTTGAAATCACTTCAATGCATAATTAGGATTTTAATGTGTTTTCTGTCAAAAAAATAAATGCTAATAAGCACACAAAGCTTTGGATTTCAGATAAAAAGTAAGTCCTTCTATTTTCTTCCTTATCATGCATTGAAAAATAATATGGAAAGCGGCCATATATTTGGAACTTGTCACATATTTCTTGAAAAGTAACACAAATTAAGAACCACTGTATGCACACACATACACTGAATTTCTATGCAAGTAGCTTTAACTGAAGCCATTTATCGCATTATACAATTAGAAACTCCACATGTCAAATGAAATTCCAAGTTTCAAAATTGGAGGAGTTTAGTATAGATGATAGAGGAAAGTCTTTACAACTATGCAAACTTTTTAGTATCCAAGTCTAAGATATATATAGTGATGGCATCCAGACTAAAATACTGTATAGTAAGACTCACTTCCCGCTGCAAAGCTTCATCGAGCTCTTGTTTGTCATCGGGAGTAATGTCTTCGTTATATAATTGTGCTAAGCAGTTTCTTATCCTGTACAATTAAGGAATCTATTAAAAAAACAAGGAAACTAATACAAATATGAGAAAGAATTAGTTAAACTGTATCATAGCTGCCATGTTTGGATTTGCTTGCTAACATATCTGCAACATACTTTACCACGTCAAATAATACTTTCTGCACAAACCTTCCATGTTTCTGAAGCAAAGATCTTCGTACTGACTGAGTAGGATGTGCAGTAAAGACCAGATCCACTGTTT
Organism: Heracleum sosnowskyi; assembly: GCA_030848705.1. Classification (NCBI taxonomy): domain Eukaryota; kingdom Viridiplantae; phylum Streptophyta; class Magnoliopsida; order Apiales; family Apiaceae; genus Heracleum; species Heracleum sosnowskyi. Next base: position 148,872,737 of record CM061235.1, on the reverse strand, counting down.
GATTCTTTAGTGCATCAAAAATTTGTTCAGGAGTGTTGTTCATTTTTACAAGCTTTTTTAAAGTCTCTTCAATGTCTGATTCAGTTATTGCTGAGTTCTCATCAACAAAATCTCCCTTTTTCGACTTTTTCCTTCGACGGTTAGCAATCTGAACCTCCTCAGCCAAGTTGGCCAAATTAAGCATATGCGAGAAAGATTTTGCAATGACAATAGAGTCTCCTGGATCCAAACTAGTCAACACCTTTCCCAGCTCCTCCAACTTCTGAGGATCGTGCTTTCCTTCATAATCAGCTGAAAGTTCATAACATTCTTGAACCTTCACAATTCAAACACCAAAATCACTTGAACTCTCAATAATATTTTCTAAATTATATCAACTTCTTTAGTCAAAACGATGAAGCTCAATTATGCAAAGCTAAAGGTCTAATTTAATTGCTTTCCAAGTCATTATTAATCTAAATTACTAAACTAACATCCTGAACACAACTAACAATATCATCATGCCATATTAAACTGCAATGTATGATGAACACACACCACGGCGGACACAACCTGAATTATGACCACAGGGGGCTCTAGCCTCATTAAACTTTTAAAGTTTAGTTGTACTATATCTATATTTAAACCCAGTTGTATTCTGCCTCTTCAAGTGACAAAAAATCGAGCAACACAAATAAGATTGAGGTTCAGTACTTCGTAAAACTAAAATTACCCCTAAAATTATACATTTTCCTCCTAAAAATTTAAAATTTAGTTGTAATATAATTTTTTCAAATTCATTCATATATAGTGTTTTTGATAACAAAAGCTTATCATACAATCAATACTTAAACTTATCATACAATCAATACTTCCTAAAGCTATACTTAAATTATTATTTTCCTACTGCGCACACAATTGATATTATATTAAATCCTGGATCCGACACGCATGAAGCACCAATAATGTAATTCAACAGAACTGAAGACATAAAACTTTAAACATAAAATTTGGAATTTTAAAACATGGTACCGTTTCCCTAAGATCTTCCCCATGTAAATCTTGAAGAATATCGAGAAAACGATCAAGTAACAAGGCATCATACTCCACAAGCTTGTCATCTTCGGAGACTTTGGCGGGAACCAGAGACCTCAAATGAGCATCAATAGATGCTAATTTCTCTACGTTACGATTAGCCATTCTCAAATCTCAACCAAAACACACCACACTAATCCACTTCTAACCAAACCCCTGAAACTAAAACACGGTAATCATGCAATCAAAATTATATCAAACAATAGCCACAAATATTGATCAGAGAAATAAGGGTCAGAAAAAAGAGGATCTAAGCATGGAAAATAGACACGTGTAGTACGTAAAAGAATTTGCCTAGAATGTAACGACATGAACTAGAAAACTTCGCTATGTTCAAAAATCTGAGAATAAGTATTTCATAATATTTGTGTTTTCCTGCCAGACCAAAAAAAACTGAAGAAAATGACTTACCTGTTAGGCTGTAACAATTAGAGCAGAAAATGGTAACACAATTTTGTGCGTGTCAGTGTGTGAGTGAGACTCTCCTGAGAGAGAGAGAGAGAGAGAGAGAGAGAGAGAGAGAGAGAGAGAGAGAGAGAGAGAGAGAGAGAGAGAGAGAGAGAGAGAGAGGACCCACAGACCCTGTACTAGGTAGGTTACTACGTTGGGTAAAATACAAAGGTATCATAAAGTAGTTATTTTCTTTATAAATATCATTATGTTCACATTATTGGTTTGGAAATAAGCATTGTGCTATGCAATAATCACTTTTTAAATGAAACGTGCTCAATTTGAATCGAATGAAACCACAAGAATAAAATAAATCTAATTATACAACTTACGCAAAATTTATCATGTTTTTTTCTCAAAAATTCATTTACGCATTTATATTTTTTTACAAGTACCTCTTTTCAATTTTAATTGATATAATTTTAATTTCATTCATCCCAATTTACCAAAAAGGTGTGCATCTCTCGCATCATCTATATAATTATGAAAGGAAATGTTTGGGGACTCGAAAAATATTTTAAAATTATTATCAAATCCTTGCATAATTGATAATATTTTTTTTTAAATAATATGAAATCCCGTATGATATGTGTACACAAATCAAAATCAAAATAAGTTATTTATCAATATTATGTCATTTGAGAAAAAAATTGAAAATTAAAATCAGCCCTTTATCAATTTTGAAAACACTTATAGGGTACCTAACATTACTTGGAAATTATTTACCAAAACCATGGGTATAAACTAGGTGCTGGGTTCTATATTTTAAAGACTCACAATTTGGTAGATTAGCCAGAGAAAGCTATGACTCTAAAAAGTGAACATGTAGATTTGTATTTTATTAATATTCAATTACACTACCAGTTTAAATAGAAGTTTAGGTAGGGTGGTCCTTGCCAATCAGTACCTTTTTATATATTAAAAAACAAATATTATTGAGTTCAATAATTTAATTTTATATATGACTGTTGTTACTTTGTCACAATAAATCATTTTCCATGACTGCTCGTTATTGACTTTTGAATTCCTTCTACTTTGGTCCTTTGTTTAGAAGCCACTAAAATCTGTTTATTTATTAATAGGAAATATAAAATATAAAACATCATTTCTAATCTAAAATATAAAATATCATTTTGTTAAGTAACAGTCGAAGGCACTGTAAACACACACATTTATCGTATAATTATTCTCCTGTTAAAATTGTATTATGTTTGATTCCAGCCGTAAATCATGATTATTCGCAGCCTGGATCCAGACACAAACATGAAACATCCTTAATTATTTGTGTTGCCAATAATACAAACAGATACTGAAATCAGCAAATCAGTTAACTAAACCCCAAGCAGAACAGGTACAAAAACCACATGTAGGCATTTTCTGGTACCAACACCTTTGCATCGAGACTTATTAGCAATATCGAATGCTTGTTCTGAGACTCGAACCATCAACATCTTGTTACCGACTCGAACTCAGGCATTTTTATTAATAGCGCCAACAAAATCAGCACCAAGAAATTTCTCCACATACTTCCCAAGTATATCAACCTCCAAATTCACCTTATCTCCAACTTTTTTCAACGGCATCACTACATTCTGCTGAGTATACTCCACCATCATTATACTAAAACAACATTCCGTTGCATTAAACACTTTCGCTACTGTCAAACTAGTCCCATCAATCGCAACAAAACCTTTCGCCACAATGTACTTACACACCTCAGGAGTGGTCTTAATCTTAAACCACATTGAGTTTCCCTCTTTCTCAACGTCCACAATTTCCCCTGTCCCGTCCACGTGTCCTTGCACGAAATGCCCTCCCATTCGTGTCGATGGTGTCACTGCTCTCTCTAAGTTGATCACTGAGCCTGGTTTCATGTCTGTTAAAGTTGTTAATCTTAGTGTTTCTGGTGATACTCCAACAGTGAACTCGGATGATTTAGTATTGTATTGTGTGACTGTTAGGCAAGTACCGTTAACAGCAATGCTGTCACCGAGATTTATACCTTGGAGAACTGTACTTCCTCTGATTTTGATACTGAAACTAGAGTCATTAGTTTGAGAGAGTCGGATGTGTTTGATTTCACCGATTTCTTCAACAATACCAGTGAACATTGATTGGATTTGGTTATGTTTGGTCTGTGTGAATTGAAAATTCGGTTTGCAGGCTTGGAAGAGGAGAGATAACGAGGGAGATGTCTTAAGATTAGGGGTGACTTTTAAGTGGGTAAAAGAGTTGAGGTTGTTCGATATTGAGGTTTTTGGAGGGGATACGTTCAAGAGTTTAGAGACAGAGGTGGAAGAACAGGCCGAGGATATTGACATTTTTAGCAGAAGTTCAATGAGCCTAATGTTTGATTTGGTGTCATATATAAAGATAAGGAATAATTTTATGTATATAAATGAATGTGGCATGACAATAAGCGTGGGTTTACCCTGTTCGCATGCCACTATTCCTGCGTGCCGTTTTTGTTCACTTGTTTCCAAAAAAGGTGTGAACGGGACACAATTAGTCAGATACGAAATAACTTTGTTTAAGGAGGATTACTAGTCTCATAATACTTGAATAATCATTTGGGCTCCAATATAAGGTTATAACTTACAGGGCAGATACTTCTCAAGTCCCGACTTCCAAAACCTTCAATTGTTACGAAGATAGCTTCATATGTAGCTGATGTTAATAGTGCAAAGTTGAAATAGCAGAAGTTAAGACATTAGCCAGTAATAGGTTATGTATAGACCGGACTCATCTTGGGTCCTGGTTCATCCCCAAAACCCGGATTCATAATTAAGCCATGACCCACTTCTTAGTCCGAACTCATCATATTTGAGTCATGGTTCACCTACAAGTTCGAACTCATATTGGAATCATGGCTCACATAGAAGTCTGGACTCATAGTTGAGTCATGGCTCACCTTCAAGCCCGAACTCATAGTTAATCTATGGTTTAAACTCAAAGTTTAACCCACTCCTGGCGACAAAGGCAATAGCTTGCGTGAGAAAAAACTATACCTTGTTACGTGACGTGCTTAGGTCATCACTGATGGTCACACCTGATTAAGACACGTAAGGATACCTAATGATTGACACAATTATGTCCTATTTGAGCCACACGCCAGCATGAGCTTGGCACACGACACCACAATTTCTCACCTGGACACGTGTGACCCATCAACATCACTACCTAGGACCCAACGCTCATGATTGCAGGTACACCCCCTGAACCCTAATTATGGGCCTATAAATAACCCAAGAAGGAAAGGTTTGGGGTTACTCTCTCATTCTCTACACACCCTATACACACACCCTCCACATTTTAGATATCTCTATAGTCTTGTCTTCTCTTCCAAAGCCCACACTTATTCTCACGTCGGAGGCGCCGCCAGGGTCCAAACCCCCCTCCGATGTTGTTTTCCAGACATCCACCAGCAGCTACACCGCATCCAGGCGTGGGAACGACTTGGAAGGACTAGATCGGATTCTGGAGTTATCATTTGGCGCTAGAAGGAGGGGAACCTCGTCTTTTGGTCACGGTGTCACTAGACTCACCATCTTCAACAAGCTCCTTCATCTTTGAAGGAATCCTGATTAAACCCAGTAAGATCTAAACAAACCCTTTCATTTTAGCCATGAAAATGAACTCATTAGCCCGTTTCTTCAAAGTATGCATGTTTCTTAGCCTTGTTTAGCCCAGATCTGTTAGTTTTTAGCCTTGTTTAGCCTTTTTTAGCTTTCATACTCTATTTTTTGCTTAGATCTATATTGCTCTTTGTTATATCTATTCTAAAGACCAGTTTTCTTGCTTTGAGAAACATTAAGCCCAGAAAGTGCATGCATACATTGTTTCACCTTCGTTGATAAACCCATATCTAGTTAAAATTTACTTTGTTATTGAAAATTTGTGTTCCAAAAAATTGTGTACGTTTGTTGTTCTTGAATCATGGCTCGAGGAAGCAAATCCACAATGAGGCCCACAACAAGTACCCCAAGACAAGAACCACCCTCAAACTTGAACCCAAATGTTGTTGAAATACCACCAGCTAGCCCAGGCTCTGGCATCTCTAATAATACGGCCTGATGATGCCCGGGTTGAAATTGAAGTTAATAAGTACAAGTACACGGATGTCAACATGAAACCCGGACTCATGGAAAACTTGACCGGGAACCAGCTTGTTGATGCAATCCGGATGTACAAGGAAGCCCGGATAAATGAAGTTGATCAAAATGAGAATTCTCACGACTTTGGAGAATCTCACCGATCTCATGCCTCAGTTTTTGACAGAATTGGGGGCAAAGACAAGGAAACCCGGAAAAGAACCCACCACATAGCTCATTGTAAAAATCAAGATAATGAAGATGAGAAACTCAGGAAGCTAGCTGAGCTGAGGGAGAAAATCCGAAATGAAGAGCAAGCCAAACTCGACCTCAGAATCCAGAAAAGAATTCAAGAGGAAGAAGCCCGGATTCTGGGCAAAACACATGACATGAGAAGAACCCGGGCTCCAAGCCTTGACATAATCTTAGATGAGGAAGAACCCCAGGAAGACTTGATGGATATGATCCATGAGCTCCAGAAAAAGGTTGGCCATGACTCAGGAATTGACATAGGGGATACCCTAACACCATTCAGCTACTCTCATGAGGCAACACCCAGGCAGAAAAACCTCAAACACTACAACTTCGACTCCTTCAATGGCCTGGGTGACCCAGAAGAGCATGTTAATTACTTCGAACAAATTGCCATGATCTATTACTACAATGATTTAACCAAGTGCAAGTTCTTCGCCTCAACTCTCAAATCTGGTGCCCAAAGATGGTTCAGCCGAATTCCATCTCGAAGCATTCACAATTGGAAGCAGTTTCGCGAAACCTTCTTGAGACGCTTCCGTGCAAATAAAACTCACAAAATGCACATGTGCCACTTGGAGACAATTCGGCAAGCCCGGGGAGAAGTCCTGGCCACCTATATGAAACGCTTCTAGGAGGCCATCAACAATATAAGCAATTTGGATGAACGAGAAGCTTTGACAATTTTCCGCAGAAACCTGGATCCCGACAATAATGAGAGGTATGTCCTTGACCTCATCCAAAAATAGCCTTAAAGCCTGGCGGCAGCCTATTCCATGGCAGCCAGGTTCATCAAAGAAACTGATGTCCTTCAAACCATGAGGATGACAAGGCAAGGACTCTCCCCAACCCGGGCTGAGGACCGTCCCAAGAATAATTACCACCAAGACAAGAAGTTTAAGCTCAACCGATAAAGCAACTACATTCAGAGCTCTCGGCTTGCATTACCAGCCCCACCCCCGAACTCCAATCAAAGAAGGGAGCCCAGACAGCCTAAACCAAAGCCCGAGCCCAGACCTGAACCAAACTGGACTCCTCTTAACCGGACTCGAGCTGATATTCTGAAAGAAGTAAGAGACAAGCCCTTCTACTACCCTCCCAAACCCATGGTCACCGCGCCAGAAAACTGATCAGTCCACAAACATTGTGATTATCACGAAACTCATGGGCACACCATTGAAAATTGCTTATCTCTCAAGTTCTTCGTTGAAGATCAAATCAAGAAAGGGAACATGGGCCAATATCTAGCCCGGAGAACCGCTGAGAGGGGAAAAGGTTCTGGGAAAGACAAGAATGTCGTGAATGTTATTATGGGAGGATCCAACTCACCATCCAGGAGCCCGGGCTCTGGAGATGAAATAATGATGGTCCAAGCTTGTCCGGAGCAGGTGATAAGTTTCAGCAAGGATGATTTTGAAGGACTCAACCCAAACCACAATGAAGCCCTGGTTGTCAGTCTTGATATAGCTGATAATGAGGTCATGAGAGTCCTGATTGATAACGGCTCTTCTGTCAACATTTTGTTCAAACATACTATGGACCGAATGCAGCTAGGCAGCGTAAAGATGAATGATTGTAGGGAAGACCCTCTCTATGGATTTAGGAACAACTTGGTCCCAATTCAAGGAACCCTATACTTCTCAGTCCTGTTTGGGACTTTCCCGAAGCAAGTCACCAACATGGTTAAATTCTACATTATCAACACTCCCTCCTCCTACAATGTTATTATAGGAAGGTCGGCCCTGACCAAGCTCCAAGCCATAACTTCCACCCCTCACCTGAAATTCAAATTTCCAACACCGGCCAGAACTGGAGAAGTCCGGGGAGATTACGAAATGGCTAGTCGATGCTATGGGCAAGCCCTAGTAATGGCTGAAATTGTTCCTGAAAATAAAAGGAAGGCGAGTTCTTATTAGAAAAGTATAAGCAGAAAGAAGCACATATACAACTAAAGGAAAGAACCCGACAAGGAGGTCCAAAACATTGAAAACCCACCAGCCCAGACCTACCTTGACCAGGTTGTGCAAGCCCGAGTCCAACAGTATGTCTCCAAAGCAGAAATGGGAAAGAAACCGCCCTCTAAGCCAAAGGTCGTTATTGATTAGATTGGTGCTGATGGGGAAGGTAAAGGCCCGGACAAAGAACCTATTCGGGTTGGAAACTTTACTTTGGAGCAACTAGCTGGAATGTGTGCAGATATTCCCACGGATTCCGACTTTGAGGAGATGGAAAGGTCTGGTGTCAACGCTTGTCTGTAGCGTCTTGTCGGCCACTGGGCTCATGTAAGTTGATGTTTTTTGTGTTTGTTTAGTTTTTGTCTTTTAGTTTGCTGATTTTAACTTGTTTCTTGTAGACTGGGGGCTTGATTAGTGTTGCTGCTAGTGTTGTCGTGTCCGAACGCAAAGCTTCAAAAGAGTTCGGAAATCAGAAAGATGCTCGAATCCGGGATTTGGAGATTGAACTTTCTTCTCTGAAGGCAAAATATATTGACAAGGAGTCCGAGATGAACTCTGAAATATCCGAACTCCGAGCTGAGATTGCTAAGATAGAGAAGGAAGCTAGTGACTTGAAGGAAGCTAACCAAGAGCTGCATTTGGAAAACGCCAAGTCCCGGGAGAATATCATAGCCGAGTTCCAACAAAGCCCAGTAACAGGAAAGGAATCCTGAATATTCACTTGTGCATTCCACTGATTCTCCTTTACCTGCAAACTTGAATGTTTAAATTGCAGCAACGGTCTCGTTTGTAATGTATATCAATGTCTTTGTTCGTAGTGTACCATAATTGCATGGAACTAATATCTACTCTACACAATAATTAAACCTTGCTGTAAAGCATTGTCTTCATTTCTAGTAGAAACTTCAAAGAAATAAGTATATAGGGTTTACTGATGGTGCCCCGGTAGAAATAAGCATTATTTTGGAGACAGATTAAGGTTTTTCATCATTTATTAACTAATAAAAATAACTACATCCAATAATTTTTCTAATAATGTACATTAGATCAAAGATTCAATGTGCTACATTGTTTAGAAACTAGTGCAAAGGTACTCCTTACATCAAAGATCTAACTGTTTAAAACATTTGGAGCCAAAAGTCACATGCATGCAATCTCTTAAGCACCGGAAACTACAGCTATGCACCGGAAACTACATCCATATCATGTCTAATGACAACTGGTTCAACAGGATTGTACTGGTAGTGCAGTTTACCAACATCATTGCCAGACAAGTTCTTCCATCCATCAGGACCAACATAATAAACTGATAAAGAGCACCAGAAATTTAGAATATTGTGTTTCAGTAGTGGGAATAAAAGGAACATAAACAAACTACTAAACTAGCCAACTAGGGGGTGAGAATGAAGGTGAAAGCATACCACTAGCAGTACCACCACTAACTCCATCACTAAATGTTGCATGATACATAAATCGTCGAGCCAATTCTACAGCCTCTTCTACTGTCATGTCATAGTGGTACCTAGCAAAGTGAAAAGGAATGTAATACATTGTAAGATAACATAAAATTGGTATTTAAAATAGAACAGGCAGTTTTGGGGATGATCACAGGAAAAAAAATTGCAGTAAAGAAAACAACAATTCATCCAAAATACTAATAAAATTGAGAGTGACTGGACGCAACAGCATCATCAAAACTCATCCAAAACAACAATACTAAGGACTAAGGCATCATGTCATCTGGTCATGTAAACAGGCTGGTAAGACAACTACCAAAACAGAAACAAGATAACAATTTACTAGTATTCTTTACTCCCTTTTGATCCACCCATAAAGGTGCAACAAACTATAAACAAAATTACAAGTTGCAAAAGGATGCATACTACCAACTATCCAGTACAATATCAGCAACTGGAGAGCGAGAGCCGATCAAGAATCTCGTTCCCTTTGTCGGTCCTGCTTCACTGCCCACATAATAAAGGACAGGGCCCTATATATACACCAAAAAATATCACACAATCAGGTACCATCCAAATTATAATTCTCACATTCATAGTTACATAATTAATCATCATTACCTTTTCATCCCAACCTGCAATCATCGTTTCATACGACAACCCCATACCACGAGAGGGATACATGATATTTGACAACAATTTTGAAGCACCAGTAACCGAAATTCTTCTCTCGTGTTCCAATTCATACCAACATCACTGCAATGAACAATCAAATAAACATTAGCACTTCTTATATGCAATGAAAGATTAAAACTTGTTACTTAGTATATTTAACACTACTACTCATTTATGCTAAGTTGAAACATCTCTTATACATAATTACATATAATTTCAGCAGTTTCAACAATGTTAGATGTGGACTCAAGGTAAAAGTTCCGCCAAACTTGAAAACATTGTCTCACATTCTTCGGTATATAAATCAAGATTCACCTTCAAATATATCACCTTAATACCCAGATTTTTGTGCCAAAACTCGCAAACAGCAGTTCCTCCGGCCATGATACCAAGCATGTGTGTATTGATTTCAATGATTTCCTTCAATGCTGAAAAGAGAGAAAAGTAATGGTGTAGACACCAAGCGATCGATTTAAATTTTACATATATATGTTGAAGGGCCGGCCCTAGGGTAAGGCGACCAATACGAACGCCTAGAGCACCACACCCATGAGGGGCACCAAATTTTTTATGCATATCATATATATAGTATAATTAAAATAAATTATGAATACATAAGAAAAAATAGCAAATGAGATCATAAAGAAAATCCTAGAAACGAGATACTTCGTTCTTATTTTAGATTGTACACCTGATAAAAATTGTGTAAAACAAATGACTCTCGTGTGATTCAGGATTTCTATTTTTGTGTGACTCCAAAAAAAGTTGAAGAGCTCTACCTACAAATCGTAATAGTTAAGATACAAAGCGATTTAAACTCTTAGCATGTTTGGAGAGGTTCTTAGTGATCTTGGACTCGTTAGTGATCTTGGACTCGATGTTGACGATGTTAGAGGACAAGAATATCTCATATTTTTTGGGTTGTTTATTAGTTTTTTTGAATTTGTTGCTAGTATGGGAAAAAAGAAATTCTGCAACTTCATTTACAGCGACATGTTGCTAGTGACACTTCTTAGAGGTGTTTAGTACCTGAAATTGGGGATACCGGAGTTAGCTAGTGACGTTTGGTTGTAGCCTAAGCAGATGATTCTAATATACTTGGTATATCAGCATATAGTTTCTTTGGTTGTCAAGAAATATACTAGCTAGTAAAATCCATCATTGTGTCCACTATTGTGATTAGTGATGATCAACTGAAGTATGCAATTTTTATATAATGTTACATTTTCTACTTATAATTTTATTTTATCACTATTATTTTTACCGGATACTACTCATAAACAATGTTATAATTACTATTTTATTGAGTAAAAACACTTACAGCTACTGCCATTTAAAAGTTGACTTAATTGCAGTTTGATTGACTGAACTATTATCTTTTTGCACAAAAATGATTCTTTTATAATTGTTGTCATTTTATAGGCTAAACTATTATTTTTTTAGCAGATGATTGCATTCCGTTAAAAAAATTTAACGGACGTTAATGGTTTCATTTTAAAATTTTTGTAATTGCACTTTGATGGCTCAAGTATTATTGTTTTGCACAAAATTGACTTTTTATATATATATATATATATATATTTGACATTTTTAACCAAATTTTTTATTTAAAAATAATTTAACTAAATTATACTTTTAAAATGCTCAACTGGCCTTAAGATTTTTTATTGTAAAATTATTCTACATAATTTTTAGACTTAATTGCAGTTTGATGACCTCAACTATTATTTTTTTGCACAAAAATGACTCTTTTATAATTGTTGTCATTTTAATGACTAAACTATTATTTTTTTAACAGATGATTGCATTCCGTCAATTTTTTTTAACGAACGTTAATGAATTCACTTTTTCATTTTTATTATTGCACTTTGATGGCTCAATTATTATTTTATTTGCACAAAAATGACTCTTTTTATATATATTGACGTCTTTTTAACTAAATTATTATTTAAAAATAATTTAACTAAATTATATTTTTAGAATGCCCAAATGACTTTAAGATTTTTTATCGTAGACGATTTTTAGACGCTAGTACTGTAAGAACAAAGAACAAGATAAAATGAAAAATGTAAAATCAAATTCTTGAGTCACGCTTCTAATTTGAATATCTCTAATAATTTCTATATATGTTTCTTTATTTGGTTTTTTCATCATAGTATCTCTAATTTTCTTAGATTTTAGCGTAATCTTTAACGTAATCTGAATTAAAGACATTGTTAAAAAAAGTCATGTGCTAAGTTCTAAAAATCATGTCTTCAATTCAAATTACGTTAAAGATTTACTAATGTTCGCATCACATTTTTCAAAAATCTATAAATCGAGTTTAATTTCTGATGATTGATGACAAAGTCATTCGATTTTTACATTTTTCCGTTTATCTTATTCTTCTGGTACTATTGTCTAAAAATTATGTAGAATAATTTTACAATAAAAAATCTTACCATCCTAACCAACCGCACAACCTCTTTAAAAGGTCCGTGCCCGGAAGATCAGTAAGGTTATTCTGAGCAATGTACTCATTTGGTAAATTCGTATACCAAGACTCATCATTTTCATGAGGTGAAACATACACCTCTAACACAGCCTTATATGCAATCTGGGGAATTTTTAATTTCTTAGTCTTAAAGTGTTACAAAGATGGCTACATACATTTAGATACATGTAATTTCATTATTAAACCTTGCTGTAGAGCATTTTCTTTATTTCTAGCGGAAAATTCAAAGAAATGTCTATGTAGGGTATACTGCAAGTGCCGGGTAGAAACAAACATGATTCTGGATTCTGGAAACAGAATATTATTTTTCATCATTAATTTGTTTTGTGTCGTAGCTATACATTATAGTTTCTGACATTTACAAACCTTATTGTAATTTCAGCCGCCGGTGATCTGTTGTTGGACAGAGCAATAAACAGTTTAAAAGGTTCAGCCAAATTCCGACTTGTTTCCTGCTTGTTTTCTCAACCGCAGTCAAGAACCTAATCAAACCGTCCAGCCATCGGTCAAGAGGAAAGAACCATCATAAGATTACGAATATTTATTCAGATATAATAGCAGTAAGGTCTCAGCCAAACAAAACATACATAGGAAAGCCCAGAAAAAATCTTATTCGATGCTAATGCAAAAATTGTAATACACTTAAACCACCCTTGTTGAGTTCACCAATATGGAAAAATCAAGCAGTCAAACAAACATCACATATTGAAAATTTTTAAACCCACCTTTTTTAGAAAAGCCCAGCAATTTGGATTATTCCACCAATTGAGACCGTGTTCTTTTACTGCACTTGTTGTTTTCTTCGTCGGAGCTAATGATTTGATTTGAGCTGCTGACATTCCTAAAGTAGCAAGATTTACTACTATCAAAGCTGAATACCTGTTCTGTACTTGCTACATGGCTGACTACTCGGTTGTCCTTAACAAGCACAAAAGCTTGTCCTGCTTGCAAATTTTCGAGAGAGCTCACATATGATCCAAACTCAGTTCTCTTGGTAATCTTCTCACTGAAACCTATTGACAGATTAGAGACGGAAGTATGTCCTCCACCTCCTTGGTCAGCATCTTCAAAGTATAAGTAAAGGGGAAACCTTTTCAGCGATGTTACTGAATCTACAGAAAGCCCCGAGTCAGCAACAATACTGTCACTAAAATCAATACTCTGACGCACTATTTGCAGATCCCCATTATTGCCCATTTCCATAAAATTACTGTAATTGAACTCTTGAGTTGCTTGAGTTGTTATCTTCCCATAAGATGATTTCACCCATCCCGCAGACTTTATAAACCTACTAGCCCTTGTCAAAAGTGTCCCGTTCAAACCAGTAATATTGGACACATAAGAAACACGATGAGGCAAGGTACTCCTCCTCAATACCATTCCTTCTGTTTTTTCACTCTTTCCATCCAACCAGATATGCAAATTAGCGTCTATGTACCACACATCTAAAGCATTTGTAACACTAAAGCCAAACTCATGGGCCTTCCCATCTAATATTGTTCCTAGGGACGGAGTGATCTCAATATCATATGAAGGAAGATCAAATGATCCAATCGCAGAAATGGGTCTCCATAGAAGAGGATCAAATCCTCCGGTATAAATGACACTAAATGGCCAAACTGCACCAACTACTTTACCATCCAAACTTACAACCACCTCCCTAAAAGGTCCGTTTTTCCTAGCATTGGTAAGGTTATTTTGTGCAATGAACTCATTGGGTAAATTTGTATACCAAAACTCATCATTCTGATGAGGTGAAACATACACCTCCAACACAGCCTTATAAGAATTTTGGGGGATTTTAAACATCTTTGACTCTACTTTCGTAGGACTATCTACTTGAAACCACAACCCATCATTTACTGGCAGATTTCTTGATATGGGCAAGATCAAATCAGCATTAGAACCATGCCCATGACCAATATTCGACATATGCTTTTCGGCAGGATAATAGTGAAAACTTAACTCAACATGGTAAACACCTGTATATACATCATTGACAAGGTTACCTAAATAAACAGCAAGAGTTTGATTGGTCATAAGCAATGAGTAATACCTTGTAACATCTTTCTTAACAGTCCAAACAATCCCATTGGCACTTGGTTCTGCAGTGCAGCTCCTGAGGAGCTCAACTCCCCCAAGCCAAACCCCAAATATGCGGTCAAATTGCCTGCCTTTACAAGTAGCTTTCCATTCAAGAATAATTTTTGAAAAATCTTGAAATGGGCAACTTGGATAAGGGGGTTTATAATCAGCAAAAACTGGAGGCTTGGTAAAAGTAAAGCCAAAATCATGTTGAAGAATGAGTTGAGAGCAAGGCTTTGTGTTGGGCAATTCAATGGGTTTGGTCACCTCAAAATGAGTGGTGGGTGGCATATCAGTTGGGGATGTGGAAGATTCAGATAATTGTGATCTGAAGCGAGATTCTGATGATATGGAGATTTTCGCAGTAGAGTGAAGGAAGTAGAGGGAAAAAAGGAGTAGAGAGAGAAGAGAGAAAGCCATTGAGAAAGGTTGAATTCTCATTTGGTGAGTAAGTGTTGAGCTTGGGTTGTTTGTTAGATAGATGTACACAATGTAGCTTTATAGTGAGTTACAACAAGATGATTGGACCATCTTCATTGTTGACAAGTCAAAGAGAAAGGACAAGAAAGTGAATGAATAAGTAAAAGCCTTCAAAGATATGGATCAGGGATGTGCTTTTACATTATTCTGGAGTAGTTTATGGTGAGAGAAAAATGTACCCAAAGTTCACTTCTAATTTGACATTGTTGTAATACAAGTAGAAGTCACTGATCCTCACTGTAAAGTTCAAGCTAATACATGTAAATTTCATTAGAGTTTTTCTCTTTAGTGCTCTATACAGCAATCACTACAACAGCGTCTTCCTGATCAATACTTGATCAAACAATGATCGACACTCCAACAGTTGAATTTTCAAGAAAATTAGGCCACCCAAATCACTCCATAATCTGTTCAAAGTACCAGACTTTTATTGATAAAGCATTAAAATTCCTCAATCTAGATTTAGCTTATTGTAAAACAGGGATTCCCTAGTCTCGAAGTTTGCAATCCTTGTACAAAAGGTGCGAGAACCATTGATTTTGTCTACATAACGAAGGAGCCAATAATCATTTATTTTTTGTGCTTCTGTGACAAATTAACTTGTACCAAGGGTACCCTCTTCTTTTCTTTTTCATTTTTGGGGGTTTCAATAGGGCATTTCGAGGTGAGATTGGTTACAAGAAATGTAAGAAGATTCCTACATACACAAGTAATTTATTCTCCTCCTTTAAGTGTGGCAGTCTCTAATCAGGAGTCGGATCGTAAATCTAAACCAACAAGGAGTCAGATCGTAAAATCTTAACCAGCAAGCCTGTCTGCAGGTCATTTACCAGGCTGAGACTAAACAAACAAGAACATACCTTAAATTATTAACAGGGAATTCATTATTTGTTAGCACATAATTCATATTTTATTGTAGACTACCGGATCAAACAGGGAGTTGCAACTCTCTAAATAGTGGACATAGATTATCTAGGTCCTGTTGTCTAGTTTGAATAAAGTTCCACTCTACTTGACTGTGTAATTTATTTGTGTACATAAATATATAAATATTTCATATTTTTATTGGTTTCAAAACCGAAACCGAAGTATTTGTAACCGAACCAGAAATTTAAAACCAAATCGTTGATTGGATTGTGGTTTTCATTTATTATAAACGAACATATAGGTAAGAGTTCCACCTATAAACCAAGAAAGTACATGCTCTTCCTCTCCCCAAGACTTGACTGCCCGACAATAAAAGCAGCTGAATTCCACCAACCAGATTGATTCAGAAATTTCGAGAAGTGATTGGGTTTGGGAAATGGTAATGTCGATAAAAAATGAAAATGCATCACGATATTAAATCCTCATAATCATCCCAAGCCCACAATCTTAAGGTCCTAACTAGTATCATCCTGAGTCTACTATTACCTTATTATTCTATTATGTTGTATACATAGATTAAGAGAGGAATCTTAACTTCTCAGGTATGGTCAATTACCAAGGATCATAAATTTTACAACTTCGATATATGATAGTAGGTAATAGCATATTTACATGAGTTCAAAATAGAAATGCATATTGCTACGTGGAGTTCCTTCAAAGGAGGGGGCATGACGCCAGTTATTGCAGCATTGGCACAGGAGCCGTACCTGTTAGCATTCCATAGTTCATAGGTGGTATTGAAGTCTACCAAAAGAGTTTCCGGGATCATCTAAAGCTCTTCTATCTGACATCTGATTCCAGAACTGAGTCTGTGTTTCTTGAAACCGGTGATGCAGCATACTCTGCACCAAATAAGGAAGGAGCTTATGTCATTCTTACATTTCATCGGTAATTATGAGAGTCTAATGATATAAAATGCAAATATATGTAGAAAAAGAGGGAGGGGGGGGGGGGGGGGGATGAAGTTGGTCAAGAATATAAACATAGAACGGCTTGATGATGCTACTTTTTAGAAGAGAAAAACAAATCTCTGGTGATAGTATATACCTGAAAGTCAGACCTCTCAAAATGGGCAATTACGCCTGTCATGAAAACGCGAACCTCCTCAGATGATGTATCTTCTTTCATATCTCTCTTAGTACAACGAACTCGTAAACTAAGAGTCCACCAAGGATAAACTATCTAAAAGAGCAAGGACTGACTACCTGTAATTCCATTTAAGGAGCAATTCTCAAATTAAAGGAGTGCCATTTAGCTGTACTATCACATTATAAAACAAGGAGATGACAATTTACCTCGCAATCAGTGTCTAGAACGTGTAGTTTGACTTCACTTTTAAAACCCAAGCAGAAGAAGTAGTGGTTGCTAGAATCCAAGATTTGGACAATGATCGACTTCTATAGGCCTCCTTCCAATACTTAGACGCAGTGGGTAGATAGGTTTAATAGCACAGCTTATTAGTTTTTAGTTCCACGTATCTAGGAACACTTTGACATTGTGTTTACCAATTTTCATACCCTAGGGGCTAATAATAGAAAGAACACGTTCAGTTGTTATAAATCACTTTTCCTAATTAAAAAAAAAATTAAGATATCAAATTGACACATTTATCATTATTAATCCATAGGTAGAAAGAACCATTCCTGTGCAGTGATTCATATTTTCCATCTCCTCACATTTTATTGAAGTACAAAAATTGGCTTAAACTATGTTCCAAATGAACTCTACAGTCTACACGGCTATACCACTTTGATTTGGTCAATTGGCTGAGAGCTGGTGGGGTATGGGATACAGTACAAGGATTTTGAACAAACGGTTACGAGTGAATCCACAGAAATTACTCATTTACAACACAAACATTATACTAGTTCTCCATAAAATTAAAGTAAAGAAAATAGCAAATAAATGTGTGCATCTTAGCACATTGGATCAGTAGGACAGAGACACACAGAATTTGGTCCTAATGACTGTAATTTCTAAATCAGTACCACAGAAAACAAGGATAAATCAGTACAATTTGAACCCCAAGTTTATTAAAATGCGAAAATCCTGAAGCAGTCGAATAAGTACCACAGATTAAATAGATAACAGAAAAGTCCTGAAAACCGGATTATGCCTCTGATTGAGAACAGGTATATTTTACCACACTTATCGTCCACATTGTCATAGATAATGATGTCCTTTGAGTTACTAACATTCCTAAAATAGCAAGACGTAAAACTATCGAACCTGCATGCCTGCTGTGTACTTCCTATACAGCTGACCACTAGGTTGCCCTTAAAAAGCTTGGAAGCTGGTCCTTTTTGCAATTTTTTTAAGAGCTAACTGATGATCCAAACTAGTTTTAAAAAAAAATCTGATGATCCAAATTCAGATTAATTGGTAATCTTCTCACCAAAACCTAGTGACAAATTGGAAGGGAATTATTAAAAAAGCATAGTCACATTCATATATAATTGCAGAAGATCTCAACTAAATAGAACATACATAGAAAAGGCCGTTTGCTCAAGAGTGAGTTGCAGCATTATTTTTTTTACGAAACAACTGATACATTTTGGACAACGTACACTGAGATATTGTTCACTCTTATCCCCTTTCCATGCCAAATAAAATTCTAATTTGATGCTAATGACTGTAATTTTTTTTATCACCAATACAGAAATTAATGTTAATTTTCATGCGAAAACTATAATGCAATTGAACCCTATTGAATTTACCAAAATACAAATATCTTGAAGCGGTCAAAGAAACATAACATATCAAGGACTGTTGAACCCTCTTTTTTCCTTTAGCGGATTAGATGATAGAAAGGCGCTGCGAACCGGATTGTGCCACCATCTGTGCAACCCGAGACCCCAATAAGTTTGTGTTCTTTTGTTACACTTATTGTTCTCTTCATCATAGATAATGGTGTAATTTGAGCTGCTGACATTTCTAAAATAACAAGACTTACTACTGTCAAAGCTGTATGCCTGTTGTGTACTTCCTGTGCCACTGACTACTAGGTTCCCCTTAACAAGCATTGAAGCTTGTCCTTTTTGCAAATTTTCAAGAGAGCTAACTGAGGATCCATACTCAGATTTCTTAATTATCTTTTCATTGAAACCTAGTGACAGATTACTTACAGAAGTATATGTTCCACCTTCTTGGTCAGCATTTTCCAAGTATAAGTAAAGAGGAAACCTTTTCAGTGATGTTACTGAATCTACAGAAGTTCCTGAGTTGGCAACTATAGTGTCTATAAAATCAATCCTTTGATGCACTATTTGCAAATCCCCATTACTGCCCATTTCCATGAAGTTACTGAAATTGAACTCTTGAGTTGCCTGAGTTGTTATCTTACCATAAGATGATTTCACCCATCCGATAGAATCTATCAACCTACTGACCCTTGTCAGAAAAGTCCCATTCAACCCGGTGAAATTGGATATGTGAGTAAAACGATGAGGTGAGGTGCTACTTCTCAATACCTTTCCTTCCGTCCTTTTACTCTTTCCATCCAACCATATATGCAAATTCGCATCTATATACCACACATTCAAAGCATTTGTAACACTAAAGCCAAACTCATGAGTCTTACCATCTAATATTGTTCCTAAAATTGGAGTGATCTCAATATCGTAAGAAGGTAGATCGAATGATCCAATTGCAGAAATGGGTCGCCATAAAAGGGGATTAACTCCTCCAGTATATATAACACTAAATGGCCAAACTGCACCAACTACCTTACCATCCATACTAACCACAACCTCTCTAAAAGGTCCGTTCCCCGGAAGATCAGTAAGGTTATTCTGAGCAATGTACTCATTCGGTAAATTAGTATACCAAGACTCATCATTTTCATGAGGTGAAACATACACCTCCAACACAGCTTTATATGCATTCTGTGGGATTTTAAATTTCTTAGACATTACATCCGTATATTTAACTACTTCAAACCACAACCCATCATTCAGTGGCAAATCTCTTGAAATGGGCAAGATCAAATCAGCATTAGAACCATACCCATGACCCAAATTACCCCAACTCAACATACGATTTTCAGCAGGATAAAAATGAAAACTTAGCTCAACATGATAAACCCCAGTATAAGTATCATCAATAATATTGCCTAAATAAACAGCAAGAGTTTGATTGGTCATAAGCAATGAATAATACCTTGTAACATCTTTCTTAACATTCCAAACAATCCCATTAGGCCTAGGCTCTGCAGTGCAGCTCCTGAGAAGCTCAACTCCTCCAAGCCAAACCCCGAAAATTCGATCAAATTGTCTGCCTTTACAAGTAGCTTTCCATTCAAGAACAATTCTTGAAAAATCTTGAGATGGGCAATTCAAAAAAGAGGGTTTATAATCAGCAAGAACTGGAGGCTTGTTATATGTATAGCCAAAATCATGTTGAAGAATGAGCTGAGAACAAGGCTTTGTGTTGGGAACTTCAATGGGCTTAGTGACTTCAAAGAATGTAGTAGGTGGTTCATCATTTAAGGCTTCAGAGAACTGTGATCTGAAGAGAGATAGTGATGATTTGGGGAGTTTTGCAGTGGAGTGAAAGAAGTAGAGAGAGAAGAGTATAAGAGAGAGAAGAGAGAAAGCCATTTAGAGTGATTGAATCATCAGTAAAGTTTTGACTTTTTGTGGTATATTTATAGACAATGACAAAGTGGTTTGTAGTGAAATGCATGTGTATTCAGTCTTTTTATGTTTTTCACCTTATACAGCTGAGTTTTCCTGATTTGCTTGCTTAATTGATGAATTATAGTGTCACTCCTAGAAAGATTTGATTTTTCGAGACAATTATCTGTATAAAGTACCAGTTTTGCAATGATTAAGCATAAAAAAACTTGTCTATTTTAATTCAACCATTGCAAGTCCAACTTTATTGTGGGGAAGTCCAACTTTGTTACAAACAATAGAGAAAGATTTGCGAATATGCTAAAAAAATTGGTATCCGCTAAATGAGCGCAATCTGCAGAAGATGGGGTTTGACACTGAAGTGGTACTCGATCCTGTTGGTCATTTACCAAAGATATGCGGATTGGTCATCACAATAAATGAGAATCACAATCCGGGGATTCTTTTTTTGATAATTCGGTCTCCGGGTCAGCTTTCGCGCACCTCAATTAATCCGAAGAACTGCGAGCATACTTGTACCCACCGAGCATGACAGCCCACTTACTTCCGTGCATTCAAGTGGGATTGAACCTATGATGTTGAGACGGTAAGTCCTAAGTCAAATGCGGGGATTCATATCCTAAAATCTTGACCAACGATCTTGTCCAAATCCCAAAAGTAAAATTAAAATACCGAACCACTTAATTTAATATTTTATACTTATATAAACCGATATTATAACCAAAATCAAATAATTTTTAACCTCCCTAGAAGATTGGAAACCAAATACAGCCATTAATTTGATTTTGGTTGTTATAAGCAAATGATGGCTACAATCAAGGCTGAAGCTGCATCATCCACCATGTTTTGGCATGTAAATTTCTATGGTTTTCTGCCTCTGAAATACAGCATGTAAAAGAAAATTGGTCTTTGTATGTAAATGAAAACATTCACACCAGCTTGCTGCAAATGCAGTTTGATTCTGCAAGGCTTAGCCTAGTAGATAACTCTCTTAGTGCGTGTTTGGGATATCACAAAAAAATTGAATTATAGCTTAAAATAAGTAACTGTCATATAAGTGATAAGTTGATGAATTCTTATAAGTTATAAGAGTGTTTGGATAAATTTACTTATAAGTTAATGAAGAATTTGCTAAATTAAATTTGAAAAAATATTTTTTAAATACCATGATTTCAACACTTTTATTTTAAATTAAAAAAATATTTAGAAAAACAAATGTAAAAATATAAAATATTAGAAAAATAAATAAATCAAAGAATAAGTTGATAAGTTAAGTAAAATGTTGATGATTTGTAACATTCAACTTATCAACTTATAAGTTATCAAATAAGCTGAGTACACAAACACCCCCCATAAACTATTACGGGTTTATAAATCATAAGTCGACTTATAAACCCGTTGCCAAACAGGCCCTTGGTAACAAGAGGCATGGTTCAAGTCTCATGGAGGTGGAAATATTTGAATTCCGGGCAATTGACCAAATCCAAAGGAATGTGGTTTGATTTTTAACTTAAGTGTAAGCTTGTATACAAGGCCAAAATGTATGGGCTGACAGATTACATATACATCATTGGTACTAAACATAAATATACAATTTGCAAATGAAAATCAAAATCAAAATAGACCATAAAACAAAAGCAGGAGCAGGATGTCATTTTAGATAACTGTTTAACACTGACAGCTGGCCAGAGTCCCCGTTTAAAAAGAAAGCTTCCAAGGGCGCATATGAAGAAGATGATCCATCAGATGTGTCAAATCTGTATGTGGGTTGCAACAGTTTGCTACCCTTACTGCATGTTAGTGTCAGAAGACGAAGTCCTGTTCGCATCTGCCAAACCTGTAGTACATATGCTCGAGGTTAATCTGGAAAGTTATAGTTAAATTAATTCATAAAATCAATTAGCTAGATTCTGAACCTGTTCAGCAATTTAGAACATCAGCATATCAGAAGTTGGGGTTCTATAGACGCAGTCATGCAAATGCTCTACGTGTGTTTTAATACCGTTTTTGGCATTTTTCGAGCTGTGGGTGTTTACGGAACAGCCTCCCTACTCTTCAGAGTTGAAGAATTTCTGAGTAAATCTAACCCTCCCCAAACTTGTACGAGTGGGATCCACCGGGAAACTGAGTATTTTTGGTTGAGATTTAATTGGTATGGTTTAGTTACAATGATCTCACGTTCAGAAACTAAAACAATGCAACTAGAAAGAGCTCATTGGCGGCTAAATGTTAATAAAATGAATCATAGATCAGGTATTACAAGTAACTATTAACTTACAAGTTACTTTTAAGCTTAGACAAACAGACTAGCTCTTCTTTGAGATGGCATATAAGATTTGTCTTGGTAGACTACTAGAGCAATTGGCCACTTGGGAGTCTACAAGAATTATGCTTATCCGAGGAAAGTCGTCGGTTCCAACTCACGTCACGAGGAAATAGATGTAACAGTACAACTTTTGATTATAGTAATTGGGTTCAATCACTACATATATAATCAAGTTTGCAACACAACTTATCCTGTAGGTTTCAATTTGTGATCCATGGCCCTTGTTATTATCAAAAGTTAAATTTAAAGTAGGAATTAAGAACTCACAGGATAATAATTTAAACAATTTGGAGAATTAGTAAATTATAATATTTAAAACAATTTGCAGAATTACTAAATTAAGTACCTCAACTATCCCTTTCCGAGGTGCGTGAATGGCTAAACACAGGCAATAATCACTCTTAACACAGCCATGATAAGTAGAACTTGATGCACCCGTGTTTTTATTAACAAGCATCTCAACAAACAGACAGCTAGCATCACGATACCCCTGCAAAGAAGCAAAGGTCAGATTACAAGTACCAACTACTAGCTTTTGTGGAATTTATTTGCAAGCGTGCAAGGCAAACCTTCCACAAGCGCACCACTACAAGAGCTTGGGTATCCATGAGCAAGATGCGACCAAGTGAATCTGTTATTGCTGCCAAAGTACCACTAGGTGATAAAGTGAGCTTCTCACCCTTTCTAGGATTATCCTTCAAACACGTGAGAGGTTTTGCTGCAAAAATAAAACAAATATATAAACCAGTATCAATACAGAATAAAAGCTTAGTAAGAGAACTAAGGTTACGTGCCCTATAGGTGTCATAGATGACTCTTTGTTTCCCCTTCCTGACTTCATCTTTACTGTCTGCTATTTCCGATAATTTTATCATTTCCTAAACTGAATAAATCTAATTAACCAAAGTACCAAACATATAAACGCATAAATTTGTCAAGTTCTATTTATTATTAATGATCTATATGACTTAAAAATGTGCCCATTGTTTTATGCACAAACTGAAAAAATCTTAACATGTAACTTTTAGTTTAATGCTTGTGCACCACAACTTCCAGTTTCTATCACTGAAGAAGCACGATGTTCACGCATAATAAAAACAAGCACCAAGTAAGAAAAAGATATTAATCTCTCTCAATACGGACTACTATTTGATATATAGAATTCACGTACATTGTCATCTATACTATATAAGACAACTAGTTTTTTAAGTCCAATTTTAAAATTAAGGCAACTTCGTTCACCTTGAGCGAATGATTGCACCTTGGGCTCTGGTTTCTTTGGTGACTTCGGTTCGCTGCGCCAAAACATACTCGATAAAGATGCTATGGTTGAAAATGTTGCTGGCACAACTTTTGACAGAATAGCTCCCACTAAAGACCTCTTTTTGTCTTCCGAAAGTCTTCAAAAAATCAAAATAAATAAATAAATTAAATAAAGTCTAGATCAACAAAAATCACAGGATTTAATGATGATAAGATGTAATAGTCAATTAGCAGATAACAAATTATGAGAAATCAAAAGGACTATCCCACAGAACTAACCTGAATGCTGAAATTACAGCATCATTTCCAATAGTGATCGCACAGAAATATCGTTGACTTGACTGCCCAACAACAAAAGCAGCTGAATTTCAAAGACCAGGATAATTCAGAGAGCTTCCAAAAGTAGTTGGATAGTGAACATGCAATGTCACAACAAAATGTAAATCCTAATGCAGCACGATATTAACTCATCATAATCATCCTAACCGCGCAATTTTCAAAGCACTGATACCTTATTATAATATTACGTTCAACTCAGCCTGGGGAGTCCGATGTGGGTCGGTGGGTGCTGATCGAAGTATCAGGTTTATTAGTTCAAAAAAAAATTAAGATTCTTGGATGTGGATCTGAAATAGGACAAGGGTGCGGGGACTTACATTCAAGCCTGCCATAAGTGAAATTTTGTATATTCTTGTCCAATTTTACATTGTAAATAGTGTCTTCAACCAATAAAACATGTACAAGTAATAATTACATATGTCATAGTCATTGCGTAGTGTCAAATAATAATAACATAGAAACAGTAATCCATGGACCTCACTTTTACAAGTTGTAATGCCTTATATATCATCTTGAACTTGGATGTCTGCATGATAAAGTGTCCGATGTAAATATGAGATCCGACTCAGATCCCATGCCCAAACCCATGTCATGTCGGAACAACACGGATATGTGGACAAAATTGGAAGGTCACGGTAACGGAGCCCAAACATAGATTGCAATTCGCATGCTTAAATATTTTAAACAATATTCTATAGAATGCAGAACATATCCATATCATAACTTTTCAAGTATGAGCAATTACCCAGATCATAATTTTACACCTTTGACAAAAAATAGTTAATAGCATATATACATCAACTGAAGATAGAGATGTGAATTGCTACCTGAAGTTCCATTAGAGGCGGGGGCATGATGCCAGTTATAGCGGCATCAGCACAGGAACCGTATTTGTTGACATTCCATAGTTGGTATGGAAGTCTACCAAAAGAATTCTCAGAATCCTCTAAATAACTATCTTCCGACATCTGATCCCAGAACTGACCCTGTGTTTCTTGGAACCGCCGATGCAGCATACTCTGCACCAAAACAGGAAGGAGCTAGTGTCAGTCTTACATAAAAGGTGGCAACTAATATAGTAGCAGTGACATGGAATGGAAAATATATATATATATATATATATATATATATATATATATATATATAATCAAGCGTGTTTGTTGAGGATGTTTTCAAGATGGAATAATAGTATATACCTGAATATCAGACCCATCAAAACGGGCAATTACGCCTGCCAGAACAACACAAACCTCCTCAGATGATGTATCTTCTTTCAGATCTCTCTTAGTTCCACGAACTCGTAACTTTAGAATCCGCCCAGGATAAACTAACTGAAAGAGAAAGACTAACAGATTGTTATACCGTTTAAGTAGCAACTATCAGATAAAATAAGAGTAACATTTAAGCTGTACTTTCACATCATTAGAGAAAAGAGATACATGATAACGTCACATAGAAATTCCAAAATAATATTCTACTCTCTAATATAACCATGATAGATATTAAGCTCATTAAATAAAGAGATAGTGATCGACATTGAAACCAGTGTCTACGTGTGTTCAGACTTCACTTCTCAAAAACAAAAAAAGAATTTACGCCGCTTGCACATTAATCAATCTTATAAGCTGCCTGCTTTTCAACACTCACAAGTCATGAGCATCACAGAAATTCAAGTTAAGCAGCATAGCTCATCAGTTTTTAGTACCATCATAGTGACATTGTTCCCATCAACCGGGTTTAACAACGTTCCACAAAGGACATTAGTTATAATGCACATCAAACCATCAATAGAAAACAAAAACACAGCACATTCATCCTACACACATTTCCAGACCACAATTGCAAACGAAAAACATTATAATCTCCGCAACCATAAAATAACAAAAACCGAAAACACATAGCTAAAATCACATACAAAAACACACACACATTTAATTGTAAACAAGTAAATTAATGACCTGTCTATGAAGAAGGTGAGCATCAAGAGAATAAATCAACAAATAGCCACAAGAAGTACCAAGGGCAAGAACCCTAATTTCATCAAACACCAACCACTCAATAGCAGAAATAGACTCAGCTTCAATTGGGGACAAATCGGGTCGGATCTTGACCCGAGACCCGGAACCTTTAAATTGAAGAATAAGCACAATTGAACGATTAGCCAAGGCAATTGAATGGGTATCGAGAGCAGAAAGTAAATTAGGGTTTTCAACGAGCCAGCCCTCTTTTCCGGCGCCCAATTCGCCGAGCTCGTCGCAGGCTATAGAGCCCACATCGGATGTGTGTGTGCGTCTAGACATTGTTAATTAGGGTTTGTTTAGGTACATTTGTTTGGATCGGAGATTAAATTAGATCAATACAATGGGATCTGGGGAGTTTAATATGAAAGAATAAAAGAACGTTAAAGTTAATCAAAGACAGTGATGGTGACGGTGTGTTTTTTACTTTTTTTTCATAGATTCTAAATGCAGTTCAAAATTGCTTAATGCAGTTGGCTGAAATTACATTGCTGACCTTCTTAAGTTTTTGTGCAAAATCGGGGACACTTTGATCACTTCCTCGTTTTCATAATTTTTGTAATGTACACCTAATCAATGCAGCATGATTCCATACTTATTATTAATATAGTACTTCTATCTAACTTGATCTTTAGAATTTAGATACACCAAATAGCGAAAATTGTTGCACGAGTATAATTACTTGTATACAATATATTAATATATTTAAATATTCAAAAATATATATATCTTTTGATATTTACTTAATATTTTTTCATGTATTTAATATAGAAGACATGATTATTAATTAGTGTAATTATATTATAGAAACAACTTAACTTATTTATTTAAAATAAACATATATTTTAAAGAGCTTCATGCTCGTATTTACCTAAGATAGATAGGTATAAATAAATTTTTCATGTAAATATTGGGATACTTTGATAATTGTAAAATTTTATCAAATATTTACCGTAATGCTATTAAAATGTAATTTGTACTCACGAAAACCTGATTATGTAGCTTAGCAAAAAAAAAACTGATTATGTATTTAGAGATATTTTTCTCTATTTTAAATGCATATATAAAAACAAAATTAAATATCAAATAAAATGAATTTATGAAGATATCTAATTACATTTCTTAGATAAAACATATTTTCTATATTATATTTTATAGATAAAATAACTCAATCTTTTAAAGATAACACGGGCACAATACCTGTTTTATATTTTCTAACTTAAACAATTCATTTTCTAAAAATAATACGGGCAATATATATGTATGTATATATATATAGAGTTGCACTCTAGGAAGAACACCTTATATAAAGAACAATAAAGAACACCATCATAAACACTTTATTTTTCATAAAAATTGATTTTTTAAAATTAGAATCATAAAATTGAACAATAATTAAGCCTAACATATCGAATTTAACGTAGAATCTCATCTAAATTTAAAAATTAAACATTACATATAATCCATTATAGAATCCAGTACAGAATCTTGTATATATATTTATCACAATGAAATTACATGCAATCATGTTTTATTTGATTCTAATTTTTTGTTAGATTCTATTTTTATTCGTAATAAACCTTTTTTGGTGAGAAAATTAGAATCAACATGCAATTTATGTAAGATTCTATGGTGTTCTTTATTGTTCTTTATATAAGAGTGTTCTTCATGGAGTAATGGCCTATATATATATATATAGGCTTTTGTTCAACTAGAAACTAAAATTAAAATAGAAACTAAAAACTAATCTAAGCCCTTAGATTAATCTAATCTAATGGCCCTCTATTGCACCACACACAGTTAAAATACACCCTCACATACACAATCCCACCTAATTCCCTTCATTTTTAATTTGATTTTTCCCATGAATCGGTGAACTTTTTTTGAAATCCGACTTCACTATATTTTTCTCCATCTTCCAACGATCAATATGCATACCATATGTGCTATATTACGGAGTACTAAAATTTTAGTGATTTATGTAATAATAAATAGTGATTTACGCAGAAATCACTATTTATTCTTACGTGAATCACTAACATTTTAGTGATTCTCGCAGGCATAAATAGTGATTTATCGTCGAAATATATCAAATATGGTATGCAAATTAATTGTTGCGAGATAAAAAAAAATACAGTGAAGTCAGATTTCAAAAAAAGATAGCCAATTAACGGGAAAAATATAATTATGAATGGAGGGGATTAGGTGGGGTTGTATGTGAGAGGGTGTATTTAAATGTGTGTGGTGCAGTTTCTAGTTTTTAATTAGTGCAGGTTTCTAGTTGAATAGGACCCTATATATATATATATATATATAATTAATAAATAATTAATTACCTTTTCCAGCACATTATTTGTTTTAGATTTTCTAACTAAAACCACTCATCTTTTGAAAATAATACGAGTGTTTACCTGTTTTGTATTTTTTAACTTAAACAACTCATATTTTAAAATAACACGGGCATTATACAAACTAATCAACGATCAAACGCAATTAAGCACTTATATGAATTCACGATCGAGTTCAATAAACACATATAACTATTCAAATTTTAAAATCATAATTATAAAAAATCAAATGTAAAATTAAAAAATATAATATTAAAATACAAAAAATAACAAATTCAAATTTCGATCGTACATCGCATAAGTTTTAAGATAGTATGTTTTATAACTGGTAAACTTATATTTAAATATGATTAGATTATAGTACAAATTCTCATAATTTAATAACATTCGCAGCCTGTTATATTAAGAAAATATAAGTTCTTGGCTATAACTCAAATAAGTATTATTGGAAAGTAAAACATTTTTATTGATTAATAATTATATTAATTTATGATATCAACTATTAAAACCTTAAAATTGTTACATTTAATATTCAACCTTAATAAATTTACACCGTAAATCAGCCAAGTTAACAAGGCATCTCACACATTTAATACGAACAAGGGTGCAAAGGTAATATTTATGAACTGCATTCAGTAAAATTGAACTGCATTTAGCATCATCCTTTTTTTTTTCTTTTCGGGTTTCACACCCTCCCAAGTCCCATGTTTGATTGGAAATTATTTTTTCTTTTACATTATTTTTAGTTTCATAATTGCACTAAAGTGGTCTACATTATTTTTTCAGAGCTTTTTTCATAAATACTCAACTCAAAAAAAAAATTGCAAAAATACTATGAGTTTTTTAATTTTTTTGCGAAAATACCAAAATATTTGTAAAAATATCAACTTTTTGAAAATATTTGCAAAATTATGGTTTGCAACTACTTTCAAACATATATGCAACTGCAACCAAAATCAACCACATATGCAACTTTTTAATCAAAAATAGTTTTTTTTCGGCGTCCTGATAACCCTAAAATCAGGTTGTTTAGGGTTTAGAGTCTAGGGTTGTTTAACCTTAAGTCTGTATACGAATTATTCCTCATTCTTAATATTTCTAAAACCTAATATTGAACCCCAAAGGTTAACTATTGAACCCCAAGGGAACGACTTAATCAAGACCACAAACTTACCCAACATCTTACTAACATTTTTTTTAATTCTCAACTGTTTTTCAATCATCTTTTAAAAAGTTGCTTCTGGTTGCATCTGGTTGCATTGGTTGCAGACCGTATTTTTTGTTGCATCTGTGGTTGATTTTGGTTGCAGTTGCAGATGGTTGAAAGTAGTTGCAGGCCGTATTTTTGCAAATATTTTCAAAAAGTTAGTATTTTTGCAAATATTTCCAGAAGATGGTAAAATTGCAAAAAAAATAGAAAAAATAGTATTTTTGATAATTTCTCTTTTTTTTATTGTACTAAAAAAATGTTTATATAAGGTGCACAAAAGTGATTGAACAATTTTTTTAAGGATATTTGTAAAAAATACTGTATTTAAATATTGTTTTTGCAAGTATATCATCTCTTTAAAATAATTGCATATCTATTGTTGTTTTAAAACTGAAAGCAATTAATTTACAACAACATGTGTTTTGCAGTTGCATCCCCACTTGTCTTATCTTAACTCTCTCACTCTCTCTTATTTTCAGTCACTCACACTCTCTCTCTCTCTCTCTTTTCTTCCGTTTTCTCTTTCTTGATTGTCTGTTTTCATTTTTGAACTTTATTATTTTTTTTCTCCTTTTACTTTCATTCATATTTTTCATATTTGTGTGTTTCTGTATATATGTAAAACACATATAATGAAAATGGTGACTGTATCCGTTCAATGTTATAGTCGATTTAATTCCGGTACAAATTTCAATAGACTTTTACTTTAATACTCATCAGTTTAGCGTATATAGATTTATTGCGAAGTTGTCATTTGCAAGAGATTTGATGGTAAGTACAAATGAAGGATATGTCTCTGATTCGATTTGAGTTTGCTTTGGTTTGATATTGGTATAGTTAGAGTTAGTACCTCTGATAAAAATTGTGAGTGATTTATATTCGGTTAAATTAAAAAAGCCCCGATTTTTTGATTATGAACTTGTAATATGAGTTGAATTAGTTGATTTGTAATATGTAAGTAATTCAACATATTATATAGCCAAATGCAACCTCAATTGTTTTTTGTTGCTTTTGGTTGTTTTTCTATTATATTATTTGCAACTCAATGCAATTTTAATCAGATTTTGTTAATTATTTCATTACTTTTGTTTGCTTTGGTTTATTTTGTAAATTATCTTTTGACTAGTTTATTTCACTTATTTATTAAGTTGTAATTGGTTGTTATGGTTTGAATTAGTTGGGTTGCAGAATTTAACTAATTTTGGAAGTCATGCAACTGATTATGCAATTAAATACAACTTTAATTAGTTTTAAAAATCAAAGTTGCATTTTTGGTTGATTTTAAATGAAAAAAATAGTTGTAAAGCTGCATTGGTAGTTGGTTTGTGGAATAGGCCCCGCAGGGGCAACAAATTCATTATAAATTGTAAGTGTGGTTGATTTTATATATTTTGCAACTCGTTATACAACCTATTATGTAACCAAAAATAATTCCAATTATTAAATTTTTATAAGTTGTATTTGTGGTTGATTTTGGTTGTAGTTGCGGATATGGTTGCAAAAAGTCGCAGACCGTATTTTTGCAAATATTTTCAAAAAGTTGGTATTTTTGCAAAATATTTTAAAAAAAACATAGCATTTTTGCAAAAAAAATCTAGAGTCGGGTATTTATGAAAAAAAAACATTTTTAAAGCATTTTATTATGTTATCTAATATTAGAAGACGTTAAATTTTGAGAGATAAATTGGTCAAAACCCTATTCAACGACT
Source organism: Heracleum sosnowskyi (assembly GCA_030848705.1). NCBI lineage: Eukaryota > Viridiplantae > Streptophyta > Magnoliopsida > Apiales > Apiaceae > Heracleum > Heracleum sosnowskyi. The sequence goes on along the minus strand of CM061235.1, from coordinate 148,840,950 downwards.
ACTTTGCACAACCTTTCAAGTATATATCTACAAATTTCTTATGGACAAATCTTAGCATTCAAAACATCAATTCCAATTTATAATCAAATAAAAAAAGCTGAGTACTGAATGATATGACAAACCAAGGTTGTATAATCATTTTCGGATGCCTTGTTTAAAAATTAGAAAAAAGGGCCCTTTCACTTTTTTTTTAATAATCAAGCCCAAATATTTTAGAGTGGTCAAATAAGGGGTAAAGGACATAACTACCGATTATTTATATAATGTGACAAGAATACCAATACTGAGAAACATGGCCAATTATACCACTCAGTTACGCATTTGAAGAATGTTTATTGATGTTACACATTTGTAAAAAGAGTATATAGGGTATTAGTGATCCCAAAGATATGCCTGTTACGCAGTTCAGATTTGGGTATTATGCGATACGTAGTTTTGAAATGCGTAACAGGTGTATGTATACATCTGTTCTTCCATCACAAGAATGCCTCAATTCATCCATCTCTTCCGACAAAGGGCTTACCCAACAACCATCAATAAACACTAGATCTATCATTATAAGCCACGTTGTTAACTCATCGTTAGCCATCACAACCATCTATCCACATGTAAATTCTGGATTATGCAAGTATAACTGGGAACTAAATATAGGTGTATTACGTATTTTGTAAAGGTGTGTTACACTGATATTATTGACCCATATCTCGAGAAACTTTATTTTGGTATAAATCAATTGAAAAACTGGTAATTATGCCATTCTTTCTCAAATAAGAGTTACGACAATAATGTAAACAAACTTTTGAACATTACAATTTCTACCGAAATAGATTACAAGAAAAAAAAAACCAAAAAAGAGAGAAGAATATGTACTATGCAACGTGGATTAACTTTAAGCAGTGTTTGAATTTATAGCGTTCATATCGGGGAACAAGGGAATAAAAAAGGAATACTAGTTTAGTTTTATTATAGTACAGTATTAGAAGATTAATAGATGTTTCCGAGTTCAAGCATTAATTATAGTGTTTGGATTAAACACTAGTTAGTAGAATATTAAATGCCCCATTAAAAAGATATTATATATATTTGATTTTTCAAAAAACTCACAGATATACATGATACGAGGTTTTTTTAACTTTCGGCTTTTGAAAACTTTCTTAATGCTTGATTTACAAACATAAAACAACTACAAGTACAAGATGAAAAGTGGGTGGTGTAGAAAACCGCAGGAACAACTACAAGTACAAGATGAAAAATTGTTGGATGTGTTGATGGTATTCGTATGAGTGGTTTTCTTTGTTTTGTCGATGGTTGCAAACGATACATGTGCCTACAAATGGAGATTGAGAAGCTAAAAATGAAAAGTAGAAGATGGTTCAACATTGTTTTGTATCTTATATTATGTTTTGTCACAGTCTCATATTGAAGAGGTGAAAGAAAGTCTTGTTTAATTCATGTGTAATTTGGTTATTTTTTAATAAGAACTTAATTTGCAAAACTTGTTTTGTATTTATGCTAATTTTTGTAGTTTGGTGAAAAGCATTGCATCTATACTATTTTATTAAATATGAAACTTTAAAAGTTTGGTCAATACATTTTTTTGGTACTTCGTATTTTTACTTAAGTGTTACTTAGTTATTCTTTACTTTTAATTTTTATTTTGGCCCAAAACAAAATATAATCACATCTTTAGGAACTTATTTGAAACTTATTAAAATGGACCAGATATGATATTCACCAGTCATTTAAACGTCCAACATTCTCAAATTCATTGCAAATTAACCTCCTATACATCCCGCTATGACATTTGTTCCGAATTAGCGAGTGATATATTTCCCTCGAACCACTGCATTTTCGTTGTCAAACCATCTTCCACTATCTAGATATCGATATCAAAATGTCTGATTCACCTTCCATAACTCTTCACTTGACAACCACCCAATTGGATCACCATCACCACGACGCCCATGTTGATCATTTCGTGAGTAAGATAGTGTTTGCCAGTTGTAGCTCTATTAGTGCTTCTTCGATTCAACTTCTTCTGCTAGTGTGATGGTTGTTGATTCACCTCTTCCTTCTCGTGTTGCCCCTCCCATTATTGTCGATGCCTCCACTCAGACTGATGTTGATGCTGATATTTTACGTTCTATATTTAAATCTTAACATAAACTTGAAATATTGCATTTATATAATGAAATATTTAATAAGATAATTCACATCACATCTGTCAAATTCTGTACAAAATTGAAATCAATAATATTTTCTAAAAATTCGTCGATTGTTATGATATTATTAAAAAAAATTATAATTTGAATTGAACATTACTTGTAAAATTTTATATTTTTTAAAATAAAAAAATCAAAGAAAACTAATAGATATTATCATGTACTGTATAAGTTAATTTGGAAAGAAATATAATTAAAAAGGATGTGTGTAGCATATGGAAAAACAAAAATAACAAAGAGACTCCAAAATCTCTGAAACTAGTAGTAGTAGTCTAGTATGTACACTAAAACCTCGATAAATTAATATTTGATAAACTAATAACCTCTCTAAGTTAATATTTTCATCTGGTCCCGATTTGAGCCGGTTCAAAAACTGACCTATTTCGATAAGATAATAAGATAATATTTTTTTTGAAAATTCCTATATATTTATATGGTCCCAATAATATTATAAATTAATAATTCACTTATAATCATAATAATATATCAGCTACACTTTTGCAAAATATGATTCTAGCCTTTTTCTTGAAATTCAAATATACATGAAACTCATCCCTAACCAGGTGTTGGTCCTTCTTATCACAATTTTGAGTAAAATGGTCTAAAATATCACAATTCATAAAAACGGCCCTTTATATTACAGAAAAACGCATCTTTATGTTGCGTTTTTAAGAAACGCATAAGCAAAATGTGTGACTTGTGTTTTGGTTCATTCGAAAAGAGACAGGAAGATGTATGATTGTAATGCGTTTCTCATAAACGCATGTGGGATCCACGTTTTTGCACGCTTCTAAAAAATATCTTATAACATTGACACAGGGTTAATTTGTGTTTGTAATCACGGGACCCGCCGAAATGCAAGCACGTGGGTGTTAGTTTTGCATAATATAATATTCAAGGGAAGTTAATTGTCCTCCATAAACGCATCTTTTTATAGTGTTTTCTTGTGATGAAAAGGGCCTTTTTCATGGATTGTGATATTTCAGGTCTTTTTACTTCAAATTGTGATAAATAAGACATTTTCTCTTCCATAACCTTCTTTATTAACCTTCTTTATTGTATCCAAAAGCTTGTACGTAGAGTTTCTGTATTGCATCAACAAGATATTAAGGGCCTGTTTGGCCAAGCTTATTTTTATAAGCTTATGGCTTATAAATCAATTTTGACTTATGGAGGGTGTTTGTGTACTCAACTTATTTCATTAACTTATAAATTATAACTTATTTTTTTAGCTTATGACTTATGGGGGGTGTTTGTCTACCCAACTTATAATCTAACTTATAACTTATAATATGATAAGTTGAATGTTAGAAAATACTAACATTTTGCTCAACTTATTTCATTTTTCATGATTTCTTTATCTATTTAGTAGTTTATATTTTTATATTTATATTTTTAAATGGTTTTTAATCTAAAATGTATTTATCAAGATCATTATATTAATTAATTATTTTTTCAATTTAATACTTTTAAATGTTTTTTAATCTAAAATGTATTTATCGAGATCATTATATTAATTAATTATTTTTTCAATTTAATTTAACAAAAAAATTATTAACTTATAAGTAAATTTATCCAAACACTTACGTAACTTATAAGTTTGCATCAACTTATCACTTATAAAGCACTTACTCATTTTAAGACATAAGTTCACTTTTTTAAGTTCTCCCAAAAATCCATCAACTTATCACTTATAAAGCACTTACTCATTTTAAACTATAAGTCAACTTTTGTTTCATACCCCAAACATTCACTAAGCGTTTTTGATGTTTTGAGCACTTTTTTCCATGCAACAAATTTCAAAAATGTTGCATCGTCTTTTATATCATCGGCATAATTTTTAAGGAAGATGTATTTTAAATTTTACCAATATACATTGAATTTATAAATAATTATACATTGAATAAATTGAATTAGGTATAAAATATAAATTATACAATTAATTTCATTTCAGTTTATATAACTAACGGTCAATTTTTTCATAAAAAAATCTCTAATAATAATTATTAATTTATTAATTAATTAATACTTTTAAAATTTAATAAAATTATTCGATCCCAACAATATTCATTTATAGAGGTTTTACTGTACTATCGTATTTCTAAAACCAGCAGCAACGGTTCACCTGCCACCCTCTGCCTGCATAAACATGTATGTATATATAGTTTCAACAAACCACTCCTGCGATAATCATCATCACCTGAACTAGTAGTGCAGTCAGCGGTGTATGAAATTAACAATCTTTTCATGGCTCGTTTAACACAAGAACAGCTTATAAACGAGGTAATGCATCTCCACTCTCTCCATCGTCAAGGCCCTCCTACTCCAAACCCTAATCCTTACCCAATTTCAAACCCTAATCCCCCATTTCCAAACCCTCATTTTATCCCCAATTCTCCAATTTTCAATCCTATTCACCCAATTACCCACCCAACTCATCATTTTCCAAACCCTAATCATATCCCCCATCCCCCCATTTTCAATTCTATCCCCAATTTAGTTTACCCAATTTCAAACCATAATCGGAACCCCATTTTCAATCCTGGCCCGAGTTCTGTTTACCCAAATAATAACCCGGTAATTCCAATTTTAGGCCCTGATCGTATTTCTAATCCCCACATTTTGAATTATAATCATGGTTGTAATGTGCCTACTATTCCACGTTATGATTCACATTGTTATATGGGTATGCGATTATCAAATGAGCCTGAGCCTGTTTCGAGTGTGCGCTCTTATGTGCCAAGAAATGTGGAAGGTGTGAGTCATAGTAATTTGAATAAAAAGCTTAGTAGACTTTCACTTGCTGTTCCGAAACTGAAAAAGAAGAAGAATAAGAAAAATAAGGGTAAAAAGGGTGTTGGTAGTAATGAGGAAGCGAAGAAATGGCCTCCAATTTCTGAGAATGAGTGGCCGTGTAATCCGGTATCTGAACCTACTGTTGGATGGCCCGAGTTGAAACTAAATCCGGTAGTGGAAAGAGTACTTACGGAAGAAGAGAATGCTAGGTTGGTTGCGAGTAAGTCGCAGCAAAAGGCTTTGGATGCTGCCAAGGAAATGTTTCGGGAGAATATGGATAGTGATGGGGAGGTTGATGATTATGTGTCGTCGGATGATGATAATGATGATGATGAGGATGAGTGTGAAGAGTACAAGTTTTTCTTGAAAATTTTTACGGAGGATAGTGAACTGAGGTGTTACTATGAGAAGAATTGTGAGAGTGGTGAATTTAGTTGTTTGGTGTGTCTCGGGATTGGGCAGAAGGTGGGGAAGAAGTTTAAGGATTGTGTGGCACTTGTACAGCATTCAATCGCCATAGCTAAGACGAAGAAGAGGCAAGCTCATAGAGCATTAGGGAAAGTTATTTGCAATGTTCTTGGATGGGATATTCAAAAGCTTCCATCAATTAATTTGCCAAAAATCAGTGATTCAGAGGTAGTTTAAAATTGTGTTGTCCCTTGTCTGTATATAAATGTAATTCTGCTTCATGTTTTTTTTACTATAAGCTTGGAAATGCAGGATAACGGCCCTCATGATCCTAAGGAGGTAGTCCAGGAAAAGAATGACAGTGTTAGTGAAGTTTTACCTGATACTGCTGTGAGCTTAACAACTGATGTTGGTTCTGAATTGATGGTTTGTGAGGTTAGTCATGTTTCTGAGGTTAGGGTAATTTATATGCAGTTTTTGTAATTTTAAGAATTTCAGATGTATTGTATTTTATGCATTCAGGATTCTTTGATGGCCTCTGATGGCAATAACAGCGTGGATACTTTTCTGAATGATATTTCAAGTACTCCAAAGAAATGAAAAAGGGGTGGTGATTGATTTGGTAAGATTCGCGTTGGCATTTCTATTTGTATCTGTTTATTGTTTTTTGAAATTGTTGACCTGTATTTGCATAATATTCAAGGAGCTCCGCTGTCATGTTCTGAACTTTTTTGAGAAGTCTTCTCCGAGAAAGCTGATTACGATATGAAATACTATATTAGTCTAGACTTTGTCTAATATGATTTGTCCAGTTCTTTCCTCATCGACACAAGGTTAAAAGTAGAATTAAAAATTGTTCATGTAATTATAATTCCAGTCGGTAGCTGGGATACAGGATATACATTACGAATATCTAATATTTAGATAATACTCCTTAGGAAGTTGCTTTTGGTATTCATTTAAGTTTTACTTGCACTTAGCACCCTGAAACTTCATTGAAAAACACTTTAGTACCAGAATTTTAAACTTCACAGTTTAATAGCGCTTAGAATATGCACCCCTTTGTAAAAAAGTGGCTGTTAACTTTTATCGTTAGAAGGCTATTGAAGTTTATATATATATATATATATCTCAGGCTACTTCCCTGAGATGGCAGCAATACTACAACGTTTTGTAGTTATATACTCGATTGTCCGTGCAACCAAGAAGCAAGTATGTTTCTATCCCATCCAGTTCTCGTGGATTGTATTTTACGGAACTTGTAACCACGACGGAACTGTAATGTGCCCAACCTGGCGTGTAGATATGTGGTCTGGTCTGTGCACAACAGCACAAGTCAGTTTTATTCTACGTTGCACATGTTTTTTTTAAAATCAAGTTGTAGACTTTATTCCATTCGTAAGTCAGCATCAAGAGCTGAAACAAGTTCTTCAGGGGCATTCCCCTGGTTAATACAAGCTGTTATAAATCCTGAGTTCCTTGCAATGGTTTGTGCGCCTCAATTTGCAGATCGTTTTACATGCTTAATATTAACATTACTTAATTTTGAGATTAAACACTTACACTCAGGCAATAAGTAAGCCAAATGGAGATTCTATTTGACCTTCACCTTGTATAGCTTGAGCAACCATAAGGCAAACAGTTTCCAAGATAACGTTTGACCGTTGATGCCCTTTAATCCACTATTCCACTTAAGTGCCACTTTTATACCTATTTATGCTCTTTAAGATAATGTTGCACATGTTAGTTGCATTGATACGTGTAAAAAGAAAATCTTATCTCTATTGTATGCATCAGAATCACATACCGGAACACACCTTACAGGTTTACATACAGGTCTTCAAATTTAATGACTTGGGAAATTTTAGCTATTAGATGAGCCACCTCATTAGTAGATCTTGGCTTATATTCAATACTTATGATCCCAACTTGAAATGATAGAGCCTGGATATCTGCCACCAGGAGATCAAGATCCCGGCTACACTCTGGGGGTCTCTGCATAGCAACCACCAAGCTATAGTCAGAGAAGATCACACAATTGTTTAATGTCAAGTCTCTGATCAGAAGAATACCCACTTTAACGGCCATGAGCCCAGCAATCAATAATAGGCAAATAAGGTCTTCTTATAAATTTGCCTTTAGATGATGCAATCACCTTCTTTTCATGGTTTCATATGATAACCATGCTGCTACAGAGACCTTGATCACTGCTTACTGCTGCATCATCATTAGCTGTGCTGCATCAACATTAATCGCCAAACTTTAACATCAACCATTCAACATTTTTAACCTGACTTTTAGGTGTCTTGCTACCGTTCATGTCCCAGTAATCATGTGAAAATTCAGAAGCCGAGTTTGACAAAACTTTAACATCTATGCATACGAAGGGTGAGACCCCAATCTGGCAACAAGTAAACTATCATTTGGGAAACAGAAAACATACAAGTTAGCATAACGAGTTGAATAATATGTCTTTCAGTTCTTAAACTGTTAGCTCTAAGCCAGCATAACAAGTTGCGTATTGAATTTATCATACATTTAATTATATTAGAGTCGTGAGTGGAGTTGAATATTTTCAGAGTTTGGATTATTCATGTAGTTCTGTTCAGCTTGGTTTTGTAATGAGTTCAATTTTTATCTTTTTAAAGTTTGATGAGTTCACAGTCAAGGAGATACTATTGAAGTGGTTTTATCGAAAACCAAAGTTGCATAGATGAGCTTACATTTCAATATTTCATTGACCAAAACAAGACATCCTAAAAGTACCAGAGATCCTCTGAAAGAAAAAAACTGGTCTTCATCAACAGAAGCTTGTCCTAATTAGTGATCAACAGTTACATACAAGAGGAAACAAAATTAATCGAGGACTTATTCGAAACTTGATAGACAAATAGCAAATGCTTGAAACGCTGACAATGGTTGCCTGTAATCCATCGTAAAAGTATTATCACCTACTTTTCCAAATAGCAGGAGAACCGTTTCCTCATCACCTTCCCCTCCTGGCTGACTTTGATCTGATGTTGCAACTAGTTGAAAGTTAGTTTCGGATGCAATAGTCGCCCGACCATGGAAACACATGAAGCGGCATTGCAAGCACGTCGGAAGTTTATTTATTAAAGATGTTTGTCCAAAAGCAGCAGATTCTGGCATTTTTTTGTTAAAATCATCCTGAGGTCTGTGAGCTGCAGTTCCATCCGAACATGGGCAATTCAGCAAACATGTCATCCTCCTATTAGGAGTTCCTGATTTCCCATAGTACTTGTACAAGATCTGTCCAACCTCGAAGTTCTGTGCAGGAACTTGGGGACTTATTTGCCTACTTGCAAAACGAAACCCACCTCTACTGCTAGATGGCTTTGCACCACTGTGAGGAGGCTTGCTATCATAGATAGTAAAGTTGGTTCCAAAGAAATCCGAACTGCATTATAGTCATCAATTTTAAAATGAAGTATCACCAACCTTTACCAAAACATCATAGTCTTAACCAAGTTTCAAGTCCATCCTTCCAAGAATCTATAATAGCATTTCAACATATATTTTGAGCTCCAGCGCTGAACACTACACTGTTATTTAACATTAATGTCAATGGCGTATTCATCACCTTATTTTACCAACGTATGCATTGCTTCCTTGGGATAGGTCGTGAGCATCAAGAGATATAATGTACTCTCTGCCAGCAACATGTCTGTGCCTACGTGCTGCCAACAGAAATTTCCCCTTGTCTGTAAATGCTGCACATGGAAACACCAGAAAATGCTTGATTAAGTCATGTACAATTAAGTCTACGTAGAACAGAGGTCATCAATGGCACCAACTGCAATATAAGCAACAAATACTCAAACAGAAAACCAGGACAGTAGTCGCACACAATCAGCTGGAATATTCAACAGAAAAGACTTACAAGGGGTTAGGGCAAGAAAAAGGCGAAACGTTCCATTCTTCTCGTCTCTTTTTACTAGACATTGGAGTGGAAGTTCACGGGGAGCAGGCTGCAATTGCGAGTAACAAATATCCAAAAACAAAACTTAGTTACTGAATCAGGCTGCAATTTCTGTTTTTACTACAAACCTCTTAGCCTACAAACTCTATAAACTTCCGGAATACAATTGCAGGGAAAAACACTATTCATTTTACGAGATTATTTGTTTATCGAATATTCGTTTATCGACGTAAATAAATGAGTTAAATATATACCAGTTTGAGACAAGAAGGGAAAGTGATGGTTCCACTGTGAAACGGCGACGTAACAATGTTCTTAGCAACCTGTCTCCACCTTCTACAAACGCAGGCAAACACAACGACGTTTCGACGTTGAGGCCACTGATATTCACTATCATCTAAACGCCGTATAATCTGTTCGAGTAGCTCTGGCAACATAGTCGACCACGAAACTCCAGTATCATCGACGGTACGGTGATCATCGTCGCGGCGATGGATGGGAGTGTGCACTGGCACTGGGTGTGAGAATGTGAAATCACGTAGCGAATTGGCGATCGTGAATGACAAGGAGCGGCTCCAGAGAAACAGTTTGTTCTGGTGTTGCGACGACATAATGAGAGAGGGAGAGGGAGGGAGGGAGATTGTAGTATGCTGATGGAGAGTAGTGGAAATGTTAATCTGAATTTGTGGCAGTTATAACTAACTATCCATTTTTACACGTCTGCGAATAATACTGAGTACTGACTGACACTACAAGCAAACAGTTTAAAACCGACCCAATGAAAACGGGGCGGTTAAAACCGATCGTCTGTCAGTTGGTCGATTTTAACTATGACTAAGACAAAAATGACATCGTTTCGTCTAATCTGGCACGCGAAGGGGAAAGATAAAACCGACCGTACGTCGAGAGGTCGGATTCGTCTGTAGCACACACAAAAACGACACCGTTTTTAGTGACGTGACAGAGATAAAACCGACCAAACTGGATCGGTCGGTTATATTGTTGACGTGGTAGTCACGAAACCGACCGATGCATTCGGTCAATTTTTAGTGAGGACCAAAAATGAATAAAAAATAATTTAAATTAAATTGTTTGTGCTTGCTGAGACTGAAACGACGCCGTTTTGGATGAAAGTCATAACCGAGCTTCCGGTGTAAATTCATCGATGAACCATTTTCACACTTTCTTCTTCTACGAAATCTCCTAAGAAATGTATAATTTATGTTTACTTTTTCCCTGCATGACAGGATATTTGGGCAACTTAATGATCCAATTAAAAAAACGATTTGATCATATAAGAATATCTAAGTTTTTTTATTTAATTTAGTTTGATATTTTCTATTTAAAAAATGAATTTTGATAAAGTCATCCCAAGTCGTTACGTGGTGGCTATATTTGTGGCTATATTTTACACCAATCTTCAAAAAGTGGCTAAATTTTCGAGTTTTCAAATTAATAGCCAAATTTTATTTCTGTCTTTTAAAACAATGGCTCACGCTAATTGTTAACGTGAAAATGAGCCATTCTTTTAAAAATTCGAAATAAAATCTGACCATCCTTTTGAATAAAAGTTAGTGGAAGCCACTCTTTTAAAACACGGTAACTAAAGCTAACCATTAATTTACGAACTTGAAAGTTTAGCCACATTTTTGAAATTCGGTGTAAAATACGGTCACCCCTCTATAATTTACTCTTCTGAAAACTATGATTTATTTTGGTATATACAAAGTTAAGGCATGGTCCAATGTTATAAAAACGGTTAAATATCAAATTGGTCACTGTAGTAAAGACCAGATATCACTTTCATCACTGATCTTAACGGGATATCGTTTCAATCATTAAAGTCATCATAAACATCAAATAGATAATTCTAAATATGTGTTCGAAAATTAAACCACTGGACAAACCACTGGAATGACTGAAGTATTATTTGGGAATAGTTTATCTTGACTGTTGAATAATACTTATATACTTTGTGTATATTGAACAAGATCAAAATATTAGAATTGCTCTTCTATTCTGACAATAAGGAAGAACTAAGATTCTATGATATTATTATTGCTTAAGTTCTTAATCCGGATGTAGTGTTTGACACTTGTATGTAATGCACATGCTTTGATTCATATGTGATGTAATTAATTATTAATTACAATATTATGTATTGAGCAATGACATTGCATGCAGAGTGAGATATTAATTACAGAAGGAATCCATGTACTGATAATATTCGGGTTGATGATGTACTCTTGAAAGCTCATTAAGATAATTATGTGAAGCCCTGCAGGCAGATTAATTTCTCACATAATTATAAGGTTGAGTGGATGATCAATGATAAATAAGATATTAATTAAATTAATTGTCAGTGATTAATTTAATTAATGGATATGCGATATCTTAAACGTGGGGAATTTAATAAGCAAATAATATAGGAGCCGAATTAAATAATAAAATAATTGCGGTATTAGAAACAGTAGAGCAAATATTAATTCTTTAGTAGATTGAATTAATATTTAATGACATTGGGCTTGACCCAAAATGTCATTGGGAGGCCCGACCTAATTGTCCATGATCCCTACTGGAGCCTATATATATTCTCGTTCTCCTTAAAGCTGGTTACACACAACAGAAATTGAAATTGAGACCTAGAACAACCGCACGCAGCTAGGGTTTTGGAATTTCGAGGCTTTGATGAGAGGAAACTTTGGGAGATCGAAGGTCACACTTCGCTCAAAGGGAATCAAGGAATTCAGTAGAAGACGTGGAATTGAATCGCTTGCGCCGTAGCGATTAAGGTTAATTTTCTTTTCGAACTCCTTAATTTATATCATAAAATGCAATCCTATATATCGTACGTTCCAACAATTGGCATCAAGAGTCTGGTTCTAGGGTTCTGCGTTTTATGATATGATGTCCATGTCGTAATTATATATGCATGTATATAGTGGTTGTTCGTATGTATTTTGTTATGCAGGTTGTTATCCACTATTATGACCATGTTTTATAATTATATGATTGGATTCCACGTGGTTTATCGTGGTTATTTATTACGTGATTGGATCCCACGTGGTTTATCGCGGTTATTAATTTATGCGATTATAAATCACGAGGGTTGATCGTGTATGTTCTTTTGATTTGTGTTATTGGTTTGTAATCTGATGTATATTCGAGTTAGATTATGATTTGTTGTAATAAAATAGGTTTTACAATTAGATTGTATTAGCCGTATTTTATTTGTAATCGTTATTGGATTTGTGTATCCATGTATTGCTTACGATTGCAAAGAATCATGGTTTGGAGCCGAAAAGAGGATAATTTTGTGCTGCGTTTTAACTGATTTTCTGCCCAGAATTTCTGATGCTGGCTGGCTGGTTCTGCTGCTGTGCCACTGTCCAGAATTTGCAAACAGTGTCGGATAAGGGCCTGTAATATCTTTTCGGAAAGGAAACGAGCTACTTTTCAAAACTGATAGAAAATCTACCACCCATGACGTTTTTTGGACATTCGAGCTCGTTTAGGCCTCCAAACAGCAACCCGAAGTTTTCACCGAATGATTTTCGGGCAATTTTCTTTGGTCCATAATAGTGGATGGTTTATTAATATGTTTTACATATTGATTATCCACTTGTTTTTATTATTGCTATTATACGTGCCTTATATGTGTTTCATGTCATGTGATACTAACCTTAGTATTCTAGAACGACATGGACATAGGGTTATGTTTATTATGCTTAATCATGATGTGTATCTTGATATGTTATACGTGGTTTGTATTTTTATTTGTGATACATGTGGACTTCGAAGAAATAATATACGACGATGCATCTAGATTAAAATCCTCACAAGTAAAATACTAAGTGGGAGAGGGGTTTGATTTGATATTAAGTCCCATGTTCATCCATCATTGTTTGTATGTAATTTAACACTAATACAATTATGAATTGTATATATGTCACCCATCGTGGCGTATGATTTATGGTGTATGACAGTGTTAAGGATATTACTAGAACAAACTTCTTAAATTAATCACGAATATTGAAAGGTAAGATCACCCCAACGTGACATACCAAGTTTCATAGAATTCGAGAAACTAATTGGACACTCCTTGGTTGATATTGATAATGGATATTTCTGACTAGGTTGTTGGGTATTAAGCAAGACCGATGTGACTTCTCCAAAAAATATTTGGGATTTATCCATTGATACATCAAACGGAAAGGTCTGATTTAAGGGATCAATTTAAGATTTAAATAATGGTATACACTTAGCTATGAAAGGTAGTAAGATACCACCCTAACATGACATACTATTTAGTAATAGGATTGAAGTAACATATAAAAAAATATAGGTGGTATATATGTCACCCATCGTGGCGTACCAGATACTTATGTTGTTTAAGTGTTAGTACATTAATCTTAATTAATAGTTAGAGGAGTCTATAAGTATTAAGTTTTTATGTGCGACATTCTAATTATGTGTTATATGTATGATTCTCAGGATAAAATGGGCTTTAATCCACTTTTCACCATACTTAAGGATAACAAACTTACCGGACCTAACTATATTGAATGGAAACGCAATTTGGACATAGTGTTGACTGCTGAGGAGTACAAATTTTGTACTATTGAACCCAAACCGGATCAGCCTGCTGTCGATGCTCCGGATGAGGATAAAGAGTATTATAAGAAGTGGATTAAGGCAGATGAGATGCCGCGATGTTACATTCTGGAAGCAATGTCGTGTGTTTTGCAGCATCAGCATCAGGCCATGGCCACTGATGGGGATATGCTTTTTAATCTCAAGGAAATTTTCGGAGATAAGAATGGGTTAAATCTCAAAGTGCTCACTGAAGTGGGGGGCTGGTATCAAATCGCTCACTCTAGTTATCGGCGTCTCATGTGTACCATTCTAGTAGCCAGTGAGGACATCGACATTAACTTCGAATAGTTGACCTAACGGATTCGTCTTGACTTTAACGTCAAAATTACGTGGACACACGTGGAGCCACATGAACGATTACATGGCGTACAACTCAGCTCGTTTGTAACTTTATTAGACTGAAATAAAGTTAACCCATTTATTTACAATCGAAACTACTCTAATTTGGGGGAAATAAACCCTAAATGGCGAATTAGGGTAAATCTTTCAATCGACTTCGAGTTTGAGCATTAATTGGCAATAAGAGTTCAAATATCTTCAGACATCATCAAGGTATGTAGAACCCTAACTATATATTGTTAATGTTTGTATTCATATATTGTTTGTTTGTCTATTTGATTGAAATGATATGTTTGTAGTGATATTGTTTATTGTTTGTTTTTTCAATTCACAATATGTCTACTACTACTTTATATCTTCACCACCATGGTGATTTTAGTCCCCCTCCTGATGTTAAGTATTTGGGTGGTAAAGTTGAAGTAATTACTGATTTCGACTGTGATTTGTTGAGTTTTCGAGATTTAGAAGAATTTGCTAGTAAATACCCGTATGATGTTAATGCCCTGGTGTATTTTAAATGTGATGGACATACTTTTAGTAAGGGTACTAGGTTGGTTTATGATGATATTTCAATAAGGGAATTGGTTGAATTGTGTAAGCCATATGATAGAATTGAGTTATATGTTGACCATTTCGATCTCGATGAACTTATTGATGTCCCCAACCCCATTACTGAGAAACAGAACCTTGGGGAGTGTAGTGGTGGGGAGGGTAGTGAAGATGACCATGATGATCCTGAGTACAACATTGATACAGACAACGATGACTCTGAAACTATTAGCTCTAATCCTGATAACTATGTGAGTGATGAGGAATATGAAAGTATCAGACATAATGCAAAAAAAATTTAAAGAAGAAATGTATAATGCTATGAATGTTCCTAACAAGTGTGCTATTGAGGATTCAGATTATGAGTCTGAAACACTTAGATCATTATCATCATCTAGTGAAGATGAAAATTCAAAAAATGGTTATATTGGTCCGCAAATTCCCAAAAGGAGAAAAGTTAGAAAAAAAGGTGGTAGTTCTGGTGTTGTCAAGTGGGAGGTAGGTCAAGTGTTTGTTAATATGGCTGAGTTTAGGGATGCAGTTAGAAAATATGGTGTGACTGATAGGAGGGGGTACAATTTATCACAAATGATTGGAAGAGATGTCAGGTATGTTGTGAGCCAGGGGTGTCCATTCTACATGTGGTGTAGTAAGGATAAGGATAATGCCACATGTAGAATCAAAACACTAGTAGATAGTCATTTGTGCACTAAGCCAATCTCCAATAAAATGGCATCTGTCAAATATTTATGTGATGTATTTGGTGAAAGAATTAGAAAAAACCCTCAGTGGAGGGTAAAAGAAATGGCTGAAACAATAAAAAATGAACTTGAGATTGTGGTTCCAAGAAGTAAAATTCTGAGGTTAAGGAAAGCTACATTAGAAGGTGTTGTTGAATCACATAGAGTACACTATTCTAGTGTTAGGTCCCGAAGTATCGTAGAAGGGGGGGTTGAATACGATACTCACTAATTATAAAAAATTCTTTCGAATCTTTTGCGGATAATTAAACTAGTGTTCTTGTAGTGGGTTCGTGTTCTTGAGGGTGAATAGTAATTCAGACATGAAAATAACGACACAAGATTTTCCAAGAATTATATTCGATATATAAATCTTGAAGGGGTGCTACACCCAATAAATAAATTTACTGGCTTCCAAGAACAATTTGTTCTTGCTTCTACAAAGATTGAACAAATTAAATCCTAAACAATGTTTGTATCTATTCGTTTGTCTAAAGGATTTAATTACCGGAGAAACTTTATAATGGCCCTTAAGATTGAATAAAGTTTGGGCATTATAACGTTTCCCCGGTGAGAAGTTCAGGTATAAAATAAATGTCTCCTTCTCCGTCTCTCTCTGTATTTTCTTCTCTTCGTTGAGGAAGAAGAAGAACAGAAGAAGTACTCTTCAATATGTCTTCTGCATCAAATGTGTAGTCTTGATAGTTTTTTTTAAAAAAACTATCGAACACAACTTTAAATTGTGTCCACTCAATTCTTCCTGCTGTAGAAAGAAAACTATCAAAGAAAATCATCTTGATAGTTTTCTAAAAGAAAACTATCGAACCATTCTTTGTTCCCTTTTTAAAAAAAACACTTCGATGGTTTCTTATAAAGAAACTATCGAAATACTCCTTTTAAGTTTTAATAAATTTATAAAATAAACTTATTTTAAATTTATAATAAACTTAATTAATAAGTTTAAAATAAATTTATTTAAGTTTATAAAATAAATTTCATAAACTATCGGAGCATTAAAAGTATCGAAGTAGTCAAAAATCTTGGCCCCAACAAACAGTGGCGGAACTAGGCCAAAATTTTACGGGGGGCTTAAAATTTTAACATGAATAATTTACAAAAGCAATAAAAGCGTATAAAATCTGAAAGTACAGAACTAACCTTTAATTGCCGACCGATGAGCTGTTTTTAGTTGAAGAAGTAATGGATGAGAGCTGAATTCTGCGACTTTGCATATTCTGATAATTTTGTAAAACAGCTTCATTATCCACTTTTGCAAAAACAGTCTTTTCAATGTACACCATCATGCTATCATTTAACCACTCGTCCCCAATCCGATTACGCTGGTAAGTTTTTAGTATTTTCATTGCAGAAAAAACCCTCTCAACAGTAGCAGTGGCAACCGGTAAAACCAAAGCTAACTCAACAAGTTGATAAACAAGGGGATAGGCAGTATGTCTGTGTGTCCTTACCATCATAACTGCAAGATCTCCGATATTTTGAAGTTTAGACAAACCTTCATCATTTCTCACATCATAGATAAAATTATCCAATTGATCCGGCAACAACTCAAGGTCTACTAAAGAGAAATCTTCTGGATAGAATAGTGCAAGACGGATAAGTTTTGAACGATCAAAACCTGAAAATGAGTTTCTAGGATCAAGAGAACCGATGCAAAGAAGTAGCTCTGTGTTTCCCTCTGTAAAGCGGTTATCCATCTCTTGTAATATAAGATCAATTACCTATTAAAAAGAAGGTTAGTAAACAAGTGAAATAATATTTTGTATGATACTCTAAATCGTAAAAGTAATATGTTGATGGAATAAAAATAGAAATAAACCAAGTGACTAACCCCACAAAAAATTTCAACACGGTATATATGAAAGTAGGTAACAGCCTGTCCCTCACGCCTTGAGCGGCCTCTAATTGGTAATATGTCTTCCATATTTGGTATCTCAATCAAATTATCAACACAGAACTTCTTCACATCTTCTAAAAATGTCTCCCATTTCTCCTCTCTCAATAATTGTAATTTAATCTTCATACCTCTAACCATTGTCATAGCATTTATAATATTCTGAGTCTTTTGTTGCAAAGCTTCTGAGAGGTCGTTAGTTATTGCCAAGATAACTTTCATCAAATTCAACATAAAGACAAATCAATCAAAAGCCCCAAATTAAAAAGCTATGTCAATACAAAATTACAATGAACAGATTAAACTAAAAAGCCCCAAATTAAAAAGTTAGGTCAATACAAAATCACAATGAATAGAGAGTTGAGTGTGTCAAAAGTCCAGAACCTAAATCCCCAAATTAAAAAACACTAGGTAACTTGAACAATTAAGGCGGAGAGGGCAAGAATTAGAACATTAAATTGAAGTAACAGGCTAACAGCAAACATACAACTACATGTAGATGTTGAACAAAAGATAATAAGGATGAGAAAGAAAATAAATGTAATGAAAGGAATTACCAGCTTCTTAGAGTCTTTGCCTTTCGGGAACTGATCATTCCATTCCTCAATGGTGTGGCAACCAATCACTTGACGTCTTGACCTTCTTCTGCTGCCATTTTTCTCCCTTGTTTTTGTTTTATAATATCAATTTTCAGACACAAATTGTAAGATAGGAGACCCGTCAAGTCCTTGTTCACAATTCCAATAATAATATCCTATTAAATAAAATAATATTTTTAATATAAAATTAATTTTTGTTTTGAATTATATATATATCCTACTTATTTGATAACTTTTAATATTAATATTCTTATTTGATTTGTAAAAATATTATTCATTAATTAATTTTGTTCTTTCAATTTAGCAAAAATTTATTTTACACTTAATAATTTTTTTTAATATAAACTCTTATTTAATTTTTTTACAGGGTGCTCCTATATAATGTAATACTAATAAAAAAATTATTTTTACTGTTTTTTTCGAAGTCAGGGGGAGCTCGAGCACCCTCTGGCTCCCCTCTAGTTCCGCCACTGCCAACAAAGCTGAACTGGCTCCAGTGTGAACCCACAAAAAACTATCGAACAAAAACTATCGAAGCTTTTTGAAAAACCATCGAACCAACCAAAAACCATCGAAGTGGTTTTTGGCCAACCTTGTCAATGTCTAGTTTAGTACCCAAGGTTTGGTTGGTCAACACTTAAACCTTCAAGTTTCCTTTCTTGCAGTTTCTTTATTGAGGTTTCAACTTTTGTACACTTAACACCTTTTGACTGTACGATTTTCCTTTCGACAATTTAGCTTCTCATGGTTTTCTTCAACACTGATAATTCTTGTTAATCTGCTTGATATTTTCTGTAATTATCTTGTCGGACTTCATCAATTCTTTCTGTAGAATAAATGTGTTGATCTTCTTCATATGTGTTGACGCCTGGTGCAACTGGTCTGGTTCACAGACGACTAACATTGAATTGAATCTTCACATCTTCATTGCATTCCAATTGATAAGTCGGCAGCAGTACAAATTGCTTCAAACACAGATTGTCAATAAACAACGCACTTTCACTGGAATCCTTTTTGGTACTTAGACAACGTCTTCATTGGTACTACAATCTTGAATACTTCATTCTCTGTTCTTCACTGATGCTCGAACATATAAATGAACTTCTGTCAGTGAGTATAACTTCAAGACTGTAGCTATCTTCTTTAACCTTTGTCTTTACCCTGTATTCAATTAAACCAGATTCCTATGCTTCAAACACTGTCTATAACACAATCAATGTTAATACACTGAAATCTGCTTGTGGCACTTATACTGAATCTACACACCTTCTGAAACCTTGAAAGTCTTCGAACCTTATTCTTCACTGCGGCATGAACATGTTAATGAACTTCTTTCAGTGACCTGTAGTAGACTTCAAAGATCTATCTAATGTTTTGATTCTTTGTATTTGCGTTGTATTCATTTCTTCCTGATTTCTGTGTAGGCGTAGTATTATTTACCTGTCATGTTCTAGTGTTGAGTTATCATGTCTTCCTGTTCATACTGCCTTGTGATCTCACCAACAATCTCCCCCTATTTGATTGTTAAACCTAACAAACAAATTATAGAGAGGATAACTCAACTAACAAGTAGAAAAAGTGATTACCCGGGACTTGTAAATAATGCTACTAGTTTTCTGGATCAAATTCTTCACTTCCAGATTTCTTGTTCAAACTGAAATGATAGATGATTGTTCTTTTAGGACTGAACTGATATTCATGTAGTAACTCATCTTCATTTCTTTGGTTCTTTAAATCTCTGCCAAATAATCCTTCTCAGTCTTGAAGTAATCACTAGCAGCTTCTCGAGATTCTTCAGTGGTAATGAATATGTCTTTGAAGTAATCCTTTTCTGAAAAGCACATATCTCCCATGCTTCTCCTCATTTGGAATACAACTCCTCCCACTATGGAATACAGCTGCTCCCTTTATTAGAACAGTGGTGAACCAATACCACTTCTCCGTCTTCTAGGAAATCTACCACTTCTCCCCTTAGTCTCTCCCCAATAGTTGAAAGATCAATAGAATTGTGGTGTGGTGTACCTCTTACTTTTTCTTACCACTTCTCCCCCTTAGTTGAGGAATCCTCCAATAATCTGATTATAACTTCTCCCCCTTAGTTAAGAAAAGAAGTTTTCCTGGGTCTTGAAGGAATTCTCATGTAACATCTGTTAGAAAAGAAGTAGTAATATGTAGTTTGATCAACTGTGCCCTTTAAATACTGCAAGATGGCTTCACCGTCGATCGTCCTACGAACCAAATTTCCCGACATCTTCCTTATACCTCCCAACTGTTAGATCACACTTTTTAGGGCCCTAAAACAACCAAATGTTAGGTCCCGAAATGAGGTCTCAACGGTTAGGTCTTTAAAGGTAAAACATTACGAACCAAGTTTAAGGGATAGGGAATGGGATTTGGTGTTTCTCTTTCTTCCTCACTGTGAGTGTGTGATTCTGTTTCGTGTACCTCACTAGTGTTTCACTCTTATCTCTCAGAGCTTCAGCATCCAAATGTACCTGCAAGGGAAATCACCATAGCCATCCTTAAGGAGGTCACTGGTGGTGCAATGGGGTTTCGCAAATCCCCGTCCTTGGTTAAACCAAGTTGTTGATCATCTTGCGATGATCAATCCTCAACAGGATCCAGAGTTTGAATCTCCGGGGGGTTGGAATCAGGCTCTATTGATAACAGAGGCCCTGAAACTCCCTCTGAAGTCTTTGCAGACATATCCTCAGGTAACTCCTCAAATGAAATTGATTCATTGTTACCGAGTTGTCGATCTGCACCTATGTCAGACCCGGTACCCGCAGGATCCAGATATGTTCCATCTGGGGAGTTATGCAATGACCCTTTAGATTGTGCATTTGGGTCAGAGCCTTCTCTCAACGTCTGTGAAGACTCTTAATATTAAGTTTATTTTACCCTAAGTAATAAGTTTATCAAATTTGGAATAAATCTCTACAATTTCAATCTGAAATATGTAAACCACGCTTTTAAATAGTTAATATCATAATTAGTATAATTATTAGTCACTAAAATTCTTCAACTTTCACTCATATTATTAATTTGAGTTATTAGCTAAAAAGTTCATTTTTTTATTTAATTTTTTATGATTATGTTATCTAATATAATAGCATAACCAATTTTTTAAATTATGAAAATTCGTACGTTTATCTAGTCATCTTTAAATTTCAATATATTAATTATACAATATATAACTAAAAAGTATAACAAAAATATAAGTATTTTGTAATTTAATTTTTTATATTATTTACTAATATCACTATAATTTTACATTTTTTAAGTGTTGTCACCAACTTCTTTTTTACAGTAATTTTAAACAAAAATACATATGTTTTGTAGGTTATGAACCGTATGTTAAGTGTCATACGGTGTTTTGCAAACATAATCGCACATTAATATTAATAATTGTAAAAATATTATCATTAATTTTTTTTTTGGTGAAATGAAAATATGATTTAATTATTTGTTTCTATTAAAAGAAAACTAATTATTTTTATTTCAATTCTTCATATGTATAAATTTTTAATTTTTAATTTAGATTATAAAATAAGTAAATACTATGTATTGGTCCAATATATCTCTTTTTCGAAGAAAGAAACTAAAATACCCACCTCACAATTTATCCCGTATTTATGTATTTATGTATTATTAGTTTAAACCCGTGCAATGCATGAGATGATTTAAATATAATATTTATGAATTTGTTTTTAATTATATTAACTTATTTTTATTAATTTTATTTTAGAAAAAATTACAAAATAATATTTGCAAATGAAGATTTATAAACATTTTTTATAATCTTCTTATGATTAATTTTGTTTTTAATTAATTTTTAAAAAAATTACAAAATAATGTCTACAAATTTCCTTAAATTGATGATACTTATTTTTATTTACATTAAGTTTTATTATTTTAGTTGTTATTGTATTTTTGCATAAGATTTCGTATTTTTCTAATTTTAAAATGATTGAATTTGTATTATTTAACTCAATACCTTAGTCATACTATATATTATTAATTTTTACATTTTTTCAAGATAAATTGTAAAATAATATCCATAAATTTTATTCATAATTTTTGCAATTTAGAGTAAGTTAACAATTTTTTTAGTTTTTATTGAATATTATTTGAAGTATAATTATTAATACTATTTATAAATGATAAATTTGTCCTGACAATCAAATCGTCTTATATATAGGACATAATTTATCCGTTACATCTAGAAAAATCAAGTAAATAAAGCAATATTGAACAATGCATTGATCAGTTGTACAACACATTGACTGCGTGTACACGAATATTAGACGGAAAACACAAAACAAGAAAGTGATTTGTTGTTGCATAAAAAATTAAGAATGCCAGTTATATAATTTAAGCGAATTGCATTAAGTAATTTTGAACTGCATTTAAAAACTATGATTTTTTATACATTTTTTGGCGTCGATATCCGAACTCAATGTATATTAATCAACGGGACAGATGAAGTATCATTTTATTTGAAATGTTTTCAATTACGAAAAAACACATCATTTTTGGAACAAATTTTAGGTTATTTTTTGAATTATCTAGCATTTCTCGTATTTTAATATAAAATCAATACAAAAGGCAGACACGTCCTCATTCAGATAAACACAAACTACATTATCAATTCTAGAGAGAGAGAGACAAGAGAGATAAAGAGAGAGATGGCAGGAATTGTTCAAGACTGGGAAACCGTTGTGATCCGAAAGAAAGCTCCGACCGCCGCCGCTCGTAAGGATGAAAAGGCCGTCAATGCCGCCCGTCGTGCCGGCGCCGAGATCGAAACCGTCAAAAAAGGTTTCCTTTCTTCTATATTTATTTATTTTTATCGCGTTTTAGGGTTTTGATTATTTATCGTTCGGATCTGTTTAATACGTCTTGATCTATGCGTTTTTGTGTTGTTATTGATTTACAGTTTCGATCCGCTTGCTTATATATGTTTTTTTATGTTGTGATAGTCATGACTGAAATTAGGGCTTTTAAAAAATGAAAAATATCTGTTCTTAAATTTTTAATGAAACCTTTTGTTTCATGATTATGTATTCGGGCGTGCACTCGCAGAGACGTATGTGGATTAAAAAGTTAAAAGAATTTTAAGCTAATAGGGATGATGAAAACGAGATGTATTGTGGAAATGGTTTGTTAGTAGCTGAAAATTAGCGGAATTATCTATATTTTCTCACTTGGACAAGGGGAAAAACAACTATTTAGCGAAGGGGCTTATTGATACATCGAACAACCTTTCTAATCTGGGTTTCATGATTAAGCCAGTGTTAAAAAGAGATTCATCAACTGACACGAAATATATGAAATCTTCTGTGTACTTGTGATGATAAGAATGCATCTGTTCAAGATTGGTGATTTTGTTTTTTGGTCACATGTTTTATTATGGGGGACCTTGTTTAATGCACATTTTACTTTTAATCTCTTTGTTTGCGGTACATTGTTATTTGCTTGGATTTATAGAATTAGATTTTTGGTGTAAGACATGATCTTCACAATATTGCAGCAACTGCTGGCTCAAACAAGGCTGCCTCCAGTGGAACTTCTTTGAACACCAGGAAGCTGGATGAAGACACTGAAAATCTAGCTCGTAAGTGGTAGAAATTTGTTAAGATAGTTTTCTATCTCTTAGATCCAAGATTGTTTATTTTCTTTTATGCTTCTTTCACTTGGCCTTCAGTTACTACTTGTTTAATTAGTCAGAAACACCACTAAGGAGAAAACTGTGGCTAAATTTTTCCATACTAAAAGATTTGTAGTTTGATATTATAGGTTGGAAGTCGTAATATATTGAACGATATAGCTTTGCCTCCTTTTTTTCAATATGCTATCCGTATTAAATATTAATAGAAGTAGTCAACATTTTGCTCTGAAGCTCCAGTTTCTTTATCTGTCTTGCACAAGTATGGTCCGAAGCTTCTTGCAGAATTAAATAAAACGAAGTTCCACTTTGAAAAAGTAGTTATTTATGAGCTCAGATTCCATTTTATTTTTCCAACTGTCCTATGTCCCTCTCTATACGTTGATGGGAATTATTTGTATCCTTGCTCAAATTTATTTGTTATCCCTGTTAAACAATGTCAAATTTATCTCAAGTTTACAAATGAGCAGTTGAAGCTTTTAGGTGGAATCAGTTGTATGAGTGCGCTTTTAGCTTGTCTCTATACGCGCAGCTGTTTCTTTTGCCATTGCTGTGATGTTGCTGAAGTATCTAATATCTTGCTTCATATCTAATTGTTTGGGATTCTTAGATGAAAAGGTACCAACTGAATTGAAGAAAGCCATTATGCATGCTCGGAATGAAAAGAAACTCACCCAGGCTCAACTTGCTCAGGTATTCCCCTTTCGTTCTTTAGAATGAGTATTTAATATTGACGTGGTTGCTACTCGGCCCACTCAGTGCTTACTTGCTAGTATGTGAACTAGTTTTCTCAGTTTCGTATAGAAGGAAAATTAACTATAAAGTTTACCCTTTACGTGCAATGCAGATGATCAATGAGAAACCCCAAGTTATACAGGAGTATGAATCTGGAAAAGCTATACCAAACCAGCAGATAATCACCAAGCTGGAGAGGGCTCTTGGTGCAAAACTCCGAGGAAAGAAGTAAATCAGACATTAAGTTAGAATGGATTGCCTTTGTGGCAACTCTAAATCCTTTGGGGTCTTAAGAAGTGGTGGAATGTACAAACTTATCTTTTCCCTAGTTTTTAAGTACTCTGTGTTTGATGACGTTGGTAGGAAGTAGTGATGTTGAACGTGGTTTCACTTGTGCGTAGTGAATCTGGTATCACCTAAGAAAACTTTGGAACATGTTTATTTGGAGAATTTAAGCACCTTATGATTTGTTTCATATGTTTTTGTTGGTGGTTTGTAGGAACTAGGAAGTATAAGGTATTGTCTGCATGTTTGTCCAGTAAATGGTTGGTATTCACGAGCTTATCCCTGATGGTTATGCCCCACTAACATTTGACAGGAAAGAGGAATATAGTAAACCACTAGGTGATCTTTTATAAATTTTTGATAGAAAAATTTGAGACAGGAAAATGGATTAATACCTCTCTTATCTAAAGTAGTATTTTATGTCGGAGAATGTACTTAAGCCCTTTAGAGGAGGTGTTGACTAGAAACCGAAGTTGTGTATATTAGTCGAGCTCCCAAGTTTACAAGTCCAAATGAATTGGCTTCACCGAAATTCTATATGGTAATGGTTTCCGACTTTTAACTGAGCTTCCAGGCTTTGGGTGACCTTCACATGCATAAGTTTTACTTGAGTATCAAAACAATGGATGGTTTGATTTTTGACTCGGCTTTACTTGGATTTTTTTTACTATTCTGGATATCCTCAATTTATGTCTACATGATTTGAAAGTAGTGTACATTTCTATTTTTATAGATGTTAACAAATATCATTCTTTATTTTTCACAATTGTTTACGGGCCTGTGCTCTCACAAACACTACACTTATTCTTTTTAGGATTAAATATCAAATTGGTTATTAAAGTAGAGATCATGCATCATTTTGTTTACCGATCTAAATGAGATATTATTTGAATTACTAAAATTATAATAAATATATCAAATGGGTATGCCTTAATATGTGTCCGAAAGTAAAATTAGTCTTTTATTGAGTTCGACACATTTTTTTTGCATGTATCACAACCAAATTAAAACTTGTGGATTTTTAAGACCTCGGATAATATAGTTAGATTTTAAAAAATTCATTTACTATTTATTTTTAATTTTATACTAATTTCTCTTCTATTTAATTTTAAAAAAAATTCAAAATAGGAAAACTCTCTTTTTCCTTTTTGCAAGATATAGTCTAGGAACTAAAACATTATACATAATCTTACTGTCCGTCAATTTTTTCAAAATTTTATAATTTTCAAACATGTTTATACTCATTTTCCTAATTTAAAGCTTATCAAAATGATATTTATACCTACTTCATTGATCTAAATAATACCCCGTTGAATTTTGTGAAGAAAATGATACATGATCTTTTGATATTTAACAGCAATTTTGATATTTAACTCATTCTTTTGATAACATCCACTAGGCTCTCATTCCGAGTACAGATACTAATGTAAAATGCCATTACACTACAGATCTACGAGCGCAAATTGAATTCATACACTACAAATTCATTCACACAACATTTATCACGGTATGACATATATACATTTCACGGACCAAAACGATACCAACCCAAAAGTACTGAGTTCCTCTAAAAACATAAACGAAAGTGTTTCTGCAACAACACAAGCCGTCATAATTAGCGATCAACAATTACATACAAGAGGGAATAAATTATTCACATGCCAGTTTTGTACCGAAACTGGTTAGACAGATGGCAAATGCCTGAAATGCCGACAATGGCTGCCTGTAATCCATCGTAAAAGTATCATCACCTACTTTTCCAAATTGCAGGAGAACAGTTTCCTCATCACCTTTTCCTCCTGGCTGGCTTTGATCTAATGTTGCAACTAGTTGAAAGTTCTTCACTGATGCAACTGTCACCCGACCATGGAAATTTAAGCACCAGCATTGCAGGTGTTCATGCCACCTTGGAGCTTTATTCCTTAAAGCTGTTTGTCCCAAAGCAACAGAATCTGGCATCTTTATTCTAAAATCATCCTCAGGTCTCTGAGCTGCAGTTCCGTCTGAGTATGGGCATTTGAGTGAACATATCATCCTCCTAGGACCTCTTGATTTCAACAAATTAAACTTGTACGATATCTGTCCGACCTCAAAATTCCCTGCAGGAACTTGGGGACTTATTTGCTTGCTTGCGAAACGACGGCCACCTCTACTGCTTGATGGCTTTGCACCACTGTGCGGAGGCTTGCTATCATAGATAGTAAAGTTGGTTCCAAGGAAATCCGAACTGCATCGCAGTCATAATTTAAACATCAGTCTCACCATAGATACCTTTTCCAAAGATGTTATAAATTGAAGCATCTAAGATCAGTATGCAAAATGCAAAATCTAGTTAAAAAATTTACAACTCCATTCTTCCCAGATCTGTAACACCATATATGCACATATCAACATAAAATCAACACAACACTCTTATTGAGTATCAATGTCCTCATCTCACGAAGGAAAGAAAAGAACATTTTCTGGATAAGGGAGGGATACATCCAAGTGTGTCTATTATACCAAGCAAACGATTTGTATTACTAACATTAGAAGTAGAACACTCTTGTTGGTAGAGATGTATTTGTTGCTAACTTTCCATACGAGTAGCACAAAATAAATGTTGATAGTAGTTATAAATTTGCCTCCCTCGAGTGTTGAAATCAATTAAGATAGTTTTAATTTTTTAATGTCTCCCTGGAATGTTAGAATTTTAGCCCAAATGTACTACCTATCCTATATGCTGACCTAGTAAAGGTAACAATTTTTTTTTAAGAACTAAACTAAATGCATTCTTTTTATTACAAGTTGTGAACTTGAAGTCAAAAACAAATGGATCACACACTTCGAAATAAATTAGACATGTAATTAAGAGCATAACAGAGCACTGCGGCAGTCCATAGACATAAGATTTCTAGACTCGGACACTAGGCAGACTATCTCTACACCATAATTTCATAAAGAATAATGCCTACAAAACTAAATCACGAATATTGCATCAACAGTGACTGAGAAGAGAGAACAAATAAATTTACTGTACAGGAGTGATTGAGTGAACAACATTTCTTCAAACAAGAGAGAGACCATGAAAGAGCACCATAAAATATTAAAAAAAGAGTTAAAGATAACATATAACTGCCTTCATTCTCCATTGGTAGCAAAAGCCAAAAAGCCTCACCTTAATTTACCAACATATGCGTTGCTTCCTTGGGATAGGTCATCAGCATCAAGAGATATAATGTACTCTGTGTTAGCTCCGTGCCTGTACCTGCGTGCTGCTAATAGAAATTTCCCCTTATCTGTAAATGCTGCAAAATGAAACATCAGCAAAAACTTTGGTTAAACTCAATTAAGTCATATGTACGACTAAAGGCAGTGGATGTCTGTGTCAAGCAGAAATGGTAATAAATAGCCCCAATGCAAGACAAGTACTTAAACAAACAGAAAACCAGGATCGTTGTCACATTATGTAAGGGCAAATGAAAGGAAGATTCAGCAAAAGAGACTTACAAGGGGTAAGGGCAAGTGAAAGGTAAAATATCCCATTCTTCTTGTTTCTTTTAATCAGACATTGCAGTGGAAGTTCCCGGGGAGCAGGCTGCAATGGAGATTCACAATCAATCAAAAAAACATTGTTACTTCATCAAAATTAAAAATAAACTAAGAATTACAAGATTATATTATGTCAGACCCAGACAAACAAAACACTTTTTTTATACTTCTTGGCTGAGAAATTTAAACTTAACTCATGTAAACTCTAAACTGTAGATAAACCATTCCACATTAAGTCCTCGGCTATCATATTCACATTGTTTTCTTCATGGTGTCCAATTTCACATTTCTATACAAGTTCTATAGTGAGACTTATCTTAAAATCCTAAATAAATTAGTCTGAGACTGAATACATCCTCCTTGCAAACAATTCGATTCTATAGACACAACAATTTGCTAATACACAACAAAACATTACATCTGCGTTTAATTAGTACACTTTCTAAAAACAATTATAAACCAACTTCACATTCTCTTTTCAAAATGCACAATTTCACATATTCTGCAACATTAATTTACACTTAAAGTAAAACACACCCAATAAAACATTCTATTTATACACACTCCATCTAAGACTGCAAGTTCATCAATTCAAAATCTAAATTTTCAATTAACTTGAATTTCAGATCTAAAATGAGATAAATCCAATTAAATTTATCAAATTAATTAAATTTATACCTGTTTAAGACAAGAAGGGAAAGTGATCTTTCCACTTTGCAACGGCGTCGTAACAATATCCTTGGTAACTTCTCTCCATCTTTTACAAACGCAGCCACAAACGACGACGTTTCGTCGTTGAGGCCAGCGATCTTCGCTATCTTCTAATCGCCGAATAATCTCTCCCAGCAGCTCCGGCAACATTGTTGACCACGAAACTCCATTCGACGACGCAAGATCGGAACTTTCCGACGGATCGGCGCCGGTCCGGCGATCCTCGTCACGGCGATCGTTCGTACTGTGCACCGGCTGCGAGAATCTGAAATCGCGCAGCGATTTAGAGATCGTGAACCGGCGCGAAAGAAATGATTTTTTCCACGACGACGACGATGACATCGACATAATGTTTGTTCGTTCTAGAGAGAGAACGAGTGTGTGAAGAAAGTGATCCCAATTTCTAGAGAGAGAAAAGGTGTGAATATTATTTATACTCGTATCTTAAGTTTAATTAAAGAGAAATTCTATAGCTATACTCGTATTTCAAGTTTAATTAAAGAGACATATTAGAGTCCCGAAAAACTTAAATATTGAAAATTTTGATTTTCGATTTTCGGTCCTTTATTCTGTTTAATAAATAATAAAATAATATAAAAATAATAATTACTTATTTTTTTTATAATTAAAACACTTTTTTCTAACAAAATCTACTCATCTTCAAAAAATATCACGGACAATTACCTTTAAATTAAAACATATTACCTTTTATATTTGTTCTCACTACAAAATCTACTCGATTTCCAAAAATATCACGGACTTTAAATTAAAACATATTACGTTTATATTTGTTCACACTAAAATCTCTATTTTTCAAAAATATCAAGTGCAATTCTTACTTATCTATACTATCTATACTATATTATTAAAGTCGAAACATTGAAAGTTTTTGGTTAATTTTTGGTTTTCGGTACTTTTTCTAATTAATAAATTAATGATATAATCAAAATTCGGGAAAATTTTATTCTACATTAATATTTCATTATATTTTACTACATAAAAATCAAATAATATTGAAATCTAATCAAAAAAATGGAAATTTGGGATCTAATTTGTTTAAATTTAGGACACACTCCTACAAATATACTTCTTTTAGGATAACGAAAACTACTACAAATCAAATATTTTATGGAATTGTATTATTGTCAAGTTACTAAAATAGTAACTAGATGATTGACTTTTATAATTAAAATATTTTTTTTCAAACAAAATCTATTCCTTTTCCAAAAATATCATTACAATTATCTTTAAATTAAAACACATTACCTTTTATATTTGTTATTACTATAATCTATGTTTTCCAAAAATATGAGGTGCAATCCTTACTTATTTATTTTAAAATCTATTTTAATACTCTATTTAATAAATAATAAAATAATATAATAATAGTAACAAATTGATTGCCTTTTATAATTAAAAAAAATCTAACAAAATCTATTCCTTTTCCAAAAATATCACGACAACTACCTTTAAATTAAAACATAATATCTTTTATATTTGTTATCGCTAAAATCTCTATTTTCCAAAAATATGAAGTGCAATCCTTACTTATTTATTTTAAAATCTATTTTAATACTCTATTTAATAAATACAAAAATAATATAAAAATATTAACTAGCTGATTGCCTTTTATAATTAAAACATTTTTTTCTAACAAAATCTACTTCTTTTCCAAAAATATCACGGACAATTACCTTTAAATTAAAATATATTACCTTTTATATTTGTTATCACTAAAATCTCTCTTTTCCAAAAATATCAAGTGCAACCCTTACTTATATATTTTAAAACTTATTTTAATACTTTTAATTATTTAAAAAAACTTACCTATTTTAACAAGTGAACGTATTTTTTTTAACAAATACAATTAATATAATTAAAACACATCTAAAAATATTATAGGTGGTTACCTATTTTTAATTAAAACATGTTAGCTTTCCTATTTGTCCTTATTAAAAAAACTTACTTATTTTAACATGTCAACGTATTTTTTTAATAAATACAATTAATATAATTAAAATACTTCTAAAAATATCACAGACAATTACTTTTTTTAATTAAAACATATTAGATTTTCTATCTGTCCTGATTATTAATATTATTTTATTATAAAATAATATTAATAATACCTCATTTATCTTCATGAGCCTCATCTATATTTTTTAATATTTTTTTACGTTCCAATTAATATTTAAGTTTCTCATTTTATAATTTATCATATTAATTTTTACTTTTATTTTAATATTTTCCGTTCAAATTAAATTTTTTAGTTTATTATTTTTTAAGGCTCATGCTTTGCACGGGTTATAGGCTAATATTATTAAAGCTGAAACTTTGAAAGTTTTGGTTTTCAGTTTTCGGTCGATTTTCGGTCTTTTATTCTATTTAATAAATAATAAAAAAATATAAAAATGGTAACTAGATGATTGCCTTTTATAATTAAAATATTTTTTTCTAACAAAATCTACTATTTTTCCAAAAATATCATAGCAATTATCTTTAAATTAAAACATATTACCTTTTATATTTGTTATCACTAAAATCTCTGTTTTCCAAAAATATGAGTTGCAATCCTTACTTATTTATTTTAAAACTTATTTTAAAACTCAATTTAATAAATAATAAAATAATATAAAAATACTACCTAGCTGATTGTCTTTTATAAATAAATAAAAATTCTAACAAAATATACTCATTTTCCAAAAATATCACGACAATTACCTTTAAATTAAAACATATTATCTTTTATATTTGTTATCACTAAAATCTCTATTTTCCAAAAATATGAGGTGCAATATTTATTTATTTATTTTAAAACCTATTTTAATACTCTATTTAATAAATAATAAAATAATATAAAAATAGTAACCAGCTGATTGCCTTTTATAGTTAAAACATTTTTTCTATCAAAATCTACTTATTTTTTCAAAAATATCACGGGCAATTATCTTTAAATTAAAATATATTACATTTTATATTTGTTATGAATAAAATATCTATTTTCCAAAAATATCAAGTGCAATAGTTACTTATATATTTTTAAACCTATTTTAATACTTTTAATTATTTAAAAAAAATATATATATTTTAATAAGTGAACGTATTTTTTTAACAAATACAATTAATATAATTAAAACACATCTAAAAATATTATGGACAGTTTTTTTTTAATTAAAACATGTTTGTTTTTTATATTTGTCCTTATTAAAAAACTTACTTATTTTAACATGTCAACGTATTTATTTAATAAATACAATTAATATAATTAAAACACTTCTAAAAATATCACAGACAATTACTTTTTTTAATTAAAAAATGTTAGATTTTCTATCTGTCCTTATTATTAATATTATTTTATTATAAAATAATATTAATAATACCTCTTTTCATTATCGGGTGCAACACTTACCTATTTATTTTAAAATTTATTTTAATGCTTTATATTATTTAAAAAAGATTACATATTTTAACATGTCAACGTATTTTTTTAACAAATACAATTAATATAATTAAAACACTTCTAAAAATATCACGGACAATTACTTTTTTTAATTAAAACATGTTAGCTTTTTCTATCTGTCCTTGCTATTAATATTATTTTAATAAATAATAAAATAATATTAATAATGCCTCATTTATCTTCCTCAGCCACATTTGCATTTTTTATTTATATTTTCTATGTTCCAATTAATATTTAAGTTTCTCATTTTATAATTTATCATATTGATTTTTATTCTTTATTTAATATTTTTCTTTCCCGTTAATTTTTTAGTTTGTCATTTTTTAATCTCATTTGATGACCCGTGCATTGACAGTTTTGGTTTTGGTTTTTGGTCATTTATTTTATTTAATAAATAATGAAATAATATAAAAATAGCTAGTTGATCGTCTTTAATAATTAAAACACTTTTTTCTAACAAAATCTACTCATTTTCCAAAACAATCAGGGACAATTACTTCTAAATTAAAACATATTACCTTTTATATTTATTCTCACTAAAATATCTATTTTCCAAAAATATTAGGTGCAAACTTTATTTATTTTAAAATATATTTTAATACTTTTAATTATTTAAGAAAGCTTACATATTTTAACTTGCCAACGTATTTTTTTAACAAATACAATTAAAATAATTAAAACACTTCCAAAAATGTCATGAGCAGTTACTTTTTAATCTTCTTTGATGGTCTGTGCCTTATTTATTTTAAAATCTATTTTAATACTATATTTAATAAATAATAAAATAATATGAAAATAGTAACTAGCAGATTGTCTTTTATAATTAAAAACAAATATAACAAAATTTACAATTTTTCCAAAAATATCACGATAATTAACTTTAAATTAAAACATATTATCTTTTATATTTGTTATTACTAAAATATATGTTTTCCAAAAATATGAGGTGAAAATCCTTACTTATTTATTCTAAAACCTATTTTAATACTCTATTTAATAAATAATAAAATAATATAAAAATAATAACTAGCTGATTGTCTTTTATAGTTAAAACATTTTTTTCTAGCATAATCTACTTATTACATAATCTTTTATAGTTAACTTTTCTATTTATCATTATTAAAAAAATTTACTTATTTTAACATCTCAACGTATTTTTTTAATAAATACAATTAATATAATTCAAACACTTATAAAAATATCACGGACAACTAATTTTTTTTAATTAAAATATGTTAAATTTTCTATCTTTCATTATTATTAATGCTAGCTTAAAACCTGTGCGATGCACGGATTGTTAATTATTATTATTTTATTATATTTTTAATATTTTATATGTTAACAAAATAAGTAGGCATGTTAAAATAGCTAAATACTTTTAATTAATTAAAAACATTAAAACAGATTTTAAAATAAATAAGTAAGGGTTTGCTCGTTATATTTTTGGAAAATAAGGGGTTTTAATAAGAAAAAATAAAAAATGTAACATATATTTAGTTTAAAAAGTTAAATGCCCGTGATATTTTTGAAAAATGAGGTTTTAA
The DNA here is from genome assembly GCA_030848705.1 of Heracleum sosnowskyi. Lineage (NCBI taxonomy): Eukaryota > Viridiplantae > Streptophyta > Magnoliopsida > Apiales > Apiaceae > Heracleum > Heracleum sosnowskyi. Next base: position 148,806,855 of record CM061235.1, on the reverse strand, counting down.
AATTTAATAATTAAAAGTATTTAAATTCATTTTAAAATAAATAAGTAAAGGGTTTCCTATGATATTTTTGGAAAAAAATGAATTTTAGTGAGAAAAATATAAAAGTAAATTGAAAAAGACTATTTACCGAGATATATTTAGAAAAGAATGGATTTTGTTAGAAAAAATCTATAATGTGTTTTAGAGTAATTGGTTATAAATAGGTATTTGATTATTTATATTTTAATATCCGTAGTGATTGCATTTGTTAAGAAAAATAAGTAGACATGTTAAAATAGGTAAACTTTTAAAAAATAATTATAATATTATAGGTTTAAAAATAAATAACTAAATGTTTGTCCGTTATATTTTTGGAAAATGAAGGGTTTTAGTAAGGAAAAATAGAAAAACTAACGTGTTTTAGTTAAAAAAGGTAATTGTCATGTTTGAAAAATTAGGGGATTTGTTAGAAAAAATAATGTATTTTAGGGAAAAAGGGTAATTGGTTATAAATAGGTAATATTATTATTTAATATTATTATTTCTATAAATAAGTAAGGTTAATTATGTAAAAATACGAAATACAGTTAAGGAAAATTAAGTAAAATCACAACGTACCATACCGACCAACCAAACTTTTAATGTTTCGTCTATTATATAATAGTATTGATTAATAACTCATTTAACTTCTTTAGCCCCCATCTGTATTTTTTTTATATTTTTTTATGTGCCAATTAATTTTTAAGTTTCTCATTTTATAATTTATCATATTAATTTTTACTTTTATTTTAATATTTTCCTTTCACATTAAATATTATATATAATAAATATTATATATTCATCATCTTGCAACACTTACTATTATATATATTGCAAAACATTCATAGTGCAGAAACACTTATAGTTGCATAGTTGTTGTATACTGAAAAAATACATAATAAATATTAGGTGTTTGTATATATTTTTTTCTCATAATTCACGTCATATTCTTACATTTTTAATGTATTTAGAAAAAATTATACAAAAACATAAAATCAAGGGGAACATATAAAATAATTTTCGACAAATTCATTTATTTGAAACTTTGTATTAGTATTATTTCACTCTATAATACACTAAAATAAAAAAAATCAAAAAATATTGTCTATAACATATCGTCCTAATCTAATTTGGTACTACTAGTGCCGCACAATAACAAAATGTACATCTATGTACAACAATTTTATAAATTGAAAATGTTTGATTAATTAAAAATATTTGTGCAAAATTTTCTTTTTTTTCCTAATAAAAAAATGCAGGAATATTGTTATGCAATTACATTTATCAAAGAAATGAAAATATGATTGCATTTTTAGTTCTATTTTTTTAATTTTCTATTTTTCTATTTTAATTTTCAAATTATGTGATGCATAAATTTATTTTGGTTATCTCTTGTTCTGGTGTACTGTATTATTTGTTTGATGAAATAGATTTAATATGCATGTATGTTCAAAATTATGTCAGGTTCTGCAATTTAATTAACTCCAACGTTATTGTAATATAATTTATTACAAATTTATTGAATATAAAACTATAAATAATTAAATAATGGAATTGGTAAACTGCAACACAATATGCATAAGAGAATATTGAATAAGTTTATATGATGCATAACGTGCATAATGTGTAGGACAAAATGTTTTAAATGTAAATTTAATTCATAAAAAGTGCAAAACATAATACATGTCGTGCACTACATATTACAAAAAAATAATTAAAAATTTATTGTTATTTTCCTATTACAAAAGGAATTTTAAAATTATTTTTATATAATGCATAAGCATAGAATGAAAATTGTGGATGTAAAATTTATTCATAAAAAAATTCAGAACCTAGTATATAAAGTGCATTACATATTAGAAAAAATTAATTAAAAATTTATTTTTCTATTATACATAAGATAATGAAAACGAGATAATATATCCATTTTTACATACTTCGCCACCAAAGTTACATATTTTTTTATGTATTTAAATAATTAAAATGAAAAACATTGTTTAATGTTATTGTTGAGAATGAAAATTAAGTTTTAAATTGTTAAGTGTTAATTGAAATTAAAATTTGTAACCTTCACTTAAAATACTAGGATCTTCATGTCTCCATTTTATATTAGGTCTCCACCTAAATCAATATACTTATATAAAGGAGAAGACGGAGGCGGTGAGGTGGCGCCTCTAGAATCGCTCCGTTCTATTTTTCTAATTTTCTCAATTTTTCACAATTTTTAATTTTAATAATTACAACTTACTTTATTATTTTCGATTTTGTAGAAAGGAAATTGAAAATTACACTTTTATTATTTTCAAACTTGATAGAACTTTCTTTTATTATTTTCAAACTTGATAGAACTTTCTTTGATTTAGAAAATTACAACTTCCTTATTATTTTCGAATTCATAGGATTTGATAGAACTTTCTTTGATTTAGAAAATTACAACTTCCTTATTATTTTCGAATTTATAGGATTTGATAGAACTTTCTTTGATTTAGAAAATTACAACTTTTTCCGAATTTGTAGGCTTGATAGAACTTTCTTTTATTATTTTCAAACTTGATAGAACTTTCTTTGATTTAGAAAATTATAACTTCCTTTTTATTTTCGAAATTGTAGGACTTGATAGAACTTTCTTTAATTTAGAAAATTATAACTTCCTTATTATTTTCGAATTTGTAGGACTTGATAGAACTTTCTTTGATTTAGAAAATTACAACTTCCTTATTATTTTCGAATTTGTAGGCTTGATAGAACTTTCTTTTATTATTTTCAAACTTGATAGAACTTTCTTTGATTTAGAAAATTACAACTTCCTTATTATTTTCGAATTTGTAGGCTTGATAGAACTTTCTTTAATTATTTTCAAACTTGATAGAACTTTCTTTGATTTAGAAAATTACAACTTCCTTATTATTTTCGAATTTGTAGGACTTGATAGAACTTTCTTTTATTTAGAAAATACAACTTCCTTATTATTTTCGAATTTGTAGGCTCTTATGTTAATAATTTCAATTTTCTTTTTTATTATTTTCAATCTTAATAGAACTTTCTTTTATTATTTTCAAACTTGATAGAAATTTCTTTGATTTAGAAAATTACAACTTCCTTATTATTTTCGAATTTTTAGGATGTTATGTTAATAATTGTAATTTTCTCTTTTATTATTTTCAATTTTGATAGAACTTTCTTTTATTATTTTCAAACTTGATAAAACTTTCTTTTATTATTTTCAAACTTGATAGAACTTTCTTTTATTATTTTCAAACTTTATAGAACTTTTCTTTTATAATACTTCTTGACTTTTAAACATAATGGATTTCCATGTTATTCACCTTACAAACACCTATAAATTAAAGGTCATTCATAACAAAAAATCTACACCGGAATTTTTTTACATAGCTTCAAATTTTTACAACCATATTTACAATCAGTACAACTATGGCCTACACCATGTTGGATGCTTTGAACGACAACAACTATACCTGGATGATAAGAGTACGAGTGTGTAGAATGTGGGAATCTGTCAATCCAAATACTGAAGAACTGATCAGTATTGACATGATTTTGATCGATGAAAAGGTTAATAAATCAATATACTTATAACTTATTAGTTTGTCGAATTGTATGCTGTTATTAACTTTTCTAAGATATGTTGTATGACTGGAAAATTTGATCTATGCTACGATCCCGAAGATTCTGGTCTCTCGGTTCAAAAATCTTTTTAGAGGAAGGCTCCGTGTACAACATCAAAAATCTGAAAGTTATTTCAAGTACAGGAAAATATAGACCACTATCACATGGGTCTAAATTGCTCTTCATACGCATAACGTTGCCTAAGAGATTGGAAGAAGGCATCGTCAACATATCACTGCATGGATTTCAGTTCATATGTCCGGATATGATTGATGCACGTATTAATGACACCAACATACTCTCAGGTTTTTGATGTAGTAATATATTAGAGTAATATATAAGTAATACTATTATATAAATTATAATTCAAACTATCATGTTGTAATATTATTTTTTTTATGTTGATTTAGATGTTGTAGGCTGCTTGACCTACTTGGGGGCATTGAAGTTGTTAAAGGCGGTTGGAAAAAAAGATCTCAAAATTGTCACAAATTAGTAAGTTATGCATTATATTAATTTTAATATAACTGTTAATTGTTCTTTATTATTCTTGTAATTTTATATTACTTCTTTGGTTACCCCAATTTATTTGTTTTACTTTTTTAATTTGTTCTAATTTTTTTTCTTAAACAGCTCCATCACCAATACCATATCTTTGTGGGAAAAGTTGGCCGAGATGTTGATACAAATTTATACAAGGAGGATGGTGGACCCTATATAATAATTGTCACATCTACCCAGATTAAAAAATTTAAAAGTAATTATCTTTATTAATGTTTTTATAATATATAGTTTTAGAAATTGCACATATATAAATCTATCTTATCTCGATTGAACGAATATCATTAGATATTATACAAATATTTGTTTCATTGATATTATTGATTTAATTCTTATATTAGTTTTTTAACCATTTATTTACTCACACAATTAGCTTTTCTACCACAAAAATAGTAAAATTTATACAAATCTGGATACACCGTATGTGTCATCCCTGAGAAAATAGTAATATTATATGTTTATATTGATTTTTATCAATATAATTTTTTAATATATATATGACAATGGTATCGGTCTAAAAAAATAAAAAATCAAACTCTATAAACAAAAGGAATATGTAAATAATTTATAATATTACTTACCCAAATGCAAATTTTACATAATATATTTTATTTGATAATTTATATAATTTTATAGATATTTATTTCACAATTTTTATTCTTATATTCTTTTTCTTAATAAATATATTCTAATGCCGCTGCGAAGCGCGGCTCAATAACCTAGTTTATATATAATATCTATATTATACTATTATAAGCAAACCACCCTCTATTTGGTTGATAGTTTGGTGTCATCTAAATAATAATCGTTAGATGTAAATATAGATAAATGAGAACCGTTGGATGTAATATTAAAAAAATATTCTTTTCTTGATATCTAAAATGCTGTCACGGGTTCAAGGTTCGAATCCCGTCAACAACATATTATTATTAAATATTTATATCATCTGTTTTTCTAAGCTACATTCAAAAGTTCAAGATATTATTCCGTCAACAACATATTAAGAATTTTTAAGATCAAAATACAAATAAATGTTAATAAAATAAGATAAAAAATACTAAAAATTCATATAAAAAATACTAAAATAATAAATCAAAAATACTAAAATTCATCCGTGTATCGCACATCTTATAGGCTAAAAAAACTTAGAATAACGTCATACATATATTATTATATTTGATTACTTTTTAAAATCATATAAATCAAAATATAGATAATAAAATAAAAAATACTAAAATGCATCCTGCTGCACCGCACAGGTTACTGTAACTTTAAAAATAGACTTGTGTTTTGGTTATTTGTAAACGGTTATGTAACCGATGTCAATGTTAAGGTTCTCTTTTTCTAAAAAAAAAATCAACGAAAACATGTTACTCTTTCTATTTTTTTCTTATTAAAGCCCTTCTTTTCCAAAAATATCACGGACAAACCTTACTTATTTATTTTAATACTTTTAATTACGACAATTACCTTTTCAACTAAAACATGTTACTTTTTGTATTTTTTTCATTTAAAAAAAACTATAACTTATTACCTTTTCAACTAAAATACATTAACTTTTCAATATTTTCTAACAAAATCCTCTATTTTCTAAAAAAATCATGGACAATTACCTTTTTAAAATAGAACATGTTACTATTTCTATTTTTTCTTACTAAAACCCCACATTTTCCAAAAATATCACAAGCAAACTCTTACTTATTTTAAAACATATTTTAATACTTTTAATTACGGGCAATTACCTTTTCAGATAAAACATGTTATTTTTTAAGAAAACTATTATTAAATAATATTATTATTTATAACCAATTAACCTTTTAGTTAAAATACATTATATTTTCTATTTTTCTAACAAAGTCCATTCGTTTTCTATAAAATCACAAACATTCATCTTTTTCAACTAAGAAATATGTTACTCTTTCTATTTTTCTTTACTACAACCCCTGCTTTTTCAAAAATATCACGGGTAAACCCTTACTTATTTATTTTAAAACCTATTTTAATATTTTTAATTATGGACAATTACCTTTTTAGCTAAAACATTTTGCTCTTTCTATTTTTTCTTAATAAAACCTCTCACTCCAAATATATCACGGGCAAATAGTTACTTATTTATTTTAAAACTTATTTTAATACATTTAATTATTGAAATTTATACTATACTATTATAAGCAAACCATCCTCTATTTGGTTGGTAGTTTGGTCATCTGTTGATAGTTTGGTCATCTAAATAATAACCGTTAGATGTAAATATAGATAAATGAGAACCGTTGGATGTAATATTAAAAAAATATTATTTTATTGATATCTAAAATGCTCCAACGGGTTCAAGGTTCGAATCCCGTCAACAACATAACCTAAGTTCAATTTAGCTACATAATTATTTTTATATATTTTGAAGTTAAATAAAATGTCTTCTATCAAATGATACTCACACGTTTCGAGCGAAGTTCCAAAAATCTGTGATTTTATAGTTTAGCGATATAAAGACGTTTCAGTTAATAGATAAACTCAAATTCAATTTCTACAAACAACTTTTTCTAATAAATAATAAACACAGGGGCAAGTTAGTCACTTCAAATCATGTACAAAATATCTCATGGTTAAATTATCTCACGTATTATAAGATTATGTTAATCGATATAATAATGAATACCAAATACGCCTCCACTCACGCGACACACACATACATATAATATTGAAAGGAGAATAGGTGTTTGCAAAACATATTAAATCCTTATATACAATAAGCGTAAGAGAAATCTTATCTAAAATTTTGGTCATGTACCTCCAAATCAATAAGGATTGTTGATTTTAAAATAGATGAATGAGAACCATTAGATCTAATATTAAAAAAATAATAATAATATAAATTAAATTAGAGTAACCACCATCTATTTAGTTGGTAGTTTGGTCATCTAAATAATAACCGTTAGATGTAAATATCGATAAATGAGAACCGTTAGATGTAATATTAAAAAAATATTCTTTTCTTGATATCTAAAATGCTCCCACGGGTTCAAGGTTCGAATCCCGTCAACAACATATTATTATTAAATATTTATATCATCTATTTTTCTAAGCTACATTCAAAAGTTCAAGATATTATTCCGTCAACAACATATTAAGAATTTTAAGATCAAAATACAAATAAATGCTAATAAAATAAGATAAAAAATACTAAAAAATCATATAAAAAATAATAAAATAATAAATCAAAAATACTAAAATTCATCCGTGTATCGCACAACTTATAGGCTAAAAAACGTAGAATAACATCATACATATATTATTATATTTGATTACTTTTTAAAATCATATAAATCAAAATATAGATAATAAAATAAAAAAAAAATTAAAATTCATCCGTGCATAGCACGTGTTACGGGCTTGTGTATATTAAAGTGTAGTTTTTTTGGAAATGAAAGACAAGGAAGTAGTCAGTTAGAGAGGGAGATGTATACATACACGCACTGTTGTATGTATGTATTGACTGGTTTGTTGTTGGAGGGGTAGACTTGTAAATTGAGAGGGAAGTGGGATAGAATTGTCGAAAGTTGACTGGTCTTAAAACAGTTTGTGGGTACTTGGTTGGTATTACATTTTTGACTTTTTGTGCCTTGTGAAAAATGGTTTTTATTTATTTTAGTAAGTCTTAAATTACTAATTGATTAAGCTGTTTAGATCTTAATACTTGTGACTTGTGGGCTAATCATTGTTGTATCCGCACATAGGATATCTCATTAATTAATGGTTTAATATATTATACCATTTTAAAGGGGTATAATCGAATCTTCACATTCATACCAAGCACAAAAAAGTTCGTGCAAAGAGCTAAATATATTGTTCTAATAGAGGAAAATATTTTCGAAAATTCGATTATGATCCATATTTCTTGAAAAATTATTATTATTTACAATAAAATACATATGCAAGTTTTAATTGAAAAAAATAACAGTACGACTTATTTGGTATTGTTAAATCATCACCGAAAATATCATAATTTGTATGATATGGAGTAATATTTATTTTTAAATCAGTGTTTTCCATGTTTTTTTGCAATTAAATTTGTTAAACATTTCATGTTCTAGATCACCGATGTGCATATCATTCTTTTGTTGTGGACAGAGTAACTGCACGTTAATTTAATATTTTTCTTTTGTTATCGACGGAGTAATTTTGTTAAGAAATCAACGAATTTAGCAGTTCATGCCATAACTAGAGTAGCTAGTTCTATATCCGGTAATTAAAGAGTGGTTTTTTACACCCTCTTTTCTTATCGATGTTCTTGTTAAGAATTTAAAATTTTAATGCAATTTTATTTTTGGATTCAAAAATAATAATAATAATAATTGAAAACGTGGTTGCTGCTTGTCCATGTTCTTCTCTTTGGTTAAAACGTGCGGACGACCATGAATTACATTAGTTTCACACACTCTTGTGTTCCAGTATCTTCTTGTTTTTTACCTGGACAAATCCTTTTTTACGAACAAAATTCAGAACTCAAGTACGTTATTAATATTATAAAGCGTGAGGGGATAATCCAAGTAGTAAAGATTGATTTTCTGTGATTTTAGATTTCGAATTCGATTCTCGCTGATTTTCAAATTGATTAAGAACATATAATAATTTGTAAGCTTATAAGATCGCCTATTTAGAAAAAAAACACACATGTATTAATACTACAAATATGCATGAATTTGAAACCGAGAGATCAGCATGTCTGCTCCCAACACACATCTTTGCAAGTGGATGTTTAGAGCTTTCTTAAACCCTCTCACGCGTAAATCTAAATATAAATAAAATCTATTTGGATATTAAAATATAATACCATCAAACAAAAATGTGGTTCCACCAAACAAAATTTCTACACACATATCCTAAAAGAAAGACTACGTAAAAGGGGTAAAATATTAGATTTCTCCATCAAGAAAAATTATAAAATTACAAATAAATTTCTTAAATGTCAAACTATGCTCTTTCCTCCTTGATACATTTCATTATCAACACATGAAGAAGACTTTGGGGAGTAAAACTTCCACATTCCAGTATTCCACACATATTGGGACACACACAGGAATCTCAAATCATGTTATGTTCATACATAAGTGGACATGTTCAATAATCTGTTGTTTGAACAGCTACTGAAATGGGTGACCACTCTGGTTTGGCTTTGACATGTAAAGCCTTCATCAATTACTTACACATTTGTTGCAAGGATTTGGATAAAACTTGTCTTTAGGGCAAACCAGGGTTTATCCGAATCCAATTTGTTGCATTTCGATGGGTTTTCCACCGAGAGATCCAAATACATTTTAAACTGAAACTAAATATATATTGCAAGGGTATCTAATGACTCATAATATTCACAAGACACACTTAAAAGACAAAAACTGTGGAACATCTGAAATTATCAACCACAAGTGATTTAAGTGGGGTGCTAATACAAGCTGTAAGAGCCTGAATTCTTGTGGGCTGGGGTCACAACTCACAAATACCTAACTAAGCAAAGCTTTCTACCACATGTTTAATTGCTTAGTTTTGTGTCATAACTCTTGACAAACGATTATGTTTCATTGCACTAGTCTTGTCGTCTCAACAAGTAAAAAGCAAAAACCAACCACCACTCTGATCAGCAAAAGTTGCAAACCCCATTAATTGGATGATTACAAGGTAATATAGCCACAAAACAAGCATTATTACCATGAAAATAAAATAGTGAGACAAAGAATACAAGTAACACAGTGTTCTATTAATTCTTTTCACTCCTATAGTCCTAGGGCATAAGAACAGTCTTGATACTTAATAGTTTGTTACAAGATCAACTATAAGGATTGCATAACCGACAGCAATTTTAGTACGCAAAATAAAAACATAATCAGAAAGGTAGCAAGGTAGCAAATTGTAAAGATTGACAAGCTCCTCATCTTATGTTTATGCATTTTTATCATGAATAGGGACCAAAATTCTAATATAGTTACAGAAGTACCATGCACGATGTAGTCTAGTAGAGCACATTAGGTTGGTGATATCTGATGATAAAATTGCTGGTTTAATTATTTCAAATAGCATCCTGTAGTTGTAACTTGTGTTATTTGGATTTCTCTAAACTGGAGAAGTACTCATTGACACTCTTGACGGGGGACACGCATAGAAGTTTGACGATTGTCGTTCAAACAAGCATGTGTAAGTTTGCGACCAAGTCAGAAACTCCATTGCATTATTGGAGCAACACAAACAGGGAGCAGCAAAACAGTGCAAGGAATTAAACAAAATATTTTTATAGTTAAATATGTACGAGTTTGTGGAGTAAAAAACAATAACACAAGTATCAAATCCATTTAATTTATTTTATATAATTAAGATTTGGAAAGAAGTAAATAATAATAAGATAAAATTTGGAGCCATTTCAAATAGGATCTCTATCATTTGAAGTCTTATCATTTTTAGGACTTCACAAACTTTAGACTTCTTTGGATTAGTTTATAATTAATTGTTAAATTAGTTTTGGAGTGTTTGGCAGCTTGATTGTAACTGGCATTTATTTAGGCAATACTTATACATAATTGTTTTGAGATTGCTGAAATTTGTCTGAGTAATCAAGTGTATTCCTACTGTGAAGCCCTAAAAGACCCTGTTCCTAATTAGCATTTCAAAGTAGCGAGGGACAATGAAACTAATATCTCCTAGTTACGCTGTAAGGCTGAGAGGTAGGCTAAAGAAGTTACTTGCAATAAATGAATTGAATCTTAATTTAACAAGAGATGCACATACCGATTTCCAATTCCGATAGGGGGCACTAGAGTATTAAGTTACATTCGTGTTATACCAGTCATTGCCTAAACCTTGTGCTTATAGACTTGTAAATTAACCTGTTGAACTCTCCTAGATCTTGGGGCATAAATATAACGCTGGGACACAAGAAAGTGAGAAACCATTCTTCAGGGCATAAATACACAGTTGGCTACATGTACTAAGATTGCATAGAAAATGACCAATGTAATGGGAAGTACCAAAACACTTACAAGGTAACGGACAATATTCTTTTATTCTACATTTTTGGCTACCAAGAACAAACCAAAGTCCTCTAAGGATCTTCTAATTTGCCTACCAGAAACATAAAATGCTTACTTCAGAACAACCTAGCCAAAGCTGGAAACACAAGAGCATATATAAAGATGCTTAGTTACATTATAAATCAATCCTTATTAATTATAGTTAATAGATAATGCTCTTGTTCAAAGCAAGTCTAGTCTATCAGTCATTCACTACTCGTCTACTACTAATTCTAGTTAAATCACTAAATACCCTAATTACCTAAGCAAGCATAAACAATGACACTGTCTTGTATATATGAGCTTGATCACTAGATACCCCCAAGTAAGCATAAACAACGACACTTTCTCGTATATATGAGCTTGATCACTAAATACCCCCAAGTAAGCATAAACAACGATACTATATCGTACATATGAGCTTGATCACTAAACACCCCTAATTTTCTAAGTAAGCATAAACAACGATACTACATCGTATATATGAGCCTGAACATGTTCTCAAACAATTTCTTAACAACATCATAATTTATCACAATAATAACATCTATCAAAATGCACTTCCAATTTCCCGATACAATTAACACACTGTCAAACAATTATCGCAATTACACAAAAACAAAGGAGCATTAAGAAAAACTCTTAGAAAACCCTAAAAAGGGGTACACATTATTTATTCAACAGCATTTTGAACAGGCTTTTCGACCTTCTGTTGTTTAAGCAGAGACTTCTGTTCCAGCTCTCTCCACTTGTTGATAACAGCCGTACATAAAACTGTATACAATTTCAACAAAAAACAATATAACAAAGTTAGAAATGAAGCAGCAAAATATACATACAGCTAATAAACATGGGCCAAGATTAAGTAATTACAGCCGGCGCCGACAAAGTAGAGCAGACGACCAAGCTTGGGCCCCGCCTCTTCTGCCGGTCCCATCTTTTCGAGCCCAATCCACACCTGAATTCCTATATAAATCAGATCCGATACTCGTATGCTACAATCCGGTGACTTGGGAGTTGGGGCTTGTTTGGCTAACTTACTATTTTGGGTCCAAGGGGCTTTCTTACAAAATTAGTTTTACTTGAAAAGTGTTTTCGGTTATTTATAAAATAAAAAAAATATTGTTAAAAAAAATTAATTGTTCGAATAGTAAATGAAGTATAATTTATAAATTAAGCTACTACTTATATAGTAAATAATTGAATTTTTTTCAAATATTTTAATTCTCGATATAGTGTGTACCCAAGATTTTAATTTATAAATTTAATTTGGTCAAAACATGGCTTAGGGTGTTTTAGTAATTTAGAGCGTGTATCACAATCCTAGAGATCTATAAAGTCATGCATGAGATTTCTGTTAAAAATTGATGTGTTGTTGAAAAAAATATTATTAAAATAAGTGCTGGTACGAAAATTATATAGTTGTTTGGTAATATTTTTTGTAATATTTTTTTTATATATATATATTTTGGAATATAATATAAAAAATAATGTTTTTGATGAAATTTGATGTTTAAATTAGTAACTGTTTTTGAAATTTATCAAACAAGTTTTTACCTATTTTTTTTAAAAAAATGTTTTGCCATCAACGACAGAAATGACAAACGGGACCTAAATTTCTCATCATTTGTCAAAAAGTCCGCTCAATCAAAATGTCAAAAGTTGTGAAAATTTTAATTTCAAAAATTGAAACAAATTAGCTCAAGTTGGTAAATTTCCAATGAGTATTTGGAATCAGAACTATCACAGTTTATTCATCCAAGTTTGCATGTTTTTTCAGTTATAACATACATCCAAAGAGTGGCGGCCGCAAGAATTTATTTTACTAGTCCAGTTCATAGAGTAACAATTCAAAAAATAATAAATTTTATTTGCAAAATAATAAGATTAAGAATTTCTTTTCTAAATTCTACTCATTTCATTATGTTATCAACAACCAAAATTGCTAAATAATAAATAAAAACACTTAAATTTGTAAAAAAAAAAACAAGTAAAAGGGGTTATGTAGATAAAATTAAAAAGAAAAAACTCCAAAAGAACAAAGAAAAGCTAGTTAGGAGTTAAAAATCAATAAAAAGAAACAACTTGTAGCCCTATTGACTATTGAGTCATCCACAGGTCTCCTGTAACATTATAAGACACAATCACCAGCTGAGCTACATGGTCTCAGACTAAGGGGTATACTACGTACAATATATCACCATCTTAGGGGGGCCATGGACCCCTTGGACCCCCCTAGATCCGCCTCTGATCACATATGTACTACAATCAACTACACAGTAAAATTATGCATTAAAGCTCCGGAACAAATGCACTTAATCAATGGCAATGTCCCCAGACTCCATGCTATTGCTTGCTGTCTCCCAATATATTATCATGTTCCCTTCCTATTATACCTGTAAAAAATTAAGGAGTACATTAAATCAAATAGGTATGCAGCGCACAGCCTAACATGCTTAAAAGTGCAGGAGAAGGTAAATGGGGACACGGTTCGAAGCAAATTGGATCCACAAAGACCAACTGCATTTTGCCCAAAAAAGCTAGTTTAGTATAAAGTAGAACAATTTGAGTACTAAATCTGACCCACTCGCGTATTAGATTAAAGTCTGAGTTGGACTTTGGGAGAGCAGTTTTTTAAAACAAACAGTAACAGTGTAAAATGGCACAAGGTGAAGGGGAGATGCAATAAAGATAGAAAGGCAGAGATAACTAAATAAGGTGTTCAACACAAGTAAAATTTACCTTCGGTTAACAGGAGGATCCAAGTCAGAAGTCGTAGGAGTGGGAGGCGTAGCAGTAAGATTATCTGACAGAGACATCTGGGGAGGCGCTTCAATAGCAGGTACTTTTTTGGTTCGAGGACGTCGACTGTACACATACCGAATTTCTCGTTTTGAACTAGACTGCGATAGAAAAATTGTTCAATGCTAAGGAAGTGAGTGGAAAAAGTAAATGCAGCTGAAATATCCACAAATAAAACTAAGACATACAATTTGACCTCCTGCAGTAATGCAGATCAACATAAACTAAAACTTACGACTAAAATAAGGTTATAACTTTAATTTTATAATATAACAAGCAGACACAAAACTTTTAGTCCGCAAAATAATGGCTGAAAAATTATGACCCTGACATAAGCAGAATAGTACAGCCTTCAAAATATTTGGCAAAAGGATCCAACTTTAAGTTATAAATGCACCTTCTTATTTAAACCTTGAGCTGACATGGCCTCATAAAACTTACGCATCAGCATTTCTTCCTCCACCTAAAAAATCAAGCAAGTAACTGTTAAGTCAGTAATTAAATTTAATAATACTAAAAATCACATTTCAGTCTGTGTGTGCAGATGCAGAGATTAATTCCTCGAACCTGAAGTTTCTGCAGTTCATGAGTCATTGATCTGTAAGCCTCCCACAGGAGCTCATTCTGTTTCTCCAAATGTCTGCACATAAACATGCCAAATATAAACATCTTTACGATCCTCTCCTTCCCCCCCCCCCCCCCCCCCCCTCCAAATTTCATTCTGGATTTCCTAATGTTCATAGTTGGTAAGAATTCATTTGACTTCAGCTTACAACTTACAATACATTTTTAGAATATACAGAAACAACTAGTAGTTGCATAATATTTCAATCAAAAAAGAGAAGCTTCTGTCACTATTTTTATTTCAAGGGATTAATAATCTCTAGGCTATTGACCTATATGCTCCGAATTGACGGTATGTTTCAGTTCTTAAATTGTCCTCTAGATAATTTTACTCCTTTTTAGTTCATTTCCAGGGATTTAATAATACATAAAGAGAGGTTATATGAACTAGAAAGTTATTAGAAGTAGTGTACACGTTTATTTCAAGCGATTAGATATCTCAAAATGGGTGCAGATTCTGAACAATCGAAGAATTATAAAATCCTTGAAAACAAACATCGCCTAAAAGCTTTCATTAATCAAATTAATTTTAAATCATACAACTTGGGTGATTAACTCCAAAAGTCAAAGTGGATCTGATTTAGAGAAAATAGATAGATTAATATACATATAATTCATTAAGACATTAACATTGGTACAATAGAAGAAATATGCACAGGCAGAGGCTTACTTGGACGTTTCCGGGATGTATCGTGGATCCATTCTACTACACGTAGTGGCTATCTTCTAGAGATTTGGTGTAAACACGTAGCCTGCATTAGTATTTAAACTTTAAACACGATCATGGAGATGAAATTTATATAAAATCAAGTACTTGAGAAAAAATGTGTTTCAACGATGATGAATTTAAGTGTTGCTCCGCTAGTACATAGAATTACAGGACACACACTTATCAACATACAAAACAATTTGTTCCAAAACACATCCCAATTTATTATTCAAGACTACAAAAATCGCTGTGGTTGTTTCCACGTTGTAGACACTCGAGAGAGACAAAAACTTGTATTTAAAATTCACTAGCATACGTCGACTAAATCCTCTCTAACTAACAAAATTATACATTAAATGCTTTCATTACTTAAAACATTTCATTACTATGGTATAGTTACAAAACTAAAAGGGGTCAATCTCATATGACAAAAACGATAGAAAACGCATCAAACCTCTGAACTGTTAATAAGAACAATGCTTAGAATGTATAAACTACACACAGATATGTATTTCCCAACGTAATAAAACGAAACGATTCCCCAATTTCAAGAATTTCAGCCCGAAACCCAATTATAATCTCGCAATTCTAATAGTAAAAAATCACCAAGCTGCATACAAAATTGGGACAAATCTTCCCTCTTAGACAAGTTAAGCACATTTTCTTATATTCATAATAATCCGAACATTTCGAAATTAAACAAGAGAGGCCGGGAGTAAATTAATCCAAATAAAATGAATGAAAATTAAGCTTGTTCTCATAAGTAAACGTAATACATAAAAATTGCATAGTATCGAGTTAGGGCTTATGCTAATATGTGTGCACTGTAAAGCAATACATGTATGAAAAATCAAAAAAACAATTATAGATACAAAAGTTGTTGTATGTATAGGTACGCATATACAATTCACAAAAAAGAATCACTTACGCTTCTCCTCCTCCTCGAAGCTCTCACGGGATTAATTTGGTCTCTTCAACCCAGAAACATCCTCAAAACTGTTAAGAGTTTTTAAAATAATTAAATTTTTCTAATTAATAAGTTAATAATATAATCAAAATTCCGGAAAGATTTATTCTACATTAATATTTCACTATATTTTATTACATAAAAATTAAATAATATTGAAATCTAATCAAAAAAATGGAAATGTGGGATCTAATTTGTTTAAATTTAGGATACACTGCTACAAATATACTTCTTTTTTTTAGAATAACGAAAACTAATACAAATCAAATCTTTTATGGAATTGTATTATTGTCAAGTTACCAAAATAGTAACTAGATGATTGGCTTTTATAATTAAAATATTTGTTTTTTCTAACAAAATCTACTCCTTTTCCAAAAATATCATTACAATTATCTTTAAATTAAAACATATTACCTTTTACATTTGTTATTACTAAAATCTATGTTTTCCAAAAATATGAGGTGAAATCCTTAATTATTTATTTTAAAACCTATTTTAATACTCTATTTAATAAAAAATAAAAAAATAGTAACTAACTGATTGCCTTTTATAATAAAAAAAAATCTAACAAAATCTACTTCTTTTCCAAAAATATCATGACAATTACCTTTAAATTAAAACATAATATCTTTTATATTTGTTATCACTAAAATCTCTATTTTCCAAAAATATGAGGTGCAATCCTTACTTATTTATTTTAAAATCTATTTTAATACTCTATTTAATAAATAATAAAATAATATAAAAATATAAAAATATTAACTAGTTGATTGCCTTTTATAATTAAAACATTTTTTTTCTAACAAATTCTATTTCTTTTTCAAAAATATCACGGACAGTTATCTTTAAATTAAAATATATTACCTTTTATATTTGTTATCACTAAAATCTCTCTTTTTCAAAAATATCAAGTGCAACCCTTGCTTATATATTTTTAAACTTATTTTAATACTTTTAATTATTTAAAAAAACTTACCTATTTTAACAGGTGAACGTATTTTTTTAACAAATACAATTAATATAATTAAAACACATCTAAAAATATTATAGGTAGTTACTTTTTTAAAATTAAAATATGTTAGCTTTCCAATTTGTTCTTATTAAAAAAACTTACTTATATTAACATGTCAACTTATTTTTTTAATAAATACAAGTAATATAATTAAAACACTTCTAAAAATATCACGAGCAGTTACTTTTTTTAATTAAAACATGTTAGATTTTCTATATCCTTATTATTAATATTATTTTATTATAAAATAATATTAATAATACCTCATTTATCTTCATCAGCCTCATCTGTATTTTTTTAATATTTTTTTACGTTACAATTAATATTTAAGTTTCTCATTTTATAATTTATCATATTAATTTTAATTTTTATTTTAATATTTTCCGTTCACATTAAATTTTTTAGTTTATTATTTTTAAGGCCCGTGCCTTGCACGGGTTATAGGCTAGTATATATATATAAAAAAAACAATTGATTATTTAAATATATTATCTCTTTTTTCTTTTCTTTTTTTTGTACTTTTCCTGCCTTTTTGTATAATTCAATTAAATTTAAGTGTAAATTGTACTTTGAGTACTTGCACTTTGGGTGTGAGACTAATTGAGATACTGAGCTTTTAAAATTATTAATTACCATATTGAACTTTCAATTTTTTTATAAGATGAGTACTTCCGTAAAGTATAACTAATTCTGTTAACTTTTTCAAGGATATTTCAGTTTTTTGTCATCATCTTCTTACTCAAACTCATTTTCACCATTGTTGAAACTTTTGAAAAATTAAAAAGTTGAATATCTCATTCATTTATTAACTAAATCAAGTCATTCAAGTTACAACATAATCATCTTTTCTTTCTCTATAAATAGATATTGATTTTCACTATCAATATTTTAATTTGACGAAAACAATTTAAAAGGAGATAACTTAACAAGCTATATATGAATTGAAATTGGTTAAATATATAAGTTCTTGAAAGTAAATTTTTAATAGTTATAATTGATATCACATTGTAGAGATGAAAAGGACGATTCTATTGCAATTTAAATGAATATATTTAATATAAAATGAATGATAAATCCGAGTTATAAGTTTTTACGAAGATTATCAATGGTGAAAGTGAGTTTGAGGAAGAACATGATTGATAAAAGACGAATATACCCCTGAATTTTCTAACGGCATCAAATGAATTTAACGGAAGTACACATATCGTAAAAAAGTAAAAAGTCCAGTATAACAAGTGGTAGTTTTAGAAGTTTAGTATCTCACGTGGTCTGACGCCCAAAATACAAGTACACAAAGTGCACTTTACTCTAAATTTAAGTTATTTTTTGACTAAATTTCACTTTGCATCCCATTATTTTTTGTTTGAAAACAGATTGGGTCCAACACTCATGACATACTCACTTTACATCCCACAATAATGTTTTCTAATACAGTTTGCATCAGTTCCATCAAATCATCTTGAATACCTCTTTTATTCTTAAATTATGAAGTTATTTAAGTAATTGAACAATTATATTTGCTATTTGTATACATAACATATACATCTTCTTTAAATTCAGAAGGAATTAATACAATATAATTAGTCCCGCATTTTGAAATTTTCTCTATAATTTTCATATAATATATTTATATCTTAATATTTTTTCACTACTTTCACATTTATATATCTCGTATTGATTTACAATTTTTACTTGTAAATTATTGAAATCTCACACTAAATGTTAGAAATGAATACCACTAGAAACTAGACAGGGGGGTGAATGGATAGTTTGATGTTTTTCGATTCTTTAAACACAAGATAAACTGTATATGATTATGCTATGTAATATGCGGAATATAAACAACACACACAATCACTTTAATCTACTTTGTATTGAGTAAATTAAATACTACATCTTTCCGGAAATTCACAATGGAATTTCTGGCTTCTAAACAAGAATAGTTTGTAACTTGTTTTTGCGTACAGAGAAAAGAGTGCTTTAGATAAAACTATGTGTATCTCTCTTACAGCTTTCAGTGGTGTGTGCTCGATATATATTCACCTATACAAACTAGGCACACCACTAATTACTCAGTTACCACTAGCTGAAAGTCCAACTTGTCCTGCCATAAGAGGTTAACTGTGTCAGGAAGGACCACCTGCTTTTCGGAGTCTTTCCCGTTTCTGTAGCTGCTTGTCTCTTATCTTTTTCTCCAAGTTTAGCTGTAGATTTGCCATCTGTTCTTTGGACCACCTTGCCAGAACAAATGCTTCAGTATTTGTCTCTTTTGATTCTTGATTCTGTACCTTGATTTGTCTTGTTGTAAACGGCTAAGTGTTGATATCGTGAACTCCACTTCATTCCAGACTATGCGATGTCACTTGTGAAGACTACGCGATATGGCCTTTGAAGACTTTGCGACATAGGTCATTTGTGGACTTCGCGATCTAGTCTTTTTGAGGACTTTGCGACATAAGTCATTTGAGGACGATGCGACATAAGTCATTTGAGGACTATGCGACATAAGTCATTTGAGCACTATGCGACATAAGTCATTTGGGGATTTCACGATCTAGGCATCTTTGACTTTGCTGACTTCAACACTTCACGACATGAGTCTTGAGGACTTCACGACATAGTACAAAATGGACTATGCGATCTAGCACTTCTCGACATGGATATTGGTGACTTCACGACATAGTTTTATTTTGACTTTGCTATATAATGCCTTAGACAAATTTCTGCAACTTATTTCTTCAGGGCCTTATTCATCTCTATCCTGCTGCATGAACAAATCTGAACTTCTACCAGGACAATTATTTAATGGCCTATATACATTCTAGTTGCAAGAAGCTTACTAAGCTCATTATAATTCTGAGCATACATGATCAAGCTGATGTTCATGAGAACACGACAAGTACATAGAGAGACCTATACTATATCCCAGTGATAGAATTCACTAGGTCATGTAGTGTGACATAGTCACATAGCTTAGGCTTGTTAATGGTGGTATTCAGACATGTCTTGAGCCTAACACTAAAAATAGTAAAAATTAAATTTAATTACGTTAAGTATTCATCAAACAAATAAAAAGATATTTTTTAAAATTTTCACATAAACAATAAATTATTATTAGTTGTAAATAAGAGATTAGTCTTGTATTGTAACTTTTGTCTTGTCAAATTATCTCTTTTTTATTTTATCACTCCAATATTAGAATAAGATATCTAAATTTTGTTCATCATATTTTAATTTAATTTTTGAATCATTAAAATAGAAATTTAAATTTAATATATTGTACCAAAATTTTTAGAAGTGATTTTTAGTATCTTAAAAAATTGTCTAACGGTTTAAAATTTTATTTTTTTAATAACAAACTCCATTATAATTTGAAATTAAATTGTTTATGTAATATTTTAATAATTTTAATATATAAAGACTTTAGTTTAATTTTTTTATATATTAATAAATGCCATAAATGTAATTAGTGTTGACTTTGCTATATAAACATAATACACTTAGATAATACTTCAATTATGTTTCCGATATTATCCTTCACTTTTTCCTAGGTCTGGATGTTCGTGAACGAGCTCGGCTCGTTAAGAACTCGAACTCGAGCTCGAACACAAAAAATTATTCGTTAAGAAAACGAGCTCGAGCTCGTTCGGCTCGATAAAACTCGAAAAAATTAAGATATATTTGACATATTTTTATATTATTTTTTGTATTTTCTAATATTTTAAATTAAATTTGCAATTTATAGTACGTGTATTTTAGGTTTATTGAGAATTGATTAGGAAATTGGGTTGGGTTTCGACAAAAAATGTTTTAGTTCGTTGGACCAAGAAAAAATGGGTTTTTTTATCTATAAAAATTGTAAATTCTAATGAGCTCGGCTCGACTCGACTCGTTTTGTTCGATAAAAACTCGTGTTCGGCTCGTTAGTTAACGAACTCGAACACAAATTTTGTGTGATAAGAAAGCTCGACTCGATTCGTCAGAGAAAAAAGCAAAATTTAACTCGTTTACATCAAAACTCGGCTCGACCCACTTCGTAAACAACCCTGCATTTTTGTGGGACGTAAAATAGGGAGGTTGGAAATATTGAACGTCGTCTGTTTTCAAATGATTATTTTTTCTACTTTTGTTTATTGCAGCTAAACGACGTCGTTGAACGTAGAAAAAGCTTCTGTTAGTTTCATCGTGTACAAACACACACACACTTAGCAAATATCGGAATCAAATGGAGAAGAAAGGCGGATTAAAGTTAAATATCGGAATCATACATCCCGATCTCGGTATAGGTACTACATATCGTATATGTATTCAACTCTTCGTTCATAGTTTCTATAATTTTGCATTTTTCGTCTTTTGTTTTAATTAAAACTGTAATATTAACTTGTTTATATGTGACATGTTTATTTACTGTGGATGTTGACTGCTTTGACCGGGAAGTGTGTTGAGCCCCAACATATCATGACAATCTATACAGGCTTATGAATTTGTAGAAGATATTTGGTTATATGATTTGTAATGATAGAATTGTTGAATTATGATAGAGATAGATTTCGATAGTCGAAAGGATGGGGAAATTGGTATTGGATATTGGTAAAACACTAATAATTTGATAATGAGCCAGGCGTTTACGTTCCTGCTTTAGGTTTATTACGCAAGCACTTGAAGAGGGAAAATGTGAAAACACTAATTAAATGATGATGAGCTAGTTATTTACGTCACTTGGAGTGGCAAACAGGTTTATCCTCTCTATATACAACTAAGAACACTTGAAGTGTAGAAGAATTTGTATAACTGTATGCTAATGTGCTCTATCTGATTTTTAGAATCTAGAGTCGGTTGTTGCTTATACCATTATTCTCTTACTGCTCTTTAGTTATTTTTTTATGTCGTGTAACAATTCCTTTACTACAAGGTCTTTTTGTAATTTGCTATGCCCTGACTTGATATGACGAGTAGGTGGAGCTGAAAGGTTGATTGTTGATGCTGCTGTAGAACTTGCATCCCATGGGCATAATGTTCATATTTTTACTGCACACCATGATAAAAATCGATGTTTTGAGGAGACTCTTACTGGTGAGAAATTGAGAATGTAAAAAGGATTTATTTCACATTTAGAAAATAATTGACTAATCATCTGCTTCTACATATATTTATAAATTCTGATCTGGTTGTATACGAAATGTTGTCCAGGTACTTTTCCGGTTACAGTATACGGTTCTTTCCTGCCCCGGCATATCTTCCAGCATTTTCATGCATTATGTGCATATATTCGCTGTATATTTGTTGCCCTCTGTATGTTGTTTATGTGGAAATCCTTTGACGTCGTACTCGTCGATCAGGTCTCTGTAGTTATCCCACTCATGAAGTTGAAAAGGTCTTCAAAGGTGATTCTTAATCATGAAGATATGTTAATTATTAAACATTTGATATTAGACACAGTTTTTTTATAATTAATTCAATAGTTTGTATTATGTTGATTATTTGAGAAAGTTTTACAATTAAACCTCAATGACCTGTGAATTTCAAAATTTATTGAGGTTTTTAATTTATCAAGAATAAAAGTAGACTGTCTATATTCTATTGGGACCGAAAAAGATTATTAATAAAAATAAATTTAAGGAGGTTCTACTTTATTTAAAGAATGTGATTATTGTAAATTCATAATTATTTTCAACTGCTAATCAAATGTGAGTAAAAGATTACATCAATTGTGAATTGTACTTGATAGTTTAAGTTGATTGATTTCTGGGAGTTAAAAATCTTAAATAATTTCATTACCATTCCTGTGTGGTTGTTCATATTGGTTTTGGAGGCACACCAATTTTTTTGTAATGGTCGATTATAGAAAATGAAGAACTCACGCACATTGAGGATCGAACCCTCGACCTCCTGTAACCAAAAGACGTGGGGTATACATTAGGCAACAATGCTAGGGATGGTACAATAGTTATAGCAAATCAAAAGGATGAAATAGTAATGACATCACTTCATAGGTGTAGAATGTAAATGTATCTGTATCTTTGGAACTAAAAACTGAAAGTTCATTTTTTTTTAAATGCATGCAATGTAGTAGTTCTGGTTTTAGGGCAATGTTAATCTATGTTTTTTATATAAAGTGATGATAATTATGATGAAATCGAAGTAATATCAAGATTACTTGATTTTCAAAATCATGGTATCTCACTGTCCTTTACACTAATGCAAACTGAATTTCTAGAAATACTGATGCTAAGTGTCATGCTTTTGTGTTTGTGTACCTGATTTTTTTCCCCATTACCTATGTATCCTATTTTCCGGTTGTCCTCCTTAATGATTGTAAATTATAAACTCCTGTATGCCCACGGTATTGGAGTTAATCATATTGTCTATCACCTATACAGGTCGTATTCTATTGCCACTTTCCTGATTTGTTGTTGGCTCAACATACAACTTCTCTGAGGAGGGTATATCGGAAGCCTATAGACTTCGTCGAAGAAGTAACAACAGGTCTAGTACACTTTGTTGGGTGCTTTTTATCTCCCTTGAGAATAATCTCCCATTTAAATGCTATTTGCAACATATATATTTTCTTATGCAATTTCTGGTAAAAGTACAGGAATGGCAGATTTAATTCTGGTTAACAGCAAGTTTACTGCAACAACTTTTGCAAAGACGTTCAAATATCTTGATTCGAAAGCAGTTAGACCAGCTGTGCTTTATCCAGCAGTAAATGTGGAGCAGTTTACTGAACTCGATGCATTCAAGTAACAATAATGTTTTTATTTCTTGGTATATCTAAGTTTTGTTGATATTTAGGAAGTGCAAATTTTATGGTCTTGTTTAAGCAATGTCTTTTGAAGTTGTAAGGGAAACTTTACCAACTAATTTGTTTCAGGTTGAATTTTATTTCCATCAATCGGTTTGAAAGGAAAAAGAACATAGACTTGGCTATTTCTGCATTCTCGTTGCTTTGCAAAGATGAAACAAATGTTCTCCAAGGTCACAATTTGGCTGATGCTACCTTGACCGTTGCAGGCAAGTCTAGGACATATTTTCACCCAGAGATTAGGCATTTTTTGTACCCAATATTATATCTAGGATGTGTTCCATCATGCGGGTGAAGGAGAAAAATACCCATTTTTTTTGTGTGAGTTTATGAAAATACCAATTTCTGCAAGTTATGGTGAATTATACCCATTGGGATACCCAACTCATACTTGGGTATTCATGTTATGCATTTCTAATTGGGGCATCAAGTTATTTTTCATTTTTTTACATATGATACGCATATGGAAATTGGGTATTGTACAGTTGGGTATCACAAAAAAAATATCAATTTTTTTTTGAGATACGCATTTTCAGAGGAGTATCTTATTCAAGTGGGATACCCCATTTACAAATGCGTATCCCAATCATTAAAAACAACCAACACCCCCGAAAATTGTTATTTTTGTTTATTTTAATAAAAAAATAGTTATTTTTAACAATTTGCCCCATCATGCTATCTGGATAGGTTACACTTACACCATGTTTTAGTATTGCCATATACCATACACCATACACCATATACCAATTCTCTTCATGCTCTATCATTACCTTTTTGGGCATTGAAGATATATTGTTGGTTTGCGGAGTTGGTACTTTCTTGTTTTCAACTTCATCACTGTAGTGGGTGGGTTGTTAGAGCAAGTAAATGAATCCATGCCTTGCTTTATTTACATTGTTTTATTCTTTGTTTGTCCTTACAAGTCAGCTTGTTGGTCTACAGTGTCCTCAAAACAATCTATTTTTCAAGTACAGCTCAAAAAAGGGAAACATTCATTTCTATACTTTGTAGTATTTCATTTAGGCCGCTCCGTTAAAAGGAGTAACTGAATGTATACACCGTAATATTTCTTGTTCAGGGACGCTGATGCAACATAAATGAAATTTATTCATTCTTTTCCTTCTAGGTGGCTTTGATAGACGCCTGAGAGAAAATGTTGAATACTTGGAGGAACTAAAAGTACTAGCTGATAGAGAGGGTGTGTCTGACCGCGTCAAATTTATCACATCTTGTTCTACATCGGAAAGGAACACATTTCTTTCTGAATGCTTGTGTGTTCTTTACACACCCAAGGTACTATAGATTCCAGTACACATATATTCATAAAGTTAAATCTGCATAAACAAGAGTAGCTTTAATATGTTAAAATTTCTGAGGAACTGTACACTGGGTGTAGGATGAACACTTCGGCATTGTTCCCCTTGAGGCAATGGCAGCCCATAAGCCAGTCGTGGCATGTAACAGTGGGGGCCCTGTTGAGACGATCAAGGATGGTATAACTGGGTTCCTCTGCGACCCTAATCCAGAAGCTTTCTCATTGGCTATGAGTAAATTTATTAGGGAGCCACAGCTGGCAGAAAATATGGGTAAAGATGCCAGGGTGCATGTTGAAGAATCATTTTCTACCAAAATATTTGGCCAGAACTTGAATAGGTATCTTGTTGATATAGTCCGAGAAAAGATTGATTAAAAATGTCTGCCATACGGCATGAGCACAGATGTTAAACTCAATCACCTGGGTTGTAAAAAGTCCTGAACAATTTTTTTCCCTGTTAGACTAGAGCAAAATAAATATTCATATATTCAATAGTCTAGTTTTTATGCAAGACACTGAAAGTTAACATGTTGATTATAACCATTGACCTACTGACTTGAGAATATGTCAGGAAAAAACCTAGGAATCCCGTTGTCAACCACGTGACTATTGGTTGTGGTGGCATTTGTAATGTTGACTAGTTAGCATCAAGAACAATTTGGACTAGTTGTTTGGTTACAGAATAGTACTCTCTATGTTTCATTCTTTTTTATCTATAAGATTATGACGCTTGATTTTTCTAAACCTGCAAATGTTGTTGCATAGCAAAGCTTCATTCACATTTTTTTTAATGTAAAGGCCTCGTTATTGCTCCGGTTCTGCATCTATTTCAGCTTCTCCTTGTTGTCAAGTGTGCTGGTCGCTTTCTTTGTTTCTTCTCTTTAATCACATGTTCATGTCTACACAAAACTCCCACACTCATATGCTTTCTTTTTAGCACTCGGGCGCATAGTTTTCTTTTCCTTGCATTCGAGTTGAGCCCAGTTTTTATTATATTCCACCGAGTTGTGAAGCAAGCAATCTTGGTCGTAATCTATTTTTGATAATTACACACTCACACACCCAAGGTTTGAACCATATTATGCTTTTTGTCTTTAACAGTGGTGACTTTCTTCCTTTTGTGTAACCGGTGAAATCCAAACACCGGAACAGTATAAATGTTGAGAACTCCCAACATTTGTGAAAATTAAAGTTTTACAAGGAAAAAGAAGGGGGAGGGAGGAACAAACACTTGGATAAAATTATAAAGCTGCAATATGATCAAACAATATTTACATTCGATTGCATCATCATTCTCATACATATCAAATAATGATACAATATTTTTATCGTACGCACATTACTGGCATATCACCAGGACAAGAAGCTCTAGAAAAATATATTAGTAGACTATCAAAATCCTTTTATTATAAATCTCAGACAAAGCTACAAGAACAACAAAAAATGATCATAAAGAGAGCTTGTAGGAATGCTGTTTTAGGGCCATCAGAAGCATCAACACCCAGACTATCAATCCTCATCGGATCGATCATCACCAGAATCAGCTAATGCAGCATAGCTGTTTGAAGTCGAAGCCGCCTCCTTCTTCCTAGGTTGCCTCCTAGGACGCCGACTAGGTGGACAGATAGGCTTAATATACTTCCCCAACTCAACAGAACTACTGGTTCTAGCATCAACTCCCAAACCGATAAAAGAATTAAGATCAGTAGACTGCACTATTGGTATTGAGGCACATAACCCAGTTTTAAAATCACTAGACTGCACCACTGGGGAACATAACCCTGGATTTGTGATTTGGCGTTGCAATTGATCTTCTACATTCCACAAGAAAAATGAATACCTAGGTATTGGATTGAGGGTAGTAATCCTTATGACAACTTCATCTTTATTTATAAAACCCACCGGTTTAAATTGAACATCGCGGCGGAACCCTCTAACAAGTTGCATACTATCCAATGAAGCGGAGTCATTGCTCTCTCTCAATACCTGCATCACAACACTTTCGATCTTCCCATAATAATTATGAACATCAATTTCTATAAGAGGTAGCGATTCTTTGAATTCTTCCATAATAAAGTCAGAATCGATCAAATGTCGTACAGGTAATTCTTGAAACATTTCAAGACTTAAATCGAAAAATATAATTCCATGATTATATCTCCCGGAATAGTCTACAAAATACGCCATACCATTTAACAACCTGCCCTTTGAATAATGCAGAGACGACCTGCAGGAACCTAACTTGTAGTTATAATTATAGTTGCGAGAAATTGTTCCATCAAATTCCCGAATTTTCCAACTATCCGTGCTCAAACTATAAATACAAACATTGTACATACGTGGGAAAACTACAACCTTGATTACCTTGTAATCGTCATCGTGATGCCCAAAACACATATAAGTAAGCTCTGAATACTTGATTTTCAGTGGAGGAAGAATTTTCCGGAAGATAGGATTCCATAAAATTATGGAAGAATGTTGTTTTGAAAACCCTTTAGAAGACAAACACCACAACCCGTCACAAATTCCGCAACACTCGTAATTTTTGATAATGGTACATTTGCATTTCGCTATCCACGAGACTTATTGATGTGGAAACACGGGCACCTTCAAGCAGAAGATATTTGTTTGTGTTCGGGGAGGTTCTTTCTCGGGCGAGAAGGAATTTATTGAAATGCTCACTGCTAATGATTTGATCCCATAATTTACAAACATTCCTCAGTAGTACGAGAGAATTCATGGGTTGTAGTAAAAAAATCTTGAGCAACAATTCTTCTGGTATGTCACTAAATGTGGAAGCCATTGACATTGATTTGAGTTTATCAAACAAGATTGGATGGCTAACTGCTGTGCACGATGCACAGTTACTTAAATTTTATTTATAATTATTTTGTTTATAATTATACACACGATTGTTTTTTTAATTTTTATAATTATATTTATTTATGAATATTTTAATATTTAAAAGTTATTAGTTTACCTGATTAAATTATTGTTAAAAAAGATTTAGCTAAAAAAAATTATAGTTAAAAATTTGATATTTATTATATTTTACACGCTCAATTTAATATTTGTTTATATTGAGTTATAAAAGTTAGATTTGGCCAATTTTACGGTTCACATGAAATTCACAAAATAATCTTTAATTTAGTTGTGGTTTAATAGTTCTTTTTCAATTAAAAACTATTCTAAAACTAAAAAGAGAATAAATTGACGAAATTTAATGTTGAGAATTCTATTCGATTTAGGAAATCTACCTAACTTATATGTACTTTAGATTATTAGAATAACTTTTATTAACCAAATACAGGTTTTAATGTTAAATCTAACGGTTTTCACCTATCTATTTAAGATTAAACGATTTTTATTATTTTGGTTATAAATGGGTTTCCTTATTTAATTACAACTATTTTTATGTTTTAACTTTTTGGAAAATTCAATCATAATATAATATCTTTTAACTTATATCATTTTTAGATAATAATTTCTTTTTATATGATATAATCTTGATCATCTATTTTTAAAAGTATTGGATCTAACGGTTGAGAATGTTTTGGCGGTATTTAGGACCAAACTACCGGGATAACATCATTAATTTTTCTTAATATTTATAATTTTTTTATTTTTTTAAATATTTATTGCTAAAATATAATATACTCTTTTTTGTAATATATTTATGATGCGGGAACTTTGAACTTTTGAGAAAATAAATTATCAATTAAAATATATTTTTTTTGTAATAATTATTCTTTTAAAGTAGTACACTGTGACGATCAAAATTCTGTATAAAATTCATTTTTTTTATAGTATATCCCGTAAATATCTGTGTTATTATATTAAATACTAAATAATGAAAGCTTTCTTATAAGTATGGTCGATTTGTTTGATCACTCAATCCATAATCGTTGGATCTTTCAAATTAAATTGTTGAGAAACGTTACATATAACAGTAAAATTATCATGTAGAATGATCTAAGATTTGAATCTACCAACAACATATTAAAATTTACAGGGTTTTTTTTGAAAAAAAAGAATTTTTTTCATTTTTTTTCTTTCAGACATAGGTTATTTGATAATATTTTTTGTAAAGTACGATTTTTCAGAAAAGTACTATACTAATTGATTGACAAACTTTTAAAGTTTCGAATTTAATAATTTACAATGTATGTAGGTTAAAAAAGTTAGGTCTGTTCTGTAGCTGTAGCTGAGTCTATAATTTCAAAATACGGTTTTTTTAATATGAATATAGTCATGCTAACAATGAAATTAGGTCTGAGTGCTTATAAAACAAAATCACCATTTGCGTATAATTTATTATTTAATAATAAATTATATTTGATTAGTTATGATCTATAACTTAATAAAATAGGATAAAAAAAATATGCACAATTTTATAAAATTTTATCCTCGTATTATTATATTCTTTGTTGATTTGAATTTTCTTAGAATTATTTTAATTTTTGAACATAGATTTCTAAATTTAAAATAGTTAGAAAAAAGTAATTAAATTGGCGTTAAAATAATGATGACATAATAATCATTATTAGAATTTAAATACTCACTTTACTGATTTGGGCTTTATCTTGTGTTTTAAAAATCAGATTTTGACGATTTTACACCCCACGTGAAGATAATTAAATTATTTTTAATTAAAAGATGGTTTAACAATTTTTATCTAACTGGAATTGTCCATAAAAGAAAGTCACGAATTTTTTACATGGAGAATTCTATTCAATATAGAAAACTTATTTATATTTGGTATATTTGGTTTAAATTATCAAAATACACTTTTTAGAATTTAAATATAATCCTATTATAAATAAAATACACTTTTTTAATATTTGATCAAACGATTTTCATTTATATAGTTAAGATCTAATAGTCCTTATTAATTTGGTTGTCACGATCAAAATTTTGGATAAATCCCTATTATGCTTATTATATAAAAGAGTTTAATATACTAAGGATATTAAGTACATACTGATATAAGTATCTTAGTAACTGTTTTTACTTTTAATGTTTCGGTTTTATTTATAGTGTATATAAAATTTTAAAATACATTATTACTTTAAAATTATTAAACAGAATAAAAATTATGTTATGATTATATAAAATTTTATTCTCATATTATTATAGTTTTTATCGATTTGAATTTGTTCTTAATTTATTTTAATACTTTATTGAAAGAAAGATAAAATTTCTATATTTAAAAGAATTAGTGGGAAAATAAATAAATTGATGCTACAATTATAAAAAAATATTTATTAAAATTTAGATACTCACTTTACTATTTGGGTTCTATCATGAGTTTTAGAAATTGAATTTTGACGATTTTACAACCCATGTGAAACTAACGAAATTATCTTTAATTTAATGACGATTTAATAATTATTATCTAACTTGATCAGTTGACCTACCCATAAACCAAAAAGAAAAGATGGTTAAGTATTATATTCAAAATTATTGTTTATGAATATGAAACCCTCAATATTTTAATAATATTTTGATATTATCATTTTATGTTTGTTATATGTAAAATAATATAATTATAATTTGGATTAATCAAATTGTTATGTCCTTTCAGAAAAAAAATGTTTAAATTTATTCATGTACATGAGTTCTCCTAAGTCTCTTATAACGCAGGATTCACATGTATCATTGTTATATGATATACATGAGCATGATAATTTTTAATATTGTAATTGATATGAATTGTTATTTGATATTTGGTTTAACAATTATTATCTAACTCGAACTATACATAAATTAAAAAGAAAAGATATTTAAGAATTTGTACATAGAAAAATTTTAAATTATCAAAATACACTTTTTAGTATTTAAATATAATTCTATTATTAATCGGATACACTTTTTAATATTAGATCTAATAATTTTCATCGATCTATTTAACATCTAACTGTAATAATTAATTTGGTCGTATAGTGGTCGTACACGGACCAGATCGATTTTAATTTTTTCTTAAATTGATTTTAATATTTTATTGAAATAAACATAGAATTTATAAATTTAAAAGAATTAGGGAAAAAATTAAATTGGTGCTACAATAATAAAAAAAAAATTATTAAAATTTAGATAATCACTTTATTGTTTGGGCTCTATCTTGAGTTTTAGACAACAGATTTTAACAATTTTACAGCCCACGCGAAACTAACAAAATTATCTTTAATTTAATGATAGTTTAATAATTATTATCTAACTGGAACTATCCATAAACTAAAGAGAAAAGATAATTACGATTTTTTACATAAAAATTTCTATTCAATATAGAAAACCTATTTATAATTGGTTTAAATTAAAAAAAATTATTAAAATTTAGATAATCACTTTACTGTTTGGGCTCTATCTCTAGTTTTAGACAACAGATTTTAACAATTTTACAGCCCACGCGAAACTAACAAAATTATCTTTAATTTAATCTTACCGGGTGATCCCGGAATTTGCCTATTTAATTTAATGATGGTTTAATAATTATTATCTAACTGGAACTATCCATAAACTAAAGAGAAAAGATAATTACGATTTTTTACATAAAGATTTCTATTCAATATAGAAAACATATTTATAATTGATTTAAATTATAAAAATACACCTTTTAGTATTTAAATACTATCTTATTATTAATCAAATACAATTTTTAATATTATATCTAACGATCCTCATCTATTTGAATATTTATAGTTTTATAATCCAACGGATCATATACATTTGGTAATTGTTAACGCGGGACTGTTACAAAATGTTTCTGGGTAGAAATCTAGGCGATTGTTAAGGAAGTGTGCGATTTTGAGGGAATGACCCTTCTGCCACGGATCAATCCCTTATGGTCCAATTTATGCTTTTGGAAAATGTTGGACTTTTTACGAATCCATTCATTTTTTTATAAAAAAATTCTTTAAATGTATATTAGCTTTTTCATTCCATCAAGAACAAAAAATTGTCACATGTTTTTTGAAATTTATTGATATTTTTTTTTCAAAAGAAGTCTACGGTTGTAGATGTTTAATTACGACATATTTTTAATATAATTAAGCACTTTAATATAGAGGGTCATGTTCCTTGTAGAACCCTTAACCTAAGAACTCTATCTTATATTTTAAAATAATATATATATTTATTATATGTAGGTCATGGGTAAAGTTGTCCAAAAATACAAAATACATAATTTAGAGCTAATTAATATTTGATTAACGATAATAATCGTACATCGATATCGATCACAAAATTCTCCATCATCATCATAAAATTCCCCCAATTATTTTTATCGTGAAAATATTCAAGTTATAGTATAAACACAATATCAAATAACAGTATTCAGCAGCTGAACATTTAAATATAAGTAAATTTAGTTGCAGAACTTTAAAATTTATGTGTTTGATTTCAAATTCGATTGCATGACTTTTATGTTCAGCGGTAGAACACGAAATTTATGGTATGAAAATAATGTGAATAACATTGTTCAACAGCTAAATATTATAAAAATAATCAAGTTCACTTGTAGAACTTCGTGAAAAAAAGAAAGTGAAAAAAAGAAAGTTCAGTTGTAGAACTTTGAAGTTCATATACATAACTTCACAACTTTTAAAATTCAGTTGCAGAACACTGTAATTATACTAGGAAACAAAATAGGTTCGGCAATAGAATTATTTTATTCCAACAATATCCTTATAAGATTTTGTATATAAAAATGAGTTAAATCTGAACAGTTGATCTAGTAATAATACAATGACTTATAACAGTTATAAGATTCTTTTTTAGTGATCGATTCTCTCTTGAACCTGAACTCTCAATGTAGATACTTGTTTTTTCTGAAGTTCTACAGTATGAAGTTATGATCGAACTAATTGCTTTATTGACCAAAACCTTCATCTCGATCTAGTACTTTTATACTGTATGTATTTACTGAAGTGCTGGTTGTCAGTCGGGATTAACGTGCGAAAATCTCTGATTTATTCCCGGTTTTCTAAAATCAAAAAATACATCAGGTTCCAAGCTAAACAAAGTTTACAGAAAACTGAGGATCATAAAAAAAAAAAAAAAAATCAATATCTTCCTTGCCCGCTAAATACAAATGTGACACTAAAAGCTCTATTCGGGCTCCAAGCCCCAGTCCCCACTGATTGGATTACTAACACAAATCACAATAATAATTCGACTCCCATGGCACAACAGAAGTTGATAACTAAGATATGATACAACATAAATACAACACTAGGTCATTCTTTTAACTACAAAAATAGTTCTCCTCGTCGAGATTTAGTTATAGAATCAATGCCACTGCGGCTTTCATCTGCAAGGGCTAACGTTAACATTTCGGTGCAGAACTGGTCATCAGGCTTCAGCCACAATGCCTGATTGCAAATGAAAGTGAGAAAATAAATCATGCAAAATGACCAACACAAAGCTACAGATCTGATTTTCTAACACAGTTAAAATATATATATATATATATATGTGTGTGTGTGTGTGTGTGTGTGTGTGTGTTAGCCATTATATGTCCTGAGCAGCATTGTTGCTATCCTATTAGCTACAAAGCATTGAGATCATAGAGTAACTTACCTTATGATAATACGTAATTGCCTCACTGTAATTATCCTGCATTAGCGGGGGACACAAGATAATCAGTAAGCTAGAACTATTGCTAATTACAGAATTAATATCAGTGGATCAAATGCACAACTTTTAGTCAAAAGAAGTCGAGAATAATTGAGTTATTTTTGTGGAGAACCCTTTACATATTGCATGTCGAGTAGTACAAATTTTAGCATCTCCGAAAAAGTTCCTCTACCTCATGCGAGATTCTTATGCAATGACTTGGAAATTAAAAAGGAGAAGCATAATAGTTGTTATAGATATGTTAGACAGCAAAGTCATCAAGGCAATTTTGAAAGGAAAAAATATCAAGAACAAAGCAAAAAACATTCCAATACAAATTTACAGAGTATAGGACATGCATCCGTGAAGAAAAAAAATTAGACACAAGTTAACCGAGTGTGTTATATGCATCCATGCTCATTGCCAGGCATACATCACATCGGCATACATGTATCCATCATTATTTTCTTAAATAAAGATTATTATGGAATAACCAAAAATTAGTACGCGTGGATATGACTGTCATTTTCGTTAGGAGGTGGATTAGAGATTAATACTTAATGCTCACTAGTTAGACTTAGATCAGTTGGTCGCTTGCTGGATTTTCATGCTGAAAGTTTAATATTTTAGGTTGAATCAGTTCATGGGTATCCCATAAGATAACCCACTTGGAGTTCGGGCTGGGAGTGATAAACTTATAAACTTTTTACAAAGTTTCATGTTGACTTGGAGATTTCCATGTGATTATTATTCGTGTTCAAGTATCTAACAATTGCATGCTTGCTTATTAATAT
This sequence comes from Heracleum sosnowskyi, assembly GCA_030848705.1. Lineage (NCBI taxonomy): Eukaryota > Viridiplantae > Streptophyta > Magnoliopsida > Apiales > Apiaceae > Heracleum > Heracleum sosnowskyi. Next base: position 148,771,953 of record CM061235.1, on the reverse strand, counting down.
TGGGGTTTTGAATTTTTGATAGTTAATAGTCCGGAAGTCGGAATGATACAAAATACTTCATGTACGTACAAGAATATGAACTGAACCAAGATTCAGCTGCTATAACTCTAAATTACAAAATATCCTTCTTTATGCCGAATCAACTACATAGATAACTCCACCATATGTTAAACAAACAAATACAAATAAAACAATTTTTACGAGAGAATCAGAATACCTGCAAGTGATAAGTGTACGCAAGACCTGCATAAGTGCTTAAGCTTCTGGTTGATAAAGTCAGTGCTTTTTCGTAGTGAGAAATTGCCTCCTGGTACCTCCTGGTAGAAGATTGGTTTGTTATCAAGTCTAAAATGCCAAAGTAATCATTCTAAGCTTTAATTTGGAAAAATTTCATTGTGGACTTGTGGTAGTAGACAGACTCTAAAGAATATACAACAATGCATTCAGATAAAAAGCAAAGTAAACATATTAGCTCTCTATTTAGCAAAAAAAATAAAAATAGCTCTCTTCCATAAAGGAGTCCTACAAGCCATATTTGTACATCTTAACTGTTTGATTCTGTTAAATGTTACTCCCAAAATGAGAGAGGGGGGGGGGGGGGGGGGTAATGCTAACTGATGGGGTGCAGATGAATTATGATATGAAACTATATCAGAAATGTGCACGTTCAATGCTAGATGCTTTACTTGTAGCTTTTTCACTTTTACACAACTTTTAAAACTATTTTGCAAAAGTACGATTTTTTCATCAGTATTTGCAAATTTATGAATTTACAACCCAACCCAACGCAACAGATGGGGTGCAGATGAATTATGATATGAAACTACATCAGAAATGTGCACGTTCAATGCTAGATGCTTTACTTGTAGCTTTTTCACTTTTACACAACTTTTAAAACTATTTTGCAAAAGTACGATTTTTTCATCAGTATTTGCACATTTATGAATTTACAACCCAACCCAACGCAACAAAAACATAAAAATTATGCAACTGCAACAATTTTTTTGAATAACACAAACATGTTGATTTCGGTTGCTATTGGTTGTGGACTGATTTTCTGCAAATTTTCAGGAGGTTGTAGAGTTGCAAAAAGAAGTATTTTCTCTGATCTCTCAATATTTTTTTAATACTTCGTAATTTTTCGTAAAAATTATTTAATTTATAGCTTTTATTTTTTTTAACAGGAGAACAATTAATAAAAGGAAAGAAGGTCATCTATCTAGTTCAAGATTTTGATCCTCTGCAGTGCGAAAAGCCGAGAAAATGAGTATGATTGTGCAATGCAGGGATATAGCTATTCATGTAATTCTTGTTAAAAGTGACGTGGGTGCAGTTACAATGCACAAACTGGATACTACACAAATAATTTTATTAATTTAAAACAAAAAAATTAGGAACCTATATACAAAATATTAATCCCTCGAAATTATAAAAAAAACACAAATAATTCAACTAATTTTACATACTAAATTTACTTTCCAAATTGCCACCGAACAAGCAATGAGGGAATATAATTCAGCACAACTTTAGATCATCCGCCAGATATACTATGCATAAACAGATTCATTTAGGCAATTCGCGTGTCCCTTACGACCTAGTGCTCCCTAGATCGGACATGACAGGATAAGAGATTTTATTCTACAATCTACACCCTGTAACATTTATTTAAGAGTCTGATTCATAATATAACTCAAGCAGAAGTAAATATAACTTAACTCAACTCCCTTTAAATAGTGAGCACATAAAAGTTTAGAAGGGATGCTATTAACGGACCTTAGTTTTCGTAATGCATGTGCAAGATTAACCACCGTTGGCTCCCACATTACACTTAAAGAGGACGGAATATGAGCCAAGGTCTTCGTAAACCAATATACAGCTGTTACATACCTGAAAGTATTTTGCAAAAATATAAGTCTCGTGCAGCCACAGACAACTTAATGAAATATGCATATTAAAGTATTTAAACATGAGTGTCTAATGAACCACCCAATATATGGAATTGCAAAACAGAGAATGCGCAGCTTACACTAGCGGTATAATTTCTGTAAGGAACGCAAATCTGTGTTGCTTTTATGTTTTTCAATCTGTAATTTAAGGGTTCTCATGATCGTCCTAGTGGATCCTACTGGCTTTTCAGATTCAGCACACGGATTCTAGTGACTGCACATTCCACTGATTCTGATTAAAAACAAACCAGAAATATTGACTCAATAGAGGACCGAATATTTACTGAAGATTTGCTCCTTTTGTTACATATACATATCATATAAAAATGTCGTGCTTGTGCTTTCGTGTGTGTCAGAGAGAGAGAGGGAGAGAGAGGGAGGGAGGGAGGGAGGGAGAGAGAGGGAGAGAGAGAGAGAGAGAGAGAGAGAGAGAGAGAGAGAGAGAGAGAGAGATTGGCTAAATAGAGGACCAAATAATTACTGAAGATGTGCTCCTTTTGTTACACATACATATCATATAAATAGGTTGTGCTTTCAAGTGTGTGTCATAGAGAGAGAGAGAGAGAGAGAAAGAGATTATAAATCAGTAATAATTTACAGTGCAGAGAGTATTAATGGAAATAAAATATAGGTATAGTTCCATATTAGGGGTATCAAAATCAATGAAGATCTGTTCGAGGGGAAAATTTTTCATTTCAGATGATGTGCAATCTTGATTTTAAACCGGTTTTCCCAAAAACGTAGAAACGATATGACTTGTGATACTTAAACAGGCCCAACAACTTTGTCTTTTTAACTGTGGCTCAGGAATTCCTCCAGAGTCCAGGCTGTTTCTATAAGCTAAAAGTAGACTTAGGGCAGCAAGGAGGGCTATATCCTAAATTGGTTCACATTATCCAGACAGAGGCTAAAATATCTGTAGTACACTTTAATTATTACAATATTTGGCGAGTCAGCTTAGGGCAGCAAGGAGGGCTATATCCCGACTTATTTACAAGGTGTGGAACACCTGGACTATGACACCTGCTAGTACTGTCTTGAAGAATTGAGAGTTTCATATTTTCATTTCAGATTCCACTTTTATCAAAATTTTCTTGGCCTTTCAAAAGGGGGGTATTGCTTTTCAGGTCTGTAGCCTACCATAAAAGTTTAAAATCGGCCTTTTCCTTTTTTGCTTATGTACGCCGTGCACTGTTTTCAGATATTATGCCATGTTCAACTTCTAGAGTTGGGAAAGCAGAATTTTAGGAATAAATGAGACATTTCAAGCGAAACATCAGATCAAGCCTCTCCGATAATTAGCTCAATATATATACATCTTAAAATGCAGGTAAAAATATCAGAGCCACACATCCTTACTCCTTTATATGATATGCACTAACTCCAAGTTCATTCAGTACAAGTGGATCAGATGGACAGATTGTTTTTGCCTGTGCCAGAAACTGTTACAATATTCCATTAGAACATTATAAAAAACATGCTTGCTTCACAAAGTAAAAGAAGGGGGAAAACAAAGAACAGATATATGCACATACACTATAACTCATTAACTAATTAACAACCATTTTTACAAAACTTTCAGCCACAAACACTTGATTAGATCATAGGATAAATTAGACATGATCCAATGGAAAGCTTTACGGAGGTATTCTAATAAGATACGAAGAGACCATTGGTAAATTCATATCTAGTTGCAAAATTATGGTAAATGCCAAAGGTAGAAACATCAGCAAAAAAATAACATACCAATAACCAAACAAAAAAATGTAGATGCAGGAAAAGTTGAGATAGTTAGACCTAAACACGTGCATGAGGAGATGAGGCGATCTAGACAATGAACGAATCAGTGAAGGGCCAAAAAAATTAGCGAGGTGTGAAAAAGCAACATGGCACGAGGGACGAGGCAACCCGAAGCATATGCCTCGGTGAAACAAGGCATGGCAAAGGCGAGGGGTGGAGGAGATTTCAAATATGACGTGTGGTTCAGATTCAATTCAATAGAAGTATTAAAAAAGGGGGGATAAGATTAGTTCTTAATTCTCATATTATTTTGTTTCTCAAATGAGCACCCACCCATAAGGTTACACAAAGGTCAAGACCCAGATTTTTCATAAATGGGCACCGACCAGGCCTGTTATACTTGGTCTTTAGACCGGCCTGGCCCAGACCGGACTTGTAAAACTCGGCCCGGAATGGACTGGTGAGTTGATATTAACATAATGTCTTGAATTTTTGTTTTGATCAAATTTTAGTTAAAATGCATTTAAACTAGATAAAGATTCAAATTACTTTGTAAACACATACATTTAGTAAAACTACACATAATATATTTAAAAAAAATATCACTTTTTCCATAGGAATTAAACAAACAAAATTGTATTTATAGAACATTAATTTAATTGGGAGGGTAATATAAACCCCTGCGACTTTGTAATATAACTTTTGTAAATCTCCTATTCTTTGTAAATTAAGAATAATCGGTGAATGTACGAGTTTTTTTCTTTTTTTACCTATTCGGAGTATAAAATTCACTACTTATTTTGGCATATTGATCACTATTATTCCAATGCCCCCTAATTGTTGGCACTGTGATAACACGAAACCACCGAAGGAGAAATTATGTGACTGATCATACATTATCAATGTGTGCAGTAAGTAACTTGATCAGAATTTATTCACAAATACTTGGAAGATAAAGGACTAGTTGTAGTCTTGTAGACATGGTGATAAAAATTAAGTGCTGATGACTATTCTTACATGATCAATGTGTATAATTCATGTGCGCTCTAATAGTCGGCAGAGTGACTGATCATACATTATCTATGTGTGTAGTTCATGTGAACCCCCCCTCCCCCCACCACACAAATTAATTTTTGGAAGAAAGACTAATCTATTGTATTGTTGATGTTGGATAACTTAAGAATTAGTTTGATTATAATGAATTTGAATCTCACGTATCAAGGGGAAAATGAGCCATATGGAATGTATAATATCAACAGAAACTACCTGGTCAGCAAGTTTGAAGCTGTGAGCCCGCATATGTTCCATCCCAATGTATAGAGTTGGTAAATGGCACCTAGATTAATAAAATCAAGTTGTGAAAGGTAATTCATAACACACGAGCAATAAGTGCAATGTAAATGATGCAATCTATACACAAATAATTTACAACTAGATTTTCCCAGTTCATTTAACATTGTTTAGTTTCCTGGAATTAAGGGATGTGATTTCGATTATCAAATTAATAGAATATGATTTAGGTTACTAGAGTTACGAGGATCCCCCTGATTTGGAAGCTTATTTTTAGGTAATTTGCAAGTTTTTAAAGTTTATATAACAAATTATATCCTAAATATAATTAGAGTAAGAGGGTTAACATAGTTGGTCATGGGGTTGAGACAGTAATTTTAAAACTATTACTACTAAATGTGAACAAGGCTCAATTCCTCACTTGTACAAAAAGTACTTAAAAATTTAAATAGAAAAAAATATAATCAAATACATTACTTCTACTTAATACGATCATCAAAATAAAAATACAACCAATAAAACATTCAATAACAATATTTAAATAATATGTAAACATGCTATTAAAAAAATTATAGAAAGACCAAAAGTTACCCGGGGATTACACAAGGGGTTTAATCCCAATTTTTCTAATAAGCGGTTCAAATAATTTTATCCATATGAGTGTTCTTATCGAGATAAATTATTCATTTTGAAAGCATCTCTATATTAATATTCATATTGATATTGTGGTAGAAAGAGTACCATGCTGCGTCTAGACTTCAAATGATTTAGCTTTAACCATAGTTAATGGTCCCACATTTTTGGTTGATAGAGAATCAAAGTGGATCATATGAAAAATGTAACCGATTCTTTCGTTTCTTTAGGCCACTGGCCGTCCGCCAGGAGTTTCGGGTTTAATACCAATATTTTAGCACCAAATCTAATAAATCTATAGTGATTGGGGTATTGGTTTTTCTTTGGAAAGGGGGTGTGTGCAAGTTGTTTATTTCAAGAATAGGCGGGATCCAACCAGTTGTACTTTTTATGTTATAACTAGGAAAAAACAGAGGTACATTATCTCACGAATGACTTCAGAATAAAGAAATCATATGCAATAATGTCAAAGTTCAATAATAAATAGTAGCATTTCGTGATTCGTTGGTATAAACTAGTACAATAATAAATACAATAATGTAAAAGTTCTTCCAATGTCAAATTGTTGACACACTTGACCAACATTAATATCCTCATCTTTTACAACAAGTACTTCCACAAATTAAAATTAAAGATAGAACAATGTAAATGGAACCAGTAACCACTAACTCACTAAGCAGTATTACAACAATAGAGTGCACTATGACTCCTTTCCAGAGCCATTAAGGTGGAAAAGATTTGATACATGCACTCCTCCTATAATTGGAGATGTCTATATAAACACTACATTAAACTAGGTACAAAAAATAAAAAAACGTATAAAGGGTTAGAAAGCGTCAACAAAATTGTCTTCAGATTGTTACAGGATCTTTACAGCAATCTGACATCTTGGAGATTGCCAATTATAAATACTCCTAAACTAGGTAGTTTGACCTATTCTGTTAAACTGACCAATCTTTGACTAATGATATATTATTCCTTTCCAATTTTACAAACTCAAAATTTATCTAATAATAGATCGAATGTAATTTTTTTTACCATTTTCTTAATTTACACCTATTATATAATAAAATTATTACTATTACAACAATCAATCTAACCAAGAAAGCCAACCAGGCCGATTTGTTTTGAAAGGACAGCGTATAACATATGGCATTATTTATACTTCATAAACTGATTGCTTTATGGTAGAACAAGGTGCATTGTCCAATATTATAATGATTATCAACTAGAAAACAATACAACCTTTTTCCGACATTAGCTTTAATAAAATTTGAACCTAGAAATATTTCCCAGGTAAACATCTTGTCATCAAATTGCAGTACAGTGTTCTAACTTTTAATTAATTAATTTAAATTGCACTTGAACTACATTGCAGCAACCTTTGTAAAATCTGAAGTGGTAATATCTTATAATATCAATGAAGCCCGTTACTTGAGCAAAGAGCATTAGCCATTAATTGCACAAGTTTCTAATCGATTTTGGTCAACCCATTGCATGCTAGACTTTGAGCATACAAGAGAGGTTCAAACTCGACTGGCAAAAGGGATATGGACATGTCAGCACACAAAAATATAGGATACCCTTGAGGGTAAAAATTACTATAAGAATAAAATTACCCAGGAAATAAACGAGCAGCAGTGCGATAAGCTGACATTGCTTGATCTCCTTCTTCTTGAGCTGCATAAGCATTCCCAATGCCTATCCAAGCTGGAGGAAAGGTTCTATCCAAGCATGTAGCCTTGCTGTCATATTAAAATCGAAAAGGTGAAGATATTCAGATGATGCAGCTAGGGATAAGTATTTTTTTTAATTTTTTGGTAGGCAAGGTGCCACTGTTAAATGCAGCTAGGGATAAGTATATTCAGATGAATTGCACAAGGTGCCTGAAAATGCACAATCATCCACAATCAAGTAAAAACTAGAGGAGATATCATCTTCGAAGCACTTTCGTCGTGATGTCTCCCGTCTGACTAACTAATAGTTGCATAACAATTAACAGCAAATGTACTAAAAGGCACCTAAAGAGTTAATTATGGAGAACCTACATTGATCACGATTATGTTTCAAAATAGCTCTGTAGCTAGTGAAATGGATAATTCGCAAAACCTAGCAGTGTTACCTGAAATACCGCCTTGATTGATCATATTTTTTGATACAATAATAGTAGCAACCAACAGCAAACCAAGATAGAGCCCTGGGAGAAACGATAAAAAGAGTCAATTGTCAGATCAACATGAAGCATCCAAAATCACATCAGAAGAAATTTAAAAAGCTACATTGTGGTAGTATGATTCAACATGGTGGAAAACAGGGGAATACAGATGGTATGAACATTCAAATGAATAAGACAAAGTGATTTGAAATAGAAACACGGCATTAAAAAAAGCTTAACCAGTGCTACATATTAGTACTTTAATTTTCGTTCAAAACCGTATGAGTTTTAAGGTTATATAGAAAGCTCTAAAAATAAATTAAAACATCTGACAGTCATTTTAATATTCAGAAAGCCGGAAAGTAGAGATCCTAAACTCATAAGCTTTCTTACCTCATGCGGCTGAAGTTGTGAAATGAATTGGCAAATACTTATTACTTATTAGACAGGATTATTGAACTCAATGCTAAAGATCGTTGCTTAGTTTCATGAAAAGGAATGTATAACAACATGCATTAGGAGTTCTAGCTGATTACCAGTTCGAGTATCGTCAGAACTTATTGCAGAATCTACAATGTCTCCGTGATTGGCTATGTAAAAACTTTTAATAAATAAAAGGGTTGAAAACTATCCTCGCCAATGTGCAAAACACCAAAAGTATAGACATGGCCAAAAACTTTTAAAAAAAACAATGAAACGTCATAACCCTTCGTAACTAAAACAAACCATTCTTACTTTTGAGGATAGTCCTTTGTCAAGTTGCATGCCATAAGATAGAGCTCATTCGAATGTCCCAATTCCATAGCAGCTGCTAAATGCACCAAGGTACATTTTAGATGAAAGGGATCCTTTTCGAGCAAACTGAAGTAGAATTTACAAACAGAATGCAGCATTTTAGGACATGCTAGATGTAGGGGAAGGGAAAAGGAAACACAAACAAAAAACTAATAAAACAAAACAAGAGTAAACAAATATACATATTGGCTGTTGCAAACTTACTTCGAAGTTAATTCAAAGCATTTCTGGTATTCACCACACTGATGGTAGTACTCAGCCTTGCAAGCCAGAAGATCAGTGTTGTCTTTCAGTGTACATATGGACTGATTAGAAGTTTTATTATCAAAGCCTTCTTGTTCTAGTTCTTTGAATTTGGCTTCCACAGTATTCTCTTTATCATACTGGAAAAGAAAAGAAAGAAAGCCACTATTTCAGTACACAGAAGAACAATGTGTCAATGAAGGTGATAAGATTAACTACTTACAAGCTGATGATGAGGTGCGTATACTTAAAAGTACATTCTTCACAGTATATTAAAATCTGCAAGAAGTTTACCTTTCTTACTAAGCACGAATAGAAGGAAGAGAGCCACTCATCTTCAGGAGCAAATTCCAGTGATGATAGTAGAGTTACCTCTAAAATATACAGACAAATCAAGGAAGCATATTAGATGTTAAATTACGAAGAATACAAATTGAAAAGCTGCTGGCATCCAATCAATTAGATGTTGATCAATGACAAAATATCTCACCTTCTTCACTTGTGAGCATATAGTTTTCAATAAGGCATTCTAATGCCTGGAAAAGAGAAGGACAAGGAGTTATAAAGGGAAAAAATACTCGAACAAGCAAGAGATGCGGACAGAAAAGTAGGAAATAACAGCTGAAAAAAAACATGATTTAGGAAAGTAATGGTATGTGTAAAAAAGTGGTAGCGCTGCTGCATTTAGACATGATATGAATTGCTACAAGACATGAATTATAGGAGCAATTTGACAACAAATCTTGCATAATAAATACTCTTCAATATTCAACATAAATGATCTCATTCTCTTAGCTAAATTTTCAAAATGGAGATAGAGAAAGATCGGATTTTGTGTTTAACTCATACCAGAAGGCAAATCCACCGCCTGTATTTTGCAGCTCTTGTGGTACAGAGCCACATAGAATACTTGGTGTTGTCAACTTATTTCTTTTTTAGGATGATATGATGAAGAATTTGTTCAAAACAAGGTAAATAAATAAAAATGCAAAACAAAATGGTCAAAGCATATACACAAATCAAGTTGCATGTAATGTTAACTGCGAACGATGAACTAACCTCGTAACATAAAGGATCGGCTTTAACAGCAGCTTTGTACCTAGCATCATGCATACATAAAATCAATGGAATTCTTCACTGATACATAGTAAAACAGACTGAAATAAAATAATCACGAAAAATATGCACAAAAGCAAATTTGTAATACAGGGCAATAGCGACATACTCCATAAAACAGATATTCAAACTTAGCAAAACATTAGTACAAGTGGAAAAACGGCTGGCGACACTAGTCCCAACTGAATTTATTCTGACCATTCAATTCAATCATCTTAGTCTTAGCGTAAGGAAAAATATGATAATATATTCTTCCTCCTACAACTTTATATCTGACTGAGATATTAACAAGAGCACTTAATGGCCAAAATTTGCATAACCATGCGTAGGATACTTAGCTTCTTTAGTAAATTATTTTAATTATACAAGTCCATGCAAGCAGACAAGCACATAAAATTGACCAACTACAAAGAAACAAAAATATTCTCTTTTTTTTAACACAATAAGGGTTAGATATATTTGGACTGTCATTGTATTTCTTGTGTAGGAATCACTATTTAATCTTATACATCTGTGTGATAGGGAAAGATGTCCTTTCCTGGTAGTGAACAAAATAATTAGGGGTTATTATGGTTTAACCTTGGTCGAGTGGTGGAACGACACACATTTTGAGGGCTAAAGTGAAAAGAAGAGGAGAGGATAAAGGTGACAATGCTATCTATACAATTCAATAAAGCCTTAAAATCTTTTACAATTAAATTACTGTAGTCTGGAACAAAATGATTTTCATAAATTGTTCATGTTCAATTTTGATCTTTGCACTTACTTTTAGTTTCATAAATTAGGCTACTATAGATAATATAAAGAAAAAAAATTAACCTGCCTATACTGGCCACAGTAGCACTTCTAAAAATAAATCATGCATAAGAGCATACACATAATTTCGGAAAGAGAAATATATAAGCATACACGTTTATGTTAGTTCCATAGGTAAAGAGTAAATCAGAAAATTTATAAATTTATGAAAGAAATAGAACCAAGATCTATAACATTGGATAATTTTGTTGCATCTGCAAACTAAAATTTTACAGTAGTGGGTGTTTACTCATCACATCATTCTCCTTATATAACAAGCACTCATACAATTCACAGAATCATTCAAAATTGCTACAATTTTTAACAGATGAGTATATCATATATCCAGACAGCCTAATAAGATTTGTATGTAGGTAGATTAACTATGAACTAACCACTGCCGAGCCTGTGTACGGTTTTCTAGAGCTTCATATGCCTTCCCTCTGAGGAAGCATATTGCTGATGAAATCTGTTTTAAGATAAAAAGAAAATACTAAAATATTCAAAATTGAGCTTTCCATTGTCATCGACAAGTAAATTTGTTTCGTTATGTGCATGATTACATATAAGAGGAATAGTTATAATTTAATAGAAATGGCCAAATGGGTGCTTAGCTTCCAGCAGAGTTGCCACATTCAAGATTTGAAGTAAGACTCACATTGATTTCACGATCTTCAGCATCTTTATCAAAATATATAAGATTGCAGTCCTTTGTGTGGCTGATATTCCCATACTCATCGACTTTAGCATCGCCAAGCATTAAAAGACATTGATCCCACTCCTTCAGTTCTTCCTGGACATATAAACATATATAAATATAGAAAGCAATTATTAAGAAACAAGGAGGAGAATATAGTATGCTTACAATCTCCTGCTATTCAAATACCAAAATTCAAAATTCTACTTGGATTATTCACAAAGTATCCTCACAGTGATAACTTTACTTCAATCCTTATTTTCATTTCTCTTAACACAATTATAATTCCCACTACTCATAACATCCAATTTATCGGAATTACGTAAATATTACGAAAATTTCTAGCATGCCTAAGCCTATAAATCTATACAAACATCAACAAATTAATCATAGTTATCCACTAACATTACACAAGAATCTATACATTTTACAATACAACGATAATTAACACCAAGAGTCTACCAAAACAACATATAATTGAGCATCCTAAATCGAAAAACCCTAATTCACTAACAATTCAATAACATATAAACACACGCGTTATATCATAAAATTAAAATTGAAAAAAGTAAGCTGTGTGTGTGTGTGTGTGAGAGAGAGAGAGAGATACAGACGAGACACTTGGCAGCGAGGTATCGGAAACGGAGATCGCGGAGGACGATTTTGGAGGCGTTGAGGAGATGAAAAGCACGGCGATAATGACGGCCGAGGAACAGAGCTTGAGCTTGCATATAAATATCGGCGGGATCGGAAGTGATGGCGGCGACTTTATCGGCGAAGAAGATCGCGGAGGAGTAGAGATGCTTGCTCATACAGTCCCTAATTACGCCTCTAAGCTTTTCTATATCTTCTTCTCTCATATTTTGGATTCAATTCAAGTTGTGAATGGATATGTGGTTAAATACGTAGAGAGAGTGAGAGAGACTGGGAGAGAGAGTGAGGGAGAGAGAGGGGTGGAAAATTGAAGTTGGGGGAAAGAGCGGGAGGCGAATGTGAATTTGTAATCTCGAAATGTGAAGTTAGAGAGAGTAGAGACTAGGGAGTACAGCGCGGCTGGACAGGGCTAAACATGACTGGGCTCCGACTTCTCCGAGGCCCGCGTCCATGTTTTGCTGTGGGTTTGAATTACAGCTGAAAATGGACTAACTAAAATATTTCTAACAAACTCAGAATAGAATTTTAGAAATGAAAGTAACAGTGATAGACTATGTATAGCCCGGATTCATCTCGGGTCCTGACCCACTTCCAAACCCAAATTTATAGTTGAATCATGGCTCACCTCCTAGTTCAAACTCATATTTGATTTATGACTTACCTCCAAGTCCGAACTCATATTTGAGTCATTGCTCACCTCCAAGTCCGAGTTCCTATTTGAGTCATGACTCACCTCCAAGTCTGAACTCATATTTGAGTCATGGTTCACCTTCAAGCATGAATTCACATTTGAGCTATGGCTCAAGCTCAAGGTCTAACCCATTCTAACCTGGCGACAAAGGAAATAGCTTGCGTGAGAAAAAGACTAAACCTCGTTACGTGGCGTGCATAGGTCATCATTGATGGTCACACCTGATGACGACACGTAAGGATACCTAATTATTGACACAATTATGTCTCATCTAAACCACACGCCAGCAGGAGCCTGGCACACGACACCACAATTCTCACATGGACACGTGTGACCCATCAACATCACCTACGTGTCCTACCTACCTAGGATTCAACGCTTATGATTGCAGATGCACCCTCTGAACCCTAATTCTGGGCCTATAAATAACCCAAGAAGGAAAAGTTTGGGGTTACTCTCTGATTCTCTATACACACTACACACACACCCTCCATATTTAGATATCTCTATAGTCTTATCACCTCTTCCAAAGGCCAGACTTATTCTCACGCCGGAGGCGCCGCCAGGGTCCAAACCCCCTCCGGTGTTGTTTTGCAGACACCCACCAGCAGCTACACCGCTTCCAGGGCGTGGGAACGGCTAGGAAGGACTGGATCGAATTCTGGAGTTATCATTTGGTGCTAGAAGGAGGGGAACCTCGTATTTTGGTCTCGGTGCCACTAGACTCACCATCATCAACAAGCTCCATCCTTTAAGGAGGAGTCCTAATTCAACCAGTAAGATATAAACAAAACCCCTTATTTTAGCTATAAAAATGAGATCCCTTACCATTTCTGCGATGTATGCATGTCTATTAGCCCAGATCTGTTGATATTTTTGATAAAGTTGCAATCTTTTGCTTATATGCTTTAGTCCTTACTTATATCTACATTGTTATTGGTTAGATCTACTCAAAAACCCAGTTTTCTTGATTGAGATATTGTAAACCCAGAAATACATGCATACATCGTTATTCCTTCATAAACCCATTGAGATCTAGTCATAAACCCAACTTACTCTTTTTCTCAATTTGTTGTCACGAATATTGTATACATATGTTTATGTTTGAACCATGGCTCGTGGAAGTAAAAACACGAATAGACACACCCCAAACAACCCTACCCCGGACCCAACTATCCCGATCCCAAGTTAGGCTGGTAACCAGATACCCCCAGTCCTGACTCTGGCATCACAAATAATCCGGCCAGGAGATACCCGGATCAACATAGAGGTAAACAAGTACAAGTACACTGATCTTGTTCTTGAGCCCGGATAGATGGAAAACCTGACTGGCGAACAGGTTGTAGAGGCGACCTGGTTATACAATCAAACCCAGAATAAGGAGCAAGACCAATGTGAGAACTCTCACCACCCCGAAGGATCTCATCGCTCTCGGTCTGTCTTTGACCGAATTGGGGACAAGCAGAAAAACACAGAAATGAGAGCTCACCGAACTCAGAGTAGAAACCATAATGAGGAGGCTGAAAAGCTCAAGAAGTTGGCTGAATTACGAGAAAAGATTCAAGCGGAAGAACAAGTCAGGCTCGGCCTAAGGGTCCAAAAAAGAATCCAGGAGGAAAAAGCCCGGATCCTTGGCAAAACTTCTGATAGAAGAAGAACCCGGGCTTCTAGCCCAGAAATAATCTCAGATAAGGATGAACCCCGGGAGGACCTCATAGACATGATCCACGAACTGCAAAGAAAAGTCGGCCAAGATTCTGGGCTCGACATTGGGGACACCCTCAACCCGATTCAGTTACTCCTTGGAGGCAACACCAAGGCAGAGAAACCTCAATGTGACAACCTGGGTCAAATCCTGAGCCTTTTTCGAAAATCGGATCAAGTCCTGATTCCGAGTCCGAAATAAGCCGAAGCCTACTGGCCCAAACGCAGCCAATTTGGGTAACGACTAGCCCACCACAGGCCCCGAAAAGATCATGATTTGTTGGTGCTAATTAGTAGTAGTACTTTGCCTTATAAACTGAACAGAAGTCCCAAATCTACTCGATGTGGGACTGGGGTGTTACAAACTCCCCCACTTAAACTCTTGACGTCCTCGTCAAGCCTGAACGGATAGCCCATAGATTCCAAGATCGTTCCTCTCTAGCCATTGTGGGATAATACCGGTTGGCTTCGTGTCCCCACCTCCGGACATTTGTCCATTGTGGGATAATACCACCGGCTTTCGTGTCCCCACCTCCGGCAACTTGACGAATCAAGCTTTCGAGAGTCGGCTCTGATACCATATGTGACAACCCGGGTCAAATCCCGAGCCGTTTTCGAAAATCGGGTCAAGTCCCTATTCCGAATCCGAAATAAGCCGAAGCCTACTGGCCCAAACACAGCCAACTTGGCTAACGACTAGCCCATCACAGGCCCCGAAAAGATCATGATTTGTTGGTGCTAATTAGTAGTAGTACTTTACCTTATAAACTGAATAAAAGTCCCAAATCTACTCGATGTGGGACTGGGGTGTTACACTCGAGCATTATAACTTTGAATCCTTTAATGGTCTGGATGATCCAGAAGAACATGTGAATTACTTTGAACAGATAACCATGATTTATTATTATAATGATCTAACCAAATGCATGTTCTTTGCTTCAACCCTCAAATCCGGAGCTCATAAGTGGTTCAACCGGATTCCATCTCGCAGCATCCACAACTGGAAACAATTTCGCGAAGCATTCCTTAAACGCTTCCGGGCAAACAAAACCCATGAAATGCACATGTGCCATCTGGAAACTGTTAGACAAGCGCGGGGAGAAGCCCTATCTGCCTATATGAAACGATTCCAAGAAGCCATTAATAACATAAGCAACCTGGATGAATGGGAGTCTCTAACCATTTTCCGAAGAAACTTGGATCCGGATAATAATGAAAGATATGTCCTGGACCTCATCCACAAAGAACCTCATAGCCTGGCGGCAACTTATGCAATGGCTGTTAGGTTCATCAAAGAAACTGATGTCCTCCAAGCCATGAGGATGACCAGGCAAGGGACGTCTCCAACTCGGATTCAAGATCAACCCAAGAACAACTACAACCATCAAGATAAAAAATTCAAGCCCAACAGGAAGAGCAACTACATTCAGAGTTCTCAACTAGCCTTGTCAGCACCACCCCCGGACTCTAATCCAAGGAGGGAGCCGGATCCACCAAACCCAGACCGAAACCAACCTGGACTCCCCTAAACCGACCCCGGGAAGGGCTGACATCCTGAAAGAAGTGAAGGACAAACCCTTCTACTATCCACCAAAATCCATGGTCACCGGTCCAGAAAACCGGTTTGTCCACAAACACCGTGATTACCACGAAACCCATGGGAATACAACCAAAAATTGCTTAACCCTAAAATTTTTTGTGGAATATGAGATAAATAAGGGCAACATGGGGCAGTACGTAGCCCGGAGAGCTGCTGACCGGGGAGAGGGGTCCGGGAAGGACAAAAATGTGATAAATGTGATTTTGGGAGGATCTAACTCACCACCCAGAAGCCCAGATTCCGGTGATGAGATAATGATGATCCAGGCCTGTCCGAAGCAGGTAATCAGTTTCAACAAAGATGATTTTGAAGGACTCAACCCGAACCATAATGAAGCCCTGGTTATCAGTCTGGACATAGCCGACAATGAAGTCAGAAGAGTCCTGATTGATAATGGCTATTTTGTCAACATCTTGTTTAAGCATACCATGGATCGAATTCAATTAGGCAGCGTAAATATGAATGATTGTAGATAAGACCCTCTCTATGGATTTGGGAACAACTTGGTCTCAATCCAAGGAACCATGTACCTCCCAGTCCTGTTTGGGACTTATCCGAAGCAAGTCGCCAACACTGTTAAGTTCTATATTATCAACACACCTTCTTCTTACAATGTGATTCTAGGAAGGCCAACCCTGACCAAGCTCCAAGCCATAACCTCAACCCCGCACCTGAAATTCAAGTTTCCTACACCATTGGGGACTGGAGAAGTCCGGGGAGATTACGAAATGACCAATTGATGCTATGGGCAGGCTCTAGTCATGGCTGAAACTGATCCTGAAAACAAAAGAAAGGCCAACTCCTATCAAAAAAATCTGAGTCGAAAGAAACACATATACAACCCAAGGAAAGAATCCGGGAAGGAGGTCCAAAACATCGAGAATCCGCCAGCCCAGACCTACCTGGATCAAGTTGTGCAAGCTCGGGTCCAACAACATGTCTCTAGAGCAAAAATGGGTAAAGTGGAAGCTGATGTTGAGCTCGAACCTATAGAATTGGAGGAAGGCAACCATGGCCGAAAAATCAAAATCGGAACTGGTTTAGACACAGTTTTCAAAAAAGAATTCAGTCAACTACTCTGGGATTATGCAGATGTATTCGCCTAGAGCCCAGATGACATGCCTGGACTTCAGGAATCCGTAGCCATGTATATCCTGGACGTAGACCCAAAGAAAAATCATGTCAAACAGAAGAGAAGAAACTTTGCCCCAGAAAGACAAAGAGCTATTGATAAAGAAGTAGAGAAACTCTTTAAAGCCGACATCATTTGTGAAATCAAGTATCCGGACTGGTTGGCTAATGTAGTATTGGTCAAGAACCCGAATGTCAAGTGGCGGATGTGTGTTGATTACACAAACTTAAATGATGTTTGTCCTAGAGATCCTTACCCCTTGCTCAGTATAGATCAACTTATCGATGCTACAGCCGGACATGTGATGTTGAGTTTCATGGATGCATTTTTCGGATATAATCAGATCAAGATGAACCCAATAGACATTGCCAAGACTGCCTTTATAACACACTGAACTGTCTATGCTTATAAACTTATGCCCTTTGGGTTGAGGAATGCTGGATCCACTTACCAGAGAGCCATGGTTGAAATTTTCAAGGGCCAACTGGGAAGAAACCTAGAATCTTATGTTGATGATATGATAGCCAAATCCACCACAGTCCAAGACCACATCGCTGATTTAAAAGAATGCTTTGACAACTTAAGAAAGTATGAGATGAAGCTCAACCCGGAGAAGTACACCTTTGGGGTTGGAGCTGGAAAATTCTTGGGATTCATGATAAGCCAAAGGGGAATTGAAGCTAACCTAGAGAAAATCAGAGCTATAATGGAGATGAAAGCACCCCAGACTCAAAAAGATATATAGAAGCTAGCAGGATCTTTGGCAGCTCTAAGAAGGTTTATCTCTAAACTTGTTGAACGTTATTTACCTTTCTTTGATTTACTTAAAGGCGCACAGAAAAATAGGGAGATAGTCTGGAGCCCAGATTGCCAGAAGGCCTTTGACTCTATCAAGGAGTACTTAGCAACACCACCAATCCTAACCAAACCCGAACCCGGGGAACCCCTAAGTCTCTACCTGTTTGGAGGACCTTTGGTTGTCGGTGCGACCCTTATTCGGGATCATGAGGGCCAACAAAAACCTGTTTATTATGTAAGCCAAGTGTTGAAAGATGCTGAAACACGTTATCCGAACCTAGAAAAGTTTGTTTTTGCTCTAGTAACTGCTTCTCGGAAACTAAGACATTATTTCCAAGGAAGGGAAATCAAGGTAGTTATTGATCAACCACTCCAAAAAATCATCCACAAACCGGACATCTCCGGGAGATTAGTTAATTGGGCTATGGAAATAAGTCAATTCTCTCTTACTTTTGTGCCAAGAACTTCCATAAAGGCCAAGGCTCTAGCTGATTTCATTATGGAATGCTCCTTCCCATAAACCACCCCTTCTACTATGATCACTAATCCCGGAGAAGACAACAGTCCTGATCCAAAGGCTTGGACCTTAAATGTTGATGGTTCCTCAACAAATGAGAGGTCTGGAGCTGGACTTATTTTGAAAAGCCCGGATGGTTTCCTGATCAAACAAGCCATTGCCTTTAATTTTTCAGCAACAAATAATCAAGTTGAATACGAAGCCCTCCTAGCAGGACTTCGCCTTGCCAAAACACTTAGAATCAGAAAACTCACTATTTTTAGTGACTCTCAGATCGTTGTGAAGCAGAAAAATTGAGAATATATTGCTAAAGATCCAATCCTGGCCCGATACCAAGCACTAGTCCATAGTCACCTAGCCCATATTGCCAATTTTGATATAGTGCAAGTGAACAGGGAAGATAATACTCAGGCTGACATCTTTTCCAAATTGGTCCAGAACTCAGGAGACCTGGATAGCTCAGTTTATTTCAAAGAATTAGAAAAACCAACTGTGGAGCAAGAAGAAATTATGGAGATTGACGAGCAACCAAACTGGATGACTCCTTTAGTCCTATATCTGGATAAAGGGGAACTTCCCTCTGATAAGAATCAAGCTCAAAGGTTGAAGGCTAAATCTGCTAAGTTCTTCCTTGAAGAAGGATTACTCTATCATCGGACTTACTCTTCTCATATCCTAAAGTGTATTAGTCTGATTGAGGCACAATATTGTCTACAAGAAGTACATGAAGGGTTTTGCGGAGATCACATATCTGCAAAAGCCCTGGCTCACAAGATTATAAGGCAAGGCTACTACTGGCCTACAATTCATAATGATGTTGTCGAGTTTGTGAAAAAGTGCAAGAATTGCCAACTTTTCAGCAATGTCCCAAGACAGAGCCCAGTCTTACCTGCCTCAGTCCTGTCTCCCATACCATTTGTTGTCTGGGGTATAGATATCATGGGTCCCTTTCCCAGGGCTAAAGGAGACTTGAGGTACTTACTAGTTGTCATTGATTATATGACTAAATGGGCAAAGGCTAAGGCAATGCGGACTATCAACCAGCAGGACTGCATTAAGTTCATGGACAACATTTTGATGAGGTTCGAGCTACCCATGGTTTTGGTCTCTGACAATGGGCCACAATTTGTGGGATCCGAATTCGAAAGTTATCTGAAGGAAAGAGGAATCAAGCACAAGAAGTCATATGTTGTCTACCCTAGGGGAAATGGTCAAGTCGAAGTCACAAACTGTATTTTTCTAAGGGGAGTTGAGAAGTGACTACAAGAAAGAAAGAATAAATGGCCCGAGGAGCTACCCAATGTGTTGTGGGCATACAGGACTAGTCCCCGGACTAGCACTGGTGAAACCCCATTCAAGCTGGCATACGGTGCTGAAGCTTTGTTACCCATTGAAGTTGGAAATCCTTCCCACAGAGCTATCAATTTTGAAGAGATTGCTAATGAAGAAGGGCTAAAGACTAATTTAGTCCTGATTGATGAAGTTCGGGACCAAGCTGTTGGGATAATGGAGAAGTATAAGGAAAAAACTTGAGAGTACTTTGGAAAAAAGACACGGGTTAAGAACTTTCAAGTTGGAGACCTGATGCTTAGAGATACCGAGGCTTCTGACCCAACCAATACTGGCAAACTTATGCCAAAATTGGAAGGACCTTATAAAATAGTTGAAGTACTCCGACCTGGAACTTATAAGCTTACTCACATGGATGATTCTGAGGTCCCCAACATTTGGCATGGACTCAGACTCAGGAAGTTCTATCAGTAAGAAGAATTCAAAGCCCGGACTAGACTTACACTTGAATGGTTGTCTCCTCTTAAACCTAATGTTAGGATATCTCCTAGCCATATATGCAAAAGATTTGTTTTCCATCTTATCCAGTTCATCAATACTGTAGAACTCATCCTCCTCAGGCAAATCATAGAAAACTTGAGTCTCATCACCATTGTCTTCAACCTCCAGTTCTTCAATCTTGACTTGACTGACTTTAAGAGATTCCATTCTTTGACCTAGGTTGTCAGCAATAAGGGCACATGAAGTATTTGCCATTAAGCCTTGCTTTGCTTGAATGGATCTCTTTTGAAACAACTCTAGCTCATATGTCTTCAAAACACCATACAACACATCAAAACCAATCTTTGTTAGATCTCTTTCTTTAAGGGGAGAGATTCTTGGCTCCAAGTGATCTGGAAGAGTTAGTAAGAACTTCATATTGAGCTATTCTGTCTCATAGTGTTTGTCATAGAGTTTGAGTTCATTTATCAGCTTGTTGAACCTCTCAAACACTTCTGTGATTCCCTCCTTTGGCTGAGCCATGAAAGCTTCATACTGGGAAACCAGAATCTGCTTTTTGTTCTTTCGTACTTCTGGAGTTCCTTCACATAGCACCTCTATAAGATCCCACATTTTCTTTGCACTACTGCAGTGAGCAACAGTGCCATACATGTTGAAATCCATAGATTCACAGAAGATAAGTTGAAGATGTCCATCCAGTGCTATTTTCTCTTTTTCAGGATCAGTGTATTTTGAGGGGTCTTTAGGAACATGCCTTGCTGGTATTATCTCAGTTCCTACAGTTGTTTCCCCAATCTCAATCATTGGAATAAAGGGACCATGCTTTAAAATATCTAAATACATGGGATTGGAAGCTTTAATGAAAAGTAACATCTTCTTCTTCCATAAGCTGTAGTGCTCCTTGTTGAAGGGAGGAATCTTTATGCTGCTCAGTTTCTGTGAACTCATTATTGATCTTTTCCTGTTTGTACATTAACAACGTGCTCTGATACCACTTGTTAGAAATGAATACCACTAGAAACTAGACAGAGGGGGGGGGGGTGAATGGATAGTTTTGATATTTTTCGATTCTTGAAACTCAAGATAAACTGTATATGATTATGCTATGTAATATGCGGAAAATAAACAACACACACAATCACTTTAATCTACTTTGAATTAAGTAAATTAAATACTACAACTTTCCGGAAATTCACAACGGCATTTCTGGCTTCTAAACAAGAACAGTTTGTAACTTGTTTTGCTTACAGAGAAAAGAGTGCTTTAGATGAAACTATGTGTATCTCTCTTACAGTTTACAGTTGTGTGTGCACGATATATATATTCCTATACAAACTAGGCACACACCTATTTACACAGTTACTCCTAGCTGAAAGTCCAACTCGTCCTGCCATAAGAGGTTAACTGTGTCAGGAAGGACCACCTGCTTTTCGGAGTCTTTCCCGTTTCTGTAGTTGCTTGTCTCTTATCTTTCTTTCCAAGTTTAGCTGTAGATTTGCCATCTGTTCTTTGGACCACCTTGCCAGAACAAATGCTTCAGTATTTGTCTATTTTGATTCTTGATTCTGTACCTTGATTTGTCTTGTTATAAACGGCTAAGTGTTGATATCGTGAACTTCACTTCATTCCAGACTATGCGATGTCACTTGTGAAGACTACGTGATATGGCCTTTGAGGACTTTGCGACATGGGTCATTTGAGGACTTCGCAATCTAGTCTTTTTGAGGACTATGCTACATAGGTCATTTGAGGACTATGCGACATAGACTATTTGATGACTATACGACATAGACTATTTGATGACTATGCGACATAGGTCATTCGAGAACTATGCGACATAGACTATTTGATGACTATGCAACATAGACTATTTGATGACTATGCGACATAGACTATCTGAGGACTTCACGATCTAGCACATCTTGACTTTGATGTCTTCAACACATCACGACATGAGTCTTGAGGACTTCACGACATAGTACAAAATGGACTATGCGATCCAGCACTTCTCGACATGGATATCGGTGACTTCACGACATAGCTCTATTCTGACTTTGCTATATAATGCCTTAGTCAAATTTATGCAACTTATTTCTTCAGGGCCTTATTCATCTCTATCCTGCTGCATGAACAAATCTGAACTTCTACCAGGACAATTATTTAATGGCCTATATACATTCTAGTTTCAAGAAACTTACTAAGCTCATTATAATTCTGAGCATACATGATCAAGCTAATGTTCATGAGAACAAAACAAGTACATAGAGAGACCTATACTATATCCCAGTGATAGAATTCACTAGGTCATGTAGTGTGACATAGTCACATAGTTCAGGCTTGTTAATGGTGGTATTCAGACATGTCTTGAGCCTAACAATCTCCCCCAAATTGTGAGTAAGACCTTTAGGCACAATTTCATGTCTGATAACAAGCCTAACTAACATAAAAAGAACAAATATGAAGAAGATAAAGGATAAATAGAATTTGATAACAACTTGGAAATTTAGGCTTACAGATTTTCTCCTTAAGCTACATAGCCTCAGTTTCCAATTGTTTCTCCAAGAAATCATCATAAACCTTCTTCTTCCTTCTTTCTTCATTCTTCTTTATCTCAGAAATGGCCATTAGAATTTCATCTCTTGCAATCAACTCTTCAATGAGAGGAGAGTCTTTTAGATCTCCAGTTGCTGTTCTAAGGGCACTTTCCACATATGAATCTATAAACTCCATCCTTATCTTGCTTTTTCCTCCATAATGATTTTTGTACTCCACAATATAAGGATTTTGTTTTACCCTGCATAGCCCTTTCTTCCTCAGCTCCTTTGCTTTTTCCTCCATCTCATTTTCTTTCAGACACCTCTTTTCTTCATTTAGCTTCCTTAGGCTTTCTTCATAGTCAGAGTGCATCTTCATGAATCTAGCAATCTCTATTTTCCACATCCTCTCTTCTTTTTCTTCAAAGTTCAATAAGGCATTTATTCTTTCAAGTTCATAGGTTGGAAAATATTGCCAGCTGCCTTGCTTCATCTCTTTCTCCCTTCCATCAGTGAATTTGATCTCAAGATGATTGTTCTTCACTTTGACTTCAAAGATCCTTTGAGCTCTCAGAAATGCTAGGGCATCTTCATCATAGTCTTCATCCAAAGGAAGCACTTTGATCCCTACTACATTAGAGATTACTCCATTCTTCTTTGTTATCCTTTTCCTTCTGGCTACACTCTTGATCTTCAAATCCTTCACTTGAGGTAGCTTTCTGGAGCAGGGAGAATTAGTCTTTAGTGCCACATCATTTGGAAGTAGCTTCACACCCTTCCCTTTCATCCACTGTAACACTCCACTAGCTGTGACTTTGTGGAAGTGTCTTCTTGATATTTCTTTTGTGGCTTCCCCTTTCTTCTGTGGCAAATCAGATTTAGAAGTCTTAGATAATGATTTTGGAGGATCATTACTGACAGTACCCACCCTAGACTTTGAGTCTTGTGTTGTGGTTAAGGCACTGCTAGAAATGTCCTTGACTTGCTGATTTCCACTCCTTGTCTTCTTGACAGTTTCTTTATCTGCCTTAGGGTCCTTGTCTTCACCGGCATCTTTTGATCTCCTTGTTGATTTGCTCTTGCTGTTGTCACTTGCTCCACCCTTATAGCTCCTTGTTTGAGATCTCCTTCTATAGGTTTTCTCTTCATCATCCTCCTCATCATCTTTCTTCTTGCTTCTTTCCTTGAGAGACTCAGGAATGGTTCCATGAATCAAGAAGGATTGTAGAATTTGAATCATTTCAAGCTCTTCTGCTGTTCTTAATCCTCTCTTGGATCTCAGCATCTGCAACACTTGATTGATTTTGATATTGTTTTTCATGGTCAGGTTTGCAGGAATCACCAGTTGGTCAATACTGTTGGCTTGAGATAGACTTTGGAAAATTATTGTCCTTGGATTAGAGATAACTTCAGGCAATCTTTGATATTGATCTATCTTCAAGTCATCATATAGCCTTCTGTTGTTCTCCCCATGCTTTTCAATCAATTCCAGAATTGTGGACAGTTCAGTAAACCTCAGTTTCTCTAGAGTTTGAAATGATAGATGCCACAAGCAATTGTCTTTGCACACCATGATAACTTCTCTTAGATAGACATCCTTGATTTTTCTGACTGCTACAGTGAAGTACTTGATGCTCTCCTTGATCTTATCTCTGTAGATTCTTGTATCTCCTTGAGCACTGCTGTTGATGGCTTTCAGCAACTCCAGGAAGGCATCATCATGATAGATGTTAGAGTTGGCAACTTCCTGTAGCTTGGCCTCAGTGATAATGACAGCTTTGATAGGTTTGGCATTAGAAATTGGTTGAGGAGCTGAAATGTCTTTTGGCATAGTGGATGGTTAGTAAATGGTAGTGACAGTGCTTCTTTGACCTTGAGCATTGATGACATCCACAGAGGGAAGAGTGATTGGCTTTAAGATTTCTTCAGAAATGCCCTTAAGCTTTTGCTGCTTGGCAGGTACTCCCCCTTTATTTTCCAAAATGACCTCCTTTCCTTTCTCCCCCTTAGGCTTGGGATCAGACAAGATGTCTTGAGCTTCTCCAGGAATAGGCAGGTTCATGTGTCTCATCATAGATGTCATCATTTGTTGTTGTACCAACAAGATATTAGAAGTTGAGTTGGTTTGATCATCCATTTTGGCATTAAGCTGCTCCAATGAGTGAGATAGGCCTTTGTTTTCAGCTTTCAGATCAGCTACCTCTCTTTCCAAGCTTTCCACCTTTGAGAAAAGTTGCTGTGATTTGAAGGAATTGAGGGATTGATCCTTGATCTTTGAGAAGTCAAACTTTGAGATGTCAGAAATGGGAACTTCATCTACAAGCTTGTTCCCATACTGATTCTTCCACAGAACTGTCAGCATGGAGTTGGAATTGATGTTGGCTTGCACCTGGTTATCTAGCTTGGCAGAAAGCTTCTTCATGTTATCTGAGACCAAAGCTAGGGTGCAGTCCATCTTGGTGACATTGACAGCTGTTTTCTGAACCTCCTTAAGGATGCCATCTACCTTGGGAAAATCAGAGAGATAGGAGTTCCTGATCTGAGTCAAAGATTTGTCTGTTTCCTCCTTGATAGTATAAATCTCTGATTGAAGACCATTCCCAAGATAATGCAGAGCCTTCAGCTGACTTTTGTACATGTCATTCATTGCTTCAAAGACTTCTGCAGGAGAAAGATTCTTGGCATTTGACCCCAAGGATGTGAGATATTCTTCTGTGAGAAAGGCTAGGGCATCTTTGAGCTTCACAGATCTTTTAGCATCCAACCAGGCATCAACATTTCCATCTTGTTGGGCCTCATCTACAATCTTGTCATGTTGAGCTTCAACATCCTCCTTGTGACACAGAAGGATGGCTTCATAGTCTGAATTGGGAAGATTTGCTGTGAGGAGATGTTGAGCTATTTTTGAGATCTCATCAATCTGTGCCATATGAAGATGTTGTAGTTCTTCTTCCGTGAATTGTGAGGGCACAGATGATGATCCTGAAGGCCTGTCATGTTGCGCAGGCTTCAGCCATGCTGACATTGTGGCCTGAGCCAAGTTAGAGCTGGTGCTAGGCACCTCAGGGGGGATAGAGATATGAGTTTCCTCCAGTCTTGGAATGACTGTGGAGTCTGATGCTGCCTCCATTGAAATGGGATGTGGTACAACATCATCTCCATGTGCCTGTGAAGGCAAGTCCAAATCCCTAAGGATTGGAGAGGGTGGCACAGAGTCTCCTGTAAAGACTGGTGAATCCTCTGTGTTTGTGTTGGTGTCATTAGAATATGCCCCAGCGTGCATTTCATGACCAACTAGATGAGGGTCCTGGGTGGTGAGCACAGTGTCAAACACCATGTCACTTGAGATTGGCTCAATCATAGATGGAGATTGTGACTGATCAAGAGCAGAATTGTCATGAGAATGACTTTTCTGTTGAGAAGAAATTTGAGATGTAGATTCTGGAAGAGAAGTGTGGTGTAGATCAGATTTTGGCAACTCCCCCTAAGAAATATGAGGAGTTTCAAGTGTGACGTGCTCTCCACTCAGTGTGTCATCGCCCTTATTTCTCCTAGGGTCAAGAGTGAGTTCTTGACCCTGTGCAGACTCTTCACAGGTTGTAGTGGGGAGGCTACTCTTTTCAATACCAATGCCCTGTTGAGAGGACATTGACAGTAATAGGTGTACCCCTTTTTGCACATCTAAATCCTGTTGGGAGGATTCAGTGGAGGCTATAGATTTGGATTTCTTCTTTTGTCTTGTGAGCTGTGACTCAGGTTCCTCACTACCTAAATCTACAGTTTCATTGACTATTTCAAGGGCTCTCTTCTTTGTCTTCTTTTTAGTGACACCAACCTTTTGAGAGATTGATGCACTTGGCTCCCTAACTACTAAAGTGGTGTTTGCAGTAGGGTTACTGGATGGGATAGGAAGGCTGGGGTTAGACTGTGTAGCTCCTTCAGTCTTAGCCTCCCCTGTCCAGGAGAGTTCATGGTATATGGGCTTATCAAGTGGATAAGATTCAAATGTGTCATGCATATGCTTGGTCACACTTAGAATCACATCCACTTGATTCCTTGTGTCCAATGACCCAAATAGAATCTTGGACATGGACTTGGAATAAGCCATTTTATTGTTATCTATACCCTCAAGTTCATGTATATTAGCATCAAGATAATTTAAAATACATTGAAGAAAACGAGGGTAAAAGATGTCATTACCTCTACCACGAACTGTCCTCCCTAGCCTTTGAGCCAATTCCTTAAGGATGATTGCTCCAATATTTATCTCCTGATTGTAGGCTAGGGAATAGGCCAGCTTCACAACAATGTGACTGATTTGGTCCCATTCTGTCTTCCTGCACAGAAACACCTTTTGGAGTGTGTCAAATAGAAATGACCACTCCCTCCTGACATACTTCTTGTTGAGCTTGGCCGTGTCAATCTTGTCATCATACTGAATTAGGGTCAGGAAGTCCACCATTTGCTTGCCAGTAGCTTCAGCATTATGACCCTCAACCTTTAACCCCAGGGCTTCATTTATTTCCTTCTCCCCAAACTGGAAAGACTTGCCCCCAATTGTGCAACTCACTTCCTGAAACGAAGTCCCATCCGCCTTCGCCATTGTTGCAACCAAAGCAGTTCTCCAGAACCCTTCCAGTACATCGACATACAGAGTGGGGTTAAGGGTCAAGGCTTGGCGGAGGTAGGAAGTGTTTAAGAACCGTACAAAGCACTTGTACCTTGGGTTTGCCTCCGCCTCTGAGGGTATTGTGAGAAGATTTGTTTCATTGGGTATGGTTAAAGGAATTGAGGATGATACTGTTTGAGATTTGGGTGCCATTTCAAGAATAAGAGTGAAGAAGATAGTAGAAGATTTGAGTTTAGGTTGAGAATTGAGAGTAGTAGACATGATGAAGATTTGTGAACGGTTAGAAAAGAGTATTTATATGATAGAGACACTACGATATAGAGTTATGAATATGTACAGACTAATTGTATGTCGCGAAGTCTAAAAATGGCCTATACCGCAAAGTCTTGCAAAATATATCGCAGAGTCCAGAAATGAACTATGCCGCAAAGTCTTGAAGATAGAGGAATTTGGATGACTTTGCGATATAGTGTAAATACCCTGTCTAAAACTCTCATTTTGGAATTTCAAGCATTTTGTCAGACTTATATCAAAATTCTGAAATAAAATTAATTTAATTCAAAATTTTGTCAAATATGGAGACTTGTCGATATAGTTATTCTAAGTCGCGAAGTCATAAAATGAACTATATCGCAAACTCATGAAATGAACTAAATCGCGAAGTCTCACGGTTTCAACAGTTTGCGATATAAGTCTGTTTAATTTGAACTAAGTCGTGAACTCTCAAGATCACCTATATAGAGATGTCTTAAAAACTCATAACTTCTCAGAAAAGTATGATTTGATATGCAGTAAAATACTGAAATATTTATAAATCATATCTCAGCTAATTTTCACTCCATATGAATAGAGCATTTAAATACAGTGAAAATTTACTGCCGCAACAATTAACTAGCATACTTACTTGGAACAACTGAATGAAGGATTAAACATTCCAATTTCACTCACAAGTCTGTTGAATACAACTTCATTTAGAGATTTAGTAAATATGTCAGCTAATTGTTTCTCAGTTGGAACATAAGAGACTTCTATGGTACCATTTGCAGCATGTTCCCTAATGAAATGGTACCTGATCTCAATGTGCTTTGTAGTAGAATGATTAACAAGATTGACAACTATGGATATTGCACTAGTATTGTCACACATCAGAGGTATGTGTTCCAACACCAGTCCATAATCCATAAGTAGATTTCTAATCCAAAGCAATTGAGCACATCAACTTCCAGCAGCAATATATTCAGCCTCAGCTGTGGATGTTGCTGTGGATTGTTGTTTCTTACTGAACCAGGACACTAACCTTTGACTTAAGAATTGGCAGCTTCCAGAGGTGCTCTTCTTGTCAATTCTGCATCCAGCATAATCAGAATCTGTGTAACCAAACAGGTTGAACCCAGTGCCTTTTGGATACCATAGCCCAAGATTAGGAGTCCCTTTCAGATACCTGAATATTCTTTTGATAGCCATCATGTGAGATTCCTTGGGATCAGATTGAAACCTTGCACAAAGGCATGTGACAAACATGATATTAGGCCTGCTAGCTGTGAGATAGAGTAGTGATCCAACCATGCCTCTGTAAACCTTGATGTCTACTCTTTTGCCTTTCTTGTCTTCATCAAGCTTGATAGCAGTGGACATGGGAGTTTTTGCAGGGGATGAGTCTTCTAAACCATATTTCTTCAAAAGATCTTTGATATACTTTGATTGGTTTATGAAGATGCCATCCTCCTTTTGATGTACTTGCAGACCTAAGAAGTAGGTTAACTCTCCCATCATGCTCATCTCGTATTTACTTTGCATCAACTTAGAGAACCTTTCACAGAGTTTTTCATTTGAAGAGCCAAAGATGATATCATCCACATAGATTTGAACTAGAATGATATCATTTCCATGCTTCTTGAAGAATAGAGTTTTATCAATTGTACCCCTGGTAAATTGATGCTCAAGAAGGAATTGAGATAGAGTTTCATACCAGGCTCTTGGTGCATGTTTGAGTCCATAGAGTGCCTTGAGCAATCTATATACAAAGTTTGGGAAGTCTTCATTCTCAAAGCCAGGTGGTTGAGACACATAAACTTCTTCAGCAAGATCACCATTGAGAAATGCACTTTTCACATCCATTTGATACACCTTAAAATCTGAGTGTGCTGCAAAAGCCAAGAATATTCTGATGGCTTCCAGTCTTGCTACAGGTGCAAATGTCTCATCATAATCAATGCCTTCTTGTTGACAGTATCCTTTGGCAACCAACCTTGCTTTGTTTCTTATCACCACTCCTTCTTCATCCATCTTGTTTCTGAACACCCATTTAGTGTCAATAACATTATTTCCTTCTAGAGGTGGCACTAGTTCCCATACTTTGTTTTTCTCAAATTGATTCAATTCTTCTTGCATGACAACAATCCAATCAGAATTCTTCAAAGCATCTTCAATTACTTTTGGTTCTTCTTGTGACAGAAAGCAGCTATACAGACATGTATTCATTGTTGCTCTTCTTGTTCTAACTCCCTCACCAGGATCTCCAATGATTTGATCCCTAGTGTGGGCTCTGTCCCATTTCCTTGCGTGACCCTGTTCATTTCCTTGACTTGTTCCTAGCTCATGTTGATTGACAGTTGCATTTTCTTCTTCCCCCCTGTGTTTGTGAACCCTTGCACAGGTGTTTGAAGAGTATCATCAACTTCAAGAATTTCATTATCTGGAACAGTCTGAGCGGGTGGTTCTTCCTCACTTTCAGAATCCTCAAGATATCCTTGATTTTCAAATCTTAATGGCACACTGTCTTGATCACTTGTTTTCAGTCCAGGAGTCTTCTTGTCATCAAAGGTAACATCCATGCTTTCCATGACTTTGTGTTGCTCAGGTACAAACACTCTGTATGTTGTCCTTTCCAGAGAGTATGCAATGAAAATACCTTCAAATGCCTTGGCATCAAATTTTCCAACATGCTCAGAGGTATCTTTCATCACAAAGCACTTGCTTCCAAACACATGAAGATGCTTGAAGGATGCTCTTTTGCCAGTCATTAATGAGTAAGGAGTTTTTCCAGACTTCTTATTGATCAATGTTCTATTTTGCACATAGCATGTTGTGTTAACAGCATCAACCCAAAAGCTAGTAGGTAGCTTTGCATCCAACAGCATTGTCCTTGCAGCTTCAATGAGAGTTCTATTCTTTCTCTCAACTACTCCATTTTGTTGAGGTGTTCTAGGAGCTGAATTTTTTTGAGAAATTCCTGTATCTTTGCTAAACTCATACAATGTTGAATTTCTGAACTCAGTCCCATTATCACTTCTCAAAGCAACTACAGAGGAACCAATGCTTCTCTATCAACTCTCTTGATATGCTCTATAATAACTTGGGGTGCTTCATCCTTGGAGTATAGGAATTCCACCCAAATGTATCTTGAATAATCATCAACCATTACTAGAGCATATTTCTTCTTGGAAAGGGACATTACATTCACAGGGCCAAAAAGATCCATGTGAATTAGCTGTAGAGGCTTTGAGTTTGTATTGAGCAATTTCTTCTTATGACTTGATCTTTTGATCTTCCCTTTTTGACAAGCTTCACATGTTCCATCTTGCACAAACTCCAGTGCAGACATATCTTGCGTGAACATTCAAGTGAGATAGTTTCTTGTGCCATATCCAGAATTCCTCATTTGTGGCCTTAGTGTAGAAACAACAAATTTCTCCCTTGTCTGCAGCCTTGAGATTAGCTACAAACAAGCTTCCTTTCTTCACACCAGTTAGAACAACTTCACCACTTCCTCTTTTTGAGATTAGACAATGATCTTCATCAAATTCCACTTTGAAACCTCTGTTGGTGAATTGTCCAATACTCAAGAGGTTATGTTTCAGTCCTTCCACAAATGCTACATCTTCAATAATGACATTCCCAGATTTAACACTGCCATATCCTATTGTATAACCAATGTTGTCATTTCCAAAGGTTACTGATGGGCCAGCCTTTTCCTCAAATTGTGATAGCAGGGCTATATCACCAGTCATGTGACTTGAGCATCCACTGTCCAAGATCCATATGACTCTTTTATTCCTGTTGCCCTGCATTCACAAAATGACTAAGTTGTTTTTGGTACCCACACTTGGTAGGGTCCAGTTGATTTAGAAACAGTTTTATTGACAATTCTTCTGTCATAAATAGCATTCTTCACAGTAGGAGACTTCACTTTGATTGTGGCTTTGGAGTTTACACTCTTAGGCTCACATGAAGTTTTCACCCTCTCAACATTGATTGGGGATCCTGTCCTGTGAGTGTGCACATGTGTGTGTGATTCACCAGATTGTGCAGAGTCAAGTTTATGCTTAAGAGATAAACAGTTAGCAATCACAGTCACATAGCATGTCATGCAGTTTGACTTACCACGGAAAGAATCATGACTAGAATTTATGCCTACAGAATGGTTACTCAGGTTATCAACTTCAGCAATCTCAGGTTTGCTACACTTATGAGTCAAATGATTAACAGATAAGCATTTTTGACATTGTTTCCTGGGAGCATTTGGCACATAAGCATAGTTGTTACCCTTGTTGACACCTACTTTACCATTTCTGTTTTATTTATTTTTCCTAACAACCTCTTTCTTGACTTTAGGACTCTTGACAGGGTTGTCTTTGGTCTCTTTCTGACTGACAGATTTAGGAGAGAAAGAAATGTCTTTAGCAGCCTCATCTTCTTCAAGAAGTTGTTGTTTGATGATCAAAAGTTCTTCATCAAACTCAACAACACTCTTTTTGAAAATAGGCTTTTCAACACTAGACAGAATGATTGGGGCATTTTTGTTTGTAAAAGATTCTTTTCATTTGCCCTTTGCCTTCTTCCTTCCTTTATCATTCTCATAGTCAAAACCAACTCCAACCTTGCAGTCTTCAGTGTGCTCCTTATGATAGGTTTGAATAAGTTCAGAGGAGTTCTTGAAACTTCTCACTTTTAATTCATTTTCAACAATTTGTTCTCTAAGAGCCTTTTCTATTTGTTCTGCACAAATTACCTTGTTTTTGAGATACTCAATCTCCTTATTCAAACCATCAAGGCTCACAGCCAATAACTCAAGTTTCTCATTCTTTTCTGTAAGCTCAAGATTTTTAGCAGTTAGCCTGTCAATTTCTTCATTTGAAACTAACATGCTAGTATGAATATTAAACATTTCAGTACTCATGTCTTCATCAGTCTGCTTATATTGAAAGTGAGTCATATCAAGAGAAGTAAGAATAGGTACCTGGCTTGAAGAATCACCATCATCAGAAAATGCCATCAAGGCATAGTTTGAGTACTCTTGTTCTTCTTCTTCATCAGAGTCATCCCAACACTTTCCCTCAGCAATAAAAACTTTACCCTGTTGTTTCTTGAGTAGAGCTTCATACTTAGCTTCAAGATCTAAGTATGCTTTGTCCTTTTTGACCTGTTTAGGCTTTTTACACTCTGTGGCAAAATGCCCAAGTTCATTGCAGTTATAGCATCTTATTTTGGACCTATCCACACTCCCTGATTTGTATCCTCCTTTAGCAGCACCAACAATCCCTTTTCCTTTGTTGAAAGAGTTCGAGCTACTTGAACCACCAGCATTTCCACTATTGAACTTAGACTTGAATGGTTGTCTCCTCTTAAACCTAATGTTAGGATATCTCCTAGCCATATATGCAAAAGATTTGTTTTCCATCTTATCCAGTTCATCAATACTGTAGAACTCATCCTCCTCACGCAAATCATAGACAACTTGAGTCTCATCACCATTGTCTTCAACCTCCAGTTCTTCAATCTTGACTTGACTGACTTTAAGAGATTCCATTCTTTGACCTAGGTTGTCAGCAATAAGGGCACATGAAGTATTTGCCATTAAGCCTTGCTTTGCTTAAATGGATCTCTTTTGAAACAACTCTAGCTCATATGTCTTCAAAACACCATACAACACATCAAAACCAATCTTTGTTAGATCTCTTTCTTTAAGAGAAGAGATTCTTGGCTCCAAGTGATCTGGAAGAGTTAGTAAGAACTTCATATTGAGCTCTTCTGTCTCATAGTGTTTGTCATAGAGTTTGAGTTCATTTATCAGCTTGTTGAACCTCTCAAACACTTCTGTGATTCCCTCCTTTGGCTGAGCCATGAAAGCTTCATACTGGGAAACCATAATCTGCTTTTTGTTCTTTCGTACTTCTGGAGTTCCTTCACATAGCACCTCTATAAGATCCCACATTTTCTTTGCACTACTGCAGTGAGCAACAGTGCCATACATGTTGAAATCCATAGATTCACAGATGATAAGTTGGAGATGTCCATCCAGTGTTATTTTCTCTTTTTCAGGATCAGTGTATTTTGAGGGGTCTTTAGGAACATGCCTTGCTGGTATTATCTCAGTTCCTACAGTTGTTTCCCTAATCTCAATCATTGGAATAAAGGGACCATGCTTTAGAATATCTAAATACATGGGATTGGAAGCTTTAATGAAAAGTAACATCTTCTTCTTCCATAAGCTGTAGTGCTCCTTGTTGAAGGGATGAATCTTTATGTTGCTCAGTTTTTGTGAACTCATTGTTGATCTTTTCCTGTTTTTACGTTAACAGCCTACTCTGATACCACTTGTTAGAAATGAATACCACTAGAAACTAGACAGAGGGGGGGGGGGGGTGAATGGATAGTTTTGATATTTTTCGATTCTTGAAACTCAAGATAAACTGTATATGATTATGCTATGTAATATGCGGAAAATAAACAACACACACAATTACTTTAATCTACTTTGAATTAAGTAAATTGAATACTACAGCTTTCCGGAACACAACGGAATTTCTGGCTTCTAAACAAGAACAGTTTGTAACTTGTTTTGCTTACAGAGAAAAGAGTGCTTTAGATGAAACTATGTGTATCTCTCTTACAGCTTACAGTTGTGTGTGCATGATATATATATTCCTATAAAAAATAGGCACACACCTATTTACACAGTTACCCCTAGCTGAAAGTCCAACTTGTCCTGCCATAAGAGGTTAACTGTGTCAGGAAGGACCACCTGCTTTTCAGAGTCTTTCCCGTTTCTGTAGCTGCTTGTCTCTTATCTTTCTCTCCAAGTTTAGCTGTAGATTTGCCATCTGTTCTTTGGACCACCTTGCCAGAACAAATGCTTCAGTATTTGTCTCTTTTGATTCTTGATTTTGTACCTTGATTTGTCTTGTTATAAACGGCTAAGTGTTGATATCGTGAACTTCACTTCATTCCAGACTATGCGATGTCACTTGTGAAGACTACGTGATATGGCCTTTGAGGACTTTGTGACATGGGTCATTTGAGGACTTCGCGATCTAGTCTTTTTGAGGACTATGCGACATAGGTCATTTGAGGACTATGCGACATAGACTATTTGATGACTATGCGACATAGACTATTTGATGACTATGCGACATAGATTATTTGATGACTATGCGACATAGACTATTTGATGACTATGCGACATAGACTATCTGATGACTTCACGATCTAGCACATCTTGACTTTGTTGTCTTCAACACATCACGTCATGAGTCTTGAGGACTTCATGACATAGTACAAAATGGACTATGCGATCCAGCACTTCTCGACATGGATATTGGTGACTTCACGACATAGCTCTATTCTGACTTTGCTATATAATGCCTTAGTCAAATTTCTGCAACTTATTTCTTTAGGGCCTTATTCATCTCTATCCTGCTGCATGAACAAATCTGAACTTCTACCAGGACAATTATTTAATGGCCTATATACATTCTAGTTGCAAGAAACTTACTAAGCTCATTATAATTTTGAGCATACATGATCAAGCTAATGTTCATGATAACAAGACAAGTACATAGAGAGACCTATACTATATCCCAGTGATAGAATTCACTAGGTCATGTAGTGTGACATAGTCACATAGTTCAGGCTTGTTAATAGTGGTATTCAGACATGTCTTGAGCCTAACAAGTACTAAAACCATGAGTCCGGCCCGGACTAAGATATGAGGTCGGGCTCCTAGCAATACGCAACCCAATAACCCTGGCTCAGAGCAATAAGCATACAGTGGAGCCAGGGTCCCCATCAATATGCAATCAAAAAACTTAGGAAACATTCCTAAGTACTAAAACCATGAGTCCGGCCCGGACTAAGCTATGAAGTCGGGCTCTTAGCAATATGCAACCCAATAACCCTGGCTCAGAGCAATAAGCATACAGTGGAGCCAGGGTTCTCAGCAATATGCAATCAAAAACTTAGAAAAAATTCTTAAGTGCAAAACTATAAGCCCGACCCGGACTAAGCTATGAGGCCGAGCTCCTAGCAATATACAATCGATCAACCCTGGCTCGAAGCCATAGGCATATAGTGCAGCCAGGGATCCCAGCAATATGCAATCAAAAAACTTAGGAAAAATTCCTAAGTACTAAAATCATGAGTTTGGCCCGGACTAAGCTATGAGGTCGGGCTCATAGCAATATGCAATCAAAAACTTAGGAAAAATTCCTAAGTGCAAAACTATAAGCCCGGCCCGGGGTAAGCCGTGAAGCCGGGCTCCTAGCAATATGCAATCGACTAACCCTGGCTCGGAGCAATATGCATTATAGTGCAGCCAGGGTTCCCAACAATATGTAATCAAAAACTTATAAAAATTTCCCAAGTGCAAACCTATAAGTCCGGGCTACCAATAATATGCACTATTAACAGATATACGGAAATATCAAAATTCTGAGAAAATTAACCATAAGGAAAGAAAATGAAAAGTATGTTACCATAAAGTACCAGAGACGGAAGCCCGGGTTGGCCATACAACCCGGAAAAACTCCCAATGTTAAAAAAACACAGTTATACTCATAGAGTTAACAATTACATGAGCATTAAACCCTAAACAGCAATCACAGTTGCTAATAAATATCATCTAGTTATCCCCAGGAGGAGCATCTTGGACCGGACTGGCTGAAGCAGGGAGAAAGCTCGGGTTGGGTCCTTCGAAAGGCTCGGGCTCCCCTTTGCCATTCTCAACATCAACCTTAGCCACGATAAACTGTTCTATGAAAGAATCCCAGTTGGCTTCGGGGTCGGTCTTGATGTGCCTCTCAGCCACAACCCAACATCTCAGAACTTCCGGGGCACCTGCATCAGCAATGGCTTGGTCGTAGTCCTTAGACTTCTTGAATTCATCTATAATGTCCTCCTTAGATTGCAAAAGCTCAAGGGTCAAGTCTTCATTCTTTTTCTTGAGCTCCCCGGACTCTTTCTTAGATTCTGCAACTTGTGTTGTTGCCCAGTAAATAACAATTGTAGAAGGGGGGTTGAATACAATTGTATAAGATTCTCGACTTAATAAAATATATATCACAAATATGAAAGAATAATAACAGCTTTATTAAATCTGATATAAAACTGTTACAAACTCTCTCAAGAAATTCTAATGTTCTTGAGAGCTTCTAGGTTACAATATACTCGTGTATGTAATCGATCTAAATCGAAACCTAAACTGTGTTTATATACTACACAGCTTCTCTATCGATTACAAGATAAGTCCTAATAAATTACAAACTAGATTGAAACATATCCTAACCGATAGCTGCATTCCTATAAATAAGGAACCGACAAAATAAACTTCCTTATTTAACTAGACTCATAAACCAACTCGAAATAGAAATCCTGATCAGCTTCCCGTCCTGATGATCAATCCTGATCACAGTCCTGATATAAATCCTGATGATAATCCTGATACTAACGCTTGAGCAAATACTGATGACGTCAGCAATCCTGATCAGTTGAGTCTAGATCCTGACGATCATTGAATCCTGATCTAACAATCTCCCCTAATCTTATACTTTGTAAAATAAAGTATAAATTTCTAGATTCAATGATGTCAAAAACTTATTTACAAAATGTACAAGTATTTACAATAGCAAACTTATCTTCTCAGATTCTCTGGTAGAACAAATTCATTTTCAAGAAGATTGACAGTAGATTTTTTTCTTTGTCTTCAAGAATCTGAATTAGTCTTTCTTTTATATCTTTGAGTTCTCCATCCTCTTCATTTATCTGATAGATAGCTGCTCTCAGATTTTGTATAGAGCTTCTGTGTAGACTATGATCTTCAATCAGGAGGTAAGCAATTTCCTTCCCATCAGGATTAAGAGTAAGTTGCTCCATGCCAAAGGACTTTTCTTGAACAACAGTGCCTCTTTGCATTTCCACATCTTGACCTCTTAGATTTAGGTACATGGGAGTATAATTACCATTGTAATTCTTTCTTTCATGAAATCTTCTCCTTTTTGTTGACAGAATCATGTCACTCAATACCTTGCACACTTCATTCTTCCATTTTAACAGATAATGAACATATTTCAGTTTCTTTGTAGTTTTCACCAATAGATCTTGAATGGATAGAATCTTCACACTACCATCTTTCATAAAGTACAGAAGCTTCTCTTTCTTTTCAGTACCATCATTACAATCTATAACTATATCAACAACTAATAAATTGTTCAGGTGTTCAGAAGTTAAAATACCTCCAATTTCAGTCAAGGCATGAGGATCAACATGTGGTATATTCAGAAATTCAGCATCCCTGTGTCCAATACCTCCTCTTGAATTGTGTGTCATTTGCCTTAGATTTGAAAACATATGTAACCAGAGTGCTTTTGATCTAAATGAATCAGAAAAATCAGCAACACTGGAGGCACTTGTTATAATTCCACCAGACTGAAAGTTGATAGGTCTATCACACCTAAGTGTGTCAATGTTTTTCCACTTCTTGTCCTTTTCTTTCTCAAGAACATAGCTTCTTTCCAACCGAGGTTGTTGTCTGCTTGAATTTCTCCACAACCTTCTATTTGAGTGTTTAAGCCTTTGCACATAGAGATTAAAATCTCTATTTGTTGTTCTTTTTATCACCCTTCTTCTTGCTTCTTCTTCTTCATCAACTTCACAATTATGATAATCAACCACAGTAGATAAGATTAACGATTCAACCTCTTGTAGAATATCAGATTCATCAGGATCTTGAACAGTGTCAAGAACAATGTCAGGATTAGAATCTTCAATTTGAGTTGTATTACAGAGAGTTGATTGTCTTGGTCTTCTTCTCAATTGTGGTCCATCATCTCTTTCTTGATCTTCTTTCTAAATGATAGTCCTGATAGCTGAAGTATCAGAAGCTATTAGAGTTTTAGAAGCATCAGGAATTTCTTCTATTCTTAGACTTCTAGACCTTGTCTGTCTAGGCATATTTTGAGTTGATGAGCTTCTTCCTCTACTTGCACCTCTTCTACCTCTGCCTCCTCTACCTCTAGCAGGAGCAGGATTCTTAAAACTCTCCATCATTTCTCTCTGTTGATTTAGAAATTCTTCATGTGAGAGATCAAGATATTCTTCACTAGCAGTAGAAAGTGCCTTCCTTGTAAATAATTGTTGAACTCTCTTATCAGTGTGATAAAGAGTAACAACATTACCATCCCTTGTTGTAAACTTCTGAAATAGATTGCTAGCATCTTCAGGATTATCAATGAGCACATCTTCATCACCTTCAGGAATTGTAGCAAGAGTTTGTCCATGACCACGCGTCAGGATTTGATCAGCCATCAGGATTTGTTCTTCGGTCAGGATCTAAGATTGCACCAGTGTCCTTACTGTTCTAATTCCAGAATCAGAAACATAAGTTGACTGTGTTGTTTGACTTTGAGAAGTTTGAATTGTAGACTTCACAGTAGCACCATCAGAGGTTTCTCCTTGTAGAACTTTGTCATCACCATCATTTCCAGTATGATCATCATCATCATTATTTCTCAATACTGGATCAGGTGTACATTTTGTCTGACTTACCTTCTCCCCCTTTTTGACATCAGAATTTAAGAGATTTAAAATCAAGGAAAGAGAGGTTTGAATGTCAGTTACCTTAGAATCAAGAGAATCAATTCTGCCGTTGATGGAAGACTGTTCAGTAATGACTGACTTAACTTGGGATTCTACTATTCTGAGTTGAAGAGCAGTAGGCACCTTTGTAAAGTTCTGAGAAATATCAGTCCTCACTTTTTCAGTTGTAGCTTTGACAGAATCAATTTCATGCTTGAGGCTTTTGGATAAAAGAGTTGTAGCCTTCAAATGATTCTTCATATCTTCATTCTCAATCAATTTAGAAGCATAATAAGCATGGTCCAAAGCATATGAATAACTGACAGAGTCATCAGACCCGTACCATTCATTGTCCCATTGATGCATTCTCAGTTGCTCAGCAGGATTAATCTCAGAAGGACCAGAAAAGTCTTGTATAAAATCTTTTCCACTAGAAGCCTTGCCAGCCATGTATGTGCTTGAAGAACCAAAGTTAGTTCCAAGACTAGATTTAAGAGTTGTAGCAAGCTGATCCTTTTCTTCATTATCATCATCACTATCATCAGCATCAGAATCATTAGCTTTATCATGATCAGGAATAACAATACCTTTAAGTCTATCCTGTGATTCTGTGATAGGAAATGGCATTGGTCTTGAGCTTAGTGGTTGTATCAGGATTGGCTCAGCATCAGGAACACCACTAGCATCAGGAGCAACACTGTCAGGATTTGATAAGCTTGCATCAGTATTTTGTACTAATGGTTCTTGTGTAGCATGAGGTTCAGAAGCTGCTTTAACACTTTGAGTTGGAGGTTCTTGTGTGCTTCCCTCAGTGATAGTGTCCTCGACCAAACTTTCACCAGAAACTGTAGTTGTTTTGCCTGCATCCTCACTTTGAGAGGATGGTTCTTGTGTGGCTGGAATGCAAATGTCTTCATTCTCCTTTTGAGAAAATGGTTCTTGTGGGACCATTCCATCAGTTATGCCTTCACTCACACTTTGAGTGAGTGATTCTTGTGGGGCAGGATCTTCAACAGCTGCTGAACCACTTTGAGGTTCAGGTTCTTGTGGGCTTGATCCTTTCAGTTTCTTCAGTCTCTGAAGGACTATCTCTTCTGCTTTCATCTTCTTCTCTATGGGATGAATAAACCCAAATTAGGAAGCAGCAACACCAAACTTCTCCCATGATATATCAACATGTCTTTTTGTTGGAGAGTCTTTGGCTGGAGAGTCTGAAATAGAGACAACTTTTCTTTGAGTATCATCAGGAGTACCAACGTCAGGATTTGCTTGAGTATCAGAATTTGACTGCTCATCAGGAATTGAAGTGTCTTGTCCATCAATAACATGTGACTTCAAAGGAATATGATACCTGCTTTTAGATAATTTCCTTTTCTTCTGTGGCTTAGAAGATGGTGCCACAGCTTCAATAGCAGTATCAACAACTTCCTTATTTATTTTCAACTTGGAGGATATTGGCATGTCATCCTCAGAATCAGTTTCATCTCTCAAAACCAGATTTCTCTTCACATAAACAACCTCCTCAATCTTATCAGCCTTCTTCACCAGGACCCCTTGTACACCCCCTTGTTTCTTCTGTTTGGTGAGTGGTGTAGAGGAGAAATCCTTTGATCCTGGTTGTCTTTCAGACACATCAGATCTAGATGATTTCTTTGATTTTACAACTAAAGTCTTTTGAGAGACATTAGAGGTGGTTGATGAGTGTTTAAAGTGTTTAGGAGGGATGCTTGTGTCAGGAACAAGGTGTGTTTGGCCTTGCCCCATAGCATCAGAGACTGATCCATATTGAGTAGACATTTTCTCTTTCAAGAAAAGCCTGACCTCATCAGGAATATAGGCAGTGCCTGTGAAACCATTTGCCTTATCACTGTTGATTAAGGAC
Source organism: Heracleum sosnowskyi (assembly GCA_030848705.1). Lineage (NCBI taxonomy): Eukaryota > Viridiplantae > Streptophyta > Magnoliopsida > Apiales > Apiaceae > Heracleum > Heracleum sosnowskyi. The sequence goes on along the minus strand of CM061235.1, from coordinate 148,730,760 downwards.
TTCAAATTATTTTCTGTAATTTTACAAATAGGTATAATCACATCATCCTCAAAAATAGCACCAGGACACAATTGATTAAAAATTAACTGAAAAAATCTAAGAAAGCAGACATAACCTAACTTATCTGACTTCCTATCACTTAAAGCTTTTAAGATAAATGACCCATAATCAAACACTGTAGAATGGATAAGAGAGTACCCAATTTTGAGAGATCCTGATGGAAGAGCATCAAAATTTGATGTCTGGTTCAGGAAACAGCGGCTGATTGAATCAAAGAAGAAATTCCATTCCTTCTTAAGCTTTGTCCTGAAGAGGTTGCCATACCTCTTTACTTCTCCATTATAGCCAAGCTTTGCAACAAACTCAAAGAGAGTAGATTCTGTAATCACATTAGGAACATTATCACCCAGAATTGGCAAATGCAATGCCTCTTCAATAACAGCAGGGGTGACATTATAAGTAACACCATTGAACTCAAAATTCATCAATAATGTCCTTCACAGCCCTTTTCCAAACACAGCTGAGTTCCATACCTGCATCACAGACTTAAAAGATACACTGGCAGGTTCTGTTAGAGCAAACTTCAATGGACTTGAAGTTAGAAAATTCTGGATTATGTGAAACTCAGAGGGCAAATCCTGATGAAATAAAAAGACTACAAAATTATTAGTGGCAAAAGTAACACCACTAATTACAGTCTATCTATTCATGAATGATGAAGATGTCATTGATACTTTGTAAAAACTTGAGAATTAAGATTGAAAAATTAGGGTTCTTGAGCACAGAGAGAGAGAAAGAAGATGGAAAACTGATGATAAGAGAGTAAACGGTAATTTAGAAAATCAAATGTATTTTGTTAAAACAAAATATTACTCTCAGTGACAGGTGGCATGCTGTGATTAGTGCATACATAATTAGTGGATAAATTGCGTGCGAAATTAAACATAACTGCACCGCTTTTTATGTGTATCTATATGTATATATTTATCAGTGTGACACACGCGCGCATACAGTTGTCCAACTAAAACTCAAACGTTTCCCATCAGTAACTGACGAAAAATCAGGCACAAACTAAGCAATGAAATACTGACATGTACATCAGGATTGACCAGTTGACTTTCTGTCAGGATTGTGTCCTATCAGGATTTGATCAAAATTACATACCTTGCAGAATGACCATCAAGATTTGATAGTCATCAGGATTTCCTCTCTGTAGCTTTCCTCAGAAATTCTCAAAATTCATCATTCCAAGTTCATTCACCAACTTTTTGAAAGTAGCTTCAGGCAGTGGCTTGGTGAATATATCAGCTAGTTGTTGATCAGTAGGAACAAAATGAAGTTCAATTGTTCCTTCCAGAACTTGTTCTCTTATGGAGTGATATCTAATACTGATGTGTTTAGTAAGAGAATGCTGAACTGGATTTCCTGTCATTGCAATAGCACTTTGGTTATCACATTATCTGAGCACAACAACTTCCTGCAACAATGTACTCAGCTTCTGCAGTTGAAGTAGAGATAGACTTTTGCTTTTTACTGAACCAAGAAACTAGTCTACCACCCAAAAACTGACAACTTCCTGAAGTACTTTTCCTGTCTATCTTGCATCCTGCAAAATCAGCATCTGAATAACCACACAACCCAAAATCTGATTCCCTTGCATACCAAAGACCAAGTGAAGGAGTGCATTTGAGATATCTGAAAATTCTTTTGACTGCAATCAGATGAGGTTCCCTAGGTTTTGCTTGAAATCTTGCACACAAACAGGTTGCAAACATGATATATGGTCTACTTGCAGTGAGATACAATAAAGAACCAATCATTCCTCTGTAGTGAGTTACATCTACCTCAACACCTTGATCAGGATCAAGTTTGGTAGCTGTAGCAATAGGAGTACTTGAAGTAGCACAATCTTGCATGTTAAACCTCTTCAATAAATTCCTTGTATACTTTGACTGATTGATAAAAATACCATCATCAGTCTGTTTAACTTGAAGACCAAAAAAGTAACTCATTTCTCCCATTATGCTCATTTGATATCTTGACTGCATAAGCTTAGAAAACTTTTCACACAGCTTATTGTTTGTTGACCCAAAAATGATATCATCAACATAAATCTGAACTAAAAGCAAATCCTTACCATGATTCAAATAGAATAGAGTTTTATAAATAGTACCTCTTTTGAATCCACTTTCCAGTAAAAATTGAGCTAAGGTTTCATACCATGCTCTTGGAGCTTGCTTTAGTCCATAAAGTGTCTTATCCAATCTGTAGACATGATTTGGATATTTAGTATCAATGAAACCAGGAGGTTGTTCAACATAAACTTCTTCCTCCAGTTCACCATTTAAGAAAGCACTTTTTACATCCATCTGGAAAACCTTGAATTTTTTGTGAGTTGCATAAGCCAGAAAGATCCTGATGGCTTCTAGTCTTGCAAAAGGAGCAAAAGTTTCATCATAATCAATTCCTTCTTGTTGAGAATACCCCTTTGCAACTAACCTTGCTTTGTTTCTGATTATTACACCATCTGAATCAGTCTTATTCTTGAAAATCCATTTTGTACCAACAATTGACCTATTCTTTGGTCTTGGTACTAGTTTCCAGACTTCATTTCTTTCATATTCATTCAATTCTTCTTGCATTGTAGTAACCCAATCAGCATCCTTGAGTGCATCTTCAACTTTCTTAGGCTCCTCCTTAGATAGAAAGTTGTGATATAAACATTCATTCCGAGTTGCACTTCTTGTTTTAACACCTGCATCAGGATCTCCAATTATCAAATCAGGAGTATGATCTCTTGTCCATTTCCTTGCTGGTGGTAAATTATATCTTGAAGTAGATGCTCCCCCTGGATCGGTGTTATCTTGATTAGAAGAATTTGCTTCAGAAGAAGCTCCCCCTGAATTGTTGTTGTCACCTCCTGATGGATTATCAGGATTGTCACTTGAATCAGTATCTGAAGAATGTTGTGCTGATGAGTGAGTAGTATCAGTATCAGTAATAGTCTGCTGTTGCTCCCCCTCAACATGTGAACTGTCAGTAGTATCATCAGTAGCACCATCAGTATTTGGTGAGTCATCAGGATTTGATGGATCATCAGGATTTGGTGACCCATCAGTATCTGATGGTGTATCAGTACCTGATTCCATTTCTTCAGGTTCCTTGGTAGCTTCATTTTCAAAAATCAACCTATCATATGAGTCTTCATCAATTCCTGTTATCTTCTTATCATCAAAAGATACATGTATTGACTCCATGACAGTCCTTGTTCTCAAATTGAAAACTCTAAAGGCTCTTGATGTAGGATAGCCAATGAAAATTCCCTCATCAGCCTTTGTTTCAAATTTCCCTAGCTGTTCAGGATGAATTCTGAGAACAAAACACTTACAGCCAACACACATGCAGATGCTTCAAACTAGGTTTCTTCTCCTTGAGCATTTGATAGGGAGTTACACCATGTCTATTTATTAATGTGAGATTTTGTGTATAGCATGTTGTGTTGACTGTTTCTGCCCATAAATATGTAGGCAATTTAGCCTCTTCCAACATAATTTTGTCAGCTTCAATAAGAGTTCTATTTTTCCTTTCTACTACTCCATTTTGTTGGGGTGTGCCAGGAGCAGAGAATTGTTGAATAATTCCTTTGTATTTGCAGAACTCTTCCATCTTTGAATTCTTGAATTCAATACCATTATCACTTCTCAGAATCTTGACTTTGTACTTTGTGCCTGTCTCAATCATTCTCACATGATCCAACAGTATTTCAAGAGTCTCATCTTTTCTGTGCAGAAAGTACACTCAGGTGAATCTAGAATATTCATCAACAATTACAAGAGTGTACCTTTTCTTACCGATGGACATTATGTTGACTGGTCCAAATAGATCAAGATGTAACATGTGATATGGTTCACCAATAGAGGATTCAAATTTACTCTTGAATGATGTCCTTCTCTGTTTAGCTTTTTGACATGCATCACAGAGTCCATCAGGAGTATACAAAGCTTTAGGCAATCCTCTAACCAAATCTTTCTTAACCAACTCATTGATATTGCTGAAGTTGAGATGAGAAAGTTTCTTGTGCCAATTCTAACTTTCATCTACTGATGAGACAAGTAGGAGAGCCATCAGTATTTGTTTGAATGTTGGCTTCATAAATGTTACCATGCCTGTAGCCAGTGAGTGCAACATTTCCTGATGCTTTGTTGACTACTTCACAATGCGTGGAATAGAAGTTGACATGATAACCTCTGTCAATGATTTGACTAATACTCAACAGGTTGTGTTTTAGTCCTTTCACTAGAGCTACTTTTTCAATGATGACATTTCCAATGATTATATTGCCATATCCCAAAGTTTGTCCAATGTTGCCATCTCCATAAGACACAGTTGGGCCAACTTTTTCCTCATATTCTGATAACAGGGCTTTGTTTCCAGTCATGTGCATAGAACATCCACTATCCATGACTAACACATTTATCTTTTTTCCCTGCAATCAGAATAACAATTCACTAGTTAGAATATTTAGGAACCCACACTTGTTGGGTTCCTTTTCCATGCATTTTACTAAATTTAGCAGCAGAAGACTTTTTGACTTTAGCAGTCCTGACAGAATAAAATTCATCAGGATTTGCTTTTTCAGTATCAGTATTAACAGATGCATGCTTCATATTGACATTCTTAATGATACAAGAATTTGCACTTTTATTAAACTTAGGTAAAGGATCATAAAAGTTATAGTACAAACTATGGTATTCTTCACAAGTATAAATAGAATGCCATTTACTACCACAATGAAAACATGACTTCTGTGGTTTATAAAATACTGATCTACTCCTAACATCAGACTTAGGAATTTCAGTAACTTTCTTTTTACTCTTCCTGCAATCAATAGCAAGATGATTAGAGTTTCCACAGTTAAAGCAACATTTTCTAGGTGCATTTGGGATAAACCTATAGTTATTATCTTTATTAATCCCAACTTTACCATTCCTGTTTCTCTTGACAGTTGGTAGATTTTGTTTACCAATTGCATCACTAACTTTTTCCCTAAGTTGTTTCTGAGACAATAAACCTACATTTTTCTTTTCAGTTTTCTTGACAGATCTAGACTTCACATTAGAGACTGAGTTATCAGAAGTAGATCCCTTTTCAAAAGTAGAATTGGGATCATTACCAAATACAAATTTAACAGGCTTAATCTTTGATTTGGTCTTGTCTATAACATGTCTATAGGTCATTGGTCTTACTGTCTCATCTATTACAACTTTCTTTTTCAACTTCTTATCCTCATCTGACTTATAACCTAGACACTCTTTCCAATTCTTAGAAGTATTTATTTCATGAAATTTCCTTCCAGAATCTGTCCAGGTTCTGATTTTCTCTTTAGCTTCCTCAAGTTCTTTTTCAAGAGCAGTACATTTAAATTTCATCTCCAAATACATGTGTTTAGCATTATCACATTCTATCTGTACTTTTTGCATAAAAGAGAATTCAGTTTCTAGATGCTCATTCCTTTTCCTAAGTTCAGACATCTCAGATAAGATCCTAGTATTCTCAACAGTTTGACTTCTAAAGCTAATATGCAATGACTTTAAAAAATGTCTTAACTCAGAGGCATTATCAATATCAAAATCAAAGACAGTATTTAGTACCTTATCATCAGGAACAACAGTTTCATCAGTATTGGCCATTAGGGCATATTTGACCACCTCAGTGTCAGATTCTGAGGAAGAGTCCATCCAATCCTTGCTTGAAGTGATGACTGTTTTAGCCTTCTTGCACTCAGTTGCAAAGTGCCCCATTCCATTACACTTGTAACATCTAACCTTTGACTTGTCAAATATGCCACTCTTGTTGTCCTTTTTATTGTACTTGTCTTTGTCAGCATTGAAGGTCTTTTTCTGGAAGTTGCTTTGTCTTCTAGCCTTCCTGAACTTCATCTTTTTGAAGCCTCTGACTATCATAGCAACCATCTCTTCCATGTCTGAGTCGGAAGAATCATCATCAGTATTGGCATCAGGATTGCCATCAGTATCTGATGATGAGTCATCAGGATCTGACTCAACTATTCTTGATTTCCTTCTAGAGACCTCCACAGCTTTTCCTTTTGATTTAGCCTCAACATTCAAGGCAATAGACTTTGTCTTGCTGCTTTTCTTATTCTTCCTTTGTTGAACCTCAAGATCATAGGTTCTCAGCATCCCATAAACTTCATCAAGAGACATAATGTTTAGATCATACTGATACCTAATGATTGATGTTTGTGTATCCCATTCTTCAGGTAAAGCTCTCAGAAACTTGGTATTAGAATCTTTAGATACATACTCTTTGCCTACTAGTGATAGATTGTTCAAGAGTGTCAGGAATCTATCATACATGTTATTAAGGCTCTCATCAGGTCTTGCATCAAATTGTTCATACTCTTGAATAAGTAGAGCCCTTCTGTTTTTCTTGACAGATGCAGATCCTTGGCATTGAGTTTCCAAAGTGTCCCAAATTTCTTTTGCAGATTTACATGCAGTCACCCTGTTAGACATGAAAACATCAAGGCTGTTGTGAAAGATATTCTTTATCTTTGCATCTCTGAGAACGTCAGCCTTCTCTTCAGGAGTCCATTCACTTTTTACCTTGACCACGTAGTGTTCAGGTACAGTATCTGTTTGTGCAACTATTCTCGTAGGAACATATGGTCCATCGCGTATCCTGTCCAAATAGTCAGGGTCCATAGCCTCCAGGTACATCAGCATCTTTACCTTCCATGTTGGATATTCAGTTTTCTTCAGGATGGGAATTTTCATGCTTTCATATTTTGTCGACATCTTAGATCGTATCTGATTCAAATTTTAAATCAGTTTGCTCTGATACCAATTGTTGCCTAGTAAATAACAATTGTAGAAGGGGGGTTGAATACAATTGTATAAGATTCTCGACTTAATAAAATATATATCACAAATATGAAAGAATAATAACAGCTTTATTAAATCTGATATAAAACTGTTACAAACTCTCTCAAGAAATTCTGATGTTCTTGAGAGCTTCTAGGTTACAATATACTCGTGTATGTAATCGATCTAAATCGAAACCTAAACTATGTTTATATACTACACAGTTTCTCTATCGATTACAAGATAAGTCCTAATCAATTACAAACTAGATTGAAACATATCCTAACCGACAGCTGCATTCCTATAAATAAGGAACCGACAAAATAAACTTCCTTATTTAACTAGACTCATAAACCAACTCGAAATAGAAATCCTGATCAGCTTCCAGTCCTGATGATCAATCCTGATCACAGTCCTGATATAAATCCTGATGATAATCCTGATACTGATGCTTGAGCAAATACTGATGACGTCAGCAATCCTGATCAGTTGAGTCTAGATCCTGAAGATCATTGAATCCTGATCTAACATGTGCCTTTAGCCTGGATACCTCAACATTGAGATCAACAATTTGATTTTCGCAAGTTATCCTCAAGGAAGATAACTCATTTTCCAGGTTCTCAATACGAGAGTCTTTCTCCTTCTTGGCTTCCTTCCAGGACTCAAACTCGTGGACAAAGATATTTGCAGCCCCACTGATCAAGGCCCTAGACTGCAAGAATAAAGGATTAACAAGTATGATAAAATCAGGGAATAAAGAATATATGTAAAGGAAAACAAGCTTACATGAGCCCAGTGCCCGATAGCGTGATGCATAAGAGAGCTAACCCCGACCTTCTCCATTTCACCCATCTCCTCATCTGTTGGAATCTCAGCAGCAATTTCAGCAAGCTTCTTGAGGGTAAAAGACCCAACCATGGCTGATTTACCGTCTGGGCCCTTCTCATCCCCATCAACAACAACTTTCAATAACTACTTTTGGTTTACTTGGTGGTTTTTGACCACCATGAGCTTTCCTTTTCTTCTCGGGCCTTGAGTCAGGGACCTCAACATCATCTACATCAATAACATCAAATGCAGGCTCAGTCAGGCCAAGAGCAGGAGTGGATGACTCGGCTCAACCCTCTTTGGCAGCACTGGACCCGGACTCATCCCCGATTCTCTTTGTCTTGTCATTATGAACCCCAACCAACCTTCTCAAAGATAGTGCGTAAGATGAAGAAGCCATGATTGACTCAAGATCCGTGTTGTAATGTGGCAAGCCTGAAAGAAACAAGAAAGTCAGGAAACAAGCCCGGATAAAAACCTAAACAAAACCAAAAGCAAAAAGGGAAGTCAAATTATTACACTTACATCCCAGTTCAAAAAAAAATTATTGTCCATAAACGTGTCACGGGTGCATGGAAACCAAGATGTTCGCACAAAATCACGCAAGCGTACGCGGTCACAAGTAATATAAGAATAAGTAGAGTTCGTTCCCACATAGACTGCTTTGGTTACTTTAGTTATTCACTTATGCAACAATGTATGGCTATTGTTCAATGTTAAGACAAGTATCAAAGTTGTGTTTTTATTAACTAAATTAACTATTCGACGTAACAAGATTATAATTAACTAAAGAGAATGCTGTTGAATTACTTATGAGAATAAAACATGAGATCCTAACTTCATTAAATACTTCATCTATAGTCTTTTGTCTTTAATCAATGCATGCGACGGTTGTGACAACTAATCGGATAACACGAAATCAGTACACGCTACCTTTCAGTTTACGTATACCATACCACTCAAACATCCACAAAAGAGATAGAAGTTGAGAAGACACCAATTATGCTTAGACCCTCTATGTCTATAAGATTTGAAAACATAACGGTTTAATGAGCAAGTTATCCATTCAGATTACATAGGGCAGGTAAGATGGTTAAAATCACCTACGAATCATGCATGACAAACATACATAAACCTATGCTAGCATGGCAAGTTCTAAATCTCTATATCCACTTTCGCAATCAATAGAGATTAACAAACAACTTAGATGTTAGCTACGCATCCAAGAAGAATAAGCACAACCAAACTAGGTTCTCAATAATTCATCACACACAAATCTTTAAAACAATTAACTACTAAAATCCATAAATAAATCCGTTAGAATCCCACGACAACGATTAGTTCATAATCGAATCGTTCATCATCGTGGGTTCTGATGAAAACATGATAATAAATATGTCTGGAATACTGAATAAAAATACTAGGGTTTATGAAGAAACAAACGAGAATCCAAAGTATCGCCTAATTAGAAGAATACAAAGATAATTTGAAAAGTAGATCTCCGTAATCAGCCGTCTTCTTGTTCTCATCACCGGTGGATAGATAAGTATGAATGTATGTCAATATATATCTCTGAAATCGTCCACCAATGATTTATATAGGTCTTAGGGTTGACTGGTCTCTGCTGGTTTCCATATCAGAATTGAAATTGACTTTTCCAGCATTCCACCAAGCGAGGGCGCGCTTGATAGGGCGTGGGCGCGCTTCAAATGATTCTACTAGGGCGCGGACGCGCTTGGCCCTCTGACAGACTTCTTCAATTTTCATTTTCTTGACTTTTCTTGCGCTCTCTTGTCTCAAAACTCCTAAACTTCTACAAGGATGTTAAATCACCACCGTATAACCAACTTAGCTCCAAAACACTGCTAAGGAAACAACTCTGCACAATCTAACACAAAACACATTAAAAACACCACGTGCTTGAGTACAAACAATCAATTTAAGCCGATTTAGAGCGTTCCAAGTAGATATGAAATCCACTTATCACACCCCCAAACTTAAACCGATGCTTGTCCTCAAGCATAAACAGACTATATATAACTATAATGCAATGCATGAATGCAACTAATATGCTAATGCAAACGATCCCCTCAGACTACCCAAAACCAATCAACAAGCCAACATCTCAAGGAATGCAATCTTTCAAACAGAGTTTGACCAAATTCCCTTATACTAACCATACAAACACAGAAACGTGAGTGTGTGCAATGCTCATCAATATACTCCCAAACTAAATTAAGACCATATCCTATTCTTCACCAAAACAACCACAAGCTTATAAACAGAATGAACTCTAGACACAAGAAACCACTAAAAGACACCTCATAATCCACTTGAGTTCGGCAGGAATTCATGCTTTATTACGACACATAAAACAAAACTTATGCTTATTTGACCGTGCAATGGCTGAGACCCCAAAAGGCTTATACAATAATACCCATGTAGCGAGCGTTAGGTTAGTGGATCCCAGACCGGAAAAGTCTTAAGTCACTAGGCACAAAGTCCCCTAGAACTTAATTGCTCGAGTATTAAAGAGCTCAACCTGATCAATTCTGCATAGAACAACTAACACAACTCTTTTTTTTTTCTTTTTTCTTTTTTTTTTCTTTTTTTTTCTTTTTTTTTCGGAATGAGTGCGCTTTGCTTTTTCTCATCCCACCCTAGACTACTCATTTTCATGAGCGGCTACTAGCCATTTGACGCCTAGCCTTATTAACAACTAGCATGAAATCCTTGTTTTCCCCCAAACTTAGACTTAAGTGCTTATTTGTTTTCAAGAGAATAGAAGAACATTCTAAATATAAGCAAGTGATTAAATTCTAACTTCCAAACAAACATGGTCTGATCAAATCCAAAAGCAACCAATGAGACTTATGAAATTAATTTGTTTCTGGCATGCAAGTCAATTCATAGGAACTTAATCAACCCTCTATTCATCACTACCACACTCCCATCAACATCGACTCACCAACGGAAATAGTCAAGTCCTAAGGGATCATGAAATATGCTATGCAAATGCAACTAAATGAACTCACATGATAGATATAAACAAATATGCAAACAGAATGCTCTATATGACATAAACATGCAAAGATATGAATGAATTAACTACAAATGCAATATGAATCCTATATGAACTCACACACTAACACTACTATTCCTTAATTATCACCCCCAAAATTACAATATTCAATGTCCTCATTGAAGGTAATAACAAGGAAAGATGCAGAGAATACCTAATCATCAGCAGGACCACCCTCCTCGGGTGGTGTATAAACAGAATCAGCTCCAAAGTCAAGCCAAACAACATCAACTCCAGTGGCGCTGAATGCAGTACCCAAAGCCTGAGTCAAGTCCTGAGCAAAACGGCGATTGATGTCATGCATGGCGTCTATACGCCGAGTCAGTCGCCTATACTGAGCATCACCAAAGTCAGACCATCAACCTCTCGCTGAATCCCAGATGGATCCTAGGGGGAAACAACACAAACTCTTTTTTGTCTTTTTTTTTTCTTCTGTGAACAGTGCCCCATGCGCGGGCGCGCTCTATGGAAGCGCGGGCGCGCTCCACATTCTGTCCAAAAAAAAATTTCTGTTTTTTTTTTCTTCTCACACAGAATACTAATACTACATATTCGCGCGGGTTGCCTCCCACGAAGCGCTTGTTTTACGTCAATAGCTTGACGTGAATCCGTTTTCATCCAGTCGCAAGAACGGTGAACGTCGACTCACGGTTCACCGTATTACCAACGTCATGCTTCAGCCATTGACCATTAACCTTGAACGCTTCGTCCGAAAACTTATGGAAAATTTCTACTGCAACATGCGAAAATGCTGATTTAACCGTGATAGGCTCCGACCACCTCGACTTACGCTTTCCTGGAAAAAATCTGAAACGAGACTTGAAACGCAGAACTAGCTGACCTGGCACAAATGAATGTTTCAGTACCCCTCTTTCATGCCAGTCCTTAACCTTCTCCTTATATAGCCTGTTGCTCTCGTAGACTTTACCATACCTCAATTGATCCTGTAGTGGTTGGAGTTCAAGTGTAGGAGCTTCTTCCATAGATGGTTTAAGTCGCTCATGAGAATTGTTCAGCTCTGCTAATCCAAGAGATTCGAATGGCGCATCAATTTTTCTTTTCCACGGAGGTGCATTCAACAACTGAAGTTGCTCTGCTCTTTCTTCGTCTTCGATATCAGAATCCCCTATCAAGACTCTCTCCACTGTATCTGACTTCAGCGGTTGTTCAATCTCTGTTTTGATGACAGAATCGACCATCTCCAATTTAAAGCACTCTTCTTCCTCAGTTGGAAATTTCATTGCCTTGAACACGTTAAAAGTGACCTTCTGATTTTGAACCCTCATTGTAAGCTCTCTTTTCTGCACATCGATCAAAGTTCGGCATGTAGCTAAGAACGGTCTTCCCAATATAATCGGAATCTTCTTGTCTTCCTCAAAGTCCAGAATAACAAAATCAGCAGGAAAAATGAGCTTATCCACTTTAACCAAAACATCATCCACTATACCTCTTGGATATGTGATCGACCGATCAGCCAACTGCAAAGACATGTTCGTAGGTTTAGGCTCAGGCAACCCAAGTTGCATGAAGACAGACAACGACATCAGATTAATACTAGCTCCCAAGTCACACAAGCACTTGTTGAAAGATAGATTGCCGATACTGCATGGTATGGTGAAACTCCCTGGATCCTTGAGTTTAGGAGGTAACTTCTGTTGTAGGATAGCACTGCATTCTTATGTCAAAGCAACGGTTTCCAACTCCTCGAGTTTCAACTTTCGAGATAGGATACCCTTCATGAACTTTGCGTAGCTCGGCATCTGTTCTAAAGCTTCCGCAAAAGGTATGTTGTTCTGCAACTTCTTGAAAACTTCGAGAAACTTAGCAAACTGCTTGTCCAACTTCTGCTTCTGAAGTCGTTTAGGGAATGGCGGAGGAGGATAGACCTCCTTGGTCTCTGTACTTTGCTTCAGAACAGATTTCTGGTTAGAATGGTCACGCTTTTCTACGTCGTTTCCCCCCAAACTTGCTTTTTCCTCTTTTTCTTCAACTTCTGGCAGAATGTCAGGCGCGGGCGCGCTCCCTAGGGTGCGGGCGCGCTCTAGCTTCTGCTGGGGATTCAAAATTTCTCCGTTTTCTGCCGTTTCTGAGTTCTGATCATTTGTAACCTTCCCAGATCGCAAGGTAACTGCCTTTACATGTTCCTTGACCTCTCTTTTGCCTGGATTAGCTTCCGTATCACTAGGGAGAGTTCCCTGTGGTCTATTCAGCAAGGCATTGGCAATCTGACCTATCTGATTCTCCAGCGTCTTGATGGAAACAGCTTGGCTCTTGCACATTAGCCTCAATTCCTCCAATTCAGATTTTTCGTTGGACGACTGACCAGCATTGCCATGAGACGGTTGTTGAAACCCTGGTGGTTGATACGGTTGCCTTGGAGAATACTGCTGCTGAAAACCAGAAGAGTTGAATGGCTTAGCTCCAAATTGTTGACCTTGATGCTGCTGATACAGCTGTTGTGGTTGTTGCTGACCTCCCTGATTGTTACTCCAACTGAAATTATGATGGTTCCTGTTATTGGGATGATAGGTATTAGGCACTGGCTGCTGTGGTCTCTGAAAATTGCTCACGAACTGCGCCGATTCACTAGATATGGCACACTGAGTCGTGTCATGTGCACCTGCACATAGCTCACACACACTAGCCACCTGCTGAACTCCATAGTTGGACAGAGAATCCACCTTCATAGATATAGCCTTTAACTGAGCTGCTATTGCCGTAGCTGCATCCACTTCCAGAATTCCTGCTACCTTGCCTTGTGATAACCTCTGAGTTGGATTCTGGTATTCATTAGCAGCCATCATCTCAATAAGTTCATAAGCTTCATCGTAGCTTTTAGCCCAAAGAGCTCCACCTGATGCCGCATCAAGCATTGGTCGAGATTGATTTCCCAGACCATTATAGAAACAATTGATCACCATCCAATCAGGCATTCCATGATGAGGACACTTCCTAAGCATCTCCTTGTAGCGCTCCCAAGCTTCACATAAAGTTTCTCCAGAATGCTGTGCAAACTGAGTAAGAGCATTCCTGATTGTTGCTGTTTTAGCCATCGGGAAGAATTTAGTGAGAAACTTCTGATCAAGATCCTCCCATATAGTAATAGAACCTGCTGGTAGAGAGTGCAACCAGCCTTTAGCCTTATCCCTCAGAGAAAATGGGAAAAGCCTCAGCTTCACAGCATCTTCTAACACTCCGTTGAACTTGAAGGTGTCGCAAATCTCAAAGAAATCCCTAATATGCATATTAGGATCTTCCGTTGGAGCACCCCCAAACTGAACTGAATTATGCACCATCTGAATCGTGTCAGGCTTGATTTCGAAAGTATTAGCTGCAATAGCCGGCCTGACAATGCTAGATTGAATGTCATTGATTTTCGGCTGAGAATAGTCCTTCAAAGCCTTCGTTTCTGCTACTGGTTCTCCCATAACTAGATTCAATTCAAGTTCTTCTTTCCGAGATTGAGAACGTGTTCGCATACACTCTCACTAGAGTATCTGAAACACACCAAACAAAGTAAAATTGATGAGTGAATAATCCGAGTCAGTGAACTTTAACGACCACTGATGACAAGCACATAAACTATATATATAACACCGAGTCCCCGGCAGCGGCGCCAAAAACTTGTTCGCACAAAATCACGCAAGCGTACGCGGTCACAAGTAATATAATAATAAGTAGAGTTCGTTCCCACATAGACTGCTTTGGTTACTTTAGTTATGCACTTATACAACAATGTATGGCTATTGTTCAATGCTAAGACAAGTATCAAAGTTGTGTTTTGATTAACTAAATTAACTATTCGACGTAACAAGATTATAATTAACTAAAGAGAATGCTGTTGAATTACTTATGAGAATAAAACATGAGATCCTAACTTCATTAAATACTTCATCTAGAGTCTTTTGTCTTTAATCAATGCATGCGACGGTTGTGACAACTAATCGGATAACACGAAATCAGTACACGCTACCTTTCAGTTTACGTATACCATACCACTCAAACATCCACGAAAGAGATAGAAGTTGAGCAGACACCAATTATGCTTAGACCCTATATGTCTATAAGATTTGAAAACATAACGGTTTAATGAGCAAGTTATCCATTCAGATTACATAGGGCAGGTAAGATGGTTAAAATCACCTACGAATCATGCATGACAAACATACATAAACCTATGCTAGCATGGCAAGTTCTAAATCTCTATATCCACTTTCGCAATCAATAGAGATTAACAAACAACTTAGATGTTAGCTACGCATCCAAGAAGAATAAGCACAACCAAACTAGGTTATCAATAATTCATCACACACAAATCTTTAAAACAATTAACTACTAAAATCCATAAATAAATCCGTTAGAATCCCACGACAACGATTAGTTCATAATCGAACCGTTCATCATCGTGGGTTCTGATGAAAACATGATAATAAATATGTCTGGAATACTGAATAAAAATACTAGGGTTTATGAAGAAACAAACGAGAATCCAAAGTATCGTCTAATTAGAAGAATACAAAGATAATTTGAAAAGTAGATCTTCGTAATCAGCCGTCTTCTTGTTCTCATCACCGGTGGATAGATAAGTATGAATGTATGTCAATATATATCTCTGAAATCGTCCACCAATGATTTATATAGGTCTTAGGGTTGACTGGTCTCTGCTGGTTTCCATATCAGAATTGAAATTGACTTTTACAGCATTCCACCAACCGCGGGCGCGCTTGATAGGGCGCGGGTGCGCTTTAAATGATTCTACTAGGGCGCGGGCGCGCTTGTTTGGGCGCGGGCGCGCTTGGCCCTCTGACAGACTTCTTCAATTTTCATTTTCTTGACTTTCCTTGCGCTCTCTTGTCTCGAAACTCCTAAACTTCCACAAGGATGTTAAATCACCACCGTATAACCAACTTAGCTCCAAAACTCTACTAAGGAAACAACTCTGCACAATCTAACACAAAACACATTAAAAACACCACGTACTTGAGTACAAACAATCAATTTAAGCCGATTTAGAGCGTTCCAAGTAGATATGAAATCCACTTATCACAAGACTCCCACAAAACTTTCTTATCTTTGCCAATGTCGCACCCGTCAATTCACAAGTTTCAAAATTTTTACTCTCACTGTCATCAACCATGTGAGGCATCCCTTCAAGATCCCAACCCCTCAGCATAATAACCTCACCACCCCAACACTTCAAGGTACTCTGTTGAATTACGGGTTGCGCGGAACCAACTGGATAACCACACTCTTTAGCCTAGGGCTGAGCAAAACCGAACCAAAACCGAAAAACCGATCCGAACCGAAATATTTCGGTTCGGTTTGGATTGAGTTTTTTCGAAGATTTCGGTTATTTCGGTTTTTTGGATTAAACCGAAATAAAATCGGTTCGCTTCGGTTTTCAGAATTATGGTTCGGTTAAAAACCGAAAAACCGAAATATTTTTATATGTTTTTTAAAATTTTATATATATTAGCTTAAAACCCGTGTGATGCACAAATTGTTCGTAATAATTGTTACTTTTATGTTTTAATAGGTATTAAAATAAATAAGTAAGGATTTGTCCGTGATATTTTTGAAAAAGAAAGTATTTTAGTACAAAAAAATAGAAAAAGTAACATGTTTTAGTTGAAAAAGTGTAATTCTCTGTATTTTTTTTAGAAAAAACGGGAATTTTGTTTGAAAAAACCATGTATTTTAGCTGAAAAGGTAATTGATTATAAATAATGTTACTATTTAATAATAATTAATAATTTTAAAAAAAATGTTTTAAAATTTCGGTTTTTTTATAAACCGAACCGAAAAACCGAATTATTTCGGTTCGGTTTTCGGTTCGGTTTTAGTAAAACTTCGGTTCAGTTCGGTTTCACAAAATCGATATTTCGGATTTTCGGTTTTTCTAATTCGGTTCGGTTTTTAACCGAATTAACCGAATGATCAGCCCTACTTTAGCCCGTAATCTTAACTCATAGATGGGCTTTTTATTGCTCCGGACAAGTTGAAAAAGTTGGTGGAACAGCTTAAAGGTGGGCATAAGATTAGACTGCTCACATTAGGCTAGAAACTAGCTAATCCATTTGACACCATTCAGAGTTACTTGCATTATGGAAATTCTATAAACGTACTTAAAAGGATGTTTTACAAAGTTATGGCACTTCGGAGTCCAACCAGACCGGAGATGTTCGAGCCAAACTCCAATAAAACCGTCTTTCGTACGGTCATAGACACGCTCGTGAGGCTCGGGCCATCTCTACTCTATCTCAGGCCCGAGCTGGAAAGCAGCCCGGATAACAACATCCATTTGCTCTATGCTTAATTCAGAAAAGGGAGGTTTTAACGGATAATGTTGTCTATCCACTACAGTGTCCCCAAAGACCCGGTCCATTTCACTTTTATCAGTTGGCCCAGGAATACCCTCTATACCATGTCTATGTTGGTATTCAAACTTAAGACTTTTATAGCAAAGATGTGGCGCGTATTTAGAGGGTTTCCTAATAAACATAAAGTTTGTGTCGTGCCAAAGGCCAGTGGGGGTAAGAAGACCACAGCTTGGGGCTAGCACCTTCTCATTTAATTGGACTACTACAGGAGAGTTCGAGCTGGTAGACATTATACACCAGTCTAAATCTACAAGTTCAGGAAACGGGTTACGATTAGAAGAGAAAGATGAAAAAGATGAGAAGAACGAATTACTACTATGGTTATCAGAAAGAGAAACAAAGTGGTGTTTGGATAGCCGCTTTACACGAACCATACATCTATTAAGAATCCAGATTAACTATGGTTAGTTCATTTATTTATATCTTTCAAATATTACATGATTTCATACATGTTAGTATTTGTTAAAACACACCACAAACTTAAACCAAACAAAACCCAATACTAGAAAACAGTCAGGACCAATTTCTAAACAAACCCATCTACATGTTAGAACCAACCCGGGCTCCGAACGAGGCCTGAATTAACAACCAAACACCAGCCATTACACAGACATAACAACATTAACCAAACTCGTACTAGTTGGAACGACAGACAGCCAAAAACATATCCACAGAATTCGAAAAGCCAAAAACACAATTACACGCGATGTAAAGCCAAACGACAAATGAAATCTACTTACATACAATTATATATACACCGATTTTACCAAGAACACCAAGAAACATAAACAAAAACCCAGATCTACAAAAAGCCTAAACCAGTCAATATCAGATAACATGCAAACACAAACCACACTCATAAAACACCCTCAACCTTGTTTTTAAACCACAAAACCAAATCAACATATCACACAACACAAGAATTTTTTGAAACCCCCAAAATCAGGATATGAACAGTCAAACCCGGTGAACTAACAAGAAAACAATTCAGACAAGAGAAAAAATGGGGTAAGAAAAGAAGGAAGGTGAGACTTATAAAAGGCAAGAGATTCGAACGGATTGGCGGGATGACATCAAACGGAAAATCAAGAAACCGTTGGCGAAAAAAAGTGAAAAGAGATGCGTGTTTTAGTAAAGTAAAAACAAATGAAATGGCAAGAGAGGGGTTTTATAAAAGAAGAAAAAACGACCCTCCAAAGACAGGTGGCACAGGGCTATTGGGCAAAAATAATTTTTATAAATTGTTTTTACAATAAAAACAAGACAGCGACATCAGTAATTATTGGACGCAAACGGTTGTGCACAATTTTCAAGATGAAATGGAGTAGCGTTTGTTCGAAAATAAAGGGGGGAACAACTGAAATTCAATTCAGATTTCACACCTTTTTCCTTGCTGGGCGTGTGCAAATTTACAAAAAAACGCATTACACTACATCGTTATCAAACCGAAGACGCATGTGCAAAATGCGTTTATCGTATCCACGCATTTTGATGATGCGTTTTACAATTTTAATTTTAATTTTTAATTTTTTGAAAATGTTTTTTTTTTAATTTTAAAATTAACAGAAACGTGCATTTAAGATCGTTTAACAACCTTTGATCGTTAATTTAAACGCGAGCATTATTTATATGAACATATAGTAAATAAATTTGTTTTTTTATCAAACCAGACTTGAGTTTAAGCCTAGCCATAACGAACCTATTTGAACTGAGATCAAACTCAAGTGATCATCTATAAAGTTCCATACAGACCGTTATAACTATCACACTATAACAATCATTTGAATTCGAGTTCGATAACATATCCGGTACAATGCATATAGAAATGATAAAAAATCTGCGGGAGTTGTTCACAAGAATTTTTAGTGCAGTTTCTATTCCGAAAAAGATATAAAAGTAAAAAGGCCTTGGAAGATTGATTTACTAAAAAGAGTCAGGTCACAGTCACACCCATCAATCTGAGTCCATGCTCTGAACTTTCCTTCCAATTGAAGTTTTTGTACCAAATCTTTATTTGAAGACGACACTAATAATTGAATAAAGATAGTAGATGAAATGAATGGAGTTTTATTCGCGACAAAGATTGTTTGCAGCACGTTACAATTCACAACCCTACATACATCCAATATCCATAATAAGACAGCCAAGCTAACTATTACACAACTTAAATAGAGCACTATGCAGCACTGTTGAAGACCCCTTCACAGCTGAGAAATCTGCAATTTATTCTGAACTTGAAATAATTCCTGACTTTGCATAAATTATATGTTTGTATCTTCTTACAACCTTATTATATTGTATACAGAATTATTCATATTGCACAGATTGCATGATCAGTCAAACATAATAAGTATGTCTCACTCTATTCATTTACAACATGTCTCCCTCATTTACATCTGTATATATGAAAGAAAAAACCGAAACAAACTTAAAAATCATCAAAAATAAAGAGTGGTCACATGATCAACTCAGATTTTACAGAAGATATAACGTACAGCTAGCTAGCACAGGGTCATGGAGATGAACACCGCACTAACAAATTTGATCAATGGCCAATTTCGGGACTAGGAATAGACTGCATGGTCCGATCAATATGAGCAAGACGAGCGATTAGTCTTCGACTAATCAGATTTGTAGCGTGAGTCTTACCACTTGGTGCTGAAGGTGGAACGGTCATCTTTGGAAGTGAAGTTGACACCATAGTATCATTGAGGGATGATTTCAATATCTTTCTTGAATCAATACTCGGGGTTATACAGCAAATCAAAATGAGATAGATAAAGATCAAAGGTGCTCGTAAGCAAGCCATTTACAATTACAAGACACTGAAACAGATTTAAGATCGAAGAGGCAGAGCGGAGTACTTATATATATATATATATGCTTATAGGCTATAATTAGCAGGTTTGTGTATAGTAATAGGAGTGTGAGCATGCTTATAAATCAGCTTCGCGAGCATGTAATAGACATAAATAGGGACAGATAGAATAGTACATACGCACGCATGGAGACTTTGAAGTGGGGGCAAAAGCAGGAGGCTAAAGTTGCATCAAGCCAACAGCGCCTCGTGGAAGTTTCTCTTGTATACCCTTAAAGTTCAATGTTGTGAGGTTTGAGACTCGGTATATATATTATGTAAATATGTACCCAAACGTAAGTTATCAATAACCACAAAACGGGAAAATATAATGCGGGAATATGCATTTAGATTAAGAGTTAAGTAATGGCAGACGCATATTGTTTCGCGTTATAAGATTATGTGATTATGTCCAGCTCCAACCCACGTTCTACACCTTCGTGTTGCTCTTTTTTGTGGATAATAAACACGTAATTGGTAAACTGCAACAATCCGTTGTCAAAGATTCATACCCTTTAAAAATTATGAGTAATTTGTTTTTTTTATAGAAGTTGGAATTGGTACAATTGCACATGAAGCTCCCTTACCTGATAAATCAAATGCCCGTAATGTCTACAGTCTACCTAGTCAGGGGCGGAACTAGTGGGGGCCGGAGCATTGGTTATAATAAAAAAAAATCATTAAATTTTTTTTAGCCCCGATAATAACTGTTAATTTTGGGGAAAAAAATTGAACACCGGCTAAATTTTAAAGTTTAATTTATATACTAACATTTTTAATGAGATGATAATTAATAGAAATTAATTATAAAAATCAAAATATTCTCCTCTCGCAAGTGATTTCTTTGATCACTTATCTCGTATTGTGAATCTTGTTGGGGCTTCATGTAAAAGAAAAGTTTTGCTTCGACAAATACAACATGATAGAATTCTTGAACGTTTGGAAAGTGGTGAGATTAATTCTGGTAAAGGGAAAAATCAACAAACTTTTTTGACTCGACCGGGAGATACACGTTGGAGTTCACATCATCGAACAATAGTTCGTCTGTTTTTAATGTGGCCATCAATAATTTAAATACTTGGGGATATATTTGATGATGGGATTGCGGAAGGCCTATTTGAAAAAATACAGACGTTCAAGTTTGTGTTTATGTTGAGTTTGATGAAAGATATTTTGGGAATTACTAATGATTTGTCAGAAGCTTTACAACAGAAGACTTACAACAGAAGACTTAGAATATTATCAATGCTATGACTTTGGTTCGAGCTATGAAGGTGGAACTACAATCATTAAGAGAATTGTTGGGTAATCAATTAAACAATTTCATCTTTGACGCTCGAAGTGATGACAACTTTTCAGAACATAAAAATATGGGGGAGCTTGCTATTAAAATGGTGAAGACACAAAGACATACATCTTATCCTCTTATTTATCGATTGATTGAGTTAGTTCTTGTATTGCCTATTACAACCACCACTGTTGAGAGAGTGTTTTCAGCCATGAAAATTGTGAAATCTTATTTGCGTAATCGGACGACGGATGAGTGGTTGAATGATAGTATGATGGTATACATCGAAAAGGCTATATTTTTAAGCGTGAATCTATTTTACAACGCTATCAACATATGCAAACTCGAATGATTCAGTTATCATCTATTACTTCTTCGAGTAAGGGTAGCACAAGTGGCAGCACATGAGTAACGATACGTTTACTTTTCTCAAATATTAACATAAATTTTTGTTATAATATATTTGAGCCCAGGATATCGTAAACGAAATTAAGACTACAAATAATTTGAAGTAGTCACTAAAAATTATTGATTACCAACAAACACTAGCGGTTGAAAAAAGGTTTATGAATAATAATATAATTAATACTAGAAATCATGAGATATACAAATGGTGTACGCTAAAATCTGAGATTTGATCAAATGAAACTAGTCCTGACATACACAGTAACCTTATCTATGTTTTCATAAACAAAAATTAAATACTACATTAGCCGTTGATTTAACATCGAAACAAAAATTAAATGTTAATCAAGATTGTGTTTAGTAATTGGTACAGTATTTAATCAATCCTGGGGATAATTGTACAGAGGGAGTGTGGGGCTTGCAATATTCTTCTCCACGGAGTTTCGGGCTGCAATAATTTAGAGAGTTGACAAGGACACTCCAAATGCAAAAGGACAGGGAGGATATAAAAAGATTACAAAGAAGAGGAGAATGTGTTGGTTACAAATTATGTACTAGTGCTTTCTACTTTTCCATCACCGCACGAGGCTCTTAGTTGGCGTTTATAGTGATGCTTGTGATCGAAAGGTATTGGACTGTGTTTTGATTAGTAGTCATGGGCTCACCTTTGACCACTTGTACCCCATTTTATTTCAAAATTATTTTATGTATTATTTGAATTTATGTTATTTCAGATCATTTTTAGCCAACACAAGGAAATATAAGTTTTATATGTTGTAACCGGTGTCGTAAAAATTGAGAATCAGAACTAATTGGTTGAGGTATCGATTTAGAATTAGTCGTTCTGTATGGGTTGCGTAACGCCGAGCGACTTTCTTATGATCCTGAAACTGATAATTCAAGAGTCTCGGTATAAATGTTGGCGATACCCAATGGTTATTTTACTCAGTACTTACATGGAAAGCCTAGTTTTGCTGAAGGACAAGGTAGCATCACAGAAGGTATGCCAAGTCTCTCTGCAGCTTCTGCAACATAAAAACGCAGTTAAAAGTTGTGCAGAAATATGCTAAAAGGCGGATCACTCTTTGAGTTCAAAATTGTAAATTCATATGCTTGATGCTCTGTGCTTCCATTTTGTGTTTGTTTTTTTCTGAATATGCTTGAATTAAAAGGTACCCCTCAAGTCCCTGGCACTTTGAGATATATTACGCAATACTAGTACTGTTGTGAATGGAGTGCTCAGATGACTTTTCTCTTTTTCTTTTTATTAATCACCTAAGGGTGAGTTTATGTGTTAACCAATACCTGCAACCTTGAAACAGTCACAGTTGAGGCGAACTACTTGACTGAAAGTCTCTGGACCTTGATTTACTGCAAACAGGACTTTCAAAAAGCCTGGAGCTTGATTAACAGCGAATGGCTCTTCTAGAAATCCTGTTTAAGTGAACTATCACCTGCTTGGATTTTTGTCTTACAAGTCCGAATATGCGTGATTGCATCTCAACGAGATATCATACCCTAACATAGCTGTATCTTATCCCATGGACATCATCAGTACGAGGCATTTTACCATGCCGAGTTTATGCTTCTCAGTTGACGAAAATTCAGTAGAAACATGAATGACACCCTTATCGTCTTCTCAGTCTAAGTATGAAACACAAAATTATTGTATATAATTAATTTGCTTTCCTATCTCTTTGAACTCGTGATGAAGTTGTGAAGGTAATCAACATACTCCATTATACTGGCCTGGCATATCATGACAAGCTTATGGAGTAGCATTCTTTCTTTCCAAATGGTCAGTTACGTTATTTATAAAGAGATGCCTAATTTGAACTAAGAAAAAAGCTGGTGGAATAATTACTTTTTTATACTTGCCTGTGTGCTTATACAAAAAAATTATATTTATGTTTATGCATGTAAGTAAATTAGTTAAGAAGCTAAAAATCTGAAATTAACAGAACCTTTTCTTAAAAGTTATGTTAGTCATCAAATTTTTTACTTATTTATTCATTTAGCATTTTATCCTTTTTAATATAAAAATAATTGAGCTTAATATTTTTCTTAAATTTTATTCATTCAAATTGAACTTTTTCAACAACTTTATGCATGTAAATTAAAATAAGAATATGATGACTGAACTCTTTGGATCAGAGAATTCAAGAGATGATTACAAGAAAGCTAAATTTCATCAAGCCCTTCTTTAATCCTCGATAGCTTAAAGAACATTGGAAAGATTGTCTTGTGCAAGACAGTGTGCGAAAAGATTTAAAAAAAGTAGACAGCGATTAGTTTAGATCCCTCTATACTTGCTGGATAGGATAAGGACTTGAGATATAAAGTTTTCCCATAGATAAGGCCATAAGGGTA
Source organism: Heracleum sosnowskyi (assembly GCA_030848705.1). Lineage (NCBI taxonomy): Eukaryota > Viridiplantae > Streptophyta > Magnoliopsida > Apiales > Apiaceae > Heracleum > Heracleum sosnowskyi. Next base: position 148,706,666 of record CM061235.1, on the reverse strand, counting down.
TCCTATTATTCGAAACTCGAGATTAAGATAAGTTTAGCTAAGTTTCAACTGTGGCCTAGGGATTTTTCTTATTGCAGCATAATCTAATGATCTGCATCTTTCCTCAGCCTCTTATCACTTTCAGTTACTGTCTTATTTCCCCGGTTCTATCTCAGGCTATTTCATGGTCCGTTTTTTCGCATACAGTATTTAACTATTTATGACTTAGAAAGTATAGGTAAGACCTGTTTTAGAAGACAGTAACCTCATCCATAAAACTAAAACTTGATTCGTACGAAATTAAGTGGAATAATAAGAAAGATAACTTGATTCATAGATATGAAAGTAGATTGGAGTTCTATGGACATCTGATAACTTGTCAACATTGAGAAACATAAAACTGCAAAGTATTGCATATAGAGAGCATCGAATTTCCACACTACTTGGCTCTTCCAAAAATCAAAGCATCAATTCCTAATATAACCTTACAAATTCGAACTTTCCTGATGCGCAGAATATCAATATTACTTGGCTGACTGTTGCTTTTCCTTTTTCTTCTGATGACGTTCCAGTTTTCCTGATGCCTGTCTTTTGCGTCTGGGTCGTCCTTCACCTGCCTCTGGCTGCTGTCATATTACAATTTAAAACATTTATAAATCACCTGACTGTGGAACTAAATTCAACAAAAAAAAACGAAAAAACAAGTGAATGTCAATGAAAAGAAATAGTATAGCAGAGGATTTGTTTCATGAAATAAAAACATCAATCCACTCGTGTTCTATGATAGAGATAGAGGAAATTTAATTAATGCAAGAACTAAAGCTAATTAATGGAGTAACACGGTACTAAGGAAATCAAGTCACGTACATCATCAACTTCCAAAATAAATTATTCAAAGCAAAAAACTAAATTTAACTGAATTAGTCAAGATGCAAGTAACTGCCAAAAAAGAAGACAAAACAGAGTTAATTAGAAGCTGGAAGATTTCTGATATTCCCCTTAGCAGAACATTGGTTACCAGAGGCTAAAGGTTCAGCTATATCCTCTAATCTCCTCAACTTTGGCGGCTTCTTTTTCATTGTCTTTGATTTCAAAGCAACATCATATAAAAATTAGCCAAAAATTGAATAACAAGTGAATGTCAAAGAAAGGAAACAGTAGTAGAGGATTTGTTTCATGGAATATAAAGCATCCACTCAATCTCCACCATGGAGCACATCTACATGTTATTGTATGCTTACCGCTATGAGATATAAGATATAAAAAGAAGTTCTATAAGCATTATCCACCAACTAAAAGACTAAAAGCAGAAACTGATTCATGCTAAGCTATAGCAAGCCTATGGAGTAACAGTACTAATGAAATCAAGGCACATAGATCATCAATATCAAATATTAATTCTTCAAATCAAAAAATTAAAGGCCGACAAAATCGGTCAAGGTGCAAGTAATTACCAATAAAGAAGACGAACTGTTGTTTTCGGCAGCTACAGAATCGCCGATATTCCCCTTAGCAGAACATTGGTCATCAGAGGCTAAAGAGCAAGTCGGTTCAACTATATCCTCTGATCTCATCAACCTTAGCGGCTTCTTTTCCATTGTCTTTGAAATCAAAGCAACATCATAGTATAAGTTAGCCAAAATTTGAATCACAAGTGAATGTCAATAAAAGGAAACAGTAGCAGAGAATTTATTTCATGAAATAGAAAACATCTACTCGATCGCTACTATGGATCAAATCTACATATTATTGTATGCTTACCGCTATTAGAGATTAAAAAAAGTTCTATCGCCATTATTCACCAATTAAAACTAGAAGCGGAAACTAATTCATGCTTAACTATAGCAAGCCTATGGAGTAACAGGATACTAATGGAATCAAGTCACATAAATCATCAATATCACATATAAGTTCTTAAAAAGAAAAACATCAAAGTCTGATAAAATCGGTCAAGATGCATTTAATTACCAATAGAGAAGACGAACTGAGGTATTCAGCAGCTGCATGATCACCGGTATTCCCCTTAGCAGAACATTGGTCACCAGAGGCTAAAGAGCAAGCCGGTTCAGTTACATCCTTTATTCTGCTCATTTTTGACTCCTTCTTTTTCATTGTATTTGATTTCAAAGCAACATCATTAGCATTTTGAAGGCCGATCAAGTCATAGCTCACGGAATTGAACGTTTTGAAGGAAGTCAAGGAACACTCAGTCCAGTTAAGGCACATTAGGTCCTTCATAGCCTCTCCAGATGTGATAAATGCATACGAAGATACATTATCATCATTAATAGTGGATCGAGTCAGATCCATCAGCTCAATCGAGTCTACCGCATCAATCAGTACCTCCTGTGAACAAATTCAGTACAGTACCACTACTTACTAATCTTATGTGCGCACAGATCTAATATATAGAGAGAGTTATATATGAATTATCAACATAAAAACAAGGAACTGATACATATGTGCATAATCAACAAACGGCTTGCCTTTCGAACGTTAGGCAGCGTTGTTTTGAATCCATGAATGCTGATAACCTGTCAAAATTATCGAATCAATGATTCAAAACTCCGAATCGCAAGCGTTGTACTAGTGTATACACTAACAAATATATATAATCAGAACATTTCTGTGTAGCATCATCAGAGTTCCACACATATATTTGACTAGCTATAATCTACAAGTAGCAAATAGATGATTCGAGTAGCAAAATCAACAAAACCTAATGAAAAATCCGGAATCAAACAGATAAAATAACAAAACAGATCATTAAGCTCTCTCTGTCTCTCTCTCTCTCACACACACACACACACGGAGAGAGAGGTGAAAATGAATCTACCTTTTTGAGTTGATAGACGTTGAGATCGGAATGGTTATGGCTCTCACAGAAACCGAGGTACTTCTGTACCGTCAGATTTCTGATCTTACACTTACTGCTTCCTGCTTCAAATTCTCCACAGTACTGCAACTCCATCTCTCTCTCTCTCTCCCTCCCGATTGTTTGAATTTTGAATTGCGAAATTTGTGATTGCTATTTGGCGCCTGGTACTTAAATAAAAAAAAACATGAGAGTGCTAAAATATTCTGTTACATGACTTCAGAGTTCAGCCCAACTTGGGCTTACTCTAAGGCCCATTAACCTCTTACACGTACTAACCGATTTTAGCTGGACAAAAATTATCCTGTTCCAATTTTACATAGAGAGGATAAATAAGCTTGTCTTAATAGATTGAAACAGAGAATCTTCCAACTTGGTCTATGAATTACTCATATTTTCTTTACAGATATTTTTATGGAACCTTGTACAATAATAATTATAATTGTGAAAAAAGTTTTTAAATATATAATAAAATGGAACTTTTCACATGTGAAATCGATACTAGCACTGGAATAGACATGCATTCATTAGCTGTGTACCCACCTCACTTGCTATACTGTCTAATATTATTCCTTCTGTTTCCCCTTGTTTGTACATATATTTGATCGCATTTACATATTTACACGATGCTCCCGAGTTTTAAAAAAGGATGAAAATGAATGAAGAGTAACTAAAATAATTTCATTTTCGTTCATATTTTGTGTTCTAGAGTTTTTAATAAGAACAAAAACAAATGAAAATGAAAATTTCACTCAAAAATTGGGATGAAACTAGTTTACTTTTTCTTTACTTGATTTCGGGTTTTAGAATTCGGGAACAGGGGATTATTGTTTTTTGTTCACTACAATTGTATTTCACTGCTTTTGATGGTGCTATCGTACAACTACTTTAACATATAGGATTGGGTTCAACGCATACGAACATACAAGAATAATTCTCCACATACAACCATACGAGAATAGATCGGTACGGACGATAATTTTACCCTAACAAATGATTTGACATATTATAGCTTTGATGTGATTCAATATAATTACCAAAGTGTACATTTTGTCTCAGTACTTTTACATTTCAGAGCTATGAATGAAGGTGAAAATGGATTTGAATAAGGTGGATGAAAAAAATAACAAATGGCAGTATAAATGAAAACAATATATATGTTATACAATAAAAGAAAAAAAAAGGACTTAAACTTATTTATATGATGTTTTTCTATTAAAGAATGGAATGGAATTACTATGAAGTAATTTATATGTAGCTACTCAATCTGCTATTTCCTGCCAAAATTGAGGTAAGAATATATAGCATGGGTGCTTTGAAGCACCATTGAGCTTAATAATAGTAGTGTGTCGGCTAGGGCAGGTCATCTTCTTCAATCTGACACCGACCAGTATATGTTATAGCTCCGGATATTTCTTATGGTTTCTGCTGGCATCTGGTCCTGATCCACCTTCAGGAATATATAAAAAAAAGTTAGGTATCATGATTCAGTCTTGGCAACCGCTTAGGTGAAAGTTGAAACATTTAGGTATTACGACAACTGCTATGCTACTTTGAAATAAATTGCCTTCCAAATTAAGCAAATGGCGCCAAGGTTACAAAACAGTCATAATACTAAATGCAAAAATCCAAGACAGTAGAAATATTTATTAATGAAGCCGTAAAGCTACTCTTGGATCACTGTCTTTGCACTTGGATAAATAAATACATAAAACTTGTAAGAATGGGTTAACTTTGGTACAGGGATCAAAAGTTTACCAGGTGAATGCATCCCAGTCTTGAAGTGGTCAGAACCGGAAAATCCACTTGATTCACCTGGTTTCACATAAGCATCGCCCCGACGTAATTTCATAAGTGCATCCTGTGCTCGAGATAGAGATTCAGCAACTTCGCTGTCCCCCGGGAGCTCTTTCCTCAAGATCTCATAATCTCTTACAGCTTCTGCCCATTCTTCGAGCTGTGACAACCAGAAACAGAGTTGCCAAACAATATATTTCCATGAGCTAAAAGATTTAATATATATTCTATCCCAAGATATGAGAAGTTAAATACTGTAAATAAACAACTGTTAGTGCATATAAAAGATATACATATTTATAAGCATATTCACCTTTGCATTTGATACAGCCCTCCTGAGAAGAGCTTTTGTGTAATTTGGTTGGATCTTGAGGGCGTGATTGCAGTCTTCCACAGATTGCTGCCACAGACCAAGTCTAGACCAACAAACAGCCCTATTGCAATAAAGTATGGAATTGCAAAGATTGTACTTAAGGCCTTCCCCATAGGCTGCAGATGCTTCGGTGAATTTTCCAGCACCGAAAAGATCTCTACCCTGGGAACGAGCCCTAGTTACCAGCTTCACATTGTTCAGCAGCATTGCAACTTCCATGTTACTGAAATCAATTTTAACGGCCTTCTCTGCTGCAGCAGCTGCATTTTCAAACCTGCAAAGAAATTAATATTTCCAGTCACACCAGACTCTAGAGTCAACAATCTAAAAAATATAGGGTGATATTTAAAAGTAACCTTCCAAATGCGATGTCCACCTTTGCTCGGACATACAAAACATAAGCTTCTAAGAGAATCCCAAAAAATTTATTTTGGGAACATGAAGCAGGATAAGGTTCTAACTTCTGAAGGTTGGTTAAGCTAGAGTCTGCATCTTCATATTGCTGAAGCTTCAAGCATGCCTCCGCTTTACAAGCAATTATCTGTAGAATTAACTATTTAGCAATCCAATCTTTCTAATAAGAAGAATAAAAACATAGATTTCGTGCTAATCTTTACCTGGGGTGAAGACACAGCTCCGGCTACCATTATTGCATCACATTCCTGCATTACTCCCTTCCAGTCACCTGCCTTCCGAGCATCTGTGCATCGACTCATATGCTTTTCCAACAACTGCAATTTGTGCAATTCAGTTGTATCAGGAGATTGCCCTTGCAAACAAAGGTGATGCCTAGCATTTTCAACTTGTCCTAACCTGTAAATGACACGAGGGGAATGGAATTTTAATTATTTGTGGCACTGCACAGAGCACATACTCACTTAATCTCGTAAAACATGACTAAAACAAAAACCACAAATCTGAAGCTAGTAACGAGGCACATTAATACAAATATTGTAAATGGTCTTAAATTAACAGGCATTCTATCACATCTTGAATTCTGCACCTGTCAAGGTAATTTCCTATTGAATCTCCAAAAGTCGTATAAAGATCAAAAGTAAGAAACTTATTTTCACTGTCTTTTAATCTTTAAGTCAAATCAGATACCGGAAATGTAAAGAACCAAATATTGAAACTTAGGGTTTATCTGAGTAACTGAAATGACCAGCATATTCCAAAATTCAAATTGTGGCGTCATCATCAGCACTGGTAGGTGAGGAGTCCAGCCTCAGTGCTCAATGCTGATGGCAAATCCAATCACCCAACAACTGGATATGTTATAAAATAACAGGATTAACAGCTACAGACAGCAACAAGCCAAAACTACAGCAAGCTCATACAATATACCACTCATGACTGCAGAAATAAAATGAAAGAGACCCTACAACCAATTATTAGTCCTAAACAGACTCAACATCCAGAAGTTCATAGAAGGGAAAGATAATTAATTAATCAAAGTTAAGAACGGCTATGATATCGATCAAAATTCCAAATCCCATTCAACACAAGAAAGCCTTAAGCAATTCACAATCCAATGAAGACTAAATCAGAAATGCTTAGCAATTCTAAAAATAGAAAGATCACCAATTGCAACTTACACAAATACAGACTAACTTTGTAACAACCTAAAAATGGCAAAAATTAAATAATCTCAATATAGCAAAATCAAGAATTGTACACAAAAGTGTACCTGAGAAAAAGAGATGCCAACCGCTGATGCGCCCTCCCATACCCCGAATCTAACCTCACAGCCTCCTCACACTCCATCACAGCCTCTCCTAACCTCCCCAACATAGTCAATGCAGCCGCCTTATTACTCCTATACGCAGCATTCTCCGGTGCCATCCCAATAGCCTTATCATACAAAACCAAAGCCTCCAAAAACTTCCCTCTCTTATACAACTCATTCCCCTGATTCTTCACCTCCTCCGAATCACCCCTCCTCCCACCACTCTCACCACCACCACATTGCACATTCCCTCGAACATTCCCCTCCACTTTCCCTCCACCCTTAATTATATTCCCATGACCATAATTCACACTCCCAGACCCCAACTTCTCACTCCGATTAGTCCCCCTCCAAATCATATTCGATTTCAAAATCTTCCCAGACGGACAAATATTCCCACTCGGATACAAATTACTACTCCCCGAAGAAACCGAACTCACACTACTCCCGACATTACCGCTACCACTGCCATTAGTACTAATACTACTACTACTAGTACTAGTATTAGTATTGCTCGAACTCGGAGTTCGACCCGAATAAATTAACGGAGCACCAGTAGAACTGGATCTCCGATGACCCATTACACCGGATCGAGTCTTACCAAGCTCCCCGGAAAGATTCCTGGGACCCACATTACCAACAGGAATCTTAGGACAAACACCACCACTCTTCTTAACACCACTGTTAGAATTCAGATCAAGATGTTTAAAATCAGGCTTGTTGTTGTGCTCTAAATCAAACACATCTTGTCTGTCCATTTCATGTAATAACACAAACAAAATACACAAAACTGTAAGTATAATGTATCTATAACTCTAAATATAAAAAGGGTAGAAGGAGAAGATGTAATGAAGAGAGGAAAGGGATGGGAACGGAGATCTCGTGAAAAAGATATACATACGGAAAAAATGTGAGTATATATATGAAGTGGGGGGTAGTATTATTAGGGTAGTAGCAGTGATAAGTAAAAATAAAGTCAAGGGAGAGTATCTTGTTCTTGAGGTTAGTTTACCTTGTTTATGATCATCACTTGTCATTGCTGATTCATTTTTTTACCTTATTATGTGATCCTTTGACTATTATGGACCCACACGTTTGTTTTTTTCTTTTCTTTTTCTTTCTTTCACACTATATTTATTGAGAAGATACTTGCTCCCGGATATTTGGTTCCGGATTTGTTTTCTTTTTTCTTTGGATTTTGACTATGTCTTTTACCTTCCTATTTTGTTTTCAAGAAAAAGAATCGGTTAATTATCTAGTTGGTCATTAAAGTGGGTTTAAAGTATCAAGTTGGTCATCAAACTGAAAATAATCTCAAACATTCCGTCAAATAATTCACTTTTTTTAGACGAAAAATGATGATGTATTAAATTTTTTTTGATGTGACATCTATTTGTTAAGGTAACATATCCATTCCAAACTATAAAATCGAAGAAATCAACATTAATATTAGTATTTTTCGTTCAGAAAAGAGTGAGTTATATAACAAAATGTACTCAAAGCCGACTTCAATGACCTGTTTGAGACCGTTTTCAGTTTAGTGACCAACTTGATATTTTAAGACCACTTTAGTGACCAACTTGATAATTAACCCGAAAAAGAATTGTTTTAGTTGATTTTTATTAAATTACTTTTCATTATAATCTCTAATCTCTTTTTTGTGCTAGGTATAATCTCTAATCTCTTCTCTATCGTTTTTTTGGACTCTGTTTGAAATCACTTTTAAAATTGTAGTGTTGTGCAATAATAGAATACTAGTTTAGTGCGATGCACATATTGTTATTAATAATTATTATTTTTATTATTTATGTTTTAATATTTTATTAATTTGCATTTTCTAAAAAAATAAGTAGGCATGTTAAATTTTTTAAATAATTAAAAGTATTAAAATAGTTTTTAAAATAAATTAATAATTGTTTGTCCGTGATATTTTTGGAAAATGAGGGTTCTTAGTAAGGAAAATTAGAAAAAATAACATGTTTTAGCTGAAAAGGTAAGTGTCCGTAATTAAAAGTATTTAAATAGATTTCAAAATAAATAAGTAAGGATTTGCCCGATATATTTTTGAAAAATGAGGGGTTTTAGTAAGGAAAAATAGAAAGAGTAACATGTTTTAGTTGAAAAAGCTAATTGTCCGTGATTTTTTTAGAAAAAAAGAGGATTTTGTTAGAAAAAATAGAAAAGCTAATGTATTTTAACTGAAAAGGTAGTTTATTATAAAAATGTTATTATTTAATAATAATTTCTTTAGAAAATGAAAAAATTGAAAAAATAACACGTTTCAGCTGAAAAAGTGCTCATAATTAAAAGTATTAAAATAGATTTTAAAATAAATAAGTAAGGTTTTCCCGTGATATTTTTGGAAAATGAGGGGTTTTAGTAAGAAAAAATAGAAATAGTGACATGTTTTGTTAAAAAAGATAATCGATTCTGTTTTTTTTTTAGAAAAAGAGAGAATTTTGTTAGAAAAATATATATAAAAAAAAACAATGTATTTTAGCTAAAAAGGTAATTGGTTATAAATAATGTTATTATTTAGTGATAATTTTTTAAAAAAATAACTAAGGCTAATTAAGTAAAATCACTAAATATCGACCGTCCGTCCATCCGACTACCAAACTTTTAATGTTTCGTTTTTAATAATATAGCTTAAAACTTGTGCGATGCACGGATTATTTTTAATAATTGTTAATTTTATTATGTATATTTTAAATTTTATTAATTGCATTTATTAAAAAAAATAAGTAGGTGTGTTAAACATTTTTAAAAAATTAAAAGTATTAAAATGGATTTTAAAATAAATAAGTAACGATTTGCCCGTGATATTTTGGAAAAAGAGGGGTTTTAGTAAGAAAAATAGAAAGTAACATATTTTCATTGAATTTTAAAATATAAAAGTAACGATTTGTCCTTGATATTTTTGAAAAAAGAGGGGTTTTGGTAAGAAAAATAGAAAAAATGACATGTTTTAGTTTTTTTGTCAATTAAAAGTATTAAAATAGATTTTAAAGTAAATAAGTAAGGGTTTGCCCGTGATATATTTGGAAAATGAGGGATTTTAGTAAGGAAAATTGAAAATATAACATGTTTTAGCTTAAAAAGGTAATTCCCCGTTATTTTTCTAGAAAAAGAGGGGAAAGTTAATTTCCAATTAAAAGTATTAAAATAGGTTTTAAAATAAATAAGTAAGGGTTTGCTCGTGATATATTTGAAAAATGAGAGATTTTAGCAAGGGAAATAGAAAAAGTAACATGTTTTAGTTGAAAAGGAAATTGCATGTGATTTTTTAAGAAAAAAATGGTAATGTAAACTGAAAGGGTAACTGATTATAATAATGTTTATAATAATTAAATAAGGCAAGTACCGTATCAAAAAACAGGTACCAAAACTTTCAATGTTTCGTCTTTAATAATATAGTATAGATAGAGAGATAAATTTATAATATTAGTATTTTATGCTACTAAATGGAATAACCCATGATATTTTGAGGTTTTAGTTAGGAGAAATATTAGTTAGAAAATATAAAAAATAATATACGTTTTGGGAAAAAAAGTAATTGGTTAGTCATTAATAATTATAATATTATTATTTTATTTTATTAAATAGAACTGTTCGTGATATTTTTGGAAAATGAGAGATTTATTTAGAAAAAGTAGAAATTTTAGTTAAAAAATATAAAAAAGAATATACACTTTGGCTAAAAATGGTAATGGGTTAGTTATTAACAATTATAACCTTATTGATATGGGCTAAAAATAACCCTAGAAATATAATTAATGATGTATTAATTAGACCTAGATTGGTCCAATAATACGACCCAAGTACAAGGCCCGAAACCCTGATTAGTTATTAATTTCGTAATTAATAAATAGGGAAAATATACAGCTCATAAAAGAGTCCAAAATATGATAATAATGAATCCTTCAATCAGAACTACGTCTTTGGCTTGATTCTCAGCACTGATTGAGATACGTAGACATCTTGTGAGGACCGATTTAGTCTCGAAACACAAGTGCAGCCATTAAAGCTCAAAAGCTCATAAATCCTAGCAATTAATATACAAGCACATTTTTTAATCCATAACATTTGGCGCCGTCTGTGGGAAGACAACATCAACCATGGCGAACACACGAAGAACAACTCGAGATACTCCAGTTTCTGAGGAGCTTCCTATCACCTCGGAGGCTGATACTCACGGAAATCAACCCCCGCCAACTACTGGCATTCAAGGGGCGAATATCCCCCTCACCACTACTCAAGGATCGGAGATCCCAATTTCGGTTGAAGGGACGAATCCCCGGCAGATGGTCATTCATGGATCTAATCCACAAGAGACCGCTCACCAGCAACCAATCACGACATCCCTATTGCTCATGAATGCACCAAGTGGTCTTCAACTCCATACTACTGATCTTCCTCAATACTCAACTCAGACTTTGGGGATGCCAAGTTATGGCATGCCCCCTCGACCCATGACGGGCGGTAGTGGTCTCAATCCCACTTACCATGAGGCGTATGTCCCCCTTATATACAAGGTCTGGGACCCCAAAATCTACAAACTCAAACTCGAAGGACTCCTTTGATTCGAGATTACTCGGGACCCTATACTGAGGATGAGAATGACTCAACTGGCGAAGAAATGGATGTTGCCCCAAGGAGAAGACGTTCTTCTCAAACAAATCGGGAACAATCCCAAACTACTAAGGAAAGGATTGCGGCCCATGAGGCAGAGGCTGCAAGGCTCAAAAAACTATTGGCCGAAGAGGAAGCGGCAAGAACTCAATGAATCCCTGTGATTAACTTGGACCCAACACCGAGGAAAAGCAAGAGGGCTAAAGTCCCAAGGAGTGATCCCAATGTTCTGCTGCCCCTAGGAGATCCTGATGATCCAACGCCGCCATTTACTCAAGACATCATAAAACCTAACATATCTAGGAAAATTCAAGATGTCAACGATCAAGGCTTACGATGGAACGGGAGATCCCGCTAATCATGTGAGAACCTTCTCCAACGCACTGCTGTTGCAGCCGACCAACGATGCTGTTAAGTGTCGGGCGTTTTCACAAACCCTTGCGGGCATGGCACAACGTTGGTATAGTCGTTTGCCTCCCAACTCTATTGGATCCTTCAAAGAGTTGAATAAGGCGTTCATCAACCAATTTGTAAGTGAGAGGGTGCATGAGAAAAGTTCTGCATCACTCATGGGAATCCAGCAAGGAAAGAATGAAGCCCTAAGAGATTATATCAACCGATTCACTCGGGAGGCTCTGAAAGTCCCGGACTTGGAGGACAAAGTAACTATGATAGCCCTGCAACAAGGAACTACTGATGATCACTTCAAGAGATCCTTGGCAAAGCATCCACCTGAAAACATGTTGAAGCTCCAAGATAGAGCCGGAAAGTATATCAAGGCCAAGGAAAGTATGAAGAAATATGAACCCACTGTTGAGGGAAGTGAAAACGGAAAAAAGAGAAAGGAGACTCAAGAGTATGACGCTGGGGACAAATATCCCAGGACAACGAAGGATTCTGACTCTCCGCCGAAAAAGAACAACTTTGGACCCAAGTTCAATGAGTATGCAAGGTTGAACACCTCAAGAAGTCAAATTCTGATGGATATTGAGAAGGAAGAAGATCTTCGATGGCCAAAGCCACTAAGATCCGACTTGGAGAAACGAAACAAGAATCAATTCTGTCGTTTCCATAAATAAGTTGGTCATGACACCGACGATTGTATACAACTGAGAGATGAGATCGAGTTCTTAACATGAAGAGGAAAACTAGATAAGTTCACTAAGGACGGGAATCGAGGGAATCAACAAGGAAACTATGAAAGGAAAGACTATGATAGGAGGGACAACGATCAAGATCGTAATCCTAAGCCCCGAGGGCCTGTCATCAACATGATATTTGGAGGACCGACTGCCGCTGGGTCCTCCCGAAACTCAAGGAAAGCTTATGCCTGAGAGGTAATGACTATTGTAGGAGAAGCACCGAAACGTGCCAAGACAGAAGTAGCTATTAGCTTTGATGATTCTGACCTTGATGGGGTGAAGTTCCCCCATGATGACTCGTTGGTCATTATACCTGTAATAGGCAACTCTAAAACCAAGAGGGTTCTGGTAGATAATGGAGCTTCCGTGGACATCTTGTTCCATGACGCCTTCATCAAGATGGGATATACCGATTCACAACTGACTCCTTCAAACATGCCCATATACGGGTTCAATAGGGTTGAATCTAAAGTAGAGGGAACTATTCAGCCCCCTATGACAATAGGGCAAGGTTCACGAACAACAACTCAAATGTTGAACTTCTTGGTAATAAAGGCAACCTCGACTTATAATGCAATCCTTGGGAGAACAGGCTTTCATGCATTCAAGGTTGTTGCCTCAACTTACCATTTGAAAATCAAGTTCCCAACAAGGAACGGGGTTGGTGAAGAACAAGGAGATCAAAAGATGGCTAGGAGTTGTTATGTAGCCGCGTTAAGGCCTGATGGAGTAGGGGGACAGGTTCTCCCAATCGAGGTTATGGATTCAAAAGACGATGAGGAAAGAAGGGTAAAGCCAGCTGATGATCTAATTCCTATTCCCTTAATCCCGGGAGAACCAGACAAAGTCACTTACATTGGAGCATTATTGCATGAACCCTTGAAGGGACTGAGGTGTCAAGAACTTGGCATGCCTCAAATTTGAAAGTTTACTATGTTTGTGTTTCCTTAAGGGATCCACTAATAGTACAAGTAACAATAAGGTCGACGAAACCATTCTGAGCTCTTAAGCTCTTAGTAGGAAGTAAAACACTATGTAAGGGTCGAACCCTCTTTTTAAAAGAAAATATTTCAAGTTCTTTTTCACTATTTTATTACTTATCTTTGTTTGGGCATTTCCTTATTGTTTTACTAAAGAGCAAGTTGTACCAATAACACTTGATCAAAGTGTCAGCCCATTCAAGAGGCCAAGTACTAGGAATTGCCTTATAAAAGATAAGCTAAATAAATATAAGTGAGCAAGAATGACAAAACAGAATATGCATAAATAAGTTGCATAAACCCCGAAGAAGAAGTATCGAAAAAATAAGACTACAAGATATAACATAAATAGCATGCATGGATAGAAGATCCCGAAGGATCAAAGAGTTATGTTACAAGCATCAAATAAAGTCCTAAAACCAAAACCATAAACCATTAAACTACGGGTTTTAAGGCCATAACCAGCACCATGCTTAAATACACAATTACGAACACAAAAATAATAATGCGGGGGTCAGGGGGCGGCAGCCCCCTGGCAGGGTCCAAGGGGCGGCAGCCCCTGGCTGGTGTTATTCCGGAAGACTAATGTTATTCAAAAATCATCGATTTCGGAATCTCAGATCATATCTTATAGTCTCTGCCGCCACTGCATCATATACAATTCCGGAAGCATGTATCATATACATACAGACATATCCTAGTTTGCAGATCGTGTCCAAACATGATCTGTCTCACAGTTTATATCCCTATATAAACCAGACAACATGCATGACATACAATCATCGCATATTAATCAATCATATCACTATATTAAGCATAACAGTATCATATATAAGCGATATAACATATTATAATCGATATATCTCATAACTGTATCAAGGCAGATTCATAAAACATGCATACATGCATCGAATACAGTAAACACATAACCAAATCAGCCCCTTATACACGTAGCTCTGATACCATTGTTGGGTTTCGGGGCATCATACGCAGCGAAAACAGTCATAAAAATAATAATAATCTGAAACCCTAACCCTAGGATCCGTGTACAAGACATGGCTGATTATGGAGAAACGAAATCATACCTTAATTGAGCTTATAATATTCAGAAACTTGGAGGTCCTTGTTGTAACCACCACGCAGCCCTTGTTCAAGATCTGCGTCGCCAAAGTAGTCCACACAAACGCTTGATCGTCCAACGATCACGGAGTTGGTACTAGCCAAATAAAAACGCCCTCAAAAATTCTCTCTCTGTTTCTAGCCTCTCTAATATGCAGAGCTGCTAGGGTTTTTTCTGAAAAACGAATTTTTAACTTAACCTAAAACAATACATCATAATGTATTTATTCAAAGAGAATTTTGGGCCTTGCTTAATCTGATTGGGCTTCCAAAACCCAATCTGATTATTAGTATTATTAATTATTATATTCGAATTATTATATAATTAATCAAGTCCTACTTAATTAATCCAATAATTCAATAATAATAATAATTCAATTAAATTCTAAATTTAATTAATGCTCCGTTTAAAACGTTCTTTATGTGTAACCCTTTAGGTTATTATTACGTTGGCAATAATTTTAATATCTCATAAAAAATTATAAACAATGAGCGGCATCTAGTAATACATCATTGCTACCCAAGTAATAATAATAATTGGTGATCCAATTAAACCTTTCGTGACTATTGTTTCCGTGTAATATAATCCCTTTAACCAAATATTATAGATTAAACTCGAGGCATGTTATTAGTCATCCTCTTCAACATTTAATCCAGGTTTCCTTGATCAATGAGTAGACTATTAAAACAAATCAATATTTGAGCATGACCATGCATTTTCATAGTCTCACTCAATCAAGAGGCCAATAATATCTCTCCTAATAATAGGAGGGTTAAATCCTATATCTATCATTCATATTTCTCATACGACTCATAATATACCCGATGTCCACTTTTATCATCACCCGGTCAAAGGTAACTTTTAATGTAATCAAAGTATATTAATCCTCGTATAGAAATATAATGATCTCAAGTGTAAGGATCATTACACCATTATCACTGTGAGCTATTCTAATGACTTTATTACCATGTAGAATATCACTGTGGGTCAATCCGGTGCCATGTAGAATATTACATGCACCTATGTTCTTGACTTTAGTATCACTATACCTATGACCAATGAGATGTGGTCATTTAGTCAACGATCATACTAATCTTTATGCATCATAATTGTCCCAATTCATAATGCTTAATTAGGGATATTTTAGGAATATAAACACTATTCATATAATCTCATTTTTAAGTCACATACTTAAAGATATAGAATACGTGTTCGATATTCCAAGGACATTTATTACTCTAACATTAATATCGCAGTAAATAAAAACATAATAATTGTTGTCGAATAATCAATAGAACATAATCATTATTAAATAACAAGATAGTGTTTCCCAGAAGTACAATTGTATTGTCTCTAGGACACTAATACTAACACCTACGAGGGACATCTAAGTCCTCTATGAAGTCATCAGTAGGCTTGGACTCCTCCAGTGGCAAGAAGAAGTATCAGAAGTATGCTAAAAAGGCAAGCTGCCTCGAAATAGGTGATCCTATATAACATGAAATGAAGACTCGAGTCTTAGTTTTGAAAATTTTGAATCTTAGTCTTGAAGACCTCAACTTAATTGAATGATTGAGTTTGTCCTATCTAGATCCCCAATTTGGATTAAAAAGTCATGAAGACCACGATTCTTAAAATTGGAAGATCAATTGTAGTCCTAAAAACTTCAAGCTCAACTACAAACCTAAAGAGGCCTATTGGAAGAAGGTTAATATACGGGTTGAAACCCCTAAAAATTTGAGAAAGTAGATCGCAAAACGAGCTTCGATTCGATATACTTGAAGCTCAAATTAAAGAAACAAGTGAAACGTTATGTTTGTCTTCGTTCATGAAGACCTCTCGATGTGAAAATTAAGATGTTGAATCTCAAAATCAGGTCCTCTACCTATAAGCCACGTTTGGCATTGCTAAAACCTCAAACGAGGACGAATGGCTTCAATCTCAATCCAAGTCGTTACTATTCGACCCGAAAACAAAAATTCAAGCCACGTTTGGCGTTGTTGAAACCTCAAATGAGGTCTAAGGTGTTAGAACTCAAGTTAGTTCTTGTATCTGTAAGCCACGTTTGGCGTTGTTGAAACCTCAAATGAGGTCTAAGGTGTTAGAACTCAAGTTAGTTCTTGTATCTGTAAGCCACGTTTGGCGTTGTTGAAAACTCAAATGAGGTCTAAGGTGTTAGAACTCAAGTTAGTTCTTGTATCTGTAAGCCACGTTTGGCGTTGTTGAAACCTCAGATGAGGTCTAAGGTGTTAGAACTCAAGTTAGTTCTTGTATCTGTAAGCCACGTTTGGCGTTGTTGAAACCTCAAATGAGGTCTAAGGTGTTAGAACTCAAGTTAGTTCTTGTATCTATAAGCCACGTTTGGCGTTGTTGAAACCTCAAATGAGGTCAAAATGTTAGAACTCAAGTTAGTTCTTGTATCTATAAGCCACGTTTGGCGTTGTTGGAACCAACCGAGGTCGAAGAAACTCTAGACTGAAGTCGAAAGGCTGAGGTCGAAAACACATGGAAAATTGAAGTCGATTCGTTCGACCTAAGACCAATTTGAGGTCGAAGAAACTCTAGACTGAAGTCGAAAGGCTGAGGTCGAAAACACATGGAAAATTGAAGTCGATTCGTTCGACCTAAGACCAATTTGAGGTCGAAGAATCCCTAGACTGAAGTCGAAAGACTGAGGTTGAAAGTATATGTGAAATTGAGGTCGAGTTGTTCGACCTGGGACCAAACTGAGGTCTAAAATACCTCAAAATGAGGTCTAAAATACCTCAAAAATGAGGTCGCAGGAGACTGGGTTTGAGATCGAACGACCGAGGTCGAAAAAGCACGGGAAAACGAGGTCGAAAACTTCGACTTGGGACCTTTCGAGGTCGAAAATGAGGTCGAAAAAGACTGGGTTCGAGGTCGAAAATGAGGTCGACAATACCTCAAAAAATTGAGGTCGAAAATATCTCAAAATGAGGTCTGAAATACCTCAAAATGAGGTCTAAAATACCTCAAAAATGAGGTCGCAGGAGACTGGGTTTGAGATCGAACGACCGAGGTCGAAAAAGCACGGGAAAACGAGGTCGAAAACTTCGACTTGGGACCTTTCGAGGTCGAAAATGAGGTCGAAAAAGACTGGGTTCGAGGTCGAAAATGAGGTCGACAATACCTCAAAAAATTGAGGTCGAAAATATCTCAAAATGAGGTCTGAAATACCTCAAAATGAGGTCTAAAATACCTCAAAATGAGGTCGAAAGCACCCTTAAAAAAATTGGGTAAAATAAATATAATTCAATAATAATATTTGAAAGAAAAAAAAAACATTTCAGTCGACCTCAAATGAGGTCGGGAGTGAGGGGCCTCAAATGAGGTCGATTTGGTCGACCTGGCTACAAAATGGGACTAAACTGCCAAAGTGCAGTTTAGTACCCCAAGTTTTGGATAATTCACAAATTTTCCACTGAAGTTTCAAATCTGACAGATTCGTCCCTGAGTTTTGGAAAATTACGAATTATACCCTAAAAAATCATGAAAATTCCTAAAATATTAGGAATAATTATTAAAATACCAGTGGGTACATGAAAATTCCTAAAATATTATGAATAATTTTTAAAATACCTGTGGGTACATGAAAATTCCTAAAATATTAGGATATCTGTGGGTACATGAAAATTCCTAAAATATTAGGAATAATTATTAAAAATACATGCGGGTACATGAAAATTCCTAAAATATTAGGAATAATTATTAAAATATCTGCGGGTACATGAAAATTACTAAAATATTAGGAATAATTATTAAAAATACCTGTTGGTACATGAAAATTCCTAAAATATTAGGAATAATTATTAAAATACCTGCGGGTACATGAAAATTCCTAAAATATTAGGAATAATTATTAAAAATACCTGTTGGTACAAGAAAATTCCTAAAATATTAGGAATAATTATTAAAAATATATGTGGGTACATGAAAATTCCTAAAATATTAGGAATAATTATTAAAATACCCATGGGTACAAGAAAATTCCTAAAATATTAGGAATAATTATTAAAAATACATGTG
Organism: Heracleum sosnowskyi; assembly: GCA_030848705.1. NCBI lineage: Eukaryota > Viridiplantae > Streptophyta > Magnoliopsida > Apiales > Apiaceae > Heracleum > Heracleum sosnowskyi. The sequence continues at coordinate 148,687,995 of CM061235.1, read as the reverse complement.
GGTACATGAAAATTCCTAAAATATTAGGAATAATTATCAAAAATACCCGTGGGTACATGAAAATTTCTAAAATATTAGGAATAATTATTAAAAATACTTGTGAGGACATGAAAATTCCTAAGATATTAGGAATAATTATTAAAAATACATGTGGGTACATGAAAATTCCTTAAATATTAGGAATATTTCATATAAATGTCAAATTAGCCCCGAATAAGGCAACAATCATCGTAAATGTGTAGGTCGCTCCACACTTTGCAATAAGGCGATACTTGTGAAATACTAGTGTAAATAAAGTCCTATGTAAATGATAAAAAGACCCTGAATCTCGAAAAAGGTCAATATAATTTCTACGAAAGCTTGAAAAGTTTTCCTAGAAATTGGGGGGCAAATGATATGGGCTAAAAATAACTTTAGAAATGTAATTAATGATGTATTAATTAGACCTAGATTGGTCCAAGAATACGGCCCAAGTACAAGGCCCAAAATCCTGATTATTTATTAATTTCGTAATTAATAAATAAGGAAAATATACAGCTCACAAAAGAGTCCAAAATATGATAATATCTTCAAGGAAGGATCCAAAATCCCAATCAAAGAAAATAATGAGTCACAGTCCTTATCCTACAACAAGGAAAAGACTTGTCCGCCAAGTAATACAATCCTTATCAGTTATCAAAAAGGAGACTTATTCGCTAAGTCTCCTAAACTTACTCTAAATACAAGGCTCCTGACGCCTATATAAAGGACCTGATCCTTCAATCAGAACTACGTCTTTGGCTTGATTCTCAGCACTGATTGAGATATGTAGGCATCTTGTGAGGACCAATTTAGTCTCGAAACACAAGTGCAGCCATTAAAGCTCGAAAGCTCATAAATCCTATCAATTAATATACAAACACGTTTTTTAATCCATAACACTTATTATGTTATTTTATTAAATGAAAATGTATGCGATATTTTTGGAAAATGAGATATTTTAGTTAGAAAAAATAGAAAAGATATTCTATATAATAATTTTAATATTTTATCTAACAGTTCTCATCGATTTGATCAGAAATATCTAACAACTATGAATGGAGTGACCAAACTACAAAAACTTTCAGGACCAGACTACAAAACTTTTAATGTTTCGTCTTTAATATAATAGTATAGTATAGATAGTATAGATTAAAATTAATATTTTGATTATATTTAAGCATAATTTTTTTACAAAATAGGATTTTGACTAGAATCTTACATCCGATAATTTTTAAAAGAAATACATGTTTTCTAATTTTTTTAATTTTTAATTTATAATAGAGAATAATGTTTCTTAGATTACCTCACAATAGTTTGCATGAGGTAATCAAATAAAATGAGGATATATTATCATGTATGAATTTAATGATAAATAACTACATAAACAAATTAATTATAGATTATAGAGTATTATATTCCTCAGATTACCTCGGGGACTTACATGAGTTAATTACAAAATTTTCATACAAATACACGTGGATATTATTGTAATTTCACACAAATTTACATTTTTACAAAATTGTCGATCACTTTTTGTACTTAAAAAAACTCTAATCTCATGTAATCCTGTTGAGGTAAACTCAGAATCTTTTTTCTCTAGATTATAATATATGTTGCCTTATGTAGATATCATGAGGTAATTTAAAAAAAAACATTATCTTTATAATATACATTTCATGTCCTTAACGATTATCCATATATTTTTTAAAAATAATATAGTTTTTCTTAGATTCTCATTTTTATTCCTAATCTATTTTGATATTCTTAATAACTATCAATATACATTTTTATTAGAAATATTTTTTAAAGATTTTCATTTTTTGATATCTAATATACTCTTGATATTTTTTGTTATTGCTATTGAAGAATAGATTCGGTAACAATTTTTGAGAGGTTTTTTGATAAATTGTAAGGCTAACTATCAACTACTAGTTTATAACCCATGCAAAGCACAAGTTGCTTTCGAATATTTTATGTTTTAAATATTTTTTTATATAATAGAATATAATATAACATTTTAATGTATTTTTATACAGTTTTAATTTTATTAATATTTTTTAGAACAAATATAATAAATGTTAATTTTACTATTTAAAATTAACGAATATTAAATAATACGTAAAAAGGTATTAACCATGTAGTTCACAAAAAAATTATTAATGCTCATATAGTTGTTTTTAATAATTGTTTATTATTTAGTTTTTATTTAAGATTAGTTAAAACAAAAGGGCAATAAAATAACAAGATCGTTAACCAAATATGAAGATGTTAACCATACTACAAATTATTCAATTTGCTTATTATTGTATAATATATTTATCATAGTTTAGTATAGAGATAAATTAGAGAAACATGTATCACCTTGAAAAGATATAATTATTAAATGCAATTTTAATATGGATCAAAACACAATTCTTTAATATAGATCATAGTAAGAAGTACCAAAACACTATGAGTAACTACGTTCAAAACTTTAATTGTCGTTGTTATTATTGTAGATAATGATTTACATATTAAATTTTAATTTGTTATTTAAATTTGAATCATATATTCAAGGATTATTTCGTTATAATTATAAAATTTTAATATATTGTTAATGAGAATCAAACTCTTGATCTTTGATAAACTTTCGATTATTCTTTTCACTTGTATTAGCTCATAAATCGTGCAATACATAATTTTTTATAAAAAAAAACAATTTAAGATTATATTAATTTTCAAATTTTAATAATATATTTTTTAACCTTGAAATATTGTTAATATTTCAATTCTAATAATATATAATTAGTTTTTAATGTGTTGTTCATAGAATTTTGAAGCTTTAAAGAATATTTTTTATTATTAAGTTTAACACTATTTTTTATCAATAAATCAATCATATTTAAATAAGAATAAAAAAGTTGTTATTTATTAGGTTTTAAATGTTGTTTATCTTGCGCTCTCTCTTGAGTTCTAAAAAGATCATATTTGAAGAATTATACAGTCAACACGAAACTTACAAAATAATTATTAATTTAGTGCTGAATTAACAATGATTATCTATCGTGAACTATCCAAAATCGTCAACCGGAGAAAATAGAAGGCTGCAAATTTATACATTAAGAATTCAATTCAATTTAAACTTACATTCGATTTAAATTATTACAACTTTTAATAAATAAATTCAACAATTCTCATTTATATCTCTTAAAATCTATGGGTTTTTTAAAATGGTATATGATCAAAATTACAAATAAGTCTCTTCTACACTCATTATATCCTTAAATATAAAACGCATAAAGAGAGATCTTATTCAAGATTTTGGTCATACACCATCAAAACGATAAGTAACATTAGATTTTAATATAGATAAATGAGAATAATTAAATTTAACATTAAAATGTATATTCGAATACTAAAATGTGTATTTTAATAATTTAAATTAAATATAAGTATAATTCCTAAAATTGATAGAATTCTTATGTACAAATTCGTTAGTTTCTTTTTTCTTTAGTTTCCAATAGTTCCCCTTACATAATAATTGTTAAACCAAATTAAAAATTATTTTGTAAGTTTCGCACTGATCGTAAAATCACTAAAATATTTCATATCATTTTATCCTCATGTAAAATTATATTTTGTATGAAATTAAATTTTTATTAGATAAATTTTAATATTTTATTAAAAAATAAAAATTCCTAAATTTGAAAAACTAAAAGAAAAGAAATAAGCAAATTTGAGTTAAAAGTAATAAAACTTATTTTAATTAGATTTGGACGATCACTTGACTATTTTGACGATATCTTGGGTTCCAAAATCAGATTTATATGATTATACAACCCACACGAATCTCATAAAATAATTTTTATTTTAGTGTTGATTTAAATTTTATTGTCCAACTAAAACTACTCTAAAACCGAAGATAAAAAAAGTTACGAATTTCTATATTGAAAATTCTTTCAGCTTAGAAAACCTACTCTTATTTAGTTTATATTATTAAAATTCATTGTTTAGTTTCTGAATATAATTTAGTTACTTTAATATCAACGATTCTTATTGATTTGGTGGTACATGGATCAAATTTTTGGATAATATATCTTTTACGCTCATTATATATAAAGATATAATTATTATATATAATAATATATTAAATATAGATAAATTTATTTTAAAATATGTTGTTGATATTGTTTGAACAGTAGAATTTTAGTAGTAATTTAGATATTAATATTTTAAACACTTATAATATCAAATTTATTAAAACAGGTAAAATGTGTTGAATCAAAAAAAAATCTTACAATAAATAAAATTTTAACTTATTTGAAGACTCAATAGTGTTAATACATAGATTTTGAATTTAATTCAGAATTGATTTAAATTAATTTAGAATTGTTAATTTGTTCTTAATAATGACTATGAGAGACTATTGACATGTGCGGCTCTGCATCGGTTTGGGTACACATAATAAAGGCGATTTGGTAAATAAAACTTCTTAATTCTTGCAACTGTAAATGAATGAAGCAGATGTTATATATAATATCAAATACTCACTCTAATATATAATATCAAATACTGTAAGGATCGATCCCTAGACCTATGAATACTATCTTATTATCCCTCTTACTCTTATGATATAATAGTATATAATTATGTGAATAATGAAGGTTGAGCTGAGTTTGAAAGTGCTTCCTACGATCTCATATTGCTTTAGAGATCGCTAGAATGTGTATGTCTCGGTTCTCTCTCAAAATGCCTACGTACTCATATATATAAGAAATTCTAATTTTATTCTAAATATGTTTGACTAGTAATGTTATAGGTTCTCGATCTGATATTACCTAAGTTGAATAAAACTCGAGTTCTAGCTCGACTTGGGATCTCATTGCTTCTTTAAGAAAGGCTTATTCTATTAGAAGTATGCAAGGATCATATGCGTCCAATGAGTATATTCCAATAATGATTACCTTGTTAAGCGTGTTTCTAACAAATAGAATTCTTATTTTTATCTGAATTATGTTCATAGGAACAGGTTTCTCTCATGACCTATCTACTGGAACCTGTTTCTCAAGAACCATTTGCTACAAGAATGTGCATGCATAATAAATAATAATTAAATAAATCATAAAGAGATATGTTTTACTTATATTGGTGCTTCCAGTGATAGTGTTGAGTTGGGATAACCTGCTGGGGCAAGGAACCCGTTCTCTTCATAACCTACTTGTCTACGGGTTCGAAAGTAACCATCAGTCGCACGAGAACTATCCACTTAGCCCATTTATTGATGACTCATTCTGATGGGCCTATCATCTAGCTCACACTCTCTCCATATATCGGATCCTATAATTTGATGAATCTAAATATGATTCACAACAATTTTGGGTACAACGTGACAACAATTTTGGGTACAACGTGAGTGATCGTTCGCCCTTATTCATGCTCTCGTGCTCTCTCTAATTCACTCAATCATTGAATGATGGTTAGTGGCACTGTTAATGGAGATATATATTGATAGGTATAATCTTGTAAAAAGTCTATATAATTGATCAACTCTTAGAAAAGATGTGTGACTTTGTTTCCACACAATCTATTGGAATTATCCTACTAACCATTCCATTTCAGACCGTTAAAATATAATAATTTATCGATGAATATATTATTAAAATGTAATATATGATTCTAAAAAGTGTGTTCCTCTAACACATTGAGTTTTTAGAGCGACTGGTTACTCTCGGTGGAGGTCACAAGTTCAATTCCCTGTCACCCCCAATATTCTCAAGACGTCTAATATTATATGTTATAATTTAAATTAAAAACAAATATATTTTTCAAAAATTTTCTGAATCTAAAATAGGTCAAAATACAATAAAATGCAATAATTAATTTTAGAATAACAAATATTTAAACAAGACTTTAAGTCAGTATGATAATGATAACATGATAAATTAATTTCACGGAGTATTAAACTTTGAGAGTACAGTAGTATAAATTTGAATAAGTCTATAATTAAAATTTGTCACTAGAAACTCTTTTTCATGGGTTAAATATTAAAGTGGTCACTGAAGTGAACACCATATATCATTTTCACCACTTATCTCAATGGGGTATCGTTTCAATCACTAAACTCATCATAAACATCAACATATAACTCTAAATATATGTTCGAAAAGTAAAAATAACTTTTCTTGAATTCTACACATATTTATTCAATACTACTGTAGCCAAATGAAAAGTTATGAATTCTAGTATTTCAGATAATTTATTTAGATTTAAAAAAAATCATTTACTATTTATTTTTAATTAAATCAAAGTAAATAACTATAAAAATTAAAAATAAATAGTAAATACTTTTTTTAAAATCTAAATATAATATCATAAATACTAGAGCTCATAACTTTTCATTTGGTTGCGGTAGCATTCAAGAAATATGTGTAGAATTCGATATAAATTATTTTTACTTTTCGAACACATATTTAGAAGTATTTGTTTGATATTTATGACGACTTTAGTGATTAACACATATTTAGAAATATTTGTTTGATATTTATGACGACTTTAGTGATTAAAATGATAACTCGTTGAGATCAATGATGAAAGTGATATATGGTTTTCGCTTCGGTAACAAGTTTGATAGTTAACCTTTTTTTTTCATTGAACAATCATATTTGTACACTTTAAATAAAAACACAATATAATTAATTTTTAAAAAACCGGAGAGCGACGGAGGGAATTAAACAAGAACCCTAGCTGCAAGCGCAGAAGCTGTGCAGGGGGTTTATTAAAATCACACAACAAGATTACTCTGTTGCCTTTTAGATTCTGAAATGGCGCTAATGGCAGAAGATGAGCAGCAGGACCTTCACTCTCAGCTTCAATTCCTTCAAAATCAAGTTAAGGTACTCTCGCGCCATCACAATTCCATTCCCAATTTTTTTAACCTCTTTTTTTTCCAATTAAATTTTAGATATATTTAAATATATTAAAGCGTGGAAGTAATTTACAGGAACTAGAGACTGAGAACGCCAAGTTATCATCTATGCTCTCAAATTGCACGTGTCACAAGGTTAGTTGTTATCACCATGTTTGTGTGCGCCTGTGTGGAGGGTGTTTTTAGTTTATCAGAATACATTTATGGATCGAGAATTCGAGATTTTAAAGTAGCGTCAAGTTCTTACTGTACCATTACTTATTTTCCGAATATTGAGAATTACCTTACTACTTGTTTAACATAGATTGAGAATTATGGTTACGCCACGATATCGTTGTACTTTCACAAACAAGTTGACTGTTTGTGTGTGATTTGTAATTTGAGTTTATGCACACACACACATACACAGAGACATAAAGCGCAAGAGTTTCAGAGAAGTTATTAAGTAAAAGTTAATTCTTCTTTAACGTTGAGGTACCTGTGATTTTGTATAATAGCTAAGGTTAATTAGCATCAATTCCCCAAGTAAATGCTTGATTTCTGTTGTAAACCTATTTTGTGGAAGAATTATCGAAAGGTTTGTTGTGCAGTTGGAGCAAAATGCTGATTCCGATGGTGTGGAGAGAACTGACCTAGTTAACAAAATGGAAAGAATAACTGTAGGAAATGGTGTCAAGATTAAAAAGAAGAATTCAAAGCAAGGTGATAGAGGTTTCTTTTCTTTCTTCTTAGTCTTAAAAATTTTCTATATACAGTTTTGATATTCCTTGTTTCTTTATTTCTCTCTGGATTTCCATATAATGATTTAGGGCATAATCCTGGGCGTGAAGAATGAAAAGGGGTTTCTTGTTTTCCTTGCTTGATTTTATTTATTTCTAAGTATTTCAAAAAAAAAAAGACCATTCCACTTGTTTAAGTAGGCAACGATAATAAGGGTTTGCGAAGTTTGAAAGAGAAATCAAGGTCATTAAGAAAAACTGTTGGTTTTAAAAAGGAAATTGTTATTGGTAAGGTAATGAAAACTTTTTATTATCTAACTATGTGTACACTAGATGAGATTTATCATTGCTCTCAAGGCATCCTGAGTTATCTAGTCATTGTTATTTTTTTTTTCTCGACAAACGACAATAGTGATTTGGATTTTTTTCTCCTCAAATTGATCTGGTTGGGTATTTAAATTGAGGTTTTTCCATCAATATTATTGGTATTCCTACAATAGAGGTGATCAAAAGACAGATAGTCCAGTATAGTATGATATCGATTACCAATAGTTCGTTTATCTTTTAGTATTTTTTAGTGTAAATCGCGGGAAAATTGAGTCAATAACACAGAATTCCTTAAAAGTTCAATAGCATCCCAAAATCTTAAAGTCATTTCATTCTTGCAGAAGTCAAGTGTTCCATTTTTCTTTTAACTAGATATGAAAATTAAGATTCAGCAATTTTTGCCTGGCAGGTTTTTTTGTTATCTACATTAGCTTACCTTCTTATATGTATAGAGTTGCACTCCAATGAGAATCTACACTATTATGAGATATGAGATCTTATCCTAACCATTCATTTAAATTATTCATCTTCATCTTTCACCATCCATTAATCTTATTTAACATTTTTATTTTCCACTACCATCTGCTTCTACTACAACTGCCACTTTCGGTAATCACCAACCGCCACTCCGGCCACCTCCGACCACTTGTAAATCACCAACAGTACTAAAATCACCGGAATAAAACCACCATTTTATCACCACCAAAAAATCATCAACAACATACCATCACGGCATCACCTACCGCCACCTTCGACCACCTCCAGCCACCTATAAATCACCAAACAATACTAAAATCACCAGAATCATAGTACTATTCTGCCACCATCAACAACATACCAAAATCACTAGATTTAAACTTCATCTCCACCAGAACAACCACCACTAACTACAAACATCAATATCTACAACACCACCACTCTAACACAACCTATAGTCTATGGATCACCAATATCATAACTAAATCACATGATTTAAAATCATCGTTACTACTAATCACCACCGTCATCATTAATCACCATTACCACTGCCTCCACCAACATCACACCATAACGACCACACCATTACTATCACAACTAGTAAACCACTATCACCACTCACAACCAGTTAATTACCAGCACCATTCACAACCAGTTAATTACCAGCACCACTAATCATCATCACACTAGATCTATTGTTTTTTCTATCATCAACACTAATCACCACCATTATACACTGCCATTTTTCAACACCACCACTGCCATCCCCAAAATTTGAACAAAAATTACTAATTTTTGAACAAAATCACTCAATTTGAGACGTTATTATCTCTGTAGCACAACCGATCGAAAAACATCGTCGTCACCATCACGGCTTTCGTAATCATACTATATATATGACTATATATAAATATTCAGATTGTGTGTATATTGTATGTATATGTGTGTGTGTGTGTGAAGAGAGAGATGAAGAAAGAAATGAAATAAAGTAAAAGAGAAGACACGGGAAAAAGAATGATGAAAAATGTGGGAATTTTTTTTGATCCAGATTAAAACAAATAAAGGGCTGAGATTAGATCTCAGTTCTCATTTTAAGAGGGGTTCTCATTTGAGCACCAGCCTATATATATATATATATATATATATATATATATAAATTTATTAAAATCTATGTTCTTATTGAGCTCACAATCTTGTTAATAATAATAATCAAATACTTATTCATAGTTGCTTACATAAAGAACTTCACACTTTTTACCTGAATAATATACACGGTGATGCAGGTTCTTCTATACAAGCTGCATTTCAGTTTGCCAGAAGATATATAGCTCTAAAAGTAATGTATTTTGGTCCGAGGTAACTGTTTATGCTTCAGCTGTTTATTTATTCCAGATGATAATCTTATGATCAAATTTGATATAGCTGACTGTATGCTAAAATTAATATGTGGGGAAGACAGATATTGCAGAGCGTATTTTCTAGAGCTGAGAGCCACATGATAAAACTGTAGTTTATAACACATTGCATAGCAATCCTAGTTCACTGGTAATAAAATTAATTATTTATAACTTGTAGACAAACCTTATTTTTTTTTAAATGTGGGGAATTTTTTCTACTTATTTCGACTCAATTAGCCTAAAAATATTTTATGCTCTGTGCAATCAACCCCTAGCTTATACAAGCCCTTTATAGTGATTAAAAGCACAAATGTTTGTCTCTCCTAACTAGTAATATGTCATTCCCGATAAGTCAAGCTATTTTTTTTCATGCATACTACATTGAATCATTTTACGAACACACAATAAGAACCCAGATCATTAATCTTGGCCTTCAGATCTGTGAATTTGCATGTATACCATCACACTATTTTTCTAATTATATCTGATTAGTCACTCTGATGCGAAATTAAACCTGTTTTGATGTTTAAATATAATGGTCCTTTCCACGTCTTTTGGCACCAAGGGTTCAAGTGTAAAAGATTAAAGTCAAATTATTTGGTTTCTGTGTAAAAGTCTAAAAGTCCAATTGTATTCAGTTGTTATTTTAAAGCTCTCTAATATTTTAACTTCTTTTCAAGCATAATGATGATGATGTTTACAATAATAATAATGATGATGATGATGATAATAATAATAATAATAGTAATAATAATAATAACTAACTTTGCTTATTTACTCATCCCATCCCTTTCCCCTCTTAAATACAATTTGGCAAACACAACAATGTTAGACTCTTTTAGCAGAACAAATTTTGACATGTCATATTGCAGTTTTGCTCGACCACACATCAAATTTATTCTGGTTAAAGTATCTGCATACATTTCACCTTACCCGTACTCTTAAGTTTTGTTTAATCTGTTGTGTGATCATGACCAATGTACAGGTTCTATGGTTTTGCGTCAGAGGCTCAGATGGACCCAACCATTGAGGTTTGCTTCGTGGTCATGTCTATTTTGTCAACCTGATATTATTGCTCCATCAGTTCGTCCGTAATTACTTTTGATCTGTGAGATCCACTATAGGACAGTGACATTACTATCAGCTGGTGCAAATCCTTAATTAGTGAAGTATATCAATATTTTTCCATTGTTTCCTACATTAAGATTTATATAATACTTGTATAAAACGGATATTTTACTTGAATAAATTTTTGCGTGATTTATTTTTTGTAGCTGAAGTGTCAATTCTTAACTTACAATTCCATATCGTGTTCGACTTTACTGTTACTTAATGCCAAGACTTATAAAAATTTGATGACAGACAAACTTAATCTATTACCATCCTCTGCACTTGTAAGCGGAAGCTCCTTGAGTACTTTTTCAGGGCAAGCTTCGGGTATTTATTAATTCTCTAGTACCTGAATAGAGATGAAGTAGCTCGGGTAAGATTTAGAACAAAGGCACTGCAAAAAACAAAATTCTCAATTTCTGCATGCGGCCTTTTAGGTGATTTTAAGAAACAAATGGTAAAATTTGAGATTTAGAAGCTAAGTTTGAATTTACATCACATTTTGTTGCACCAAACTATAAACAATTTTTGTCAGAAAGAATCAAGAGAGTTCACTTGATCTGAATCAATCATAGAAGAGGAGTGGTTTTATTGTTCTTCCTTTTGTGCAGTCTGAATTATTTAAAGCTCTTGTGGAAACAAGGCTTGTATTTGGTGACAAGAAGAGTTGGCAGTACTCAAGATGTGGTAGAACAGACAAAGGGGTTTCATCAATTGGACAAGTAAGTTGACGGGAAGAGCTTAGTTTTTTTTTTCTTAATATACTTCACTACATGTACTAATTGCAAGTTCAGTTAGTTATTTGAGTCATCTAAGTTAATTTTTATATTGCAAAACAACTTTAGATTATGTTGATTTCAGTGGAAGTAGCCCTTTGCAAACTTTTCTGAGTACAAATGGTTTGAATTTATGAATACCATACCAAAGTCCAATAAGAGTATAGACTCTCTACACTGTAAAGTATTATATGTACATTTGGTTTAGGGGAGAATGGATTGTTAAATTTCACCAAGGGCATGGTTATGTATTAAGCAGTGTACAAGACCTTGCAGTTAAGCTCAGGGTTTTAAGGACCTGGCTTATCTATTAGGCCTGATTGATCAATCCTTCAACTAAATTCTGTCACATGATGCAATATCTTTCGATTTCCTTGTTACTCGTACAGGTGGTCGCTCTACTTTTAAGATCATGTCACAAGGTGAAAGGAGGAAGCACCGGGCAGTTAATTACGGAAGACTTATGTGGTTTGCCCATGCTTGAATTCATGTTTTGAGACTCAAATTTGAATATATCGATATACTTATATTAAATCTTTAGTTTAGTGGAGTTCCAAAGAAATAAATTGAATGAATAAGGTTATGGACTTATGGTTATGTATGGTTATGTTTATTAAATATGATTAGACGTAATTGGCTTTCAATAATGGTATCTAAACTGATTATATTCTATTTCATTTAAATATTATTTCTTCTTGCAGAAAGAGAATTAGATTATGTCCGAATATTGAACAAAGTCCTTCCTAAAGATATTCGAGTTATGGGCTGGTGTCCTGTTCCGGTTGATTTCAGTGCAAGGTTTACATCTATATCTTAAATGTATTGTGTATACTATAAATGTTCAGCTGCTTGGTCAATGATATTGTAACACACCTAAAGGGATATTGCATATGCGCTACACGCCACATAGCTGCAAAAGAATGTGTCAGGAACTAGAGGTTCCTGAACTGAGTTTTCAAGTATTTTTGGTATTTTATGAGAATATAAGCTGAATTACACTATTGTAAGGATAGAAATGATAGAAATAGAGCAGTTTTAGCAGAGAAATAGAGTAAGAACAGAGATTTAGAGATAGAACAGATAGAATCAGATCATAAATGTAGAGGATAGAGAGAGAATTCAGTTAGAGACTTGTAGAGAAAGATAGGTTCCTAGAGAGAGAAACCCTAGAGAGAAGGGAGAGAACAGTTGTGGAACAATGTCCCTTTTCAAATATTCATAATGCATAAACTGAAATACAAACAAGTCTTGCTATATATAGGCTTCTAACTCAGTAAATGACACATATACCCTTACTATTCCTACTACTAATGACTACTACTACTAAGCTGAATCCTAACATTTCTCCCCCCTTCAAAAATTAACCATGTCCTCATGGTTGTTCTTTCACATAGCATCTTCATCTTCTTTCCACCTGAATCAAGCACATTGCTGCGATTTTTTAGTCGTTTCCTTTCTTTTACAGCTCTTTCCCATGAAGAACATCTTGTAGGAGTTGTTGAGAATTTGGAATTCCAATCGAAACACCATAGAGACAACTTGAATCTCCTCCGGGATCAAATATGTATATAATAATACTTTTCCTTGAGGCTTCATGGTATGCATGTCTCATTGACTTGTTCATTTCAGGGCTGCATTGCATGAATACAATGTATTTGTACTTGTAGGTTAGCACCCTCCAGCCGACTCTCACATAATCAACACATTGTTGATTAATCTCACTTAAAATTTCGTCAAGTCTGTCAGTCTCTTTTTGAATTTTTAGGCCTTGACCTTGTAATCTAGTCGAATTCTCAATCTCAATGATAAACACTTTCGTCTGCAACTGAGAAGGTTCCTTCAGTAGCTGCTCAATTGCTAGAAAATCAATGTTCTGCCAATGCCTAAGTTGACTACTAGCAGAGGTTTTCATTCCAGCTTCTTCTAGGTTCACCTCACTCCTAATCAATTGTTTGGACTTGTTATTACGACCTTTTAACTGCTTATTTTGAACCTGACCACCAGGATCAAATGTAAGCATTTTTCTTCTACCAAAATTGGTAGATCTCTTTAACAAATCACAAGAATTCATGGCTATTGGATTATCTTTCCAAGGAACATCCTCAATTAATTCTTCTCTCTTGTTGGTATGGATAACTGAAGATTCTTCTTCAACAGCACCTTGTGTCTCTTCACCTTTGAAACCCACAAGCTTTGACTTGTCACCATCTTCAAGTGCCGGGTTTGGTTCGCTTTTCAAATATGCCTCTAATCCTTCACTAGTGCAAAGTTGAGAGTGTAAGATGTCAGGTGAGTTTGAGTTATCTCCCATTAGTGCTGCTAAGATGAATTCATGTCCTGTCCAGCATCATCATATATAGGTTCCCCAATATAAGTTTCCAAAGCAATCTGAGAGGTGTCTCCGAACATTCCCTTTTCCTTTTGTAAAGCTGGAAGTTCCTCTTTCCACTCAACAATTTCCTCCTCTACAGGGATTGACTCATTTCCTATACCATCAATGGTTTCAAAGACTACTGATCCTTCTTCATGCTTGGAAAATCTCAAGTTGAGCTGCTGTAGGGTTTCCGACTCCCTGTAACTAGGCTTGCTGTAGTTGCTTTTCTCATCACTCTGCCAACCAAGAGGATTCATAAAACCTTCACCAAGCCTTTGTGTTTTTATACTTAAAATTTCTTGCATCTTCTGTCTAGCTATCTCTATTGTAGCTGCTAATTTCCTTAATTTCTTACTAGTCCTTTCCTTGTAAGTTGATATGTGCTGTTGTACATTTAGCACAGCCTCATCAAAGGCTTTATCTCCTTCTCCTTCCTTTGAATCCATTACTATACTATCCTTGTACAGATAACACCTCAATATACAGTTCACATAAAACTGACCAGAAATCAACAGATTCACAACAATTTATTCTCACAGTCAATTCATCAAACACTTAATATGCACAACTTCTTCAGTGTTGCCAACACCTTGACTAATCAAATTATTCACCAGCACTCCTTTAGTAACACACCAATTCACAGACTCAATGACTTCACATTCATATACAATCACTCTTCTATCACAACAATACACAAACACCTGGAGTGCGCTACTACTATGACACAACAATTCACCAATTTTTCACTACTGTCACACCTTAGACTTCAATCTGTATAGTCACAACAGCAATACACACAGCTCTTCACAATCACAATCTCATCTACTTCACAGATACCCAATTCTCCAAGATCACACCAAACAAAACAGTTTCAACTTGTAAAGCTTCTGTAAACAGTTTTTGGAGTTTTCTTAATAGCAACTACTACTAAGACTAACTAGGTCTAAACACAACTGATTAAGCAGAAACAACACTTAACTCCACTGAATTCAACAGTACATCAACAGATCTGTAAGTAAATGAAGAACAGAGCACCTGAGATGAAAATTTACTAAAGTTCTGAACTTTAAGCTGCGATTACTGTGGTTCTAGGCTCGCACCACTCGGAATAGAGTATACAACGCAATCGAAGCAGTAGTTGATCTCAATTTGAAGCTCTGATACCAATTTGTCAGGAACCTCATACCAATTTGTCAGGAACTAGAGGTTCCTGAACTGAGTTTTCAAGTATTTTTGGTATTTTATGAGAATATAAGCTGAATTACACTATTGTAAGGATAGAAATGATAGAAATAGAGCAGTTTTAGCAGAGAAATAGAGTAAGAACAGAGATTTAGAGATAGAACAGATAGAATCAGATCAGAAATGTAGAGAATAGAGAGAGAATTCAGTTAGAGACTTGTAGAGAAAGATAGGTTTCTAGAGAGAGAAACCCTAGAGAGAAGGGAGAGAACAGTTGTGGAACAATGCCCCTTTTCAAATATTCATAATGCTATAAACTGAAATACAAACAAGTCTTGCTATATATAGGCTACTAACTCAGTAAATGACACATGTACCCTTACTATTACTACTAAGCTGAATCCTAACAGAATGCTAAAATTCCAAGATTAGATGAATAAATGAATAAATTATAATGGCTCCAAATTTTAACAAATTCTAATGAACCCCAAGTTCCAAGAAACATGTCTACTATTTTTAAGCTACTTGATGATTGGATCAGTATTTTTTTTAAAGTATCTGCTTATGAAGATTTTTTAGGTGTTAAGACTAGTGGCTAGTGCTGATAGTGTTTATTTGCTATCCTTTAAGTTTTTAGTTATGTCGAACTTACCAATAGACAACTATATGACCCTTTTATACATTTATTACTTGAACATGGTGTTTCATTAGATATTCAATTGCCTACTTCAAATTGCAGGTTTAGTTGTCGGAGTAGGGAGTACAAGTACTTCTTCTGGAAAGCCAATCTGAACATAATGGTAAGTGTACTGCAGTTTTTGTATTAATTAATTTATCTGTACTTTTGTGAGCTGCCACTATAGCACCTCCTCCAACTTATGCCCTTAAGTTTAGATTTTGTTCATATTTGTCAGGCCATGGATTCAGCCGGTAAAAAATTTGTCGGGGAACATGATTTTAGGAATTTTTGTAAGATGGATGCGGCCAATGTGCATAGCTTTAGGAGGCGTGTTACATTGTTTGAAATATGCCCTTTTGACGAAAGGTTTGTAGAACATACTTTTCCTCTTTAGCTGTCTCTTATCTGTTTGCTTGGCTTTTCTTTAATTTGAGATGAACTGACATAAATGTACCTTTTGCCAATCTGCTTATATGCAAATCTTGTGTCCTTTTTTTTCCCCATGCATTATTAAATTTGTAAAACAAATACATAAATTATGTGAGGTGATGGAGATTAAAGTTTTTCTTTTAACTTTTCTTGATATGTAGTTTTCTCTTAATTTTAATTGAATAAGATTTTTGTTTTGTTAAAGCATGAATGCCACCAAAATAATTCAGTTTTCTACATGAAATTAGAGTTGATTGTTTGTATTGAGGGTGACTTTTGGTGAATGACTGTATGTGCATATAATACGTTCCGATAATGTATATCATAGTTTACGAATGTTTAATTTAAATCAGACTCCTCCCTCCCCATAGTTATTACCCCAATGGCATTTTGGTATTCGTCTTTTATTTTGGCCAAAAGTAGGCTCCTAAGTTTCAAATACCATTGTTTTTTTTTGAGAGTCATTCTATGCCAAATGTCTATAGCTGTCCATTTACAGATGTATCATTCTATTTCCTCGTAACAACTTTTACTTTAACCTCTTCATCGATCTTTCATCTCTCTCCCCCAGTTGAAAGTATAGTATGCTCTGTCCACATTTAGGGAAACGGGGTCAACTGTATCTGGGAACTGCGATTAATCTGTTGTTAATCTCCCTCCCTAGTTCGTGTCCATCCAAATCCTTCTTAAGCATTATGCGCATGTATGCATTATTCGTCAATTGAAGCTTCACTGCTCTCTCTTGTCACTGTATACAAAATAAGCCTGAACCCACTTTAAAATTTTGAAACACCTGAACAATCAATTGACCAGGTTCTTAAAAATTTTAAATACTTGTTTCTTTAATTCTTTTTACTGGTTTTGTTTCTCCTTATTGATCTGGGTCAGAATTGAAAAAACAAGATTAGGAATAGAGGTGAAGTGCGTGAGTCCTGGAGAAGAGCAGACACTGATGACCTGATTTGTAATTATCAGTTTAATCATCTTTGTACGAACTAGAAATTAGGCTATGTTTAATTGCTCAATCACTGTTAAATTTTGTTAGGTTGCATACATAAATCAGGATAAATTTATTCAGCTAACCTATATTCTTGTTAGTTATGTGTTAGAGCATCTCCAACCCATTACACTATTTTGGTGTGACTTTTACACCACAATGTTGTTAAAATAACACTATATTTAAAATCAACTCCAACCCATCAAGTCTAAAGTCTACACCAAAATAAATCTTTTTTGTATTACAAAGAGTACATTAATGTTTAAAGTACAAAAATAATAAAGTTAGCGGGACACAAAAGGAATGAATTGTTGTAGTTAAGAAGTTACAAGGGTAATGCTGGAATTTATATCTAAAAGTTCAAATTTGGTGTAATTTTTGCTGTCGCGCCAGAATGGTATAAGTTTTAGAGTTGAGTTTAAATGCATTTTTAGACAAAGATGGTGTAGAAGTACGTTTATGGAGATGGGTTGAAGATGGTCTTAGGACTTACTGTTTGATATCAGTAAACTTGTTCGAATCCTTGGTGTTTAGTTTTTCAGATCTGCTGATATTGTTGTTGGCTTTGTTTTTGTGAGCTATTGCTTGTATAAATTAATGATGAGCAATATAGATGTTTGATTTTTGTATAGCTAGCCCAGGCTGTAATATATGTCAAAAGTACTCTATTTTTTGGCAGATTCCAAGATGATGAGCTGTGGTCGATAAGAATCAAAGGTAGTGCTTTCCTGTGGCATCAGGTCCGATGCATGGTTGCTGTACTATTTATGATAGGCGAGGGTGTTGAATCCCCTGATGTGCGTGATTGAATCCCTCTTAGCTAATTGGATAAGTCTTATTAATCTATTTTTTTTTATATTTTCTTTATGATGAGGAACCTTGTCATTCACTTTGCAGCCTTCAGACCATCTTGCAAATATTCATTAATTATCCACGATACAATAAAAATAATGAATGCCTATGATTTATTAAGGAGAAATTGAGAAATCGAACAAGTGTAATTGCATTAGAAACAATTAACCTTTTTGACTCGGTATATATCATGCATTTTTGCCTTCACCAGTTTTTAGATGGTCAGTGGTAGGGCGGTAAGCGAACCGAGCTACTCGATAAGCTCAAATCGCTTTGTTAAGAAATGGAGCTCGAGTTCAAACAAGAATATATGTCCTAGGACTCGTGGGAATGACGAGGAAGATAAGAAATTTTTTGATTAGTCAATTTTTTTTTTAATAGTTTACACATGTCTCACAAAACTAGAAACTACTAATAAGTTAAAATCAATATAAACTTAAAACTACGTATTTTTAGTATTTGTTAGAAACTAGTAATAAATGAATTGTTATTCAATAATTCATTCTATCATAGTTTTTAGAACTAGTTTTAAACCAGTGCATTGCACGTGATGCTTTATAAATATATAATTAATGAGTTTATTTATATTAACTTATTGTTTAATTTTATTCTCGAAAATATTATAAAACAATGTTTGCAATTGCACATGATACTTTATAATATTATTTATGGGTTTTATTATATTAGATTAAAATATTTTTTAATTATTTCTTGTGAAAATGGCAAAATAATGTCTACAAATCCCCTTGAGCTGAGATACTTATTTTATTAAGATTAACCCTTATTATTTTAGTTGTTATTGTATTTTTTCCATAAAATTTCATGCTTCTTTCTAATTTTAAAATTATTGATTTTGTGTTATTCATATTTTTTCACTCAATAACTTAATAATACTATATATACAAT
The DNA here is from genome assembly GCA_030848705.1 of Heracleum sosnowskyi. NCBI lineage: Eukaryota > Viridiplantae > Streptophyta > Magnoliopsida > Apiales > Apiaceae > Heracleum > Heracleum sosnowskyi. Next base: position 148,668,845 of record CM061235.1, on the reverse strand, counting down.
TAATTTCTGATTTTTTTTGAAAAAATTGCAAAATATAGGAGAACAATTTAACAATATTTTCAATTTCTTTTAATATTATTTAAAATAAAATTATTAATTATATTTATGAGATGACATATATGCCCCTGACGACCAAACCATCTTAACAGCCTTATGCTAATTATATATAGGATATAATTAATAAGTCTTTAATCCAAAGTTTAAACTTTAAAATCTGTTCGCCCTTAAACTCTCCATTATTCAAATATATCATGGTTTGGGCCAATTTTGGTTTACTACTTTAATTTAAATAAGGCCCCTTAAAAAATTATAATCTTAGTCAGCAACTCGAACTCAACTCAAGTTTGACTTGAAGTGTTCTTGAGCAACTCGAACTCGTTCCAGTTTGAACAGAGAAATTTGTCCAATAAGCTTATAGAGTTTGGATTGACTCGTAAAAAAGCATTCAACTCGGTTTGTTAACAGCCCTAGTTAGTGTTATATCTAATTTAACATTTGGACAACAAGAAATGCCCAAGTGACGCACACATTTATATGTTCGGTATTGCAGAGTATCTCATGGTTGCTGATAGTGCTTGCACTTTTTTTCCTCCTACATAAAAAAACATCCAATTCTTGCTTTCTTTAACTGTCATTCTGTTCTCTGTCAAAAAAAAAAAACTGATTCTGCAACTGGCAATTTAAGTAGCAATATTTTGGTTTGTAGTGTAATCAGACCCGGTTCCAAATGCTTATCTTTTAATTGTAGGTATTAGATGTCTTACTTGATGTTGACAAGACATCAAGGAAACCTCAATACATTATGGCTCCAGAGATACCATTGGTTCTTCAATCATGCGAGTTTGAAGGTCTCAAATTCAAGTGCACGGAAGGTACTTAAGCTCGGATTATTATTCATTCGTCATTGCAATTTTATTGTATTGAACCAATATATTGAACTGCATTTAGGCCTATAGATGTTCAACATTTCATCTATAATTATGGACCACATGATTTCATCTTTCATGTCTTTCACCACATAAAGGTGAAACTATGGCATGTCCAGTAAACATGGGGTTACACTGTTAAAGTGTATTCTTCATTCATTCTTATAAAAATTATGTTTATTTCTGGTTTTTATCCTTTGTTTTTAGCACAGTGTCGGATACATGACCATATATGGATGTATATCTGCAGATGCCAGACAGGCTTTGCAGCTGCACTTTAAAAAGGAATGCCAGAGTCACAAACTCCAAGCTGCAATCTTTCATGAGGCTCTGCGAAGTTGTTCACTTTCTGTAAATGGTTAGTGCAGCTTCACTGCATTTTATTGGTATAAAGTCATCTTTTCTTTTTAACTTTTCTGACAAAGGCTCTTTTTTTTATTTTTTATTTTGCAGATGACAGCAGATCGAGTTATGCAGTGAAGAAGAAGGCGTGTATGCATATTCCACTTATGTCACGAGCAACCGAACGTGAGTACCGTCCTTTAAAACTTTTCCCAGGGACTTAATTTATTGAATGCCTCTTTTGTGATTTTCTTATTTGCCCATAACTAAGAATAAAGTGACACAAAAGTTGTCTACCCAGTAATCAAATTTTATTTTTGTCAAGTATCTTATATCATGTTCCTAGAATTTTATCGGACTTGAATGCCCATCTATACTTAAAAAATGAGTAAACTTCAAAAAAGAAAATTTGGTGAATTTTTTTGATCAGAATTTGATGCCTACAGAATTATCTATATCTTTTATGAACCAGGAATCTAATAATGGTTGAATGTGTACCAGCATCGTATGAAGAGAGGATTTCTTCGAAATTGAAGAGAGGGCAACAAGAGAAGGTTGATGTATTGGTTGGTGAATAGTATACTCCAGATGTGAACAAACTGTTACTCGACATGTAATATCTTTTGGAATATCTTTTAGCTTTACTGGCTTTCTCTAGCCATATTTAGAGTCTGTTCTCCGGGCAGACATTTCATGTGAGGCTGATGTTGAAAATGATGAGCCCCTGTCCAATGCATAATCAAATATGAAGGGGAAAGAATGAAGTTTAATCCATTACAGTAAATTAAGCAAACAAGAGTTGATATCATGTTTTCCGGAAAGCACCATTTAGCATGATTCATACAACGATCCTGTTCTAAAAAATAGTCAAAATACAGAAAAAATGAACTTTTTTATTGAATGGAAATAATATAAGCTTTCAAGCACTAGGGTTCTTTAACTTGGAGCATATCCTGTGGCACTGCTAAGACTTGTGCTATAGCTGAAGTATGATATTAAACATAAAAATGATAAATCCAATGCATAATCAAATATGAAGGGAAAAGAACCAAAAAAAAAAAAACTTTGCTTGTTGAGATGAACTTGTGCAATAAGTATGATCATCAGCCAGGTGTTGTGCTTAGTGCAACTGCAGTAATGCCCCCTCAACATATATATCGTGACTGCAAGTTTGCAAAGGCAGAATAGCATCTGCAGGAGTGAAGCAGTATAAATCTTTTCCTGAAGTTTGGTTACAATTCCATTTCACAGGAAAGCCCTTTGTAATGTCCTTGCAGTAACACGGGAAAGTAACTTTCCAGCAAGATCAGCTGGCAAAAATAGTAGCTGTCGCTGCATATCCAGAGGAAGCTGTGGACATCATACACAAAAAATCATGATAATCATAAAGTTGTGTTATACATTACCATAAGTCCATAACTGCCATACAGAGGGAACATGTAGTTCTGACAAAATTGATACCTCCAAAGTTCTTAAAATTTGAACTCTGATTAACGAGGTTAAATTCATGAAGCAGAACAAGGCAGCATTTATATTTTAAACTTTTGTACACGGCAATAATCATTTTTTATCACATTGTCCCATTCTTTCATGGTTGTAATGGGGGGTGGGAAGGGGGAAGAGGGGGCTGGTATAGTCCGCAATATTGAATGTTCCTTTACAGTGGTTAACAAGGGGTTGACCGTTATTTACCCCATACTGAAAACAGTTACGAGGTAGGATTTTACAGCAAATACGACATTTTTGAGATTGGGGTTGACCGTTATTTTCAAAAACTTTCCACATATATTACAAGACGAAGTAACTTTCATCTCTTTTTAGCTACCGAACTTCAATACACCCATTTTGTACAGAACATTGAACTAATGTTTAACTTCAGGGTTTGTTCTCATACATGACATCAAAATCAAAATAAAATGTTTAAAAGATCTCCTCAAAGTCGACGATTAAGAATAGAAGATAGTAAAACAGATAATAAGGAACAGACAAAATTTTTGGTCATTCTTGGAACCCTATTAGTCCGGGAAGTTATCTCGAAAGATTACTATACTACTAATACAAAGTTTAATAACCACATATACATAAGCCAAACCAAATATTACGTATACAACTTTAAATCAAAACTAGGGAATATCTGAAGATTAATTTCTTAAAACTGGTTGTCTAATAAAATTTTCACTACATTGACATTTGGATTCTATGGGTGCGTGTTATCAACAAAATAAACATCTTCCGGTATGATTGCACAATTTATTTTGAGGATGGCGCTCAATTTTATGCTTTCATTTCATTGTTGACTAGTTATATGTACACACTCTATACTTACCTCGGTAATAATAGATAAGAGAGGTAGTATATCCTGAACTGGAGAAAACTGATCAACAGCTAAAGCTACCTCCGTGTACGCTTTCTGGCTCATTTGAGGGGATCCACTAACTTTTGCTTCCTACAAGAAAGTAATCGGAATTCAGTTTCTGATGATCGTGTCTACTGCTTTTACCAAACCAGTTGTGCTCTAATGAGTGCCTACATTATTTAACGATTAGAACAGAGTGGACCTGGCTGTCTTTCTGCATTGAGCATAGAGTGGAACAATATAATTGCAGCAAAATTTAAATAAGTATACATGCAACTAGAGAAACAGTTCAAATCATAGTGTGATGATTTATTCTTCCACACATACAACCACCTTGTTCTTACCACTGAAGTCCTTTCATCCTCTCGGATTCCTTTTAGCAAGTGCAGAAGCCGATACAAGTTTCTTAAGTTAATCACATCTTCATCTTTCATTGAAGATATGGAGATTGATGAGCCAAAGGGTAGATTTGATGCTGCTGCTGATGTCACTGAATCCAAGGTGGCTAGCCCAAGTGCATCCAGTCCCTTGTATATTTAAAAGAACAAGAATGAGGTTCTAGTTCTACCAATGCAACATAACATATGGGAATGTATGGCTAAAAGATATGTAGCTGTATATAAAATTGTGAGATGTGGACTCGTAAGTCGTATCCATGCGTCTATCAGAAAGAAGTAATATATTAAGTTAGTATCACGGTGCTTGTAAGATCATTTTCTAAAGGTAACTTAAGAGTCCACTGAGATATCCCTTTACTACTAAAAGTAGGCAGCTTTCTGGATATTCCATTATGCAAAATTAAAATGATGAGTTTTAATGTTAATTAATTGTCATTCAGCATGATGACTTCGTATATATGTTTGCGAGTGTGTCAATTTTTCTTTTAGTTGGCAAATAAAGAAAACCAAGTACAATGATATCCATTCTCTAATGATTTTTTAATTTGAAAAATTTAGTGGTTCACATGATAAAGATGCCAGAATGCCTTACCTTAGCCAGTTCTTGGACAAGTAATTCTCTCACAAAGGCACCCTGCAAAAATTTGATAACGTTTTCTGGTTACTTTTGCAATCAAGTCTGAACTATAGAGAATTTGCAGAGTATATCACACCTTCTCAGTTAACACGAAGGCAAGAATTTGCTTGACGACCACCTTAACATCACCCTCTTCTAGTTTACTAGTGCCCAAGGTCTCCTCTGTTCTGGCACGTAGAGCCTGAGGTAATAGTATATCATGTTCAGAGTAAAATTAGCTAATGAAATATAACTACCCATAAAATTACCGAATGAATTTGTACAATACTGCACTATCAAAAATTTATATTAAGCTAAAGACAAGAGAAGAGAGAACATATTACAGTATTTTCGGGTGGATATACAAGTGATCTTGATTATTAAAGAAGTGCCGCCTTATGAAATAATAATTGAAAAAGGGTGATACTCAGTCAGGTAGCTAATCACTAGACTATATCTTATGATTTTTCTTTAACAAAATAATAATTAAGGAATGCAAAGAGAGAATATATCTATTGCTTTTTGGAATACAATAAGATAGAATATATCTACTGCTTGGAATACAATACGAGTTTGATACAATAAGATTTTCATAGAATATATCTATTGCTTTTGGCGGAAAAAAATAAACCAACCCGAGGAATGCAAAGAGAGAAGGCAAATTGCAGGAAAATAAAGCTAATAAATACCGGAAAAACAATATATTAACTGTACACATTTACACCAATAAAAATAATAACCCAAAATTCTATTATCTTTTCACAATACTGCATTTCTTTTGTCTCATACAACAAGAACACCTACCTAATATATCCAATGATTCTTTTTTTCAATTTTTTTGGGGGGGGGGGGGGGGGAGTAATCAGTCAGCTGTCTTAACATATATTGTTTCTAATAATTTACTTTAAATAAATACGAGTTATTGAATGCAAAGAGAGAAGGTAAATATGCAGGTAAAATAATTTTGTAGCTATTGGCTTTCAACTGATATGAATAAAACCACCAAAAAAAATAAATAATAATTTTACAATACACAACTACAACAATAAAAAACAGTGATATCCATTAAATTTCAAAATCCTTCATACTTCTGCGTGCTTATTTTTCTCCATACTACTAGAAATAATTGAAATTTTGCAATTACGCAACACAAATATTAGCAATAAATCACAAGAATACCTCTGCCACTAGAGACTCTAAACGATCAATCCTGAAAACACCACCCTGGAAAGAAATTCAATTTTAATAAAGCACCCAAGATCATATCCCATCGATAAACAGTAATAAAGTTTGTGTGCCTGTGCTTGTGTATACATGTATATAAATACTAATAATAACATATCATCATCATCAGCACAGCCTTTTTCCTGAAAAACTGAGCAGTTACGTGTGTGCACGCGCGCGTGTGGTTGCCGGCATTAAATTGTTCTGGGCAAATAGGTAAAAAATTTAGGGATGTAGTATGTCTGAATTTATACATTTGTGTCTGGCAGACTGCACGAGTTGTGCTCTGGGAATTAGGAACAATTAAGATATGTAACTGGTCTGAATTATACCTTGTAAAGAAGTTGTTGCAAAGAAGCTTTCAGCTGAGGTGAGCTATTAGTTAGTACTTTTCTGGCAATCCATGGGTAAGCACCTCCCAAAACCTTATACTTTGGGTTAAAGCTGTACGCGATTCCCTCCAGAACTGCAAGACTGGAATGTTGGGAAACTTACTTTACTTATGAAGCAAGCACAACAATGTTATGGAAAGTGTACATTTAAAAGTGTTTAGAATACCAAGTTACAACCTAAAGACAATCAGCATAAGTATAAACTAAAATGTCTTTCCAACTCCCAGAAGAAGATGACTACCTCCTAATGACAAGAGAAAAATAAGAAGGTATCCTGAATTTGAATTTATACCTGCATACAAAACAAAAGCACCAGCTAAGCACATGATACCACTATAAGAACCAAATAAATTCAGATGAAATCATATACGATGTTAAATGACCAAAGGAGAACAAGAAACAGGAAAGCAGAAAATGTAGCACTTTATATTAGTTTCGGTCAACTATTTACTATTCCTTACCATCTACATTTGCAGATATATAAATTTAGCCTCACCATGTGAGCAATTAAAAACAGTGATGACCTTGAAATTTTGAACCGAAACAGACTCATGCAAAATCATCACATCCACTTCAATATAAGATTGGTAATTTCCACCCTAGCTCGTTAGAGTGAATATCCTAAAAGAGCATAAACTTCAGTTTTTACATCTTCAGAGGGAATCACAAAGCAGCACGCATTGTGGGCTGTGCACACCAACTACACCCTAACTTATACAGAGCATAAACTTTTACACATGTTACTGTTAATAGAGGTATGAGGCATGACCATAACTCCTTTAGACTTGTATCATATAAGTCAGTTTTTTGTTGCAGACATCATTCTTTAGCCGACTGTAGTTGGATCCAAGCAGCAATTGCTCACTTAACAAAACAACAGAGGATTGAATAGTTAGAATTACTTCACACGTGGTTAGATGATTTTATCAAACCTTACATTGTTTTTCCCAAATTTGCAAAAAGGTCTCCAAAACTAACGTTGTCCACCCCATTGGCAATTGCATTCGTAAAAAGACCTATAGATATGAATATTAATTTTAGTAAACACCGACAGATAAATTTGTGATAAATTTAGACTGTGACTGAAATATTAAATTTACTGTATAAACATATATCTGAACTCAAACACTAATGTAGTCAAAAGCAAGAAAACCTGTTAATGCCTCTGAAACAGCATCCTTATCTGAGCCTGGAGGAATAAGCCTGTAAAGTTCATAAGAAAATTATCCCTGAGAGTTATAAAAGGTGACTTCTAATAGCAAATGCAGGGAATATGACAATGTACCCAAGAGAGACAAAATCTTTGGCCAATTCATCGTAATCACGATTAATAAGGTGGAGACAAGCTTCAATAAAACCATCACGAAACTCTTCTTTGAAGTCGCCCATCATGCCAAAATCTTATATTTGAATGTTGTGAAAGTTAATAATAATTTTAGCAAAACAAAAAAGAAGTTAATAATAAATGTATACTCAAAATGTAAACAATACAGAGTATAAGCTATGTTATAAATTAAATATACAAGAAAGCTAACAAGTGAACATAATATAAGATTCTTCCGTTGTCCTCTATTTCTTAGAAGATGGATTGAAATCCAGAAGTTACTTTTAAGCTTTTACATTTCGAGTCCACTAGAGTTTAAAGTTTAACTTACCCAACTGTGCATGCATAATTGCATATCCAATGTCTTATAATTACAATGATTGACCCTAGAAGTCAAATGATCTGGTCGAGGTAGCATGAGAATGGATGAAAATCAACAAACAATCTAGTATCACATTTGATGTTAACACTTCCTCAAAAAATTATTAATCCCAAATAATTTTAAAATCCACGTGTCTATGGAACTTTTGCTATAGCCATACAGAATAACTAAAAATTAAAACAAAAGGTATGATAAGGAAGTCCTCAAATAAAAGGGAGACCACTGTGACAACGAAAACATAACTCTGATTCTCCAAAGGGACTGTGATTGACCTTCCTCACACTCTAAATGTAACACTCTATATAACCTTACACATTCCACTCTCCATTGCTTTTTATGGTTAGAAATGACATAAATCACATTTTTGTATATTGACAGAAGGATTCTACAGTATAGATATGTCAATCAAGGTCTTCATGGGAACTTGTACAACATAATTCCTTTTGACTCAATTTGTATTTGCCAAGTAAGTGCTTATTTTCCAGAAGAAGCACGTACTACATTTTTTTCTCTCTCGGAAATAAGCACTTATTTTGGCTAATATAAGCAGAGCCAAACGGGGTCTTATCGATAGCTTCAATGAATGTTTTCAGAATTTAACAGCTCACTAATCTTTTTGTCAACCACAAAAAAGCAAGTCTTGTGCCACCCACTTACCATGGTTACAGTAGAGACACTACTTTCAACAATATGGATAGCACAATCCAAGTAAAATGAATCTCCAAAGAACAACTTATAAATAAACTTTCAAAAAAGAAGAAAAATCTAAGCGAAAAAGATATTTACCAAAATTTACAAGCTTTCTAGTTCAAATAATTATACTTTCATTCAGAAGATAATAGGAAGAATTACCTAAATACGCTAATTTTCCATCAGACGTGCGGAGCAAGTTTCCAGGGTGTGGATCAGCGTGATAAAATCCATGTTCTAGAAGTTGCACAAGTGAACAGTATACTCCAACCTGTACAGCAACAAGATTACAAGAAGCAGGATTAAAAATATTCATTATGCAAACGGCAGAAGTATACAGATATAATGTGAAGCCATTTAGAAGCAAATGCTGGATCTTTTTTTCGAAATCACCTCAACAATATAAAGATCCTTCACTTCAGCCAACTTCTTTCCCTACACCATATATTGGCAGATAAACTTAGTTAATTGTTAATGATATAAGCAATCACGACTTGAACTGAGTATTTTCAAGGAAAACTGAGAGATGCTATACAAACAACAATACATTGTAAGCAATGGTTTATATAGATCATGTAATTACCATTTTATGAAAACAAATGGATCAAATTGAACACCCCATAGAACTATAGGAAAATAGACAATTATTATCTTAGTAATGCCATTTGTCAATTGTCAGGGATCTCTTTTTTGACGAGTCCAGTTAATTATAAAGTTGCTCGCTTATATTAAAGATTTTCATAAGCCTCTGGCCAAGGAAACATGTCTTAATGTGCTGTCCTACTGATAATAAATGAAGCAAAAGAAGAAAACAAAGTTGTGCAGCCACAAATTTGGTGTACTTTACGCTTATAACAAAAACAATAGAACAATGGACTGAACTTTACCATTTACAAAACCATCTAGTTTTCAATCATCTTTCTATTCTAAATGTCTTTTAAGACTTCCTACTACACCCCTCAAATTTAAAGCATGACTTAAATTTGAAATTTTGGAAAATTTAAAAGTGACTCCTAGTGTTTGATTGCACCCGCTAAATAAGTTTTAAGTGAATAAGCTATATATATATATATATATATATATATATATTCTCTTGAAGAGACACAAAAATTGAGATTGAACTATTGAAGGGGATATGAAACCTGAAATATCGAAACAGATTATACTGCAAAGCATTCGAAGATTATACTGGAAAACAGATTAAACAGTACTTCTGAATCACTCATCCATTATCAAGGATGGAATGGAGGTAGTAACAGTCCCCCCCCCCCCCCCCCCTTTATTGCAAAGCATTTTGTTACGATAACCATACGAAGATTATAACGGCATGAAGCCAACAGAGACTATAAAGTAAGAGAAGAGAGACAACATACTTCCATTGTAACTTATAATGATATTAGTTTATTTCCTAAGTTGACTATTTATAGATGGAAAACATTTTGTAAACAGATTAGATACTATCTTTAAAGTTTAAAATTGATATCTACCTTCTAGAGAACAAAAAATTGGAACATCGATGTGCATAGAGAAATCTAAACATAATATAGGAGAGCTGCACATACCTCTATCCACTGCATAGTGAGGACCTTTCGAGTTGTTTGGGCCTCAAACATGATCGGAACCATGACATCTTTTAAATCACCATACAGCTCTCTGCTCAAACAACATGTCATGCAATTAAAGCATACACTATACTGAATGAATTGCTGACAATAAGCTGAAAGTGTGGACCAAGAATTAATTGAAGTTCATTAAACTAATATTGGAGGCACAAATAGTTGAAAAGAGAAAGTTGAAAATAACAACCCCTTATAGATTTGAAAAACATGTATCTTGTTTAACAAGAAATAATATTTGAATTTTCCTTTGTAGGAAATGAATTACATCCTAACATTCTATTACATCCTTATATCAATCTACATATAATAATAGTCAGAGGGATCTTTGGATGTCCGTCGTTTGGGGGTACTAAAAGGTCTCTAATTGGGTCCAACAATTATTTTTGCAAATAATATTCTAATACTTCCCATCTACTGAAATTTTGTAAAAGGTCATGATTTTGATCCTACACAATTACTAATTTTTGACAAATAAAATTTTTGAAACTTCATATTCATATACCAGCCTTGTGTATTAGTACTTGTTTTAGCTCAAGATTTAGTTGTACTGTATACTACTTTTATCACAATTAAAAAAAAAATCACATCACACTTATCAACATAAAAAAGGCTATAAACAACATTTAGTTTATTATAATTTAAAACAATAATACATACATTAAATTCGCGATATGCGCACTGATGCGCAAAGGCCTCATGGGGCATAAGCGCAACGCGCAAAGCGAGATGCGCGGATTTATCGAAGACAAGTAAATATTCATATATTCGTGATATATAATGCAAACCATTACAAATTTATAGATAATAAGACATATAATTGCAAGACCAAAATGTCCTATATGATAAAATAACCAAATTCATCACACAGACTCAAAGTATATAATAACTTAGTCAAAGTAACAAAGAAATGCATAGGTAGTTTACTATACTCCATCTACAAAATCCACAATCCACAATCCACAAAATCATCTTCTTCACCATTATGATTCAAATCCTCAACAAAGTCAAGTTCATCCTCATTTTCATATATATGTGTGTACAAGAATTATACATAGATATATTCAAGAATCATATATACACACACATATATATGTACGGGTATCATAAATTTCCATGTGTACATAATATATGTATACACGAATCAGTATATTCAAGATCAGAAATCTGGGACCCGTTCTCGTAGTCGTACAATTGCTCGCTCAGTCCCACTTGTGATGTTTGTGTGTATATATGTTTTTGTACATATCTGTTGTTGATTGATATAAGTATTTATGGATATTTTTTACCCTTTTCTTTTTAAAATTGACCAAGTCAAGCACCCTAGCGAACATTTGATAAAAAGCGCGCTTTTTTTGCGCTTCTTGCACTGCGCTTAAGCCCTCAACGCGCACAGAAGCGCTCGCTTTAGTGAAGTCGCATCGCATCTCCAAAGCGAAGCGCTTCGGGTGCGCATCGCATCGCATCTCGCATATGCGAGCGCATATGCGCGCTTTTAATAACACTGAGTGAGACACACTTGTACAAAATATACCAAATATACACCTAAAAATTTAAACAAGCTATTAAAATATATTAAAAATAAAAAAATCCGAGGATCATATGTGAATTAAGCTACTACATATATTTAATACAATTCAAAGGGTGGTTGTAACACATATTATTCTCATAACAAAACATACATTATTCTCCTAACAAAAACATGTGGGAGAATTTGTTCAGAATATAAGTATAAGTAATCACCAAGTGCAACAAATCACAAATCATGATCTTTAGAGAAATGTGGTTGCTTGTGAATTACCCAAGTCGTTGCCCACACATTTGGCCAAGTAGAGTTTGATGCGGAACGAAAAATGAAAATATTAGTTTGTATTTATTTTTATATTATTAATTAGGAATGGATTTAATTATATTTGGTTAATAATTATATTAGATATTAGCATGTAAGAATTATTAAGTAGTAGCTATCAATTAGGACTTGTTTGCTATTTTTTAGGAACTTGCTTAATGTAGGACAGGTGTAGGGTTACTATTTTTTAGGATCTTACTTGATGTAGGACATGTGTAGGGTTAGGGTAAAACAAGGGGATAATTGGCCTATCTCCGCAGAGAATCATCAAGAACACAAAAATCCACAGATTTTAATTCATAATATTCAATCATCAATATACTTATATAATGGAGAAGACGAGGGCGGTGAGGTGGCGGCTCTCAAATTGCTTCGATCCATTTTTCTAATTTTCTCAAAATTTTGAATTATTAATATTAAAGATTCGAAAATGTCTCAATTAGCTTTAAAATCTTTACTAATGGAAGAAACTAAATATACAATTCTAATATTCTTGCCTTTAAACTGTTTACTAATGGAAGAAATTAAATATACAATTTTAATATTCTCCTAAATTTTTTATTAGAAAATATCTCAATTGCCTTTTAAATCTTTACTAAGGGAGTAAACTAAATATACAATTTTAATATTCTTGACTTTAGAATCTTTACTAATGCAGGAAAGTAAATATACAATTTTAATATTCTACTAAAAATTTTCATATATGAATATACTTAGTAACATAGGAAACTAAATATATTATTTTACTATCTTCTAATGCAGGAAACTAAGTATACTATATAAATATTTCCTAAACTTATCATCCGAGTCCAATTTATTTACTAATTTTTTTTATTATCTTTTAATCGAGAAAAATATTAAAAGAGACAATTTGAGAGGTGTCGGACGTTTTGAGAGAGCCCGTCTTCTCCTTTATATAAGTACTGGCGCCTCTCAAATTTTTTTGATCTATTTTTTAAATTTTATCAAAATTTTGAATTAATTACATTAAAGGTTAGAAACTATCTAAATTGTCGTTTAAATTTTTAGTAATGAAAATCTTTAATTACCTTATATTCTCCTAAACTTTTTTTTAAGTAAATTACTATCTTAATATTCTCCTAAAATTTATCTTCGAGTCAAATTACCATGTTGATATTCTCTTAAACTCAAAGTTACCATCTTAATATTGTTACATATTTTTTCTTAAATTTCTAAAATTTATCTTGAAATCATATTATCATCTTAATATTCTCCTAAAAAAGCTATAAAAAATTATGTTCTCATTTTTTTTTTTTAAAAAACCCATGTTTAATTTATATATATGTTTTACATATATATTAAAAATCATTTTTTAAATTTTACGTTTTAATTTATATATAAAATAATACTTACAGAAAATGCAAGTTTTTATAAAATAAAATAAAATAAAATATAGAAGTCTTATTTTTTTTCATTTATCTTCTTGAGTACTATATTTTAAAAAATAAAAATTGTAATTTTTAAAAATATTTAAGTTAAATTTAATGATATAATAAAATTGATTAACAAATGATGTAATTTATTTAGTAAATTAGTTTGTTATCTGTTTAGATTTGGTAAAAACGAGAAAGCCTTGGAGGCAACATGTTTAAAGAGAGAGCGATTCATTACGAAGAACATATTATATGCTAGAATTTAATATTGATGTTATATTATGTATTTTAAACTAGAAGTTGAAATATGAATTTTGAGAAAAATAAAAATGGTGATAAATATACTAATATTTCATGTAATATTAAAACAATGGAAAATATTAAACAATTGCCCTTTTTTATATTTATTCAAAATTTTGATAAATGACCAAGACGAAACGGAAAATTCAGATTAAAACTTAATTTTTTGTTAAAAATATTATTTTATCTAAAAATATATTTAAAAAAAATTAGAGAAATTATTACAAAGCCGCTGCGAAGCGCGGCTTAGTAAACTAGTTCTATTCAATAAAGAAGATTACATTTGTTTAAATAAAAATCCTAAAACTTGGTGAACAAGTAAGATCCTAAAAAATAGCAAACAAATCATACTTGATAGCTAGTACCTACTACCTAATAATTCTTACGTGCTATAATTTAATTATTAACCAAATATAATTAAATCTATTCCTAACTAATAAAATAAAATAAATACAGACTAATTTTGTTATTCTTCGATCCACATCATTACTTATCCACCAAGTTTTAGTATTTTTATATAAACAAATATAATCTTCTTTATGAATAGAGATGATTATTATGAATTGAAATCTGCGGATTTTTGTGAGTTCTTGCTGATTCTCTGCGGAGATAGGCCATTTATCCCTTAGTTTTACCCTAACCCTACTCCTGTCCTACATCAAACTTCAGGCTCATGATTTGACCCGGGTTATCAAAAGAAGCAAAAAAAAAAGTGAAAAATAATTTCTTAATATATTTGTTAACAGGTGCAGCAAAAAAAGATTTATTTATCCCATATAAGACCAACTGAGTTGGACTTAATAAAATAGTGCAAGAGTACAACTACTAATTACACCAACAAATCATGATAATTTGGAGTTGCGGTGGACTTGCGAATTACCTAACTAGTTGCATTTGCGCAAGTATACTTTGGCTTATTTCAGATTTTGGAAGAGGGACTCGAAATTTTACCAAAGTTTTCACATATGGCATCAGAGCTAACTCTCAAAAGCTTATCGAGGCAAGTTGCCAGAGGTGGGGACACGAAGGCTGGTGATATTATTCTATAATGTGTAGAGATCCGGAAGTGGAGACACCAAACAAGCTCGTATTATCCTACAATGGCTAAAAAAGGAACAATCACGGCCTATGGGCTATCCGTTCAGGCATGATGCATCACAAATCATGATCTTTGTTCTGTATATAAGTAAATAAGTAAGAGTACTACTACGAATTACAACATCACATATCATGATCTTTTAAGGGCATGTGGTGAGCATGTGGACTACCTAAGTTGTTGCATTTGTGCCAATATACCTTGGCTTATTTGATATTTCGGATTCAGAGCGGGGCTTAACCCGATTTTCGAAAAAGACTCGAAATTTGACATGGGTTGTCATAAATAGGCATGCCACTTAGCAATTTGCGCATCGACGTTGGTTATTGCAGTTCAAATCCGGGTGGCGCATGATCAACTTTACTAGTATTAGCCAATAAAACACAATCAATAATGTTTCACTGCATACTATAATACTACTTAACATAGATTAGTAGATCATTAAGTAGCACAATTCCTTAAACAAAGTATCAGAACAACTACCACATTTTGAACACAAATTTTGTTGTAATGGCAAGTCCGTAAATATAAAATACTCTCGTCTTGTGTTTCATTTATGGTCATATTATGGTTTATCAAGTTGGACAACAGAAGATTAATGCCTTCTAAGAGTTGTAGATTACTTGACGAACCTAGCTTATCAATACCTTTAAATCTCTCTTTTCATATTGCATGAAAACGAGACAACTATATGTTAATTACTATAGTGGATAACCCATAGCTAAGCTTATCTCATAAATATGCTCAAACATTAATAAAAACAAAGAAGAAAAACATGATATCCTAAGACTAATACATATACATATATATACACACATTTTTTCTTCTAGTGTTGCAGTTATATGGAGCAACTATGGTTTATTACACCACTGTTAAAAGGGCAACCTCCAAAAACAAATCTCCATGTCTAATAGTTATGGTGCTTGAAAAATGTTTGATTTCCACGATATTTGTTTTTTAATTTTCAAAACATATATCCACTATTGCCGTACCTGAACCTAAGTCCATTTTTGGCTTCATTCCTGTAATCCATCTCCTGCATTCAATGTGATTACCTGTATTCAATATAAAGCGCTAAGCATAAACCTTTAAGGTAGAAGGAGATTTCCTGTAATCCATCTCCTGCATTCAATGCGATTACCTGTATTCAATATAAAGCGCTAAGCATAAACCTTTAAGGTAGAAGGAGAGGGAATGAGACACAGAGATGGTCAAATATTAGACCCTCTATAAATGATGTAGCAGCGTGAACATTTTTGTTCAATGTTAATAAAGTTAAAAATGATATTAGGTGTGCAAAGTCTCAAGTCAACCTGCTTGAATTTTATTCCCCTAATATTATAACAAATCCTACGCTATTGAATTAGTTGTTATAATACAATTTGGTTCTTCGTCCCACATACAAGTGTTGGTTGGACTTATAGGTCACCTCAACTGAAATTTCACCTTCAGAGTAATTGGTACCCTATCGGGAAGGATTTTATACAAAGCCTACGACTAGGAGAGTAATATTTTATTAACCACATTATGCTAACACTAAAGAAAAAATACATATATGAGGTGCGTAGTGGAAACTTTATGTAAATCGAAACAAATACACAAAATTAATCATCTAATATGAGAAGTTAAGTTAAATATTTTATTTATGTAGAAGTAGAAATGAATACTAAATTTAAACATCAATTTTTTGGCTAATCAACAGCAATACTTTTCTTTTGTTAGAGTAGTTAACACCAAATTCATGTACGATTTTTGTAATAAGAAAAATCAAAGTTGGGATTGTGCAAATATTCGGGTCGGGTCGGGTCGGGTCGGGTGGGGTGGGGCTGGGGTGGGGGGGAGCCCAAGTACCCCATATGCTAGGTTTGTAATTGAGATGTTTTAACTATTTTTGAATATTTTATACAACTTTATAGGTTCATTATGTGCAATAAACTTTGTCATGAAATAGTTGCGGCTGTATATTGGCATATTGGCATACGAGGACACATCGTTGCATAGGATTAACAATTCACCTTTAACCTTTCCTCGGTATATCACAATAGGATCTCCTTTTTAGTTCAGTTTCTACTTGACCTCCCGAACCAAGCTATAACATATTGGTTTGACACCATTTTTATGATTGCAAATGATACCTGGAAGATTACCTAGACCTATTTTTTAATTATGAAATCGCACATTTTACTATGGAGTGAGGTGAGAAGCCAGACAAAGTACCTATGCTGACCTCTCTTTCTAAAGCACCATCCCCAGAGGCATTACTTAACATTCGATAATTGTACTTCGCCATCCAATTTAGTTAGACCACATAATAGACGGGCCAATAGATTAAATCTTAACAATCGATGCCGGATGTATACCCAAGGCCATCTACCTAGCATTAACTATTCATCCCTTAGATGAGCTTGGGTATTGTTGGTGTTTAGATGTGGCTAGCACATCTACCTAGCAGTCTCTCACTATCTAAATTATTCGTGATCAGTTCCTTAATCTATCAACGGTTTCTAGATCATATATCTGGTACTTGAAAAAAAATTATATGCATAGCCCAATTTAAATTTAACAATATTGCATGATAATGCCAGGGTATGATCTTTTCGGCTAGAGTTATCAATTTAATTGGGTAACTTAACCATCTTATAAAATTTACAAAGTTACATGCTAGATATAATATGAATTCTGAAGTGCTATTTGTATAAAAACAAAACGAAAATTTATTGTTATAGGCCACCTTGATTATACAAAATCTTATTGAACTTACAACTATTACAATGATAACTAAAAGAAAAATAGATAGGCATAAGTTAACAATTTAAGTGACAGATAATCAGGTCAAGACAAATCTATTTAGTATTTATTGTACATACCCGAAAAAGACTTGATGCCCATTCATCAACAATTTCCTGCAAATTAAACACCAATAACTTGATTATTGTGATCAGGTCTGTTAACAATAAGCTGTAGGCTATATAATAAAAGTTGTTTGTATAAAAATACAGAACAAAGACCTCCACCATATTTAATAATCTATTCATCGGTCTGTTTAACATCTGTGTTTGCAATCACCAAAATCAAGCCGCAAGAGTTATTCCTACCTTGTTTATTATATTGGTCATTTTACATTCTTCATTTTGCTTTTTCAAGTACAAATCGCAACATTACCTGCAGATCACTATTGAATTTTCCTACTCTTCTAATCACTCCTGCAAGATAACGCAAGATCAATATATCTACTGATATAGCAGCTTGAACTCCTGGTCTTTGCACTTTGATTGCAACTAACTGGCCAGTAGACTGAAGCCTAGCTTGATAGACCTGTTCAGTAATTTGTTCTATAAGATATAACTTCATGTGATTTAAACCCTGACAAATGCAAAGCAGGACCAAAGAACATGACCAATTTACATACCTGTCCTAAGGATGCTGCTGCAACAGGATCAGGTGAGATCTCGGAGAAAAGCTCATTAATCGGTAATCCAAGCTCTTTTTCAATTGTATCGAAAGCAAGTTCAGTCGCAAATGGAGATATTTGATCTTGCAATAGTGAGAGCTCATCGACATACGATGGTGGTATTATGTCCTATAAAGAAGCTGGCACATTAGATATCACTAGATCAAAGAGAAAGTGAAATCGTCCTCCCTATCAAAGAGATATTTCCGGATTTTGTAATATTAATCCAACGAAGATATATACATATCTTTGCTAAATGAAGATAATTTCTTTGGACAGTACCCCACCTTTTACATGCACATAATCTACCTACAATTGGTTAATCATCTAAGAATAGCTTACCTATCTAATTCTCCCAATGAATACTCGACCCTCAAGCTGGATCTTATAAATATTAAACCCAAAATGATTCCTCTGACCATCAGACAAGAATACTTTCAATAGAAACTTTTCAAACGACCCTTCCATCTTTTCCACGAAACAAGCTTCTTTCTTTTTATCTTCTCTGACGTTCATTAATTGATTTCATATTCCCTTTTACAATTTCATCAATCCAATTTTAACTTTGCGGTGAATTTAGTCCTAAATATATAAATTTTCATACCAAGTCAAAAGCAAGCATAACTGAAAGAAGTTGCACACACAGAATCATGAACTTACAGGGCGGGATGAGATAGCCTGAGCAATTTTGATGTAAGCCTGGAAGGAAAGATAAAGGAAGACATCTGTTTAGCTTTAGTATGAAGTGCCTAAACAAGTTGTACATATGCTTCTTAAGCTCAAATAGCTCAAATGAAAATGGCAAAGAATATCAGGTGACATGGATTATCAGTAATTAATAATCAGAATAGCTCTAGAAGTGCTTTTGTTTAGTTACAACTCTTTTGGTTGAATAGAGGGGACGTTAAAAGTCACAAGCAAACTCTTGTTAACACTGCCGGTTTACTGTATTTTACTCAGTGGAGTCAAAGTTGTAGGAAAATCTGTTTCTTAAAAAACAGGACAGTAGATAATAATATTACTAATTCAATTATGCAAAAACTTTTATATACATAACTGCTTTTCATACCACAATATTAAAGTAATTTAGAGTGATGCACTATAGCTTAGACTTTAGCACATTTGAAATCCTAATTCTGCTCCAGATTAAGAGTTAAATACAGTTTGCATCCTCTAACTACGGAACAAATGAATTTTGATATATATGTATATACTTTCAGAAATACATTTTGCATCCCTTAGGTTCGAAAACGCGGGTCAAGATGCAACCCATTACCTTTTGCCGTTGTTGTACACCGTTAAAATAAAATATTGCAAGGGTATTATTGTCATTAAGCAATATAAAAACAACGAAAATATTAAAAAACAACATTATCTTTTCCTAAATCCTAACTACATGTATTGTATTAAGGAAATGCATAAACAATGCATGCAAAGAATCCAGAAAGGAAAAGAAAAATGCAGAATAAAATTACAGAATATTGTGGTCATGCTCTCAAAAATGCTGCAGGAGTAAGATTTCAAATTATTTCGAAGGAAATCCTAATACAATACATGTAGTTAAGATTTCAGAAGAGACAATGTTAATTTTTTTACTTTTTTGTTATTTTTTATTGCTTAATGACAATAATACCCTTGAAATATTTAACTTTTAACATGTAAACTAACGACAAAAAATAATGGGTTGCATTTTGCTCGCGCTTTCTAACCTAAGAGCTGCAAAATGTATTTTCTGGAAGTAAGTATATCAAAACACATTTGTTCCAAAGTTAAGGGATGCAAACTGTATTTAATTCCCAGATTAAATACAAAACACTTATCAGAATATATGCACAATGATATATTGTGGGTGGGTTCTGGGTGGGTGTGTGTCTCTGGGTTGGTATGTGTGTCTGTGTGTGACAATCAGTAACCTGTACAGAAGGCATACCGGACCAAGTTCCACCAATAAATTCCGCAACTCGGCAGCTCTAACCTGGATTAATAGAAAGCAATAATACCTTTATATACACGAAACAAAGGAAATTATGCTATGATAGACATAAAATAACTTCATCCTTAAATAAATTAAAACCCACATGACTACATATGTACCTAAAATCAATACTTTGAATTTTTTGCATTCAGAACTAGCAAGATATGGCAACCGATTACTTCACAAATTACCATTGGATAACAAAAACATAAAATTAAGAACAAAGTAAGAATATTAAATTAGATGGTAAACATACCGAACCTTCAAAATTTTCAAAATCAAATTTTCCCAACATTAGCCAATACATATATATTATGTGACTGCAAATTAATTTCTGATAGTTAAATTGTTTGTTTTAAGCCTTTGAAAATTTTTAGGTGACATCAGTAATTTCAACTTGTCTCGTACCTAGAAACTGATTAGGTACAAGAAAATGTCTTAAACTATTACTTCCAAACTTCTTTAATCTCTAAACACTTAACAATCACGCCAAATTTCAATCCTAATTAAACTCAACACAAGCTAAAATCCACAGCCGAAATAGACCAAGTACTTCTCCGATCACATTAGCATTTCAAATTACACATATCAAATTATAATTAAGTCATCTCTACACTTAATTATTCCCGTTCAGCTCCAAATTAAGTTCACTTATCGAGACGAGAAAACTTGAAGCTATACAGTAACAACATTCATTCTAAATAAATATCAACAAAAATTTGTGTAATTAAAAAATATATGAAATTCAGGTGTATATATTAGACCTTGAACATTTCTTCAGAGCGGTCACTAATGCTATCCAAATACCTCAACCCGACCCATTTTCCAAGCGTGGTACCGATTTGAAAGAGCCGACGGAGCACTACGAGAGGCTTGTCTCTATAAAACGCATTGATTTTTTTAATATTGTACTCGGTCATCGAATCGGCTTCCGAGTCACTGAGTTGGAACAGGTATCCTGAGTTGTTAGTGAACGAGTCAACATCGCTTGTAAAAGCAGCTGGAAGTTGAAAGTTCGGTAATCGTCGGAAATTAATAGGTTTTGGCGGGAATAGTGGGAGACGGTGGTTTGTTACGGCGCTGAACGGCGGCGACGGCCGTGGTGCGAGCATCATGGCGGGAGGGGATTTGTGTAACTAACGGTTGTGAAGTGGTACACACTACACTATACAGTACTCTACATTTATTATCTTCTTTTATTTAACAGCTTCTATATTTTGTGATTTTTTTTTTATGATCGCATTTTCTTTTTATTTATTTTTTTAAGATAACATATATTGGAGATATTTTTGGTAATGTGAAATGACATTGTTTTGAACCACTCGTTTGAAATTTTAAGTTATGAATTTAACCACTCGTTTTTAAATATTATGCTGTTATGAAAATTAAATAACTGTTTGGTAATATTTTTGATATGTGCATGTTTTGGGTATAATATAAAAAAAATGTTATTTTTGGTGAGGTTTGATGTTGAAACCGGTAACTGGTTTCCGCAAAAGCAGTTTTTGAAATTTACCAAACACTTTTTTACGTGTTTTTCAGAAAAAAAAACTATTGTTGTCTGCAACAACAATGTCAAACGGGACCTAAAATAGATATTATTGAAATCAATTTACCACTTTCTTGTTTATTTTTGGTTTTAAGTTTTAACATATAAAGGGTACAACTTAAATATCTACTTTTTTTTAAAACAAAATCTTCCATTTCATTAACTCAAATTAGATATTAAGACATCAAATAGTTCATAGTGCAAACGGGACATTCCCCTCTGAAAACATACGACCAGCATAGCAACGAGCTTGTCTAGCCAGAGTATGGGCAGCTCGATTAGCAGATCGTTTTACTAAAAATAAGAGGACATTACTCAAAGACTGCACCAATGTTTTGCATTCCTGAATCACCAATCCAAAGACTGGGTTCATGTTGATAGAACTACGAATAGCCTGCACTGAAACTAGGTTATCATATTCAATCTCCACCATGTTACCTTCACGTGTCTTCACCCAACTTAGTGCCTCTTTAATTCCTCCAAGAGCCTCAGAGCTACCGGAGGTGACACAACTCCCTGATTATACTTCGTTGTTGCTTCTACTTAAAAACCATTATCATCCTGAATCACAATTGCATCACCAAAACTGGTCTTTTTCTCAAAAATTGACGCGTCCACATTAATCTTAATTGTGTTTAAACCCGGTTTAGTCCACTGCTCTGCTCCATCCCCACTGCGTAGAGGGTTCAGAGAGGGAATACTCCCCACATTTTGAGCAGCAATATATTGATTAAGAGTTATAGTGGCCAGCGACACAACTTCATCCACACTTCTCCTGCGTTGATTCCACACCATATCATTCCGAGCTGTCCAGATGCTCCAACATAACATCACCACCCTAATTGTTGAATCTAAACTCATCTGCTTTACTAGAGCCTCAGTCATTGATAAAATGATTCACAATCTCTTCTAGAAACATCTAACCCCGATACCAGCCAACATTTCCAAGAAAATTCACAGTCCACAAGACAATGATAAGTGGTCTCGTTGTAAACATTACACAGAGGACAAACAGATCTAATTTGGACATATTTACCTCAGAGATTCATTTTTGTAGGTAAACAATGTGTTACTGCTCTCCAGATGGTATCCTTCACTTTTAGGGGAACCTTGAGTTTCCAGACTTTCGTCCAGAACCTTGACATATCACCAACCCGATCCACTAACTTTAGCGATTGTAACCACCTGTAAGCACTTTTAACTGAATAGGAACCATCGATTTCCTTGCTCCAGTACCAAGAATCCAGCACATTGAAAGAACTTAAATGAATTTTTAATATAATAGCAGCGTCCTTTTCATTAAACATATCATGAACTAAGCTTGCAGCATCCCATTCCTTAACATCGACAGAAAACAAATTATTAACCTTATACCCTTTCATACCTCTAGTAACAGTTGTTACATAAAGATTGTTATCGACAGGAATCCAAGGATCGTTCATAATCGATATTGAGTCTCCTGACCCCACCCTTTGTCGTAACCCATTTTTCAATAACTCCTGAGCTTCTCTGACACTTCTCCAGATAAAATTGGGGTTTGAACCCAACTTTGCTGATAGGAAATCACCTTGAAGATAATAACGGGCTTTGAAAATGTTATTAACTAAAGAGTCTGGTCTTGTTTTCCTAACATAGCCAAATTAAACTCTCGCAGCGACCTGAAACCCAATCCCCCTTCTTTTTTGTGTCTACACATTTTATCCCAGCTTTTTCATATAATTCTTTTGTCTTGGCTACCTCTAGAAGTCCACCAAAAACGGGTCATCATGCGCTCAAGATCATTGCACATCCCAATAGGCTGAAGGAAGACATTCATTGCGTAGGTTGCCAATGATTGGACAACTGTTTTTAATAAAACTTCCTTTCCTCCCCTGGATAACACGTTATTATCCCAACTCTGAATACGAGTACGCATCCCGTCCTTCAAAAACCCCAAAATACCAGACTTATTTCTCCAAAAAAAATTTATAAAAGCCAGGACTCATCCCATCAGGGCCCGGTGATTTATCCGGATGCATTTGAAACAACGTTTTCTTCACCTCACACTTCAAGATTGGTTTAAGGAGTTCTTCGTTTTGACTTCTGGAAATCGAAGAGGGAATTTCCTCTATCACTTCCTCATATTCCGTATTAGAGGCAGTAAAAAGCTCCTGGAATAGTTCACTATCATATCCTGTAAACCATTTCCCCAGTCAATCCAATCACCACTTTCGTTTTGAAGTCGTTGAAATGTATTGTTCCTTTTCCTCACACTAGCAATCGCATGAAAGTACTACGTATTCTTATCACCGGAATTTAGCCAAAATTGTTTTGCACGTTGTTTCCAAAACACTTCTTGTTGATCTAGAGTTTCAAAAAGACAATATTTGCTCTCCTTATATTTCCGAAGAGACACAACATCTCTTCCTCCCTTGTACTGCTAAATTTGTTTCTTACAAATAGCTATGTGACGCTTAAAACTACGTGTGAGTTCAGCTCCCCATTTGTTTAAGAATTCCCTGCACAAGTTAATTTTATTCTGGATCCCAACAGCCCCCATGTTGACCCAACAGTTCTCAACAATCTCTTTACACATCGGTTCCCGGAGCCAAGAATTGTTTTTAAAAAAAATGTGGTTTTCCAGTGAAGTTAGTCTTCTGAACGGGTTTCGGTAAAATAGGGAAGTGATCTGAAGTAGATATTTCTAAATTATACAACTTAGATGAGGGGAAAAGTTGAATCCAATCACTTGACACCAGGGCTTTATCCAACCTTTCTTCAACCCATCCCGTTGTTCCTTTTCCTCTCTCCCACGTAAATTGATGGCCTTGAATCTCTAAAGCTTGAATATTGCAGTCTCCCAAGGCTTCAAGAAATCCCGAGATTAACCATTCTGGATAACGTCGTCCACCCTTTTTCTCTGAGTTACTTCCTAAATTATTCATATCTCCAATTAAACACCATGACAATAAAGATGCCTCTTTCAATCTTCGAAGCAAATCCCAAGTTTCCCTCCTACGAGTCCTCTCTGGATCCCCGTAAATGCTTGTGAGTCTCCATTGTTCCATCCCTACAATACTAATCACTGCGTCTATATGATGTTGGGAGAATGATTTAATCTCTACACCATCTTCATACTTCCAGAGTAAGGTTAGGCCCCCGCTTTGACCTTGGGCTTCAACAACAAAATAACCCTCAAAACCTAAACGAACGCTAACTCTTTCCACCACTTCTTTTCTACACTTTGTTTCACATAAAAACACAAAACTGGGTTGCTTTTGGACTATAACATCCAGGAGGAATTGAACAGCCCGTGGGTCCCAGGCCCACGGCAAATCCAACTAAATGTACTCATGATGAAAGGCGGGTCTGAGATCCAGAACCCACCAGTAATCCGTTTTTTGACCCGTTATTTATATTCTGATCCATAATATCTTCTTCATGCTCTAGCCCATTATATGTACTTAAGCCCATTCGTCTTTTTAAATTATCCATAACTACAACGTCCGTTTCATTTAAAATATTTTCATTCCCGCTTGAATCCCTCTTGGAACCCCAATTTTCTACTTCTCCACTTATCTTGTTAACTCCTTCCTTATTTTTCTTCAATGACACAACTATCTCGTTCCCATGATTGTAGCTCATCTGCTGATTTGATTTCTTATTTCTCTCCTGAATTTTAGGATCTATGAGCTTGCTCCCTCTCTCCACTCCACCTGAACCTCGCCATCATCACCCCTGCTAGCACCACCGACCATGTTCTCCGCCACTCATAATCTAAGCCACTTTCCCCCAATCCTTCCTAGATTTTTCTTCGACATCGCCCTGATCCACAATCCGTATGGCTTTTCTATCATGTGCTCCGGAGTATCGAATAACTTAGGACAAGTTTTTTCGGAATGACCCATAATTCCACATATAAAACAAATTGTTGGGAGTTTTTCATATTTGAAGTTTGTCCAAAACCAAGAAGTTGTTGACTTTCCAATTTTCATTCTCCTCTTCAATGGTTGCTCGATGTTGATGTGAACCCGAATTCTCAAGTAATCTCTCCAAACTCTAATAAAATTATTCGGATCCGATGACAAGAACTCTCCAATGTAATTACCAACTGCTTTAACCACCCTTTCAGACATGAACCCTGGTTGAAGGTCATATAAGTGAACCCGCGTATATCCAAGTGGTTCAATTGTACTTCACAGGAACTTTCCCCCTCTTTTCGTCGTGCAATGATAAGTTGTTTTCGATCAAACGTTCATGGGAATCCCTTAAGAACCCTTTTGATATCTATTTCATGGTAGAATTGAAATAAGAACAGATTCTGACTTAATTCTCTAACATACATACCCTTTCCCGACTGTCAAATAAATGCTAACACATTCTGGAAGGCATTAAAGTCTGAAACTCGGTCAGTTAAAAGCTTGACACCATCTGATATCAATGGCCAATCCCTCAGCTTTCTCTCCTTCAATCAACAATCCCCCTTCTTCTTCCCCTCCCAATATGATATTGCACCATTTCTCTATCAGTTCCTCCATATCCTTACTACTAGACGCCATTTGTAACAAAGTAAAGTTAAAAACACCACCAATGAATAACACTAATAATAACTCAAAAACTCATATCACACAGAGACTCCTACCATGTCAAAAGACACTACTTAAATATCTATTAATGCAGTGATTCTTTAAATGTTTCAGTTTTACGAAATTTACAAGCACATTTCAAAATTGGAGATTGGTAAAACGAGAATCTTGTGTATCTCAGCAATTCTCATCCCCTTTTTATTTTTTTTCATATTAACTTAGAGTTTTGACAAAGTTTTAAGTTATTGATTTTTTTTTCATTTAGCCAATTTGGAGAAATGGCCCTTACTCTCACAATTTTGGAGTAAAATGCCCAAAATATCACTATCTAAATAAATGGTCCTTTATATCACAAAGAAACGTTACATTAAAATGCGTTGATAAATTTAACTAAAAGTTGACATGGCAAAGTGGTTTGGCGGTGGAATTTGATATTCATGGAGTCTGAAGTCAGAGGTTCAAATCTCACTAGAAACGATTTTTTGTTTTTGGAGAAGCAGAAACGCATTTTTATAATTCGTTACAGCAAGGACACGCATGATGATAAAGCGTTTACATCATTAACGCAATGTACAGATGCATTTCTATTTAATTTGTTTATTTTTTTGGATTTTTTTTTCATTTAAAATTTGCACTTAATGAAAACGTTAGTTAAGGATGCGTTTTGTAAAAACGCAATTTAAAGATGCGTTTTCATGTGATATAAAGGGTCATTTTTTTCAGGTGTGATATTTTGGACCATTTTTCTTTAAATTGTGATATAAAGGGCCAACACCCGCCAATTTGCCGCATTTAAAATTATAATACTAATTCAGTTTTGCTTTATTTAAAATCCTACACAATCCAGGCCTTCTCTAGCTTTCATTCTAGATAAGATTGTGTTATGAAAACAAAAGGCAACTTCAAACTCAACAAGACAAACATACTAGTATTCTGGAAATGCAGTACACAAAATGAAAACTTCTCTGGGGTGTCCCCTTTTTTATCTTCATTGCATTTTCAAGTTTTTCTTCAAAAATTGTACGATTTATCAAATGAAAACAACAATAGTTAAAATACTTTTACCAATCATCGTCAAATTGATCTCCTTTAAAAAGGGAAGATCATTTCACGGGAATAAAAACATTTTTTCAAACAATCCTACTTTAGAAAACATTTTCTTTTTCTACCATAGATAAATTTAAATATATATTTTTCAGAAATTAAAAAAACACAATACAATCAAGAAACTCTGGAAAATATATTTCTTAACCTAAAAAAATGCCAGAAAAATAAGAAAACACCGTTTAGGAAAATTTTAAAATACATAATTACATATCATAAGTGTGGCCTAATACAGTAGTGTCCATCAATGTCATAACCAGATGCATACCGATAACACCATTACACAAGAACTGATTCTTTAAATACAGAAAAAACTGACATTTTAGATGTTATATTATAGACAAAAGTTAATAAACACATCCTGGGAGATCCTTAAGTCCCTCACTGATTAAATATGCCTTGAAGCAGGCCAGCTAATTGGCAGAAAAAAACAAAATGTGCCTTATGCCTTGAAGTTTCTCCATAGTGAAACTCTGGACACTGATAAACATTTTACCTTGGGAAAAACAAAACCTGCCTTCGGAGGATTTCCATCCACCAGCGAATTGTCATATATTTCTTTACATTCTTGCACAACCTGTTCAACAAACAATAACTGCATCTCAATTCCCTAAACTTACAATGCCACCAAAAGAAATATTGTCACTTGATACACCGTAGTTTCAACATAGTTTTTATAACCAGATCAACATATGTCAAGAAGCTGGGTACCTCTTTTGCATCCTTCCGAGGTATGCCTTCTCGAAGTCCCACAATTTTTTCAACAACTTCAGGCTGCAACGTCAGACAGATTAAGATATTATTAATTCCCACACCAATACTAGGTTTCAGAAAGGAGAATACTAGTTATATACACCTTGGATTATCATCAGTTATAGTGTGTGTTCATACTTAAGAAGTGGGCAGATAGATGAATTTACTCCAAATTTAACCACAACAGAAATCTAAAAATAACATGGCTAGGTAAGGCTCTTACAGGACAATCAGGCTGATGTTCGAGAATATTTGTATAAACAAGAGTAAAGGAATCAGGACTCTCGGCTGAAGCAAGATCCCTTAAGTCGCTCATTATCCGTAGTCTGTTTTCAACTTTCTGTGAAGTCCAAAAAGAGTTCATAAGATAGTCACAGAGAGGTTAGCATAATCACATGTAAAAAATATCATCATGAGGAATAAATCACCGGACCCATCATTAATTAAGTTGAAGAACATAGCTAATACTATACACAGCACAGTGATTGAAGTCTGAGAAGCAGAACTTACAGAGACGCTTATGTATTCCCTAAAGAAATCCATGATAACCTCTTCGTCTAGCCTCATTCGTTCAATGGTTTCTTCTTTGATGTAATTTTTCTACAAGGCATGTGTATTTGTGGCATTTAATAAATGTCAATGCAAAGACAATATGCCATATTTCAAAAAGCTTCTAGAAACCTGAGTAAGTAGATGGTCAACATAAATGACCACAGTTTCCTCCAGGCATGATTCCACAAACCTTCTAAATGACCTTTCTTCAATGTACCTATATTATCACAGTATATGGAATGACAAATAAAAAATATTAAATGAATGAACATTCATATAGACTGAAAGCTCAAAAATGTTTACAGACAGGAAGCTTACATCTTAATATCTCCAAAGTAATCACTAAATGTTGCAACTAGGTATTCAGTAACCTGTCCTTCACACCATTCTGTGAACAGTAACCACCCAAAGTTCAATCAATTCATTCTTTGAGAGGAGTGGATGATCTATGATCCACACATAAATTAAATTTTATAATAATTTGAATATACTTTCAATAGTAACAGCCTAAACCACATAAAAATCAAAATGTTTGGTCCTAGGTTACTTACAGGACAGACAAGTCGGATTGAATAGGCAATTGCAATAAACCAAAGTCCATATTTCAAGTTCTACTTTGCATAATTAACAAGGTTAGACAGCAGCTGATACCAGTTTCTAGTCAAGTAATTTCAGATAACTCCTTGAAAACTAGTTAATCCAATGATTTACAAATTAGTGTTTAAAATTTAGCAAAAAAATAATAATTTAGTGTTTAACGTTCAGTTATTTAAAAAATGACAAAGAACTGAGCAGGAGTCTTTCAATTCGAAGGTTCATACAACCGTTCCATAAGCTGCAAAGTTTCTCCATTAGGGCAGAATTAGATTCCAGCTCATGGTACTCAATATCCAACAAAGCTATGTGCATAAAAAGGATAGTACTTACGAATCTGATATTACCTCTATGATACAGTTTCATGAGCAACTCCTGTACTCCTGGGTCTTCAAAAATTACACTGACTGTTTGATGCACAGCTTCCTACGACCCATGAGAACTAGTTATGGCAGAGTTGGATATATAATGTAAATGTTCCATGTTTATTAATGCATGTGTACAGGAGGTCGCATATTACTACTAGTAAAACATAAATTCACATGGCAAAGTTAAACAAGGGTAATCCTACCAGGTAGAAACAAGTGACAATTATTTTCTTGTTGAACACATTATATAAACTTGTACAAGGTTAAGTGGCATGTGTACCTCTCTGTATAAACAAAATAAATTGTACACATTATAGGTCTGCTAAACAGGTGTGAGGTGTCATTGTTTTTTGACATTAGTATGAATAAAAAAATGTATAGTCCATCCCAAAACTACTTCAGAAGTGGTCCCCTAAAGTTTTAAACTCAACTAAGACCATTTACTGTCTAGCGATGATTAGTTTAAATAGTGAAGCCACAATCTTTTTTTAAAAAAATTAACATGAGAATACCAGAAACAAACGTAACGAAGTTCAAATTATTTTCAAATATAAAAAACTAAGTAATTTATTATACAAACAACAATATACTCGCAAGCCACCTCTTTACATCCCTTGCCTAATACCCTAGAAGAACTTACACATAAAAGTATGAGTAGGCAAATAGAATTAATACAAACAAATTAAGAAACTTCAAATAAAGTATAGGATACAAGTTATTAGCTAAAATGCCTGAATAATGAGATCCATCATTAGATTGAGACCAACAGAAAAAACAAAACCCAAAACTCTATACCCAACCTATATATCAGTACTCTTCTTCACCTATAAATATGTATATATATTAAAATTTAAACTACTTCTGAGCAAAAGAACAACAATAAATTCATTTTCTAGAAACTTCAAATAATAACGTGCATTTACTGTGTACCTTTGCAACCTCCAGAAAACCTTTGCACGTGTCTTCAAAATTGACCTGGAAAGAAAGATACAAAAACATATTAGACTACAAATGATATAGTAATTAGTCAATTAAGTGTAAAAGTAAACAAAAAACACTATACAATTATAGAGTTTAGTATATGCAGTGCAAACTTGAAACAGAGAGCATAGTGATGACCTCATACTGAAAACAAAATATACACTATGTGAGATCAAATTCAAATTTGTTCTAAATACACTTGTATCATGTCCAAACAGATGATTAGCACTTCCACAGTGATTAAGTTAAACAATGAAGCCTAGAGAAGCCTTTCTTTAATAAAATAATATAGTTTGAGAAATTAAAATTAAAAGAGCAATATTTAAAAACATGCTTTAATTCTCCCTATTTTTTCATATATTGTACTCTACTCCTGTGCAGAAAGAAGAGGTTTGAAGATGCAATGAACTCTCCTTGAAGCCTATTCTACTCTCACTCCTTCAAAGTCTCAAATCTATATTTTTCATTTAGTAGTTCTTTTGACAAGTTGATTCATACCATAAAATCATAATAATGGAGAACACATCTTTCCAACAACTACCTTCTACTTCAAGATATGAAAATGGCATGGATAAATAAAATAATTTAGTAGTTAATATGTTCGGATGTGACAGGCTGGCAGCCCTAAACCGAGTCCCAGAAAGCCTAAAAGCAATTAGGAAAGGCTGCTGTAATAACAAATTCGTCTGGGTACATTCATTGACATGGGGAACAAACATACACACTGGAACTCTGTTTTGAACGACAACAGACAAGCACCCTACCAGAAGTTTCTAATTAACACCTCCATCAGGGACCTAACCTAAGTTGACAAAACACTAGAAAATTTAAGACAGATATGCCTAGACAAGACTAAAGATAGTTTAACAGAATTTGATAAAAATTATAACCATACTAAGCAAAGAAATGTAAAAGCAGTATAAAAGTAATCAATCCATCTGAACAGAAATTCAATTATATATATTGTGTCATTAATAATCCCAAACATGGACACTAGTCAAGACAGGTGACAATAAGATATAATGAGCAAATAGGGAACAATGAGGATTTGCGGATTGATAGAAACAAGTAAACAGTTACTACAGTCTCAAGTTGAGGTGTGAATAACCACTACGTATACAAATTATTACCTGCTCAGCATAGTTCTGAGGAAGAGCTTCAATAGTGCTAGAACTTATCTCCATTGCAAGATCATAGCACCTTAGATTGTTGTTGATCTGTATCAATGAAATTATGTTAGCGAAAAAATACTATGAGATAAAATTGATATTTTCTCCCCATAAAAAGAATTTCGTATAAAATCACTAGTTTTTGTTCCACGAATCCAGTCCATCTTTAAATGACGGTAATAAAAAATCCACAAGCCTTATAAAATCAATCATTTTCGTACCATGAAGTATCACCAAGTGCTCCTAAAACTCGCATATTATATGATCAGAAACACATCATTAATTTGTAAAAATATGGCAAGTGAAACTCTTCTAATAGAATGGAGGATATTATAATGTTTAATATGAAGTTAGCTAACCATAGCACATAGAGGCTCTAGACCGATTTCCGAAGCAGGTTCCTCCAGCCTCTTCCTTTCAGCTGCTTGAAAATCAATCATTACCTGAGAAATAAAAAGAACCCACCAGATTAATACACATATTTATAATGGTCACCGAATCATGGTTCAAATTATCATCTATACTTAATAGTAAATAAATGGCACCAAATAATTACAAGAAATATGAACGAATTAGAACTGCATAATTGTTGTGACCTAATAAGATGAGACATTAGCAGTAGCATGCAGTGTCCATGAGATACAATCTTTTACACAATACATAATAAATCCATGGACTCGAGTGTAGAAAATAAGTAGCGCAGAGAGACTAAGATGTCCAGGTCACACTGTTATTTACATCTTCAAAGTTGTGCATGTGATATTCAAACACCGAATATTTATGTGCATTACATTGATGTAGCACTAATTCACTTTTTGTATTTGTCTACAGCATGAGTGGGACACAAGAATAATGTAACACAACCAGGGTAGACCACAGGTGCAGAGGTCAATGCTTGTCAGTGTTGTAGATAAAATAACGGTTTGGAATACAGGGTTATAAGTTTCACTTCTCGAGAGCTAAAACCGCTCAATCAGCAACGGAACCCTTGTGATTACTAATTCTCAGTGACACCGTACATTTACAGATAAATAAAACAAGAAAGAAGTGCAGCCTTTACTAAAAGATTCCACAGAACTCAAGTACATATGGTCTGCAGATAGAACAACTAGAGATAAAGAGAGAGGTGAAATAATCTCTCTCACAACTTTGAATGAGAAATGGAAAATAAACACTAATACATGTCTGTCATGAAGTAAAAAGGAATAGGCAGTCTGGAGGTTGTTCCTTTGTGAAACAGTAAGCTGTCAAAGCTGAACTTGCCTGAATAATAGCCAAAGCAATCCTGTACAACATGAGATCAGTGCTATTTTCCCGAACAATTTGTACTTGCTCTCCCAGAATTCTGAATAAATCAACGGCAGCTGGGGTATATAATTTCCCATCATCTGTCTTCTTTGGCGGCTGTACCTTATCATTCTCAAGTATATTCAAATACCATTTCTGCAAGCAAATGAGATCTAATTAATAACATCCAAAAAGAACTAGATGGGATCTGAATTTACATGTCAATAACTATAAAAAGGATATGCATCTGATATTACCAAAGGGTTCTTGCCCTAGCGGGCCGGTACAGCCCCCAATCCCTTTACAGGAGGTTGAGGGTCGGTGTTCAAGTAATTAAAAAAAATAATCTGAAACTATGTCTTTACCCTGGTTGTAGCTTGCATTCTTTCAACATAAGCATTCATTAGGGGATCCATCGCACCACTTTCAGAACAAACTTGCGCTAATGATTCATCAACGCCGAGCCCAACAAGATTTTCTTGGTACTCAACAACCCAACCAGTTACCTGATACAAGTACATTAATTCAAATCATTTTTTTAAGAATTCAAAACATATTTAATATAAAATAAGAATGTATTACATACACAGCATCAATAATTAACTCCACATGGTAACTGAGAATCGCAAGAAAGTGAGGGACGAGGGAACTTATGTGTATGATTTGCTTCTTCGCCTTATACCTTGTTTGCTATTAAAGAAGATTGGGTGCCAACCTAATACAAGTGCTACGGAGGCACCAAATAGTAGAAGCGAGAGTTGGGACCTTCAACACTTAGGCGACAAGAATTATACTCAATAAAAATTAAGCTCTCTAATATACATTTTCAATCTATTTGTGTACTCCCTTGGTTTGTGACTGGTGTTGCTAAGAAGAATTGAAGAACTGGACTTTAACTACAACAAAAATCATCTGGCAAAAGATACTAGGCACTTGTTCCAATTAACTACTTATTAAACTATTAAAATTTAATAGACAATTTATTTAAATTTGCACTTATGTATATAGACAGTTTATTTAAATTTGCACTTACGTCTAGGAATGCACTGTTCTATTTACTATAGGACTTCAAATACACCAATCTGTTCAGATGGTTGTGAAAATGATCTGTTTCCTTTATATACTAATTTTAGGGTCTTACTGAGGAGATGTAACCTTTTTTTGTTGGAAGACTTGAATTTAAAATTGTAATTTAGAACTCAATTGTTTCCCTTGTTATTGGGTTGCGAATTTGCGATCAATGCAAATACTTCTCTTGTGCGGTCGAGAAATCTTAGAAGTAGTGGTTGCAGTTGGATTACCTTTGGTTTTCTTTATTTACTAATTTTAGCGTCTATGGCGATGTAATCTTTTCTTTTCTTGAAGACTTAATTTTATAATTGAAATTGAGAATTGTTTCTCTTGTTGTGGGTTGCAATCTATTCAAATTCTTATCTTGTGGGGTTAAAAAATCTTAGAGTAGTGGTCATTGTATGATTGAATCACCTTATACTGTTTGCGATTTACCCACCAACATCTATATTTTTAATGTTTTCCTCCTATTTAGTTCCCTGTCCCACATCATTCTTCAGTTAAAATATTATTTAGATTGATTTATATACTAAATTGTTCACTATAGCGTAAAAGCATTCTTAAAGCTGTTAATAATATATAAAAGTTGACAATTATATAATGATGTACAAAATCATATACTTTGAATTTAAGTATAAAAAATGTGCATATAGTAAGGCAGTAAGGCATTATAGCCTAGAGACAGTGTATCAACCGTATTAACACTATATAAAGGAGGGAGAGGAAGGAAATTTTTTTTGTATGTTTGCTACATCCAGCATATCATATATTTATACCACTTGTGTAAAGTAACTATGAAAGTCTGGCCACATTTCGACTCTTTTAGCTCATTATGCAATTTTTAAGCCGCAATGTCAAATCTATAACGTCAACTCCAAACCCCTTAGTTGGGCATCTGAGCTAAACAATTACACATAAAGTTGTGGATATGTATTCCCTTAATTTTAACTAGAGTGTAAAGCCAAAAGCTAGCATCCGTATGAATCAAAATATAGTAACAGGGAACAAAAAAGAAATTAATACCTTCAAGATCTCTAAATTTGTCAATTCATTAGCTCTGTCACTGAGAAGTCTCAACCACTGGATAAATCTCTCAGTATACAGATTTACCATGAGCTGAAATATTTCATATCTGAATTTTGCATGAAGAATATATGAATATATGTCAGTAATCAGATTTGCAACACACAGATACATAAAAGCAAAGATCAACAAAGGACTGGTCTACAGGTTAGGCTTTGTTAGCGTTCACCAAGTTCTTGAAACTTCTAACTTAACTTATTGTCACTTTTTCCTAGTATCTAAAGTTTGATAGTTGTTTCACCAGAGTACTAACTGTTTAAAATTTATTATGAAGATATATTAAATTTATTTTTTCTAGTATAGAATGTTTGATAGTTGTCTTATCAGAGTACTAACTACTTTTAAAATTATTATGATGGAATATTGATTTTATTCAAAATTGTCTTAAAAAAACGCTTAACAGCACATAAAACTTGCATTCACATAACTAAAGTAATGAACTGAATCTGACATAGACATCCCATCAACAAGGACTTAAACCAGTTGGCTACAGACTGCTAGAAAATCTTAGAAAAGGAAACGATCAACAAGAACTTGAACCATTTAGCTTGGAATATCTTAGAAAAGAAAAGGAAGTTAACAGGACAAAGAAACACAAATCAGACCTTGGAGGGAAACATGGAGCCACATAATCATATATATTTCCAAGCTCTTCGCCAATCTGAAATTAGGTGGAGAAAGAGATGAATATGACAAGCAGAAAGTTATGCTTGGACGAAAATTGCAAATTCTACACAACATCATGGAGCACATAAGGCAGGCTACAGGCACTGAATTTATTCTGATGTAATCCTAAGCAGAAATACGATAATTTTTCTACAGCCTCGTAGCATTCATCATGAGTTCTACTTGACTTTTAATCTAACCCTGTTCCTATTTGACTTTTGATCTAATGTACTATTATGTAATGTTTAATATAGTGAAGATGAATTTAGCAAGACAACTTTTAGATACTTATTGGTTTGATTCTAACTAGCCTTTTAATTAATCTACAAACATCTTTGTAAATATTGACGGCTAATGTGCGGTGCACCAGATAATTAAGAAGAACCCGGAGATCCAGACAAAATTGAATAACAAGGTGCTAAATTGATTCGCATACCGATCGAGCCTCCTCTATAGCTGCTTTAAGATCTCCAGACCCAAGCTGGTAAAAACTTTATCGTTAGCAGATTGTTCTTGTCAAAGCTGTAACAATTCTTATAAAGTTAATAATATCTGAAGGCGACAACAGTAAGAAAGACTACCTCAGTTAAAAGGGTGTCAAACCGTGCTTCGACAGATTTTCGTATGTGCTCATAGCATTTATCCTTGTAGCCCTTTCCCTGGACCTGCACCTTGGTCTGACCAGAATTTTTCGAAGGTACAGTGGTAGTAGGTTTTCTGTAGTTAGAAGGACAAAACTATCATCAATATTTAGAAGTCCATGCATGCAGCTAATATAACAAAGACCATTTCAATTCAAAACAAAGACAGAATGGCATATACATATGATAGAGGATACTTCAATCAAGGAAATAATCAGCAAGAGTTATAAAAATATGACGGAGGTTATGTACTTGGGAGTTCTACGAGGATTAGCAACTGATGCCATCGCACCACCTCCTACAGCTTCAGCTGCTTCCTCGGCAAGTTGTTGATCGAGGATTTCTTGCATTTCAACCACCCTGTGATAGAAAAGTGAGGAAAACACTGTTACATCAGTGTGACGCAACGCATCTAAAGGTACACATGTTTCTTTCTTCTTAAGGTTTAAGAAAACATTTTTGTTATTAGGCATACAGTGTTTCTGACTCTTTTGTAGTCAGTGTAATGCATACGGTAAACATACCTCAGGGCGCGAACAAGTGTCTGTGGACTGCAAAAAAAATATTCACAAGGAAAAAGAGGCGTCAGGGTATCATATACAGAGTATTGTTAAAAGGATGGTTAAGATCAACAACTGAACACCTTCTGTCAGTCCACAAAGGAAGGAACAAATATTCCTTGAACCAAAAATCATCACTAATCTACTGCTAATTGCTCTATTAAATATCAAGCATTTTATTTGTAAACTTAGTTATACGATGACTTCCACTGCATTTAAACCAGGTAACTTTTAGAAGTTTGACACTATCAAATGGAACATAAAAATACTCTCCAATTTGAACCAAAGGAGCCAATTGAGTTTTTTTTTGTTTTGTTTCAATACAGATGACATGATTAAATCTCTGCATATGCAGGTATTTAGACGATAAAGAAAACTATTCAAGTATACCTTCCTCACAATATATGGAAATAAATAAACATAAGGGGAATTTGCCTGTGTATAGTTTCAAGAAACATAATATGGGATATATGATGATAAATTATGTGGATGACCTATATTTTATTAAGTTGTAATAATTAGGACTCCTAATAATTTTAAGTCCGTTAATTTTACTGAACCAAAGAACGGCTTATAACCTGCCATTTTCACCTCAAATTCTTGCTACTCTTTGCACAACCGATATAAAGCAGAGACTGGGTATTTCTACTTAGAGCATCAAACATATTCTAATTTATTATAATCTTGCTAGTTGTCTCAAAATTTATTTATTTTGGTATTCCTAGACAGTTGAATCTTGTCTTTTTTTTTTTTTTACATTGCTCTTTCTAGTTGAGCCATCTACACTAAATTCATTCAGCTATTTTCTATGCCCCTTAGCCATTGTAAATGGATTTACTTCTATGATGAATAAAACTTAACGAATTCAAGAAAGCCTAAAGCTAAAAACAAAAAACCATATCATCAATGTCAAACCTTTCTTTAGCAAGTTTAAAGAAGTCGTATATATGTCCCCACAATTTCTTGTCAAATGTCTCCCAGGTGCGATCTACATCCTCAAAATACTCTCTACAGACAGATAAAATATAAAAATCACAATCAGAACAATGCAAGAATAAAATTGCAAGCACAAGATAAATGCCACAATATCATCAAAATAACAAATCTATGACTATGAAAGTTTGCCATTATGGCAGTCTTCCTATAAACTGCATTTATGAAGTTTACAGTTTGTGGGTTCCATAGGAGAGAGGTTTTTGCATGGTATTAGGCACACTATTTCACTTTGAAGTCTCATCTGCACCCGGATACTCCAACAAAAATTCAGCAGTAGACTTTTGTGATGTATGAGTATGACTAATATGTATTACAATCTTCCAGTGCAAATTAGGCATTAAATTATAATATGAACTTTTCTCTTTTACTATTCAGACTGTTTGGGGGGGGGGGGGGGGGGGGGGAGGTGAACGTATTCTAAACTTAATAAACAGTGAAGCAGAAGATAGGAGAAGAATTAAAAGAAATCGTAATCGAGATATCAGAGGAACCAGCAGCTAATAATGAACTATACAATGCATTTGAAGCAAGGGGCACTAGTATATCCTGACCTTAGCTTTCCAACCTCTTCTTTGTGAGATGATGCTGCAGCTAATGCAAACCTCCGCTTCCCATCAAGAGCGGTAAGTCTCTGAGCCCAAACGAGCAGATAAAATAATGTATCAAACATAATGACATAGTGCATCACTGAGATTTAGCCACCTAGAGGATAAAATGCAATATCACAGCTCTACCTCATACGTGCTGATAAGTTCTCTATCATCACTTAATGAATCACGCGCCTCAGCAGCTTCAACAGATATTGACATCATACCCTCCACGTCCTGCAAAAAGCAACATATAATTACTATTTTTGTGCTTTGACAGTTAGAATATGTTAAAAGTGGATAGAAAGATATTACTAGTGACAGAGAAATGTGAAGTAGATATACAGATGGATATAAAATTGTTCTCATGCCTAAAAAACCCTAGGCAGCAAAATAATATAAATAAAGAGCTAAGTAGGTTTTTCAGTTATAAATTTGCTACAGGAGGCAGAATTCTAGTCTACTTCTCAAGTGCTCCAAAAGTTCCACATCAATTTTTTTATCATTCTTCTAATCAAATAATAACATTATATAGAATTCTGAATAGATAAAGGTAACATCGAACCTTTAACGTTGTGTTCAAGTTATTCCGTGCATTGCTGAGCAGCTTTATCTGATCATGATTTTCAATTAATGTTTGGCATTCCTGACAAAGACTGTTAAAAAAACGAAAGCTCTTTAATCAGCCTCAAATAATACACACACTCAGATTCATCAAGGAAACAATATCATAATTAAGAATACCAGCTATCAATCTATATAAAAGTCATAGTCATAGTATCACAGTAAACGTTGCTTCAAAATTCAAGTACATACTTGTCAATAGAAACAAAATTCTCGCGCAGCTGGTTTACTGTCTTTTCAGACGACGCAAGTGATTCTAGACCTGCTTGTGCTTGTTCAACCTAAAACCTTCCAAAAAAACTAAATTAACAAGAAAATAAAATAAACAGGCATAACATAAATATACAAAAAAATCATGAATACACGGTACAAAAATGGAGAACTGCAAACAGAAAATCAGTCCTGGTAGTATACGGTACAGCTACAATATCTGGAAATCAATATGTTTGTAAATGTACCTGTTCAGCAACCATAGTGCTCAGTTGAGCATCATTTGCCTAATAAAGAATAACAAAACTATTTCAGTACCTAACTAAAAGTATTATCATATCAATATAAAACATTTCAAAGTAATAGCACAAGCTGATAAACATAAACGAACTACTCGTAAAATCTATTCGTCAACATATTTAATACGGTGATTCTACCGCAACGTTTCACCTCACAACCGATACACAACTATCGAAACATGTTGCAAACATAAACTGGTGGAACAAACAAAATTGACAAGTGATACCTGTTGCCGAGTAATGTAATCTGCCTTAATCGAAGCAATCGACTGTAAAAGCTCGGGAAGAGTCAACAGTTTCGCAACCTCACGAACTGCTGCTTCTTTAGCTTCAATAGCTAGATCTTCAACCATCATCTTCACTTATAGCTATAAACAATCACAAATTATACATACAACAGCTTAATAAGCAATTTCTACACTCAAACAATCACAATTCAACACAATTGCATCAAATTAGGGCAAAAAATGAATATTCCTAATACTGATTAGAATTATGTGAAAGTATATATATATCGGTGATGCAGAACAATGTTGAATATTAAGTTGATTTATTAACTGAAAAATGAAAATATAATGATGAATATTTGGACAATTAAATGGTGAATCAGAGAATAAATAGGGTTACTTACAACCGATATTGTAGAGATCTCGGCGGAATAGTCGCCAGAGATTTAGAGAAGAACCGCGTCAACACGGAGATATAGCTTCAGACATGTATTTGTGCCCGTTTTAAACTCTGAGGTAATAACTGTTATTTTTACAGAAGAGAAGCCAAAATTTTACCAGAAAAAAAAAGAGTAAATTTTGACACTTAAAAATTTAAATTTTATTTCTATCAATTTTCTGTTGCGTTTAACTAATTAAAAATTAACAATGAGTATGATTCTGGTTCATCCAAGATTCTCTAAATTGAAAACAAATTTTGACATTTTTACGTTTTATCCATCGGTTGATGTTTTTCTTAACAAATTAAATTTATATTAAAAATGTAATTTTAATATGGTGAATTTGAAAATTTTCTACACTCTTTTACAAACATTTTACTGTTACTATAATGAATATTACAACTACGGTACTTGGCAACAAACAAAAATAAAAATATTACAACTATGGCATCAAGAGCAATCTTTTTATTTGAAAAGTTATAAATTGACTTCTATTGACGGATATATAGTTATACGTAGGGGTGTACATGAGTTATCGAAACCGACCTATCCAACCCAAACCGACCCTATATTCGGCCGATCCAAACCGATAAATTTCAAATCGGAACGAGGTTGGGTTAAAAATATTTCAACCCGGTTTTAATGGGTTGGGTATGGGTTTCGAATTTTTTAACCCAACCCAACCCGTTTAGAATTTGGCTAATTTAATAAATATATATATAGTCCACTAGTCTTAGCCCACTATCCAATTACTCAGCCCAGCCCATGTATTATTAGGTTTAGCTGTTTAGGTTATATCATATTATCTTGTCCAATTATTCTGAGTCTCTCACTCTATCGAAAAAACTCGACGCTTTACTCTCAAATCTCAATCCATTTCTTTGTTCATCCAATCTTTGTTCTCAAAACTCGACGCTTTACAAACAGGTATCCAATCTTTACAATCTTTATTCTTTAAATCTTTAAATTAATTATGTAATTTATTTGAATTTTTGTTCATAGTTCATACTTTTCTTATGTAATTTATTTGAATCTTTGTTCATAGTTCATACTTTTCTTATGTAATTGATTTGAATCTTTGTTTATAGTTCATACTTTTCTTATGTGATTTATTTGTTCATAGTTTATTTATCTTTCGTAGTTTATGTAGTATCTTTCGTGATTATTGTGAATTTGTGAACTGTAATTATTGTGAACTAATTTGTTCGTAGTTTAAACTTGTTAAATAACTCTAATTATAGTTATTTGATTTATATGGTTGGTTGATTAACTGTGGACTTTAAACTTTGATAAGTGATTAATGGTTTGATAAACTTTCATATGTTATTTATTTGTTATTGTTATTACGTAGGAGATGGACCAGTTCGTTGTTCCAATTAAGATTGAAATGGAAGGTGTCACATAAACTCCTCCCAAACCCACCCAAAACACAACTGAAAACACTACTCAAAAAATCATCCTAAACACAACCTCGAAAAAGAAGAAACATGTTAAGCTTAAATCACCTAAAAAATAAGGTGACGAGCCACTCACAAATAACAAGAAATCGACTAGGACATCAGATGTTTGGGAGCACTTTACTAAAGTGAAAGACGGTGATCTAAACAATCCTCGATGCAACTGTAACTACTGTGGTGCTGATTACGCTTGTCAGTGTAACTACTGCTAATCACTTTGTTTATTTTGTAGAGAACGTGAACAAGATGAAAGACCAGACAACAAGTGAGAAGATTGCGACAAAGGATATCAATATCACTGATGTGTGATGAAAATATGCTCTCAACTAACATGAACCGTAGCACTATGATCTGCCGATGTTTCTATTTCAGTTTATGAGCTTTGAAGACTATGTTTAATCTATTTCTTTTGTTGTGTGTGATAACTTATGTTTTATGTTATTACGTATTAGAATGTATTCGAGATGATGACTCGTGACTGTAATTTTTTGGACATGTTCAATCAGGAATTCAGGATTGTGTTGGTATTGATTCGGTCATTCACACATTTAGTTATGTTATTTTTTCACATATCCAGTTTATTTTTATTTTTTTTATATTCAAGCAACCCATCCAAACCAACCCAACCCGATTGATAACAAGTTAGGGTTGGGTAATAAATTTAATTTTCATGGGTCAGGTTAAAATTTTCCAAACCGGCTTTAAATGGGTTGGGTTGTTTTAAAGTTTCAACCCGGCCAACCCGACCCGTGTAAACCCCTAGTTATATGAGTAGTGCTACCGAATTGGGTACCAAAAATTGATACAAAATGATGTGGCAACGGTGATGTGTCATTTGAAAATGTTTTTATTGATGCTATTAATGTGAATGCATGTGGGTCCATTAATATAGAGTTAGTCAGATTCTAACACATGTAATTCGGTACATCTTTTCATACTCCCTCAGTCTCAAATTAACATCGAAAATCATATATTTATATATATTATATATATTTTTAAAAGTTATATTAAATTCATTGGGGCGTATTTGAATTTTTCAATTTCTAAAATTTATAAACAAAAACTTTTCATTTTAAATCGAAAATTGATCAAATCAATCAATCAATTAATACATCTTTATATATAAAAAGGAAAACCCCAAGGAGCTCTATAATCGTTCGGTTCATATTTTTTTAATTTTCTAGAGTTTCTCAATTTTAAATACTTAAAATCAAATTTCCTTCTTTAAGTCCTATTTTTTAGAAAAGAATGTCAAAATCAAAAAATAATATATCTAATCAAATTTTATAAAAGTATTAATTTGCTTATATATATATATATATATATATATATATATATATATCAATACTATTATATAATAGACCAAACATTAAAAGTTTGGTCAGTCGGTATGGTACGTTGTGATTTTACTTAATTGCTCTTTCTTAAATTCGTGTTTTTACTTAATTAACCTTACTTATTTATAGAAATATATTATTAAATAATAATATTACCTATTTATAACCAATTACCTTTTTCACCTAAAATGCATTATTTTTTAAAAAGAATATATTTTAACATTCGTAATTATTTTTAATTACTAAAATTCGTAATTAAAAGTGTTTAGCTATTTTAACATGCTTACTTATTTTTTTAACAAATACAATTAAAAAATAATAATAAAATAACAATTAACAATCCGTGCAT
Organism: Heracleum sosnowskyi; assembly: GCA_030848705.1. Classification (NCBI taxonomy): domain Eukaryota; kingdom Viridiplantae; phylum Streptophyta; class Magnoliopsida; order Apiales; family Apiaceae; genus Heracleum; species Heracleum sosnowskyi. Next base: position 148,625,045 of record CM061235.1, on the reverse strand, counting down.
CGCACGAGTTTTAAGCTAGAAATAACATTGTGATTTTACTTAATTGTCCTTTCTTAAATTCGTGTTTTTACTTAATTAACCTTACTTATTTATAGAAATATATTATTAAATAATAATATTATCTATTTATAACAAATTAAATTTTTCACATAAAATACATTATTTGTTTTGTTTTTTCTAACAAATTCCCCTACTTTTTCAAATATATCATGGACAATTACATTTTTTAACTAAAACATGTTAGTTTTTCTATTTTTTCTTATTAAACCCCTTATTTTCCAAAAATATCACTGACAAACCTTCAGTTATTTTTTTTAAAACCTGATATTATAATATTTTTTTTTTAAAGTTTACCTATTTTAAAAAATCTACTTATTTTTCTTAACAAATGCAATTACTAAAAATATTAAAATATAAATAATAAAATACCTATTTATAACCAATTATCTTTTCAACTAAAACACATTATAGATTTTTTCTAACAAAGTCCCTCATTTTCTAAATATATCACGGGAAATAACCTTTTTCAAATTTTTTTTTATTTTTATCACTAAAATCCATTCTTTTTCTAAAAATATCACGGACAAACCCTTTACTTATTTATTTTAAAACGTATTTAAATAATTTAAATTATTAAATTTTAAAACCTCAAATTCCAAAAATATCACGGGAATTTACCTTTTTAAACTAAATATATGTTACATTTTTTAATTTTTCATATTAAACCCCCTCTTCCAAAAATATAACGAGCAAACCCGTACTTATTTATTTTAAAATATGTTTTAATGTTTTTAATTAATTAAAAGTGTTTAGATATTTTAACATGACTACATATTTTTTTAACAAATACAATTAAAATAATAATAATTAACAATCTATGCATCGCACGGGTTTTAAGCTAGTATATATATAAAGGAGGAGCAATATTTATCATTTTTATGGAGTTTCTTAAATTTAATTCAAAAAAATTAAATTTCTTTATTTAAATTCGAATTTATAGAAAAGACAATAAATATATTAAATACAATTTTGTTTAGAATTTAATTACATAAATTTTACCTTCTTCCCGGTTTACTTAAATCTTATTTATAATTTAAGACATATTAATTATAAAGAAAATTGATTAGAACGTTCATCCCTCTAAACGTTTTTTTTATCCCTGTTTTATATGTTCGTTTTTGCATGTTTAAGCACTGTTAGGATTATTTTTTCTCTTGGTCTTGATGGGTGCATGAGATTATTTGAAATTCTCATTTGGCTTTTCATAACACTGACTATTTTCTTTTTATGTTGTACGTTTTGCAGCTATCTGTCCTTCAACTCCATGTATCATGTACAGGTTTTTAAATTTTTTGTATAATTTGTGTTGTAAGGAAAATTTCGTCCAACTGTGTATTGGAGGTTTATGGAAAATGGTGGCTGGACTTGTATGATAACTCCTCAGAAAATTGAATAGAGAATGGGTTCTTTCTCTTGCTCCTTGCCGAGTGTGAATTGTGTGTCATACAAGGTGCCTACGTACCCAATAAGTCATTAGATAAGCCCATTCAGCCTAAGCCCATAAATAGTCAACGTTTATCCATCCAACATTCCCATAAATAATTCAAGGATTATCAATCCACCTTTTATTCCCATAAATAGTTCAAGGATTATCAATCCACATCTCATTCCCATAAATAGTTCGGTCTTCACACATTTTCTACAATCTCACGATATCTCCGCATTTCTTTCTATGATTGCAGATATGTCTCGTGTCAACCAAGAAACATCCATTCCCTAAATAGGAATTTCCATAATTTGGGCTTGGGGCCTGACTCGCACCACACAAATCAGTATATAAAAATTAGATGTTACATTTCTATAGTTTAAGTGGTGCGAGCTCCCTATGTTCAATCATTCTCATTTCTGATAAGTAGTACGAGCTCATTATTTCATAATGATGAGAGCCTGAAGATTATGGTGAGAGTCCACAATATAAGGATGTCAGCTCATCAAGGTTCCATGTATCTAACTACAAATTATTGTGTATACTCACCGGCATTATCGTTTTATATTTTTCATATAAATTAGCTTTGTTTATATCTATCTAATGTGATTTGATTATAGATGCATGGATGGGTTTAATGCTAATTTTTGTTTCTAAATTTTGTTGGGATGGCGGAGTTTGTTCATTTATGTTGATCTTCGTTATAATTATCATTATTGTTTTCCTCTTTTTTTGTCAAAAATTTCTTTGGAGCAGTGTTTGTTTAATAATTTCATATTTTCATATTCACATGCGTTGTATCGTTCACTATTTAGTATATGTTTAATAGTTTTCTATTAAAGAAATATTAAAAAATTAATATTTTTAATCTGAATTAACGTCTAATTTATTCTTTTATATGATAGCAGGTTGTCTCAAGTTTTCATCCTTTTTTGTTTGACAAAAACGTAAAAAAAACTACATTATACACCCAAAGTACCTTCACCAAAGATATACATGATTAGAAGGTAACTCAATATTAGGTTATTCAAACTTTTAATGAAGTGATTAAAATTTTGATTATAAAAAAAAGAAAAAGAAAAAAGTGATGAAAATTTTAAGAAAATCCAAACTTTATATATTATTGGGAATTGTTTTTTCTGTTATTTAACAATAAAGTTTGGTTTACAAAGATTATAAATATCAAAAAGAAGAAATAGCAAAAAGAGTAGCAGCTAGATTTGAGTTCTTTTTTAGAATTTTGTTTAGAATTTCGTTAGGAATGTTAAGTTTCTGTTGGTTTGTTTCAGAATTGTGGTTGGATTGCCAGAAATCATGACTCCATTAAAGTTTGCACGACTTTCTTAAGTAATATAGTACATTAGCAATTAGCATACAAAAAAGTTTAGGAAAGAAAATTTTTGTGCAAGCAAATTAAGCAGGGTAAAATATACGTAAACTTTAAACGTAAAATATTAATTTATTTATTTTATGATAATTTATGCAATATTTTTTAATACTAACATTTTATAAATACTTATTTTTAAAAGAAAATACATACAGCTCGATGAAACAATAACTACACAAAAATTAAGTTCTATCACATATGGTAAAATTTGTATTTTCTTTTTATCATTTTTTGAAGGATTTTTATTTTAAATATTAAAAATTATTTAAAAATATTACCTTTAGAAATAAATTTAATTAATAATTTAAAATTGCGGTAATTTTAAAAAGGTTAAATTTTCTTATTTAGATTTAAACTAAGAGGAAAGACAATAAATATATAAAAATCTATCCCTTTTAAGATTTAATTGAAAAAACATTACATTTTCTTAAAACTAACTTAAATCCTATTTAAATTTTAAGTTGTCTCCTCCTATATTGGATTTTCAATCCATATCCTAAATCAATCCTTATATACATTTGAATTTGTAGGGAAAATAATATATATTTTAAAATCAGCTCTATTTAAAATTTATTATTAAAAAATTAAAAAATGATTTCTCTTCACACTATATATATACTTGAAATTAGCTTTTGTGTATCAATGATGTTTCTTAAAAAATTAAAAAAATAATTCCTCTTTACTATGTATATACTTGAATTCAGCTTTTTGTCATGTATCTATGATATTTCTTAGATTTTGTTGTCCAACAATTCCATGATAACAGCTAGACAATGCACTGTCAAAGAAGCGGTAGAAAAAGATATATTTATATAGATAATAATAATTATATTGAAGGTTATTTTTTAATATAGTTTTTGATATATTCTTTTTGTGATTTGTAAATTAATCAAAGTTATATTCAATACAATGATCTCATAATTTTTTTATGAGATACATGATAGTTTTACAATTTTATATATTTGTTTCTTAATTAATCAAGTTTAGAGAATTGAATTTCTTTATTTACATTCAAATTCATAGTAAAACAGTAAACATGTAAAAATCGTTCAAAAGTCAATTAAACAAATATTAATATTTAGTGCAATGGACGTCGATTCAAGAAAATTCGACACAAAATCGGCATATAAAGTCCGGGGATATTTAAGAAATTTGTAATTTTTGTTATAATACTAATGGTTAAAGTTTTAAGTGGTGGTTAATACTTAAATTTTTATTATTGCATATTTTAAGTATTTTTTATTTATACATATTTAATGCAACGGGAGTCGGCTAAGAAAACATGACATAGAATCGACATATAAAGTCTAATAATATTTAAGAAATTTGTAATATTTGTGATAATACGAATGGTTGAAGTTGGAAGCGGTGGTTAATATTTAACTTTATATTATTGCATATTTTTAGAATTTTTTATTTATATGTATTTAGTGTAACTCGTGCCGCTTCAAGAAAATATGACACAAAATCGGCATAAAAAATATGTAGATTGTTTATTTTAGTATTTATGTATGTTCACTATTTATATGATAATTTATATAATTTTTCTCAATTTGTTTTTTTAATAGTAATATTTAGAATCGTTTCGAGGTGGTGCTTCTCAAATCGCTTCGATTTATTTTTCTATTTTTCTCAATTTTTTGAATTAAAAAGTTATACAAATCGGTATAAATGAAAAAGTATGTGAATAATTTATTTTGTCTGCGCATATTTAAATATTATGTTATAAATATTTGTTTCATATTTTTTATCTTAAATAATTTATATTCAAAGATTTAAGAAAATATTTTATTAGGCCGCTGCGAAACGCGAATTAGTCGACTAGTACTTATATAAAGAAATCGGGACATTGGGAAGAAATATATTTAATGAGAGAGTGATTCGTTTGGAGCATGTTATATGCTAGAAATTAAAATTGATGTTTTATTATATTTTTTAAAATGGAAGTTGCAATGTGAATTTTGAGAAAAATAAAGTGATTAATATACTAATATTTCATATACATTAAAATAATGAAATATATTAAATAATTGTCCTTTTCTATATTTATTCAAAATTTTGGTAAATGAACAAGATTAAACGGAGAATTCAAATGAAACCTTAATTTTATTTTCCTTAATTTTATTGCTCACCGTCTTCTTCTTTATATAAGTATATTGATATTTTATATATAAACATATTTTGTATAATATATTTTAGAAAAATTTGAAAAAATTATTACAGGCGATGTGAAGCAGGACTTAATTTAGTAAAGTAGTTAATTTAATAACAAATATTCAAACAATAGAGTTATTTTATGACGGTGAGAGTATTATTTGTTGGTGGGCTTGCATATTTTTGGGTAGGGGTTAGTCATACGCGCCGTGCTGTCAATAGCATTTGTGCACTAATTTTATTAAATCCATATTTATTTTCAAATCCATAATTTTATTAAATGAAAATGTAACTACTCTGTAGTTAAAAATTACTCTCCCTCTCATTTTTTTATATTTTTTTTGGATATCTCTCTCAATTATTTACAATCCAAAAGTTTTCTAAAATAGTAAAGTTTTATAATATAAAAATTAACTACATCCACTACTTTCCTCCACTATCTCCCCTTTATACATTAAATATTGATTGATCCCACCACTTTATTCATTTTTCTTACTTTTCTTCGTTAAATTATATTTTTTTAACGTTCATGTCAAACCTCAATGTAAAAAATTGAGAGGTACGGAGGGAGTATAAAACAAAAAAAATTTAACTGCACCAGAAAAACATCAAAGACAGTCAACTAAAGCGTGATGGTATAATCCGTGTGATTCACGCTAAACATATTAACTAAGCCATTTATAACTGTCATTTTTGTGATTTTATTTTTTAAAACTTTAGTTCACATAAAAACACAACTATTCTAACTAAAAATGATGATTATTGGCTAATAAATTTTTTTAAAAAATGTGTTAACAGGGTGATGTGATGTTGGAAGTGATACCGACTGAAATTTACTGAAAAATGGAAAACTGCAAAAACAGCAGAGGGTTCAGTAAATAGGAGAGGCAAGAGGACCATTAATGCCAACATTGAATTATTTCACCTTACAACTACCTCAGTCAAATACTACTTCATTGGATATACACAAACTTGTACTCTATCGTGTCTTAAAAAAAAATAAAAAAAAAGTTCAAAATCTTTCTTAAATGTTGACGTGTTTAGTAACCTTTTTAATTATAGTATGAGACCAGTATATGTCTAAAGTGCGTCATAGTAAGAGGATCATAATTTTTTTTCATAAAAGTCTTCATAATAACAAATGAAATATTTTGATTGGAGAATACATATAAATGTACGTGGTTAATGTTATTAATTATTATATCAATCGATTACAAAGTGATACATGATATTATGAACATTTTTATGGAGAATTTTTTATGATTTTCTAGCATTTTTTTTAGTAAAAGTGAAATATTTTGAATACCTAACACTACTCACAAAGAAAAATAAGAAATAAATAAGCTATATTTTGGATACCTAACATTACTCAAAAAAAAAATGAATAAAAAAAAGGCTAACAAAGGAAATGTATTTCACTAATATATTTTGAATACCTAACACCGCTCACAAAGAAAACTAAAAAATAAATAAGCTAACAGAGGAAATGTATATCACTATGAGTCTATGACACAGGTAGCCAAATTTACATAATAATTTTCTCATAATATACTCCGCTGATACAGGAAAACTCCAGTATAAATTTCATATACGCTATGCACAAGTTCTGAATCTGCAAAAGAAGAAGAAAAAAGGTTGTGTAATGGAAAAAACTTCAGAAGAGAATGTGGCGGTGGACGCAGAGCAAAGAGGGGGTACTGTTTATGATGAATATAGTTGCAGCAACATACTAATCTGCAAATGTCCTCTGCGTGAAGTTATTAGAGCTATCTTTTTCAAGTGTTTTGGTTTTGAAACTAGTACTGGACCAGCTGCTGCTGCTTGTTGCTCTGATGAGTCTTGTTCTTGTCCAACTCCAGATGTAAAAGAGATGGATCCACCACCGCCTTCTTCGACAAAGGAACCTGTTCCTTTACCCTGTCCTCCTTCGTCTACTCCCGGACCAACCGTAGATCCTGTAAGCCTTTTCCCCTTTTCTTCCAAGCACATATATGATATATCTTTGTCTCTGTTCATATGGTGCATGAAGTATTACACAACCTACTGATAATATATGTAGCCTTAAGCACTGTTCCAAAAATCGTCCGATCGTTTAAAAATATTTGACCGATTTGATTTTTAAAATCCGATATATCGTTATGAATTATTTTTAAATGGTTTATTATATTATATATAAGGCTAATATATTAAATATATTTAAAATATTAAAATTTATCCGATTTTTGTTCCGAGAATTCCCCCGGCTTGCCGATAAATTGCTATACAGTAACTCAACCGATTTGTTCCGATTTTCGAAATCCACACCCATGACCTTAAGTAATGGAAATTTGTAATATTTTGATAATAAAAGAGAGGTTTAATTGTCACAAATTGACCTTCTCCCAAACAAACCAAAAAAATGATTACAAAAGTGTGTTGATGTTTGCTACCCTCCTCACTTCCCTGAGAGGAATTAGGGAGTATGACAGGCTAAAATCCGGCTGACCTCGTAAAAAAATGCAAAAAAACGTAATTCTTTTTATTCGCGACTATATTGAAATTTTAATTGTCAAAATTATTTGTTTTTCGTATTATACAGGAAGACGTGACAAGGCGTTTCCGACAGCCTCCAAGGCGACCGCCCACCAAAGGAAGTGGACCTGAGACTAACTCTTCAGGGAATTCTTAGGGTAGCTTTACATCTTCAATATAAGTTTCTTGATCTTTTCTTGTTGGATTAATACTGTTAAGAATGCTATGTAAGGATGTCCCTTCCCAATGTAATTGATGCTTTCTTTTGAATTATCTTCAGCACTGCTTAATTCTGGGTAATTGTGTACATGTTTCACCATGCTTTCGATATTCTTTAGTACAAGTATGTTTGATTGTTTATGCATATTTCCATGAAAAAGTAATGATAAGAAATTACACTAAAAAGATAGTATATGTCATACACTGCTTGTGGAATATTTTCATCTGTGGATTAGAGAAATCATAAAGTTTACATAAAAACACATGCATGCTAGCTTCAAAAGTTCTCTAGAGAAGCCCAGAAGCCCAGATACAGAGAGATACAAACAAGCAGAATTTACAGCAACAAAACCTCTTGACTTATAAAGCGGAGAAGCTAGGCTTGTACTTAGTTTATGAAGCAGACCTTCCCCCTGTCTTTGAACATTGCGAACCCTGTCATCTTTCATTTGAATAACCATGTCGAGTTTGCAGGTTATATATAGGGATCTGAAGACAATCTACTTCAGTATGCGAACTAGAGAACCCAGATGTCATTAGTTTTTAAAGGATCAGATGGTTCACATTTAAATTGTTGTCTTTTATTGACATCATTGACTAAAGGTTTCTGCTTGAAACAGGGGTAGATTAATTTGATGAAGGCAGAGTGGTAGATATATTGACTCAAAAGTTTAGATGAGATTTCAAGTGAAAATTATATACACAGATAAAAATTGATAACATGCAAAAAATGCAAGAAAGTTTAACACCACAAATAACCACAATGTTCGAATAGAAAACCTAATATTTACAGGCAACAAAACCTCTTGACTTTTTGCATATAACCCTTAATGAAATCGCTGCTTTCTGTTGTTGTTTCCCTTGTTTTACTTTCTATTTGTCTGATTCACTTCACCAAGGTTTTTCATGATGTCGTCCAACTCTTCCCACCGTAATGTTTCTATATACGTCATTAGTGATTCGACTTCACCTTCGTTCATCATTGGATTCGCCACTGATAATTGATTGTTTACGTTTACAGTACCCGGCTGATAATCCGGTTTGTTCATCAGTGGATTAGCCGCTGTTAATTGATTGTTTCCGTTTACCGTACCAGGCTGATAATCCGGATTGTTCATCATTGGATTAGCTGCTGACATTTGATTGTTTCCGTTTACACTACCAGGCTGATAATCCGGTACATGAACATTGTCGAAAACTCCTCGTGCAACCGGGATTGATTGATCAATACCACCAGAAAACATTGGAACATCAGGATTGCTTTGATTGAAAACATGTTGACCATTAGCTGCGTGTGAATAATTGCTGCCATTGACAATCCAAGGCAGATGAACAATGTTGGGAACTCCTTGTACAACTGGTAGTATCGGTTTAACTTCACCCAACGCCATTGAAGAATCAGTATCATACTGATTAGATGCTTCCTGCAGATTAACAACTCTTTCACTATCATTATTACTACATCGCTTACTAATTTCGCATATAGCATAGCCTTGAACAATTCCAGGGAAACCAAGTTTTTCCGAAAAATTATCATTCAGAGTATACTCATACATGCACCATCTATCATCATTCTCAACAATACTACTCATCTTCTTGTCAATTTTGTACGTGAAAGCTCCTCTGCATCCAATATCCTCATTACTCTTTTTGTCCTTAATCTTTTTGTTGCTCTGACCTATCCAAGTGCCACAACCAGCTCTTCTCAAAACACGCTTGCCAGTTTTACGTAACCTAGTGAAAACATAAATTGTCTTCTTGCTGCCAGATGATCCTGATTGCAACCAGTATGGATCATCGTCTCTGAAAATTTCCCATGGCGTGGACGAGTTTCCGTAAACATCAGCTTCTTTGATGAGATGATTGCAGGGGAGGGGATTTTCTTGGATGATAGGGATGAGATATTGAAGTATGATATCATGGGGTGAAGGCATAAAGCGAAGCCCTATGTTTAGTGCATTGCAAATATTACATTGCTGTCTGTCCGTCATCACAATTGTTTCGTTATTGTTAATCATGTTGCTAATCATTATTAACGTGGAATGGGTGTATAAATACAAGATTTTAAACCGATTTGATAACTCCTACTCGGATTCCTATTTAATTTAATCACGATTTATTTTATTATTTGTAATAATTCTTAATTATTCCACTGTCTGTAATAATTCGGATAAATGAGCTCCGATCCGTCAAGTCCTCGAACCAAAAACTAGCGTTAATATTGAATAAATGAAAAAAATTATTAATTAGTGTTAAACTAAATAAAAAATATCGATTTATAATATCAAAATTTAGTTCAACTTTACTTTTAAGCATCAAACGTTTATTCTACTTTTAAATTTTTTACATTAAATTAGAAAATTAATGTTATATATACAGGTACACTTGTACTCGATAAAATAAAATAAAGATAGGTATTTTCAAAAAGAAAATGTTTTGTCTGCAAAAATAACTAATAAGAGGCCACTTTTAGTCCAAAGGATTACAAAGATTATAAACACTTTCTCCACCGTCGATCATCTCTCCCTCAAATCTCCACCGTCCATTACCTATCACTCCATATTTCAATTTTCAACATCTTTACACCCTCCCTTACCACTTACCAGTTACCACACACATTTCATCTCTCTCGAGTCTCGACACACACTCACTCAATCTCTCTGTACATACACACACAGCACACTCCGGCGATCAAATGGCGGCGGCGCTACAACAAACTCCGATCACAATCAAATCCCGATTATCTCCTTCACCTCAATTTACACCAACAAAAGCACACACTCTCTCCTTCTCCGGCGGCCTCCGCATCCCCAAACTAACTCTCTCCATCAAATCCCGCCGTCGCGGCGGCGCTAGAATGTCTGATAGTGTCGCCAGCAGCTACGCCACCGCACTCGCTGACGTCGCCAAATCAAACGGAACACTCGAAGCCACTGCCGCTGACCTAGAAAAAATCAGCAACCTGTTCTCCGAAGAATCAGTCTACCGGTACTTCACAAACCCTACCGTTCCGGTCGAATCGAAGAACGAATTAGTCGATTCGTACACGAACGAAGCCAATTTGCAACCGCACATTGCGAATTTCCTGAATGTGTTGATTGATATGAAGAGAATTGATCAAATTAAGGAGATTACGGAGGAGTTTGAAGTGGTTTATAACAAGATTACGGAGACTGAGCTTGCGATTGTAACGTCGGTTGTGAAATTGGATGCACAACATTTGGCTCAGATTGCGAAAGGAGTGCAGAAGCTTACTGGAGCGAAGAATGTGAGAATTAAGACGGCGCTTAATGAATCGCTTGTGGCTGGATTCACTATACGGTATGGAAGCGGAGGTTCGAAATTGATTGATATGAGTGTGAAGAAACAGCTGGAAGAGATTGCGGAGACACTTGAGGTCGGTGATTTACAGTTAGTTTGATGATTATAGAATTGGAGGAAGGTTTTAAAATTCGAGATATTATATATATGTGTAATGTGTGTGTTTTGTATGATTTGTTGTTGGACAAGTTATACAACGGATATGTATTTTTTTTGTAGATGCTTGAGAAGTTAATTGAATTCGTGTTTATGATCATTGGAGAATGATTTATAGTTTTGATGTCGATAGTTTGTTACTTTGATTTACAGAAATGCTATGCAATTGTTAATGTAATGTTTAGGGGTAGACGAGGCGCTGAGAACGAAAGGCATACCTAAATTTGAACAAAAGTACCAAACCAGTAGACACGATTGTGCAAACCCTAAGCTTTCGTATAAAACCAAACCATACATATTTATATATCCTGCTATGAACATGTGAGATTGTGTCCGGTGTCATTCTGAAGTAGCCGAATCAGGCATGGCCAAGCACGATCTTCAAAAGTTGGGTCCGGAAATATGAGTTGTACCAGTACAAATTGAAGTTCGGATATACAACTGCTAGTCTGCTGCGTACACTTACAAAACCAAGGTCTCAAGGATGTGAGCTACCATATATATTAGGAAGGCCACCACTAGTACACATTTGTTTTCCAGCTTGATTGAGTTGAGGATGATGAACGGGAGTAGGAAAATAAAAACTTATAAATGAGGATGAACAGCCCATAGAGAACTTAATGCACGAAGACGCTGAAAGTATTCCCCAAATGCAAGCAATCCACGAGCAGCTTGGCTAATAGTCAAGATTCGAGACATCTGCTGCAATGTTTGCTGTCGAAGGTGATCTGCCTATTAATTTACAAGACAAGCCAAACATTTAGAGATTGATTATAAGTGAAAAAATGTTAAAAACGGTAAAATCATGACAAATTTACAAAGACTGAAGTGAAGCTTGGAGACTTGATGGGTAGAACTTTGGATAGAAAGTGCAGTAACCTGGTTCATGAAGCACTCTAAAGATTCCAGCCTCTCCATTGCTGAGCCCATATGAGAACCATAACTTCTTCCGCCTAAATTATCATTTATAACACACTGAGCTAGAGTCTGCTCGAGTTTTTCCATTCCTTGTGACAGTGCATCCTCAGCTTGCTGGCACGAGTGGCGCAGCTTACACACACTTACAAGTTGTTGTTCAGTCAATGGCTCGATTTGGGGCACTAAAATCTGCAGAAAATAAAATCCTCAAACAGCTGCAATTTCATGAACTGGTAGATGAGCTTCATAAACATAGAATGGCAAAAAGATCCGTTTTGAGGAATCGAACTCCATGGAAATAATCTTCTACAGAGTTGGACCAACCAGAAATATTTGTATTGAAGCAAAAGAATTATTGATTTGAATGTGTGAGCAACTCTACTGAATGCGTTATTGAGGCACTATTTAGTCCTTTTTTTATTTCTCTTTTCTTTTTAGCTACATAGATGATTACAATTTACTGAAACTGAAACAAAATTTACTGAAACTGAAACAAGTACACGTGTTTTCAAGCTTGAAAGAAAGAATCCAAGTAAACAAGTCTTAGTCACAGGTATTATGCATCTTTGCAAACAAGTATAGAAAAAAAATTGAATGACATACTTGAAGTACCTGTAAAGTTTCCGTCAATTTCTTTGCGTTTTTATTTTTGGATGTCCATCAATTTTTTTACATTTCAAAATTTTTTAAATATAGTAAAATTTTATAATATAAAAGTCAATTACTTTCATTACTTTCCTCCATTTTATTTATTTTATTCATTAAATATTAACGATCCGTCACTTTACTCATTCTTCCTAATTTATCTCCTACTTTACTTATATTTCTTGACATCCGTGCCCAATCCAAATGTAAATAATTGGGCGGGACGGAGGGAGTAGTTAACTTTATTAACCAAGAAATTATAAAGCTTGTTGATAAATTGTTTTACAATGCAGATGTTTAAACAATATAATAGAACATGTAAGCAAGCATCGACTATGACAGAAAATAACAGCAGGACGTATAATATTTACTTGGGTTACCTGAATAATCTCAGATGGCCGGAATCCTCCGATCCATAGGAAGAAACGCTCAACTGGAGATCTATACATGCCATGCATTACATGGAAGACATCAGCCTTCGCAGCCTCTGCTTTCATACGGAACAGATCACTAAAGTGAGCTATACCACCCTCGACGTGCACACGAAGTTCTGTCTCACTTTTCTGAGCCTGCAGAACATTCCTGAGTTGACAATTCTTTTTTTCCTGGAGTTCAACCCAGAGGCCATATTCAATCTCAAATGAGATAATTCCTGCAGGTTCATTAGATCCGTATATTAGACGAAACACACAATATAACTACAAACTACAAAAGATAATGTGCAACTTGATAAAAAGCAACGAGACATTCAACTAGAGCGATTTTACATATCCATTATCTACTGTTTGAAACTTTCCAATTGCTGGGTTAGAGATATCAGAAAAAGTAGTCAGAAAAAAGAATGGAAAAAAAAATAGAATTGCAGAGACCTGAATTAATAGATCCAGAATGGACAGCACTGAGAGGACTCCCAGTGTACAAACCCTGTTACCAGCCATTTTCTGATTCATCATTCAATAAAAAAGCCACAGACGACAGACATGTTTATGGAAATACAAACACTCGTGTTGCAACCAAAATAATCTAACCTGTTTAGTTCTATCAATTTCCAGCTCCAGTTGTGCCAACTTTAAACGACTTGTTTCGAGTTGCTGAACATATGCCTAGAGGGAAACAAACATTAGATGGTACGTGGTCCTTTAGCACATCTCAACATACCTATTCTTATTACAAGTGTCACTCCCAAGTCCTATGTACCTTTTTGCGGAGACGACTTTTGCGAGCAGCTTCACGATTTTGTGCCAGCCGTCTTTGCAACTGCAGTAAAATCATATCAATCAAAAGTAGTTCATGCAACTATGTATCCGCAGAAAAACAACTTTACTCAGACATGCATCAGGAGCAAGAGAGAGGACTTTGTAGAGAAATAATCACCTTGTCACATTTAGGTTTTCCTAATTGGTTATCAGATGAATCTCCTAGTGATTCTTGGGAAGTATACGACTAAAGAAGTCAAGTAAAGGAACATCAATAGTCGTACGACAAACGAGAATTGTCCATGATCAAAAAAATATGATTCAGTTTGTACCTTGTTAAGCAGCCTTGTATCCGCCTGTAAAATCGAACATGTGCTTGTAATATTTACACCACCATCCGCTCCCAATATGTCCTCCCAAGTGCTTATATGGTGGAGCGGATCATATATTCCCATCCTTCTTGCTGTAGCAAATTGAGTCGACGGAGATGCCATATAATGTTGCTTCATCAAGTACAGAAAAGAAGCATCAGCGGGCCTGAAGAAGTTACAGATGCACGCAACAACAATATTGGATTGGTACATACTAATTTTGCTACTCTAGCTAGCATTGCAAATCATTTTGTAGAATTGATTATCTTAAAGCCAATTTAGGCCAAAGGCCGCTGGTTAACAACTATAGAGAAATTAGCCAAAAAATGCAAATCATCATACGACGATCTTGCTCTGAGGTTCTTCAATCAAACACGAGAGGACGACCAAAATATACAGAGAAAGTGTCCACAATATCAACACTCATGCATACAGATTGCAAAAGACATGCATTCTTAAACACTAGCATATATCAATTATAGTTACCTTTCAAAGAGGTACAGCTAGTGAGGCTGTAGTCAAATTTTCCTAGTCCAGCTCTATCTTGGTAACTTATCTGAGAACCAAGATAAGGTAAAATATAACAGAGCAGTAGCTTAACATTGGCTATCAACAATTATAAAGGAAAATTTGGGATCTCAGCTGGGTGGAAAGTGATGCAGCCTTCCCCCAACACTTAGAGTAACTCCAATGCAACAGTATAATGTTATTATAGAGTAACTTATAGTGTAAAAGTCACTCAAATGCAACATTATAATAGTGTAAAAATTACACAAAATAAATAATGACACCAAATTTGGTGTCAAAAGTACATTTGGTATAACTTTTAGATCAAATTTGGCGTTTTTCATAATTCCTATATTGCCCTTGTGTTTGTTAACAAAAATAAATTTATTCCTCTCATTTTCTATCTATTTCTTGTTTTATCCCAATAAAATACTTGCTTTTAAAAAAGTGAAAATATAATATTTTCTTTTAGACATTTAGTGCAAGATATATTGTAAATGATTAGAATTGTTTTTTATATTATGTAATTTTTAAACTAAAATAATATAAAAGTTACACTATTATAATGTTCTGGATTGAAGACCTCTGGATTGAAGATGGTCTTGTAAAAACGTATACTGACGCATGCACACACATCACTAGCTAGTGTTGAGAAAAGTAAAACCAATAAAATCGAAAAAAAGAGGGAGAGATCATTAAACTATTCATTAGTGGATATTCCAGTTCAGTTATACAGAAATATGATCCAAATTCAGATGGTCATATGTACATTCTAAATTTAAATTGTACGATTATATTTTTACGAATCTACCATGCAATCTTATGTACTTTGGGGTGTGTGTACCAAACAATATCTAGCTTATAAACTATTATTATTATAGCGTTGATGCTCTGCCTGTTTCACAGTTTAACTTGATCCGAAATTGATCCGTTTACAAATATGAATACAGTCAGAAATTTAGCTTAACTTGATCCGAAATTGACCCGTTAAACACAACCGGGAACTGCCAGTCGCCCACTCCATTTACATGAGCAAAGCCAGCCGTCACTTAAATAGAGGTTCGTTAAGCAAGAGAAAAGACAGGAAACGAATTGACACATATAGTGATATAGGTAAAGAATAATGGTGGCAACTGGCAAGCAAAACCAAGTAAGCATTACTATTTAGGCTCGGTTTGTTTGTTGGAAAAGTTTTTTAGAAAAATATTTTCTCAATTTTTCAGCATTTGTTTGACTTGTGGAATTTCCAGAAAAATGTTTTTTGTGTGTTTGTTTGACGTTTTGAAAAATGTTTTTCAAATTTTTCTATGTTTGATTTTCAGGAAAAGAAAATGTTTTTCAAGAGATTTTTTTTTATAGAAAAGTGATGAGTGATAACTCTGGAATCCGATCCAATCCTTCCTCGTCGTTCCTATGCGTGGTTGTGATGCAGCTACTGGTGGGTTTCTGCAAAACAACATCGGATGGAGGTTTTTAAATCTGGCGGCGCCTCCGGCGTGAGAAAAAGACTAGGATTTGGAAAAATAGATAAAACTGTAGAGAAATCTAAATGTGGAGGGTGTGTGTATAGTGTGTAGGGTAGAGAGTGAGTAACCTCTAAACCTTTTCTCCTTGGGTTATTTATAGGTCAAGGATTAGGGTTTAGAGAGGTGTACCTGCAATCATGAGCGTAGAGTCCTAGGTATCCAGGACACCTGTGTGATGTAGATGGGTCATACGTGTATAGGTGAAACTTGTGGTGTCGTGTGCCAGGCTCCTGTTGGCGTGTGGTTTGGATATGACATAATTGTGCCAATCATTGGCTATTCTGAGGTGTCATAGTCAGGTATAGTCATCAGCCATGACTTGTACTATCCCCGTAATCATTAGCAATATTATTACCTCATACCATATGAGGTTTATTTCTATTGGGTCGGAACGAGTCTGATTTTAAGTATGAGACAGGTTTGGCACCATGTTCGGGAATCTAAAGAGGAATACAGTCCGAGTTGTAGGAGATTCTAGGCTAGAGGCGCGCCCAGCTCTAGAGACGAGCCAGGTTTTAGGTATAAATCCGGACTCTCACCGAGCCAGGATTAGAAATGTATTCAGGCTACTAAGATAGCCTAGAGGAACACAGTCTGAGTTGTAGAAGATTCTGGGCTAGAGACGCGCCTAGCTCCAGAAACGAGCCAGGTTTTAGGCATAAATCCGGGCATGTCATCTGAACTTCATGCAAACACATCATGCATATTCCCGGAGTAGTTTGGTGAGTTCTCTTTTGAAAATCGTGTCCAGACCTATTCCAATTTTGATCTTTCGATCAGGGTTGCCTTCCGTCAACTCCATGGTTTCAAGTTCAACAACGGCTACAACTTTGCCCATTTCTTTTCTACAGACAAATTGTTGGATCCGGACTTGCACAACATGGTCAAGGTAAGTCTAGGCTGACGGGTTCTCAATGTTCTGGACCTTCTTCCCGGGTTCTTTCTTTGGGTTGAATCTGTGCTTATTTCAACTTAGATTTTTCTGATAGGAGTTGGCTTTCCTTTTGTTGTCGGAATCGGTTTCAGCCATGATTAGAGCTTGCCCGTAGCATCTACTGGTCATTTCATAATCTCCTCGAACTTCTCCAATTCTAGATGGTGTAGGAAATTTGAACTTTAGGTGTGGGGTTGAGGTTATAGCTTGAAGCTTAGTCAGGGCTGGTCTTCCCAGAATTACAGTGTAAGAGGAAGGGGTGTCGATGACATAGAATTTAACCATGTTAGTGACCTGTTTTGAATAGGTCCCAAACATGACTGGTAGATACATGGTTCCTCGAATTGGGACTAAGTTCTTCCCAAATCCGTAGAGGGGATCTTCTCTGCAATCGTTCATCTTCACACTACCCAATCGCATTCGATCCATGGTATGTTTGAACAGGATATTGACAGAAGAGCCATTATCAATTGGGACTCTTTTAACTTCATTACCAGCTATGTCTAGACTGACAACCAGGGCTTCATTATGATTTGGATCAAGTCCTTCAAAAGCATTATTTCATCTCCCGAATTCGGGCTCCGGGGAGGCGAGTTAGATCCACCCAAAACAACATTTACGACATTATTGTCCTTCCCGGATCCGTCTCCCATGTCAGCAGTTCTCCAGGCTACGTACTGACCCATGTTACCTTTCTTGATATGATCCTCCATAAAGAACTTTAGAGATAGACAATTCTCAGTTGTGTGTTCATGGGTTTCATGATAGTCACAATGTTTGTGGACGAATCGGTTTTCTGGTCCGGTGACCATGGGTTTTGGTGGATAGTAGAAAGGTTTGTCCCTCACCTCTTTTAAGATATCCGCCTGGGGTCGGTTTAGGGGAGTCCAGGTTGGCTCCGGTCTAGGTTCAGGTTTGGCTTTAGTGGGCTCGGGCTCCCTCCTTGGATTAGAGTCCGGGGGTGGTGCTGGTAAGGAGAACCGGGAACTTTGGATGTAGTTACTCTGTCGGTTGGGCTTGAATTTAAAGTCTTGGTGGTAGTTGTTATTCTTGGGACAGTCATCAGTCCGGGTTGGTGATTTCCCTTGCCTGGTCATCCTCGTAGCTTGGAGTACTTCAATTTCCTTTATGAACCTAGCGGCCATTGCATAGGATGCCGCCAAGCTCTAGGGTTCCTTATGGATGAGATCAAAGACATATATCTCATTATTGTCCGGATCCAAGTTTCTTTGGAAGATGGTTAAGGCTTCATGCTCATCCAGGTTTCTTACATTGTTTATAGCTTCCTGGAATCTTTTCCCGTAGTGGCTAAATGCTCTCCCCGAGCATGTCAGATAGTCTCAAGATGGTACATATGCATTTTATGGGTTTTGTTAGCTCGAAAGCGCTTCAAGAAAGCTTCACGAAACTGCTTCCAATTGTGAATGCTTCGAGAGGGAATCTGGTTGAACCACCTATGGGCTCTAGACTTAAGAGTTGAGGCAAAGAACCTGCATTTGGTTAGATCATTGTAGTATTAAATCATGGCAATCTGCTCGAAGTAGTTAACATGCTCTTCTGGGTCACCCAGACCATTGAATGAGTCAAAGTTACAGTGTTTGAGATTTTTCTGCCTGGGTTTTGTTTCTAAAGAGTAGCTGAATGGGGTGAGAGTGTCCCCAATGTCGATTCCCGAGTCCTGACCAACTTTTTTTTGGAGTTCGTGAATCAAGTCTTCGGGCTCTTCATCATCTAAGATTATGTCAAGGCTGGGAGTCCGGGTTCTTCTTCTATCATAAGTTTTGCCAAGAATCTGGAGCTCCTCCTCTTGAATTCTTTTCTGAATCCGGAGATCGAGCTTAGCTCGTTCTTTCTTCTGGATTTTTTCTCACAACTCGGAAAGCTTCTTGAGCTTTTTAGCTTCATCATTTTGGTTTTTACTCTAAGTTCGGTGGTGGGTTCTCCTTTATGTCTCCTTTTGCTTGTCCCCGATTCGGTCAAAAGACAGAAGGGGATCGATGAAATCCTTCGGGGTGATGAGAATTCTTGATCTGCTCCTGTTCTTTGTTCCTGGTTTGGTGATATAGCCGAATTGCCTCAACAATCTGTTCACCAGTCAAATTCTCCATCTGTTCGGGTTCAAGGGCGAGATCTGTATACTTGTACTTGTTCACCTCAATATCAACTCTGAGGTCATTTGGCCGAATTACTTGGGATGCCAGAGTCAGAACTGGGGTACCTGGTTTCCCCCTGATTCGGGATCTGATTAGTCTAATCCGGTGTTGGATTGCTAGGTGTGAGTCTATTCACGCTCTTACTTCCACGAGCCATGTCTCAACAGGAGCAAGAGTAATATTTGCAAATAACAACTTTTGAGTAAGAGACCAAGTTTTTACTAGATCTAGGTGTGTTTATGAAGGAATAACAATGTATGCATGCATTTCTGGGTTTGTAGTATATCAAGGCAAGGAAAACTAGGTTTTTTAGCAGATCCAAAAAGGAGCAATGTAGATCTAAGCTAGGACCAGAGCATACAAGCTAAAAATTGCAACTTTATCAAAAAAAACAACAGATCTGGGGTAAACAAGGTTCACTAAGGCTAACAAACATGCATACATTGCAAAAATTGGTTAAAGAGTTCATTTTTATGGTAAAATCAAAGGGTTCTTGGCGTAGATCTTACTTTTTTGATTAGGACTCCTTCAAAAAGGATGGAGATTGTTGATGACGGCGAGTCTAGTGGCACTGAGACCAAAAGACAGAGCCCCCTCCTTCTAGCGCCAAATGATAACTCCAGAATCCGATCCAATCCTTCCTCGTCGTTCCCACGCCTGGTTGTGGTGCAACTGTTGGTGGGTTTCTGCAAAATAACACCGAATGAGGGGTTTTAATCCTGGAGGCGCCTCCGACGTGAGAATATGACTAGGCTTTGGAAGAATAGATAAGACTGTAGAGAAATCTAAATGTGGAGGGTGTGTGTATAGTGTGTAGGGTAGAGAGTGAGTAACCTCTATCATTTTCTCCTTGGGTTATTTATAGGCCAAGGATTAGGGTTTAGAGAGGTGTACCTGCAATCATAAGCGTAGAATCCTAGGTATCCAGGACACTTGTGTGTGATGTAGATGAGTCACACGTGTTCAGGTGAAAATTGTGGTGTCGTGTGCCCGGCTCCTGCTGGCCGGCGTGTGGTTTAGATGGAACATAACTGTGTCAATCATTGACTATTCTGATGCGTCAGAGTCAGGTATAGTCCTCAACCATGACCTATACTACACCCATAATCATTAGCAATATTCCCTCACGACATATGAGGTTTATTTTCATTCGGTAGGAACTTGTCTGATTTTAAGTATGAGGCAGGTTTGGCACCATGTTCGGGCATCCGAAGAGGAACTTTTTTCTCCATACATTTTTTCCGCAAATTTTTTTTCGAGGAATTTTTCACGAAATTAAAAAAAAAAAAAATCCGTTAGATTTTAGCTGCTGCTAAACCAGGAATGGAAAAGTCCAAAATTTTGATTATTTTGACGTCCCTAGTTGTAAAGGTTTTAAAAAAAATTGTTCATTACTTTCCGAAAAGTAACCAGATATGACAAAAATTCTATATTAATTTTTCCGAGACCAACAGGAACTTCAGCCTTTTTAATCCCTCATCCGTCATTGTATAAATGGATTTTGTATAAATGGATTTGAATATACATATCAAGTCCGTAGAATTTCAGTATCTAACGGATTTTGCTGTATGTATGCATAACTCATACGGTGGGGCAATCAATCAATCATCAATATACCTATATAAAGGAGAAGACGGGGCGGTGAGGTGGCGTCTCTAGAATCGCTCCGTTTTATTTTTCTAATTTTCTCAATTTTTCACAATTTTTAATTTTAATAATTATAAATTCCTTTATTATTTTCGATTTTGTAGGAAGGAAATTGAAAATTAAACTTTTATTATTTTCAAACTTTATAGAACTTTCTTTTATTATTTTCAAACTTGATACAACTTTCTTTGATTTAGAAAATTACAACTTCCTTATTATTTTCGAATTTGTAGGACTTGATAGAACTTTTTTTGATTTAAAAAATTACAACTTCCTTATTATTTTCGAATTTGTAGGACTTGATAGAACTTTCTTTGATTTAGAAAATTACAACTTCCTTATTATTTTCGAATTTGTAGGCTTGATAAAACTTTATTTTATTATTTTCAAAATTGATAGAACTTTCTTTGATTTAGAAAATTACAACTTCCTTATTATTTTTGAATTTGTAGACTTGATAGAACTTTCTTTTATTATTTTCAAACTTGATAGAACTTTCTTTGATTTAAAAAATTACAACTTCTTTATTATTTTCGAATTTGTAGTACTTGATAGAACTTTCTTTGATTTAGAAAATTACAACTTTCTTATTATTTTCGAATTTGTAGGCTATTATGTTAATAATTGCAATTTTCTTTTTTATTATTTTCAATCTTAATATAACTTTATTTTCTTATTTTCAAACTTGATAGAACTTTTTCTGATTTAGAAAATTAGAACTTTCTTATTATTTTTGAATTTTTAGGATCTTATGTTAATAATTGCACTTTTCTCTTTTATTATTTTCAATCTTGATAGAACTTTCTTTTATTATTTTCAAACTTGATACAACTTTCTTTTATTATTGATAATACTTTCTTTTATTATTTTCAAACTTGATAAAACTTTCTTTTATTATTTTCAAACTTTATAGAACTTTTCTTTTATAATACTTCTTGACTTTTAAACATAACGGATTTCCATATTATTCACCTTACAAACACCTATAAATTAAAGGTCATTCATAACAAAAAAATCTACACCGAAACTTTTTTACATGGCTTCAAATTTTTACAACCATATTTACAATCAATACAACTATGGTCTACACCATGTTGGATGCTTTGAACGACATCAGCTATACCTGGATGATAAGAGTACGAGTGTGTAAAATGTGAGAATCTGTCAATCCAAATACTGAAGAACTGATCAGTCTTGACATGATTTTGATCGATAAAAAGGTTAATAAATCAATATACTTATAACTTATTAATTTGTCAAATTGCATGATGTTATTAACTTTTCTAAGATATGTTGTATGACAGAAAAATTTAATCCATGTTACGATCCCGAGGATTCTGGTCTCTCGGTTCAAAAATCTTTTAAAGGAAGGCTCAGTGTACAACATCAAAAATCTGAAAGTTGTTTCAAGTACATGGAAATATAGATCACTATCACATGGGTCTAAATTGCTCTCCATATGCATAATGTTGCCTAAGAGATTAGAAGAAGACATCGTCAACATATTATTGCATGGATTTCAGTTCATATGTCCGGATATGATTGATGCACGTATTAATGACACCAACATACTCTCAGGTTTTTGATGTAGTAATATATTAGAGTAATATATAAGTAATACTATTATATAAGTTATAATTCAAACTATCATGTTCTAATATTATTTTTTCTATGTTGATTTAGATGTTGTGAGCTGCTTCACCTACTTGGGTGACATTGAAGTTGTCAAAGGCGGTTGGAAAAAAAGAGATCTCAAAATTGTCACAAATTAGTAAGTTATGCATTATATTAATTTTAATATAACTGTTAATTGTTTTTTATTGTTCTTGTAATTTTATATTACTTCTTTGGTTACCCCAATTTATTTATTTTACTTATTTAATTTGTTTTAATTTTTTTCTTAAACAACTCAATCACCAGTACCATAACTTTGTGGGAAAAGTTGGCCGAGATGGTTGATACAAATTTATACAAGGATGATGGTGGACCCTATATAATAATTGTCACATCTACCCAGAAATATAAATCAATATAAATTTAGTATTTTATAAATTTAGTAATTTAATATTTTTTTACATATATATATATATATATATATGGCAATGGTATCGGTCCAAGAAAATAAAAAATCAAATTATATAAACAGAAGGAATATGTAAATACTTTATAATATTACCTACCCAAATACAAATTTTATAAAATATATTTTATTTGATAATTTAAATAATTTTTTAGATATTTATTTCACAATTTTTATTCTAATATTCTTTTTTTTTTAACAAATATATTCTAATGCCGCTGATTTTATAGAATATATTTTATTTGATAATTTAAATAATTTTGTAGATATTAATTTCACAATTTTTATTCTAATATATTTTTTCTTAACAAATTAACTCCTTTTTATATATAATAAGCGTAAGGGAGATCTTATCCAAAACTTTGGTCGGTCACTGTACTACCAAAATTATATGATCCGTTGGATTATAAAATTATAAATATTCAAATAGATGAGGACCGTTAGATATAATATTAAAAATTGTATTTGATTAATAATATGATAGTATTTAAATACTAAAAGGTGTATTTTGATAATTTAAACTAATTATAAATAGGTTTTCTATATTGAATAGAAATTTTTATGTAAAAAATCGTAATTATCTTTTCTCTTTAGTTTATGGATAGTTCCAGTTAGATAATAATTATTAAACCATCATTAAATTAAAGATAATTTTGTTAGCTTCGCGTGGGCTGTAAAATTGTTAAAATCTGTTGTCTAAAACTCAAGATAGAGCCCAAACACTAAATTGATTATCTAAATTTTAATAATTTTTTTTTTAATCTAAACCAATTATAAATAAGTTTTCTATATTGAATAGAAATCTTTATGTAAAAAATCGTAATTATCTTTTCTCTTTAGTTTATAGATAGTTTCAGTTAGATAATAATTATTAAACCATCATTAAATTAAAGATAATTTTGTTAGCTTCGCGTGGGCTATAAAATTGTTAAAATCTGTTGTCTAAAACTCAAGATAGAGCCCAAACAGTAAAGTGATTATCTAAATTTTAATAATTTTTTTTTATTATTGTAGCACCAATTTAATTTTTTTCCTAATTCTTTTAAATTTATAAATTCTATGTTTATTTCAATAAAATATTAAAATCAATTTAAGAAAAAATTAAAATCGATGTGGTGACCACTATACGACCAAATTAATTATTACAGGTAGATCTTAAATAGATCGATGAGAATTGTTAGATCTAATATTAAAAAGTGTATCTGATTAATAATAGAATTATATTTAAATACTAAAAAGTGTATTTTGATAATTTAAAGTTTTTCTATGTAAAAATTAAGAACAAATTCAAATCGATAAAGACTATAATAATATGAGAATAAAATTTTATATAATCATAACATAATTTTTATTTTCTTTAATAATTTTAAAGTAATAATGTATTTTAAAATTTTATATACACTATAAATAAAACCGAAACATTAAAAGTAAAAGCAGTTAGTAAGATACTTATATCAGTATGTACTTGATATCCTTATTATATTAAACTCTTTTATATAATAAGCATAATAGGGATTTATCCAAAATTTTGATCGTGACAACCAAATTAATAAGGACTATTAGATCTTAACTAGATAAATGATAATCGTTTGATCAAATATTAAAAAAGTGTATTTTATTTATAATAGGATTATATTTAAATTCTAAAAAAGTGTATTTTGATAATTTAAACCAAATATACCAAATATAAATAAGTTTTCTATATTGAATAGAATTCTCCATGTAAAAAATTCGTGACTTTCTTTTCTCTTCCATGGACAATTCCAGTTCGATAAAAATTGTTAAACCATCTTTTAATTAAAAATAATTTAATTATCTTCACGTGGGGTGTAAAATCGTCAAAATCTGATTTTTAAAACACAAGATAAAACCCAAATCAGTAAAGTGAGTATTTAAATTCTAATAATGATTATTATGTCATCATTATTTTAACGCCAATTTAATTACTTTTTTCTAACTATTTTAAATTTAGAAATCTATGTTCAAAAATTAAAATCAATCTAAGAAAAATTCAAATCAACAAAGAATATAATAATACGAGGATAAAATTTTATAAAATTGTGCATATTTTTTATCCTATTTTATTAAGTTATAGATCATAACTAATCAAATATAATTTATTATTAAATAATAAATTATACGCAAATGGTGATTTTGTTTTATAAGCACGAGACCTAATTTCATTGTTAGCAGGACTATATTCATATTAAAAAAACAGTATTTTGAAATTGGGTTAATGATCAAGTGAGTCACTAAAGTGGGCTCAATGTATCAAGTTGGTCACTGAACTGAAAACGATATCAATAAGGTCATTAAAGTGAGTTACAGGTACATTTGATTAATTCTGCTAAATTTTTGTTAACGGTGAATGATAATGTGTTTAGTATAATCTGATGTGTTTAGTATAATCTGATGTGGCAAGCATCCGATAAAGTGTCCTGAATTCCTGCATCATATTATACTAAACACATCATCATTTACCGTTAACAAAAATTTAGCAGAATTAATCAAATGTACTCGTAACCCACTTTAATGACCTTATTGATACCGTTTTCAGTTCAGTGACCAACTTGATACATTGAGCCCACTTTAGTGACTCACTTGATTATTAGCCCTTTTGAAATTTTAGACTCAGCTAAAGAACAGACCTAACTTTTTTAACCTATATACATTGTAAATTATTAAATTCGAAACTTTAAAAGTTTGTTAATCAATTAGTATAGTACTTTTCTGAAAAATCGTACTTTACAAAAAATATTATCAAATAACCTATGTCTGAAAGAAAAAAAAATGATTTTTTTTTTAAAAACCTGTAAAGTTTAATATGTTATTGGTATATTCAAATCTTAGATAATTCAACATGATAATTTTACTGTTATATGTAACGTTTCTCAACAATTTAATTTGAAAGATCCAACGATTATGGATTGAGTGATCAAACAAAGCTTATAAGAAAGCTTTCATCATTTAGTCTTTAATATAATAACATAGATATTTACGGGATATACTATAAAAAAATGAATTTTATACAGAATTTTGATCGTCACGGTGTACTACTTTAAAAGAAGAATTATTACAAAAAATATATATTTTAATTGATAATTTATTTTCTCAAAATTTCAAAGTTCCCGCATCATTAACATATTACAAAAAAGAGTATATTATATTTTAGCAATAAATATTTAAAAAAAATTATAAATTAAAAAAATTATAAATATTAAGAAAAATTAATGATGTTATCCTGGTAGTTTGGTCCTAAATACCGCCAAAACATTCTCAACCGTTAGATCCAATACTTTTAAAAATAGATTATCAAGATTATATCATATAAAAAGAAATTATTATCTAAAAATGATATAAGTTAAAAGATATTATATTAGGATTGGATTTTCCAAAAAGTTAAAACATAAAAATAGTTTTAATTAAATAAGTAAACCCATTTATAACCAAACTAATAAAAATTGTTTAATCTTAAATAAATACGTGAAAACCGTTAGATTTAACATTAAAACCTGTATTTGGTTAATAAAGGTTATTCTAATAATCTAAACTACATATAAACTACATATAAGTTAAGTAGATTTCCTAAATCGAATAGAATTCTCATCATTAAATTTTGTCACTTTATTCTCTTTTTAGTTTTAGAATAGTTTTTAATTGAAAAAAAAACTATTAAACCACAACTAAATTAAAGATTATTTTGTGAATTTCATGTGAACCGTAAAATTGGCCAAATCTAACTTTTATAACTCAATATAAACAAATATTAAATTGAGCATGTAAAATGTAATAAATATCAAATTTTTAACTATAATTTTTTTTGGCTAAATCTTTTTTAACAATAATTTAATCATGTAAACTAATAACTTTTAAATATTAAAATATTCATAAATAAATATAATTATAAATATTAAAAAAACAATCGTGTGTTGCATTGTAATAAAAATATAATGACAAACAGAATAGTTATAAATAAAATTTAAATAACCGTGCATCGCACGGGCTATAAGCTAGTATATTATAATACCGTTGCAAATCGCGACTTAGTAACATAGTTTTTAATATGTCTCTCCCAGGTGGGACAAAATCGTCGAGTCGGATAAGCATACAAGAGAAGATTAAAAGATGCAAAAAGAATTGTTATGGGAAAAGTGACATAAAGATTGTTTTAATGGCCTTGACAGATTGGGCATTCCATTATGGTTAATTACTCAATTATTTGCTTTGTAATTCTTCTCTAACAGGGGCAGTGTATCTAAAGCAAATTACCATTCTGTTGGTTGTACTTGTACCACAGTACTCATAAATTTTACTCCCTCCCTCCTCCTCAATTCTTTACATTGAGATAACGACACGGAGGTTAAGAAAAAATGTAAATTAATAAAAAAAGTAAGAAAAATGAGTAAAGTGGTGAGATCAATCAATATTTAATGTATAAAGTATGTATAGTGGAGGAAAGTAGTGAATGTGATTGGATTTATATTATAAAATGTTACTATTTTTTGTATATAAAAAAATGAGAAGAACGTACCAAAAAAGAAAGTGTAAAGAAATGAGAGGGACGTATGGAATATAAAATATAAAATTTATGATTGATGGTTGTATATTCGACTCTCGTATTCAACATGCCGGAAATAATTAAAAATAATCACATCCTACTTTCCGAGTAAGATAAGCGAGTTCAAAATTAAAACAGTATAACTTCTGAACAAATTACCAAGACATTCGGAAATTCACTACAAGTGGGATGTTATTCATAATACGAATAAGCGTACAAGTGGTTTAGAACTTTAGATAGTCATCCAAACCTTTGTTTGCATCAAATCTTTATAATGAAAAGAAACGATTGGACACACCACTAGTCACTACATGTGTATAGATCTCCGACTATATAGGTTAATTTCTAGTTGGCGATAAAGCAAATTTTGTAGCATTAGCCAGTGTAAAAATTTATCTACTTTAAATTGTTTAACAAATAGGAGATCATATTTGGAAAACAAACGGTTAAATCTAACCAAAATAAATAAATAAATAAATAAATAAATAAATAATCGTTACATAAAAGAATCATAATGCAAAAGATTCGCGTCAGCAATTTTCTATACAATAGAATATTCCATATCCCATAGCAATGACATAGCAAAATTTGCTTTTTGTGCTTTTTGAAGTGGAGCAGCAACTAGTTGACACATCTTTAATTAGATTCAGTTATGGGCCAGTTTGGGTGAACTGATTTATGCATTATAAGTTGATAAAAGCTTATTAGCGGTGTTTGTGTACTTAACTTATTTGATAACTTATAATTTATAAATTGATAAGTTGAATGTTAGAAATCACCAACATTTTACTTAACTTATCAACTTATTCTTTGATTTCTTTAATTTTCTAATATTTTATATTTTTACATTTGTGTTTTTAAATATATTTTTAATTTAAAATACAAGTGTTGAAATCTATTTAAAAATTATTTTTTCAAATTTAGTTTAGCAAATTCTTCACTAACTTATAAGTAAATTTATCTAAATACCGGTATAACTTATAAGAATTCATCAACTTATCACTTATATGACACTTATTCATTTTAAGTTATAAGTCAACTTTTTGTGATACCCCAAACGTGCACTATGTTTTTCTGTTAATTAAGCAACCCCAATCAATCAGGGAGGTTAATCAGTGTTTATTTGTTGATTAAGCAACCTCGGAACGATAAACCAATCTTTAAGCTTTTCTTCGGTCTTCTTTTGTCACATAAAGAGACTTGGGATGACGTGGCAAAAGGTTTTTCCTGATTAGGATTGCTGCCTTTCAACTGGAAGCTGACATGGCACGTCTTTCGTGTTTTATGATGTTATACATGAGCATATTACAAGCTATCAAGATGAAATTTATGTACTTGTAATTTTATATTTGCATAGATTTCAAACCTTTTTGTTTGCTTTAGATAAATATAATTTCGGAATGTTTTATTCTTTTCGAATGTATTGAAACAAAAAATAGTTTGTAATCAACCATTAAAAGTTTAGAGAATTGTGTACACATTGTATTATATTATGATTTCGATTTTCGCTTATCTCAAAATTTATTATTAAAATGGATATTAATAGTTAGTTTTTTTTTTAAAAACTTACTAGTAGTTGGTTATTAACCTATATCATAAAAAGAAAACCTTAACGCAATTACTATGTCCACTGAAATTTTCAGAAAATCAGTTTATGTCTCGAAACAATTTAGCAAAAACAGGTGGATGGAGAAATGGAGAATGCAGCAAAAATGGGCTTGTACCAAATAAGCTAGCAACGAAGCAGAGCTCAACCGCAACCTACTCGAGCCCGTAAGTAGAACTGGGTAAGAAGTTGAGACTGGAATTTTCAGCCCAATCCAATAAAGATTTACTTTAGTTTGGAGGTTGTTTTGGAAATTAAAGTTATTTTTTGCTTTAAGTTGAAAAATGTTTGTTTGTGTAATAAGTCAAAAATGATTTAAAATTAAAAAAATTGTTTAAAACTAGAAGTTGGTGTGAGATATTTTTTGAACAACGTATTTTGTTTTCGTGATTTTATTTAGTGAAATCTAATATTATCATTCAAATGTACTACTTAGCAAATTTATTTTTATTTTTATATTTTTAATAACTCATAATTTACTTATAATATAAAATTATCCAAATAAATAATTTTCACTTATCACTTTGAACAACTTTAAGATAAAATCAATAATTTTAGAGCTAAAAACAATAATTTTAGGTTTACGGGGCTCTTAGCCCTTACATCTCACTTTATTCATGAACAACTCAAACTACTACTCCCTCCGTCCCAGTGAATTCTATACACTGGGACTGCGCACGTAGACTAAGAAAAAATATAAAAAATGAGTAAAATTAGATGAAAAGTGAGTAAAGTGGTGGGACCTATCAATATTTAATAATAGATTTGAGAGTAAAGTGCAATATGTGTACCTACATTATGCGTGTCAGACCACTTTCAATACCATATTTCAGAAACTCTCACTTGCAATACTGGACAATAAAAAAAATTATACATTGTGTACTACCGTCAAATCTTTCTAACACCGTCTGTTTTCTCAGGGGCATAATAGTCAGCTCATTTCTCAGGGGCATAATTGTCCAGTATTTCAAGTGAGAGTCTCTTAGCAGCACGAGATTTAACGCCGAGCACATATTTCTGACTCTGTGTTGTAATTGATATATTTAACGTCGGGCAGTAGATGGGGGTTGGGGGTTTCTGACTTTGTGTTGTAATTGATATATTTTGATTCTGATTCAAACAAAATATTCATTTTGTTTAACGCCGGGCAGTAGATAATGTCACGTCAATCTTGAACAAGTTATGTTCAACCCCTGCAGACGCATATATTCTAAAAAAACTAAAAACTTGGTTGGCTTTTTCCCTGAATAAAACTGTATTAGCAATTTTTAACCGTAAAGCTTCATGCACTTGCTAGCTTTAGACATTGCAACATTGACGAACACATGAATAAGAGACAATTCTGTCCCTTATAGAAGACAGTGAAACCATTTATTGCAGAATACTGTAAATAGCCAAAAGAAATCGAGGAAAGATGAAACGATAAAGAAGACAACCAAATCAATATGACGAGTAAACCAAATAGGCTTACAACCATAATGAATCATAGTCCCGAATGTTGCTCCATTGGGCTTACAACCATTACCTTCCAGTCCTTCATAGACCTTCTTCGCTTCATCCATCATCCCATTCCTACAATAACAACTTATCAAATAATTATAACTTATCGAATCTGGTTTAACTCATCCCTCCTTCATTTCTTCAATCATCTTCACCACATCTTCAGCCTTCCCATTTTGAGTATTCATCACCCTCACATTATAAGCCCCAGCATCGGGCACAAACCCTTTCCCCGTCATCTCACTCTACAACCTCTCCGCCTCATCAACACTCCCTTTCTTATACAACGCATGTAAAATCGCCGTAAACGTAATCACAGTAACCTCAATCCCTTTCTCCTTCATTTCCTTCAACTTCTCAACCCCCAATTCAGGCTTCCCATCATCGCAATACGCTTTAACCAACAACCCATACGAAACCTTATCCGGCAAAAACCCATGCCTCTGCGGCATTTCATCAAACAGTTGGCACACTCTATTAAACAACTTCGAATGATTACAAGAAGACAACAAAGCATTAAACGAAACCACACTTCGCGGCGCACCCAATTCACCCATTTGATCATACACTCTCATGGAATGATCAAACATACCAGCAAGCCCATAAGACCTAATTTTTAGCCATATTTCAGACCTAATTATGCCCCTGAGAAATGAGCTGACTATTATGCCCCTGAGAAAACAGACGGCATTAGCAAAATTTGACGGTAGGACACAATGTATAATTTTTTTTATTGTCCAGTATTGCAAGTGAGAGTTTTTGAAATATGGTATTGAAAGTGGTCTGACACGAATAATGTAGGTACACATATTGCACTTTACTCTAGATTTGAGATAGTGGAGGAAATGGTTGGTGTAATAGTGATTTATATTGTTATAGAATAGAGATAGTGGAGAAAGTAGTGGGTGTAATAGTGTTTTATATTATTAAAAGTTACTATTTTTGGAATGTATAGAAATGAATGGGACATCCCAAAATGGAAAGTGTATAGAAATGAATGGGACGGAGGGAGTATTATAAAAGCAATTAAGCATACACACACGTATAATTGTCGGTGTATCATGGAGTAAAAAAAACATTTAAGTACATCATTGATGAACTGATCTCACTGCACTGAACATCTTACATCATACTCCCTTTGCCATCTTCATTTTTATACAAATTTTATTTTGGAATGCCTCTCTCATTTTTATAGATTTCAAGAATAATAAATTTTAATAATATAAAACATTATTACACCCACTATTTTTCTTCACTATCTCTATTGTATAATAATATAAAACACTATTACACCTACTGATAGGCTAAGTAATACTAAAGCTTGAAAGACAGAAGAACGATCCAGACTCAGGAAGGATCACAAGGAAATAGTCCTAAGGATACAGACATGATGATTGATAGGCTAAGTAATGCTAAAGCCTGAAAGACAGAAGAACGATCCAGACCCAGGAAGGATCTGAGAGAAATATGAGTCCGGACAATATGACGAATGTCAAAGAAGGAATCAGTTATAGACCAAACAATCAAGCATATAGAAATGACAGGTGGCTAGATGCCTACAAAAGCGTGACATGACAGTGCGAATATTCCTCCACATGTCTTTAATGATGACAGAAATGATTACATGTCACTATCAACACATTCCATCTGCAACTTTCCACACGCCAAAATGATTCTTACACGTGTTCGCCATCTCGCTCCCCGTACACGTGTTCGTCATCTGCGCGCTCCACGCGTCCCTCCGCCCTGCCAACAAACGGTCCAGATTTCGAGGTAACACCCATAAACCCTAATCATTGGCCTATAAATAGCCCAAGGATTAGAGTGTAGGGGAGCTTCATCTTTACAGACAAACCCTTATACACACAGATACATTTTTTCTGCCTTATCTTTCTTCTCCAAAAACCCAATCTCATTCTCACGCCGGAGGTGCCACGAGGCCTCCACCCCCGCCGACATTGTTTTGCAGGAACCCTCTCTGGCAGCTTCACCACATTCCGAGATCTCGACCACTGGAATAAGGAGAAGAAGGACGTATGGCGGACTTGAGCGTTATCATTGGCGCTAGAAGGAGCTTGTAACTCCGATCACCTTGTGGTTTCTTTATCATAGGGTTCATCTCTGTCAACAAACTCTCTTCCCATTTGGAGAGTCCATTACAAACATCAGTAAGCTATAGGTAAAAATATCTTTACCTTCATCCCAAAATATAGATTTTCATGGTGAAACACCATGTATACATGTTTGATAGCCCTTGATGTGCCCAGATCTATGCTAATGTTACATAAAGTTACAACCTTTACACATTCTCTTTTGTACCTCCAACCCAAATCTGTTTCTTTAGACTCATAAAACTTGAAAATTACATCTTTTTGAATGTATGCCTCTAGATCTGTTATTGTGTGCTTTACTTGAACATTGAGTTGCCTTGTATTTCTTATATTTGCATTCAATTGCATTCATATAGATACACACCTTGCCTGATACAAATAATCTTATTTTCTGCTCAAATCTGAACCCAAAACACTAAACAAACCCCTAAAACCAAAAACACAAACACACCTTACCATTGGCTGAACCAAGGGTGCAATTCAAAGGACTTCAGAGGTATCGAACCCTCAGAAGAAAAGAACGAACCCTCATAACACAAGAACAAGAAGTTCAAACCCAACAAGTAGAGGAACTGCATCCAAAACTCACAACTATCTATCCTAGATTGGGTTCAACCCAAAGAACAAAAGATGATCACATACCTCCGAAATTTAAACCTTGTCCAGAACACGAATGGACACCACAAAGCATGTTAGCGATGAAAAGACATACAACAATTAAAGGATCAGAGGCAAAAATGAAGAAGAAAAAAAAAGTAAATACTTCAAGTACTTGAAGAAGAACGCATCGGATGCGAAAGACTCTCGGAGACAAAAAAAAACACTTGAAATGCTTAAAGAAGAATGCACCATATGCGAAAGACTCGCGAAAGAAAAAAATGAAGAAAAAAAATCAAAAGAAAATTTTGAAGTGCTTAAAGGGCAAAAAAAAATCACCTGAAGTGCTTAAAGAAGAATGCACCGGATGCGAAAGACTCGCGGAGGCAAAAAAAAAAAAGAAAAAAAAAATTACTTGAAGCCAATAAAGAAGAATGAATCGGATGCGAAAGACTCTCGGAGGAAAAAAACGGAAAATTTCTTGAAGTCAGTTGTAACAGCCCGACTTTTCGGACTATTATTCTAAATCAAAATTTAAATAAAACATAATACTTTATTTGATAAACCAAAATTTACGAAAGTCAAACGCAGCGGTCAAACTTAACGATAATCCAAAATCATAGAAACGGAGACGCAGCTCCATAAATCAATATTCAATGTCTAACAAATAATCAAATTTATTCAAATGGTCTTTAAACGAAATCAAATTGCACGAAATCCAAAGTCCACATCCTTATTCTTACTAAGCTTCCACGATGAACCTGAAATATAGGGAAAGGGATGAGCTACACAGCTCAGCAAGTACAAATTGACAAACATATATTTTTAAAATCAATGGGCGGTTTTATTAAAACATATTTGGTCAAAATATAATAAGTTGCAAAACCTTTGAAAAATTGACCCGGCCCAAAGTTTACATTTTAAAATTTCAGAATTTAAAACAGATACAGAAGCAGAAATAGAAACAGAACGAAAAACAAAAGTACCGTAGTCTTGCTCTACGGCCACACTTTCCCAGTAGTCGGGATCTTATTCTTATTCTTATACTTTCGCCACACTTTCCCAGTGACCGGCATCTAAAGTTCAATAATTACGCGCCCTTAATAGGTATCTAAAGTTGCACACTTGTGCGCCTACTAAGGGTATCTAAGGCTAGTTCCGGAACTATAGCGTAAATTACGAACGGGTTCGAAACGTAGATACTGTGTTCTAAAATTCAAATACTTATATCTTATAAAATTCGAAACACAATTCTTATATCTTATACGAAAATCTGAAGATCACAATATAAATATATTTTTTAAAAACGAAAAGTAAGTCAAAAGTACTTACCTCAAATGCGACTGAAACTGAAATTTAAACACGATCAAATCCTAAAATTTTAATAACCAAAAATTAATTAATAACATCTTAAACACATGTATCACAAAATGATGTTCACTGTACTACAATATATATTCACAGTAAATCATATAAAATCTAGACAGAGACACACGGCAAAACAAAATCAATGTGCCAAAACTACATAAAACCCCTGATCATTTTCATGTTTTAATAAGTAATTAATTATTCAAATATTACCAAGCATGCCCATAATCTATATGTACTCCAGGTACTTTATAGCATGAAATAATTATTGGGCCTAAAGCCCATCACCAGAACATGACTAGACAAAGTAAACTAGAAGCCCACATTCATTTACAACATGTACACAATTTAAGAAAAAGACACTGATCCCCCCCCCCTTTTTTTTCAAGCCTAGGACACTATCACAACTTAATTTAATATATCAACTCTAAAACCCCCGCACATAATAAATAAATAAATTAATTAATCATTCGAACAACTATTGTACATACAAACAGATGTTAATGCACGCCGGTAATTAACGTAATTTTGAATCATAATAAATTATTATATTTAATTTTCAAAACCACTCGTTTCGACTAACATGTAATATAATATCATACAATTAAAATTTTATGACAATCAAATCAATCTTTAATATATAAATTAATCCTTAACAAAACATTTTGATAATTTATAAAACATGATTATGAAGCATATGTCAAATTCACTAGTGCATATAATTTAACAATGATGGAATCATATAAACAATTTGTATTATTAAATCATAGGACGAACATAATGCAATAACTAAGATTCTAAAAAAAAACCAAAGTAGACAAACATTAGCACAACTATCGATACATATTATTGGAGACATGACAAAACTTGATTTTTCACGTGATTAATTAGAAATCAAAAGCAAATCAGAAGCATGCTCTCAATTATAATATAAAGAAGACAAGCAACAGTTTTAGCAATCAAAGAGGCCAAATATAGTTATTGGCATGCGAACACAATACAACACAAATAAAATTTTAATACAAGGTCGGGACATACCTGCTGAGGGCGAAAAGAGAGTTGTACGAAGTTTTCTCTTTGTGATAAGGGTTAGTTATATAGCCATACTAAAACCCTAAAACAAATTAGGTAGGACTAAAATTTTCTCCTAAAAATTATCTAATCACTCTAAATTAAAAAATATTCTAATTAATACAAATATTCTAAATTAAATGATAAAAATTTTCTAAATCTTTTCACACTTTCTTTCCGCAAAATCAAATCTTATCCTCATTCAAATCAGCACAAAGAAATTCTAGCATTTTCTAACTAAAAAAAAATAAAAATAAAACTAATCTAATATTAAAATAAAAAATAAAAAAAATAAAAAAAAATAACGGGGTTTTACATTCTTCCCTCCTTAGAAGAATTTGGTCCCCAAATTCTCTAAATTTAAAAGAAAATAAGTCACACGTTAAAAAATAAAAAAAATGGTACCTTAGTTGTGATTATTGGTGCGACTTCCCGTGAGCATAAATACACGTTGAGGACCGGTGTTTTTATCCGCTCCCTTCCTTGGTGGTGGATTGTGTGGGCACTCAGAAATCTTGTGTCCTACTTCTCCGCAGTGAAAGCAGGCACCTGTGTTCCATCGGCAATCCTTGTCTGGATGGTTCTTACCGCACCTCGAACACTTCTCTCGATCACCCTGTCCTCCAATTTGATCGTACTCGTGTTGCTTCTTGAAGGGTCCTCTTTGAGACGAAAATCCACTACTTGGAGCGAACCTCTTCTTGTTCCAGTTGTCCGTTGCTTTCTCAGATTTTGCCAAGCCCCTCTCGATCACTAGAGCCTTGTTGAGAACAACCTCGTACGTCCGAAGTTCAAACGATGCTACAACATTTTTGATGTCGCTTCGAAGTCCCTCTTCCAATCTCCTTGCTTTGCTGGTTTCATCCGAGATCAAAGTAGGTGCATACTTTGAAAGTTTCGCGAACTCTGCTTCATATTCGATGACGGTCTTCCTACCTTGCTCGAGCCGAATGAAGTCCCTCTCTTTCTGCAGACGAATGGTTCTAGGAAAGTACTTGTCTTCTAGCGCCTTCTTGAACTTTGCCCATGTATACGGTTCGGGTTCTTCTTCAGTGGTTGCATTCTCGTTCTTTCTCTTCTCCATGAGCCACCAGTCGTAAGCGCTTCCTTGTAGTTGATACACCGCTAAGGTAACCTTTTGCTCCTCATTGCTGCCGAGAAGTCCGAAAGCTTTTTCCATCTCCTGTATCCACATCTCGACTATGGCCGGATCAGTTGCTCCATCTAAAGTTGGTGGGTTCAAACGCTTGAAATGAGAGACGATGCTTTGTTGCCTTGGTTGTTGATTCACAAGCACAACTAGAGTTTCAGCTAGTTGATCAAAGACGTTTCCATCTTCATTGTTGTTGCCACCTCCATTGTTATTGCCACCATGATCGCCCGGGTTTCCATTGTTATTCTTATTGCTATTCTCTTCGTCCATATTTTCTAACACAATAAAATAATTCTTCTTACACTCAAATAATAAACTTAAAACGATATCTAAAGAGGTAAAACACAATCTTAAATCAAATACTTAATTTATTTCAACAAAATTCAAATATCAAAATAAAACCAAATCATAGGGTTTCTCATAGCTAAGCATTCATAGTAGCTAAGGTCTTATTCAAAACTATCTCTCACACTCTCGTAACTAACGACATTGCAATAAGATTAAGCATAGAAGCGTTCTAGCTTCTTCTCCACGTCCTTTTGCGTCTTCTTGACCCATCTTCGGGTCTCCATGAAAATACTCTTCATTGCCTTTTCTTGTCCTGGGCGACACCACTTCCTCAATGACATTCTGCAGACCTTGTGGACGATCCTTTCCACCGTTGCTGTTCGGGCTTGCAACGTATCTAATGCGTCATTTATATTTTTATTATCGAGCGCCATCCTTTCCTAGTAGAGCTCGATCAGCATCCTCAAATATTGAATTTCGGCGTCTCTTGGATCTTCCTCTAAGGACTCATCAACGGCTTCATCGGGGTGAGGTCAGTTCACAGAATCGTCACTCTCGTAGCCATGCTCGCTAGGGTCCTCCTCGGTACTATAAGATACCTTCTTGCTAAACGAATCGTTTCCTGACATCTACAAAATTTCGAGATAATAAAATAACATTATATCATAAAACACAAGGCCAAGCTCACAAGTCAAAATTAATTCACTAATCCAAAGGTCAAATCCTATATGACAGTCTAAAGGATCGCGCCCTAGGGAATACACTAGTCCCATACCTAGTACATTCCGAAGGAAAGCCTGCTCTGGATACCAACTGTAACAGCCCGACTTTTCGGACTATTATTCTAAATCAAAACTTAAATAAAACATAATACTTTATTTGATAAACCAAAATTTACGAAAGTCAAACGCAGAGGTCAAACTTAACGATAATCCAAAATCATAGAAACGGAGACGCAGCTCCAAAATCATTTCTAACATGATTAATTAGAAATCAAAAGCAAATCAGAAGCATGCTCTCAATTATAATATAAAGAAGACAAGCAACAATTTTAGCAATCAAAGAGGCCAAATATAGTTATTGGCATGCGAACACAATACAACACAAATAAAATTTTAATACAAGGCCGGGACATACCTGCTGAGGGCGAAAAGAGAGTTGTACGAAGTTTTCTCTTTGTGATAAGGGTTAGTTATATAGCCATACTAAAACCCTAAAACAAATTAGGTAAGACTAAAATTTTCTCCTAAAAATTATCTAATCACTCTAAATTAAAAAATATTCTAATTAATACAAATATTCTAAATTAAATGATAAAATGTTTCTAAATATTTTCACACTTTCTTTCCGCAAAATCAAATCTTATCCTCATTCAAATTAGCACAAAGAAATTCTAGCATTTTCTAACTAAAAAAAAATAAAAATAAAACTAATCTAATATTAAAATATAAAATAATAAAAAAAACGGGGTTTTACATCAGTAAAGAAGAAATGCAACGGATGCGAAAGACAATAGGAGGCAAAAAATGAACAAAAAAAATCACTTAAAGTGCTTGAAGAAGAATGCACCGGATGCGAAAGACTCTCGGAGACAAAAGATGGGAAAAAAAAACTTGAAGTGCTTAAAGAAGAATGCACCATATGCGAAAGACTCGCGAAAGCAAAAAATGAAGAAAAAAAAATAAAATAAAATTTTGAAGTCCTAAAAGAAGAATTCACCAGATGCGAAAGACTCTCAAAAGGCAAAAAAAAATCACTTGAAGTGCTTAAAGAAGAATGCACCGGATGCGAAAGACTCGCGAAGGCAAAAAAAAAACGAAGAAAAAAAATTACTTGAAGCCAATAAAGAAGAATGCATCGGATGTGAAAGACTCTTGGAGGAAAAAAAACGGAAAATTTCTTGAAGTCATTAAAGAAGAAATGCAACGGATGCGAAAGACAATAGGAGGCAAAAAATGAACAAAACAAAAAAATCACTTAAAGTGCTTGAAGAAGAATGCACCGGATGCGAAAGACTCTCAGAGACAAAAGATGAAAAGAAAACACTTGAAGTGCTTAAAGAAGAATGCACCATATGCGAAATACTCGCGAAAGCAAAAAATGAAGAAAAAAAAAACAAAACAAAATTTTGAAGTCCTAAAAGAAGAATTCACCAGATGCGAAAGACTCTCAAAAGTCAAAAAAATAAAAATCACTTGAAGTGCTTAAAGAAGAATGCACCGGATGCGAAAGACTCGCGGGAAAAAAAACGAAAAAAAAAATTATTACTTGAAGCCAATAAAGAATAATGCACCGGATGCGAAAGACTCTCGGAGGAAAAAAAAACGGAAAATTTCTTGAAGTCATTAAAGAAGAA
The DNA here is from genome assembly GCA_030848705.1 of Heracleum sosnowskyi. Classification (NCBI taxonomy): domain Eukaryota; kingdom Viridiplantae; phylum Streptophyta; class Magnoliopsida; order Apiales; family Apiaceae; genus Heracleum; species Heracleum sosnowskyi. The sequence goes on along the minus strand of CM061235.1, from coordinate 148,585,226 downwards.
ATGCAACGGATGCGAAAGACAATCGGAGGCAAAAAATGAAGAAAAACAAAAAAATCTCTTAAAGTGCTTGAAGAAGAATGCACCGGATGCGAAAGACTCTCGGAGACAAAAGATGAAAAAAAAACACTTGAAGCGCTTAAAGAAGAATGCACCATATGCGAAAGACTCGCGAAAACAAAAAATGAAGAAAAAAAACAAAAGAAAATTTTGAAGTCCTAAAAGAAGAATTCATCGAATGCGAAAGACTCTCAAAGGGCAAAAAAAAACAAATCACTTGAAGTGCTTAAAGAAGAATGCACCGGATGCGAAAGACTTGCGGAGGCAAAAAAAAAAGAAGAAAAAAAAATTACTTGAAGCCAATACAGAAGAATGCACCTAATGCGAAAGACTCTCGGAGGCAAAAAAAAAAACGAAAAATTTCTTGAAGTCATTAAAGAAGAAATGCACCGGATGCGAAAGACAATTGGAGGCAAAAAATGAAGAAAAACAAAAAAAATCACTCGAAATACTTGAAGAAGAATGCAACGGATGCGAAAGACACGCAGAGCCAAAAATTAAAAAAAAATACTTGAAATCGTTAAAGAAGAAAGTACCGGATGGGAAAGACTCTCGGAGACAAAAAAGTGGATTTTTTTTAAGTCATTAAAGAAGAAATGAACCGAATGCGAAAGACTATCAGAGGCAGAAAATGAAGAAAAATAAAAAAATCAAGTCTTGAAGTGCTTGAAAAAGAATGCACCGGATGCGAAAGACTCGCGGAGGCAAAAAATGAAGAAGAAACAAAAATTACTTGAAGTCATTAAAAAAGAATTCACTGTATGCAAAAAAAAAAAAATCACTTAAAGTGCTTAAAGAAGAATGCACCAGATGCGAAAGACTATCGGAGGCAAAAATAAAACGAAAAATTTCTTGAAATCATTAAAGAAGAAATGCAACGGATGCGAAAGACTCGTGGAGGTAAAATGTGAAGAAAAACAAAAAAAAATTCTTGAAGTCATTAAAGAAGAATGCACCGGATGCGAAAGACTCTCGGAGGCAAAAGATAAAAAAAAGTATCAAAAATCACTTGAAGCTCTTAAAGAAGAATGTACCGAATGCGAAAGACTCTAGGAGGTTAAAAAATGAAGAAAGTTCAAAAATTACTGGGAGTCCTTAAAGAAGAATGCACCGGAAGAAAAGAATCTCGGACGCTAAAAATGGAGAAAAAAGAATAAAAGTTTACTTGAAAACTTTCAAGATGAATGCACCTGATGTGAAAGACTCATTGAAAGAAAATATTCATTTTGAGTCATCAAAAAATAATTCGTCAGATATAACTGACCAGCGGAGGCAATATCAAAAATAATTCGGAGTCCGAGAAAAGGCCCTAGATGAGAAAGACTAGAGGAGGTCAGAACAACGAAAATCGAGAAAATATTTGGATTCCCGAAAAACCAATGCTCCAGACGCAACAGACTTACAGAAGCAAAAGAAAAGAAAATCAAAGAATTTCTTCTAAGTTACTCAGGAACGTCCCGTCTACGAACGAACCCTGGACTAGAGAAGCAGAAAGACCCCAACCCCTAAAAATTTGCATCCGGCTACGTCCGAACCAATTTCTGGGGGGCAGAAAATCAATGGAAAATTTCTTCTAAGTTACCCAGGAACGTCGCGTCTAAGAACGAACCCTGGACTGAAGAAGCGGAAAGACCCTAACCTCTAAAATTGGCATCCGGCTACGTATGAAGCCAATTCTGGGGGCAGAAAAACAACGGAAAAATTCTTCTAAGTTACTCAGGAACGTCCCGTTTACGAACGGACCCTGGACTAGAGAAGCGGAATGACCCTAACCTCCAAAATTTGGCATCCGGCTACGTCCGAAGCCAATTGTGGGGGGGGGGGGGGGGGGGAGAAAAACAACGAAAAATTTCTTCTAAGTTACTCAGGAATGTCCCGTCTACAAACGGACCCCGGACTGGAAAAGCGGAAAGATCCAACCCGGAAAATAAAGGCGGAATGATCACAAAAAATCGCAACTCCGATCCTGACAATAATACTCCCCCATCCGGCAAAGCCACATAAAGGAGTGGGGGGCAAATGATAGGCTAAGTAATACTAAAGCTTGAAAGACAGAAGAACGATCCAGACCCAGGAAGGATCACAAGGAAATAATCATAAGGATACAGACATGATGATTGATAGACTAAGTAATGCTAAAGCCTGAAAGACAGAAGAACGATCCAGACCCAAGAAGGATCTGAGAGAAATATGAGTCCGGACAATATGACGAATGTCAAAGAAGGAATCAGTTATAGACCAAACAATCAAGCATATAGAAATGACAAGTGGCTAGATGCCTACAAAAGCGTGACATGACAGCGCGAATATTCCTCCACATGTCTTTAATGATGACAGAAATGATTACATGTCACTATCAACACATTCCATCTGCAACTTTCCACACGCCAAAATGATTCTTACACGTGTTCGTCATCTCGCTCCCCGTACACGTGTTCGTCATCTGCGCGCTCCACGCGTCCCTCCGCCCTGCCAACAAACGGTCCAGATTTCGAGGTAACACCCCTAAACCCTAATCATTGGCCTATAAATAGCCCAAGGATTAGAGTGTAGGGGAGCTTCATCTTTACAGACAAAACCTTATACACACAGATACACTTTTTCTGCCTTATCTTTCTTCTCCAAAAACCCAATTTCATTCTCACGCCGGAGGTGCCGCGAGGCCTCCACCCCCCGCCGACATTGTTTTGCAGGAACCCTCTCCGGCAGCTTCACCACATTCCGAGATCTCGACCACTGGAATAAGGAGAAGAAGGACGTATGGCGGACTTGAGCGTTATCACCTACTACTTTCCTCCAATATCTCAAATCTATTACTCCCTCCTTGAATCAATCAATATTTAGTGTATAAAGTAGGTATAGTGGAGGAAAGTAGTGAATGCGATTAGATTTTATATTATAAAATGTTACTATTTTTTGTATGTAAAGAAATGAGAGGGACGTACCAAAAAGAAAAGTGTAAAGAAATGAGAGAGACATAGGAAATATTAAATATTGATAGGTTTCACCACTTTACTCATTTTTTATCTAACTTTACTTATTTTTATATATTTTCTTGGTCTCAATGTTCATCCCCAATATATAGAATCCGGTGGAACGAAGGGAGTATTTTTTATTGGTACCGGTCAGGTTCAGAATAATATGTTTCAGTAATGTTACCAGATTGATAATTTAATTAAATTGACTACTGTTGCGATTTACATATTATTTTGATTTACATATTATTTTCATTATTTTACCAAGCGAATCGTACCTCGTGAATCACAAATTCTTTACTTTTTTCCACAATTTTCTTCGGCTCTCAGTTTTATTCGGACTATCTTCGATGCATAACACAAATGATGTAGCTTTTACATTATTTTAGTGTTAAAATAACACCATCCATATAAACAACTCCAATCTATCTACAATATATCTTACACTAAAAATCTAAAAAAAGACCGATTGATTTTACTTTTTCAAAATAAGTATCTTGTTTGACATATAATAGGATATAAATAGGATATGAAGGTAATACATTTGTTTTATTAACTAGTACGGGGTATAATAGGCAATATGAAAGATGTAAAATTGATGTAAAAATTACATCAAATATACATTTGACACCAAATTTAGTATCATAATATTCATTTGATGTAATTTCTACACTATTATAATATTGTATTTGAGTGAATTTTACATCAAAAATTAAATTATTTTAATATTATAATGTTGCATTGGAGTTGCTCTCAACGTACGTTTCTTTTTTACTCGAAAATGTATATCCGAGTATTATGAAAGCTATGTTTACTCGACATGACGCGGTTTGTAAAAGGCTAAATTGGCGCTGGAGTGTCTCTTTCGCAACTAGAAGGGAGGCAGGGTACATATTCAGCAAATAGCCCCACCGTCATTTATAAAATTTGTGAAAAAGCCGATCATAAAATTACTAGTACAAAAAAAGATTCATATATTATCATTGACCAAGTATCAAGGTCGGCAAGCCGGAAAAATTGTACAAAAAATCTAACACAAGATCAAAATTTATATAGGATAAAACTCGGAAGCACAACGTCAAAGTATAATACGGAAAATAATTGAAGGCGAGTCGAAATTTATGGGACATGAAAAACAGGAAAAAATTGGTTTGCGAGTCGAAATAAAACACTTGACGGTGACCCAGACAAAGAGTGAGCTGGCTCACGTTCACGGTTCGCTAGATAGTTCAAAAAAAGAAAGAAAAAGGCCATGCCTAACATAACAACCGCATTTATTTTATGTCGTTGATACACAATCCCCTTGTTATCCTCTCTCTCCCTCTCGTCTCATTCTACTCAGATAGATACACTCCCTCTCCTCACTTCCCTCACTCTTAAACCACACCAACCAGCTTTGAGCTCTCTATTTATACAAAACACACACACATGTTAGCACAAGCCTGAGCTTGATTAAAAATCAATGAAGAAGACGCAGGAGCTACTTTCGTGTCTCACTTTCATCTTCTTCTTCACATTTTATTTAGCTGCAGCTAACAATGTCACTTACGACCATCGCTCTCTCATTATTAACGGCCAGAGGAAGCTTCTCATCTCTGCTGCCATTCATTATCCTCGCAGCGTCCCTGCGGTAATTTATACTACACTTTAAATTTTTTGTTTATATATACATTTTTATTAACAAATGTACCTACATTAGTTTGTTAGGAAATGTACACACATTTTTTAATACTAATTGTTAGGTTACTAGCTTTCGAGGATGACTTATCAGGATCGTAAATTATATTTTAACACTCCTCCTCACTCGATAGTTAACAGTTCTCTACCGAAACTTACCGTACTTATCAGGATCATATATTATATCTTAATACTAATGTCTTATATGTAACTTTTTTGAATGATGCAACAGCAGTGTGTTTCTGCTACACATTTTATGCTTTTTATAGTAATTTCTGAATGGGTGTGTATATGTATTTGCCAATTGTATATAGATGTGGCCAGGACTGGTGCAAACAGCAAAGGAAGGAGGTGTCGATGTGATCGAAACCTATGTGTTTTGGAACGGTCATGAAACTGCTCCTGGACAAGTGAGTCACATTTACTTGTCTAGTTAATGTGTTTAGCTACAAATTTATTATTGATTTGTTTAATATTTAGGAGAAAATTAATTTATATTCATTCATTTGTTTCCATGTAGTTCTATTTTGGTGGAAGGTACGATTTGGTCAAATTTGTGAAGATTGTGCAACAGGCCAATATGTATTTAATTCTTCGAATTGGGCCATTTGTTGCTGCTGAATGGAACTTTGGGTATGTTAGTGGACATTACAGTTGTCTTAGATAATATATATGTATTGTGGTAGAAATTCTGCAATTAGATTTGTTTAAAGCTGTTGAACAGTAGGCATTTTACAAGGTTGATTGTGTCATGCAGAGGTGTACCAGTTTGGTTGCATTATGTTAATGGCACTGTTTTCCGGACTGATAATGTGCCCTTCAAGGTAAGAACTGTAATTAAATTGATAACAGTTGCGGACCTCAAACGGATTTTCTAACCTAGAAGTGTATTATCAACTTGGTACCTGTTCATTAAGGCTGAAATTTGTGGGTATTATCTGCTTGGAATTTCAGCATTACATGCAAACATTTATGGAATATATAGTAAAGATGATGAAGCAGGAGAAGTTTTTTGCATCTCAAGGAGGCCCCATCATTTTAAGTCAGGCAAGAGAAGCTCTTACTTGCCCTTGATGAAAATATAATTACAATTATCACATTATAAAAATCATTTAATCATATTTCTCCTGTACCATTAAAGTTTATATCTATCGGAAATAACTATTGTTAAATTCAATAATTTTAGAATTCTGAATTCTATTGGTAACTTAAATATATAGAACTCAGAATTCTAAGTTACTTTAAAACTGCCCACTTCCTACAGAGAGAATTTATGCATAAATTTTTTAACTTCTCTATGCAGGTGGAGAACGAGTATGGCTTTTACGAAGGGGCATATGGAGATGCTGGCAAAGCATATGCTTCTTGGGCAGCCAATATGGCTGTTTCTCAAAATATAGGGGTCCCTTGGATAATGTGCCAGCAATGGGATACTCCAGAGTCTGTGGTGAGTGACTCAGGCCTTCATGTCCTTTACCCTGCATCTCTGTGTCACAATATAGATATTTGATCATCTGCAATCTCTGGAATTGCGAGACAAAGAAAGAAATATTACACGATACTTATATATATATATGAACACAACTTATATTTAACGCAAGCTTAGTACAGAAACTTCTGAAATTTTGATATTAAATGAATTTTTAAATTTTTGTGAAATAATTCTAAACAGAACTGGTGTTTTATGGCTTCTTAGTCGAAGGTGATGTTAGTGTGGCCACAGAGCGGACTTGATCAAAATGAGTTCAAATGTTTAATCTTTCAACTTCAGTTCAGTAACTAAAGTGACATCGTCTCTAACGATTAACTATGTACATAAAGTGTTTTGAAAAAAGGCGCATGTAGCAAAAGGCTTAATATTTTGGTCATCAGAGACTAGGTGTCGCGAACAATTCACATGCGCACACACACACACACACACACATAAAATTCAAAATGCAACTTGTTGAAAAATCCTAACTATTTCAAAGAGGTTAGTTAGAAACTAGCATTGTGTCTTAGTTTAAGTTTTGCAAAAGTACAGTTTTAATTTGCCTTCCTTGTTTATCTGAATGAAATAATGGAATAGTTTTCGTATTTAATGTTCGGGAGAAAAATCCGGGAAACAAAAGAGATACCGAAGAAATAAAATGAGCAATCTACTGATGCTCACTTTAATAAAATTATTGTTCTAAAATCGACTCAATTAATTAATATAATATGTAAGTAAATGCTTCTATATAGTAGTTGTCAAACAAAAACCTTACCCAAAAATAACTTAATCTTCCAATGCAGTCAAGCCACTTAACGCCTAACGGTCTTGTCAGATTTGTGTTACAAAATTGCGGTCCTTCCTCTAATCCTCTTCATAAGGAAATAAAATTGCCACAATGAGTGTCCATGTCATGTCCAAGTCATGATATGCTAGTGTTTAATGGGAAACTTTTCCAGAATTATAAGGGGTTCAAATTCCACTTAATAGATCTTATAGATTAACAATTAGTTTGATGTTAAAATATGTTTGAAAAAGTGTGCTGCTTATAATACAGAAATAACTGAAGTACACACAAGAAGCTATCTTCTGTGTTCAAATCAACCCCAAATGTTTGACATTCTTTCACCAACTCTTAAAATATATTTACTTTAGATATTAGGATGAAAATGTTCACAAGTATGTTATCTCCTTGATTTTCTATCTTGTTGTACAAGTCTGATTTCTTTGCTTTCCGGCAGTAGTATATTATGCAATAGATCTTTATCCCACTCAGTGTACATGCTGACACTTTATCCCACAGATAAATACATGCAATTCATTTTACTGTGACGATTTCAAACCGAGCTATCCGAATATGCCAAAAATATGGACAGAGAACTGGCCGGGATGGTAAATTTTAGACCTTTTGAATATATGTCAATGTTTCCATTTTATTTATTAATGTGCTTGTTATGACTTAAATTGCAGCAGTGATCTATAATTTTCTGTCATTGTATATTTGCTGTGGTTGAGTAGATAAGATCGATGATAGATAAAAAGAACAAAGTAAAAAGAAGACATAAAATTACCGCTTTATTCACCCAACACTATAATGTGCCAGTGTTTTTCTGAAATAAAAGTTAATGTGTCCCAGTCTTTCTTGTTGCAAACTGCAATTTTACCTTATTTTTATGCCTCAGCCTAATTTAGAAAAATGTCTATAACCTCTATAATGACAAAGGTACAACAGCATAATGTGACAAAGTACTTCTTTTGTGATGATTGAGACTAGATGTTCAACTGTTCAGGTTCAAAACTTTTGGAAGTAGAGATCCACATAGGCCTCCGGAAGATGTTGCTTACTCTGTTGCACGTTTTTTCCAGAAAGGGGGGAGTTTGCACAATTATTACATGGTAAATGCATTTCAATTAATTTCTATTTGTTATTTAAAATATCAAAGTGAAACCCAATGACAGCTGTCACCGTTGTTATTTCATCACTGGATTAAAAGTACAAATTTGTACCACTTTCTATTCACCTTTGATTTACCATCTGTCTTGGATTTAGTATCATGGTGGGACAAACTTTGGGCGCACTTCTGGCGGCCCATTTATCACTACAAGTTATGATTATGATGCCCCTATAGATGAGTATGGTGAGTTTCAAAACAGAATTAATAGTAAATATAACTATGTATTCATGTCTCATGTTTGCGTTGAATAATTTTCTTCTGTACCAGGTTCTAACAAAAAACAATGGCATTACTATGTAATACTTTATTGACATCCAGGTTTGCCGAGGCTTCCTAAATGGGGGCACCTGAAGGAACTTCATAAAGCTATCAAGTTGTGTGAGAATGCACTGCTGAACAATGTACCAACTACACTTTCTCTTGGCCCTTTGCAAGAGGTATAAATTCTTTATTTTTACCCATTCACAATATATTTATTTCTAATCTGCTGCATTCCCAAAATCATTTCTATTGTTTGTAATTTGACCGTAATTATCAAAGACCTTTTAATTTATTCCAGCTAGGTAAAAGCATATATTTCCAAAATCTTCTTTTATGCACAGCCTAGAACATAATTATCATTCATACTTAAGATAATGTGTTTAATCATTCATAATTATGCCACTTGTTGAACACTAGGGTTAGTCAGAAAACTCTGTGTCGATAAGTGCCTCTCCTAGGTACAGGGTTTTCATTGCGCGATCATTCCAGTCTGGAAGAGCTAGAAGGGGGACTTAGACATTTACTAAGATAAGAATACAACTTGGAGTTGTTTTTTCTGCATCTCTAATTCACTCCTGTTACTTCTCTATACATCTTCTATTTCTATTTTTATTTTATTTTTTTAAGTTTTTAGGAGTAAAATTATAATTCAGATTCTATAGTGGTGGTGAGGATACAAAACCTTTGTTACTACCATGCTACAAAAGTTGAATTCATGAGACCATGTTTCCGCTGTCAGCTTCTATTATGAGTAAAGCTTTCTTTGCTCACAGTTTTAAATCTATGATGTCACTCACCAACTAATTTACGAAGACTTGTTATTGTAATCGTTAAAATTATTGTCTATCATAAAAAGCTCTGCCAACCTTTGGGATAATTGAAAACCTATTTACAAGTCTATAACAGTAACTTGATTGATATTTAGCAAAAAAAATAAAAAACTTGATTGAATATGTAACATGAAGTTGACCTTCAGCTTTAGAAGAGTTTTTGGTCCGACTCTGTTGAAATGAAACACTTGCATACAAAATGCATGTCTTAATCTCAGAATAGGATTGGTCTTAAATTTCGAGGGATAAGGTGGGACATACATAGCCACATGCAGTTAGGAAGCCTGCTTATGTGAACTAGGATTACACGAACAAAGAAAATACACAATATTTTTTCTAGAAGTAAAAGTAAAATGAAGACTGTGATCACAAGTTTAGGTTTAAACTTGTAGTTTGCATATATTTCCCATTTTCCCTGTATATAGATATATAGCAGTTTCACATGAGAAACCTTTTTGCTATTAGTATATACTGTGGATAACTCATTTTCTGACATAGTGATTGCTTTTGGATATCTTTACATGTTCCTCAAATTCAACAACTACAAAAAATTTCCTTTTAGTATTTGGCAGATGATAATTCAGTCTAAACACTTGTCCCGGTAGCAGTTCTGGCATTTAAATTTTCGTGTTCGCTTCATATTGTAACTTCTAATAAAACCTATCTCTTTTAGGTTGATATCTATGGAGATGGTTCAAAAAACTGTGCCGCATTTATTGCTAATATGGACGATAAAGATGACAAGATAGTAATCTTTCACAATCAGTCTTTCCACCTGCCAGCATGGTCCGTTAGCATTCTTCCGGATTGCAAAAATGTAGTATTCAACTCAGCAAAGGTATTACCCAGCTTTTATTGGTTATGCATTTGTCACACTGAATTTAAGTCTACTAAAGTGATAGGTTATGACTCTAAATTTGACAAAATTTCTGTTAAGATATAATATTCTCTCCTGATAAGTCCTCCTGAGACCTGAGCCCTCCATTCAACACCTTAAGGTTTTAGGAGAACTAGTTAACTAAAATGGTTTCACACAGGGGCGGATCCAGAAACTTTCCGTTAGGGGGCACCGAGTAAATTTTTGGGAGACATCCTCATAGTTAAAATTTTTGTGGGGGCACTTTTCTATATTTTCAAAAAAATATTGGTGAAAATCCGTTAAATTTTGTTTTAGGTGGATATGTGTTCCCCTTTCCCTTTACTAGATCCTCCCCTAGCTTAAGTTGGGAGATGTCTCGAGTTCCAAGATGGGGCCAAGTGATCCATTCTCGACTCAAAAATGGGCTTTAAAGTGAGGGGGAGTGTTGAGATATATTATAAGATCCTGATAAGTCCTCCTCCCAACACCTTAAGGTTCTAAGAGAACCGGTAAATTAACAATTTCTATTATACGAGAATTGTGCTTATTTTGGGATCGAGGAGCATTTTCATAGGATGTACACACTGCACAACTCTAGCTTAGATTATTAAGAAGTAAAAAGCTAGGTTTATATTTTTTTTCCTATTTACATGTTCCTTTTGGATATGGGTTTACAGGGACCATTCCTCAAATTGATTTAGCTTATTAAATCATTCTGTCATCTGAGCAGAGAATTTGTTGACAAAGATACAGAAAATGCTATGAATTCTGATGTCTTTTCCATACAAACAAGCTCTTGTATTTATAGGTACAACAGAGCTAAACTAGAGCTACAAATCACCAACCAAATCCCCTAATATCAGCCTCTATATCAGCCCAACAAATCCCTGAATATCAGGCTCTAAATCAGCCTACAAAATCACTTAATATCAGTTGAATACAACTGTGTTATCTATGCAGATTTACAGCTGGTACCTATGTAATCTACAACAGAAATATACACTCAATCTGATGAATAATATTGACATCCCCCCTCAAATTGATGCTGGTAAATCTAGCAGCAGCAATTTGCCACTAAGAAACTGGTGTCGCTGGCGTGTCAAAGCTTTTGTGAAAACATCAGCTGTTTGATGATTAGTGCTAATATGAGGAAGTTTGATAATACCACGAGTAAATGCATCTCTAATATAATGACAATCCACTGCAATGTGTTTTGTGCGCTCATGATACACCGGATTGGCAGCAATTTGAATGGCGCTTTTGTTATCAGCATGGAGTGGAGTAGGATAATATGAGGCACTTCAAGCTCAGCAAGAAGGCCACGTAACCATACAATTTCAGAACAAGCTGCAGACATGGTTCTATATTCTGACTCGGTGGAAGATTTAGAGACGTGGTCTTGCTTCTTACACTTCCATGAGATCAAGGCATCTCCAAGAAATACACACCATCCAGTTATAGATCTTCTAGTGTCCGGGCAACCAGCCCAATCAGCATCACTATATGCTGTCAAATGAAGATCAGACCTTGTGGGGGAAAAACAGTCCACGGGTAGGCGACCCAATTAAATAGCGAATAATACGCTTAACTGTAACAAGATGAAGATGTCGAGGTGATTGCATGAATCTTCTAACAATATGGACAACATATGAGATATCGGGTCTTGTAATAGTCAAGTAAATAAGGCTATCAACCAACTGTCTATATAAATAAGGATTAGGCAGAAGCTCCCCTTCATCTTTTCGATATTTGACATTCACTTCCATTGGAGTATCAACAGCAGTAGCCTCCTTCAAACCAGCCAACTCAATAACATCTTTGATATATGTATGTTGATTCAGGAACACTCCTTGATCTCGAGAATGAACTTCTAGACCCAAAAAATAATTAAGATTCCCAAGATCTTTCATTTGAAATGTACTATGCAACATATTCTTAAGGTTTGATATTAGCACAGAGTCATCACCAGTGATGATAATATCATCGACATAAACTAAGACAAAGACCATACCCGCCGATGTCTTATGAAAGAATAGAGATGAATCATATTGACTTTGTATAAAAAAGAAGTTGATAAGAGTACTACGAAACTTATCAAACCATTCTCTGGGAGACTGCCTCAACCCATACAACGTGCGTCTTAACCTGCAAACTTTGTGAGGAGCTATCCATGCCATACCATGTGGAAGTTTCATGTAAATTTCCTCTTTGAGATCCCCATTTAAGAAAGCATTTTTCACATCCATTTGATGTAAATGCCAAGATTTAGAAGAAGCAACAACAATAATGGTTCTTACTGTGGTCATCTTAGCAACTGCCGCAAATGTCTCTTCATAGTTAAGGTCATATTCCTGTTTATTTCCAAGTGCAACCAGTCGAGCTTTGTATCTATCTAAGGAGCCATCAGACTTGAGTTTCACACTATAAACCCACTTACTACCAATTGGCTTGACATTTGGAGGTAAGGAAACAATGTCCCAAGTATGATTTTCTGCAAGAGCTTGAAGTTCTGTTTCCATTGCTTGTTGCCAACACTCATGTTCCATGGCCTGTTTATAACAAGTAGGAATAGCAATAGAAGACAAAGTAGTGGACATGGCTACTTGGTTTGAAAACCCATACATATAAGGAGGTCTCGAATTTTTAGAGCTTCTCCGAAGAGGAGGATGATCATTGGCAGCAGATACAACAGGATCAGATGCTTCAAGAAGATTCAGAGGAGCCAAAGTGTGTCTGTTATAAACATGACCAGGTTTAAATCTTTCTTTAGGTGTTGATGACTCGGGAAAATGTGGCAATATAGCTATAGATGAGGGTTCAGAAATCATTTATGTGCTAAAGAATGGTTGATTTTCAAAAAAAATCACATTTCTAGATACACGAATTCGACAAGCATTAGGGTCATAGAAAAGAAAACCTTTTTGAGGGCCACCATATCCTAAGAAAGCACACTTGACAGATTGGGCGGTAAGTTTATTTCTTTCATGTGGTTGAAGATGAACGAAACAAACACATCCGAAAATATGTAGATTGGAATAATCCGGTGCATGTTTAAACAATCGAAAGTAAGGTGATTCGTTGTTCAAGGTGGGAGATGGAAATCTATTAATCAAATAGACAACGGTGGACAAAGCTTCACACTAGAATTGAGATGGTACACAAGACTCGATAAGAATAGTGCGAACAACATCAAGAAGATGACGGTTCTTTCTTTCAGCCACACCATTTTGTTGTGGAGTTGAAGGACAAGAACGTTGAGATATAAGAAAGATTGGAATTCATTTGACATGTATTCACCACCTGAATCAGATTGTAAGATTTTGACCTTAGCAGAAAATTGTGTTTCAATTAAAGCATGAAAGGTTTTAAATACATGAAAAACCTCACTTTTAGATCGAAGAAAATATACCCAAGTAAAACGAGTGAAATCGTCTATAAAAGTAACAAAATATTTGTAATGTTGATGAGAAATCACATGTGTAATACCCCATACATCAGGATGTACGAGTTCAAAAGGTGTGATGGTGCGGGATTTATGTAGTGGAAAAGGAAGTGTTTTACTTTCGCCAAGTTTACAAGATGCGCAATCAACAATATTTTTATTTTAAGAGGTTGGAACTTTATTCCCAAGTAGACCTGATTTAAGCAAAGCATTGAGAACATGAGGATTCAGGTGACCCAACCGTGTATGCCACACTTGATTATTACATTCAACAGCATTACAAGAAACTTTATTTGACACTAGAGAGGGTGATGGAAGTGGACAACTTTGGAGACACAAATACATTATTTAGAGAGCTTGAAATATCACCGACGACAGTTATAGGTAAAGAGTAACCATCAGCAGTTTGGATTTGAAGGTCTCCTTTATATTTTTGAACATTATTTAGAGGTGATGTTGAGCTAGTCATGTGATTTGAAGCAGCAGAATCAAAATACCAAGGCTTATGAGCAGAATTTTTGTTAACAGAAGACAGACCAAAATTAGGAGCATTTGAAGATCCAACTGAGGCGTTGTAGGCAGTTCCAGATTTCTTCGGAGGCCGGATGGGACAATCTTTGATGATATGCCCCGTCTTCTTACAATAATTGCAGAACTTTTTAGTGCAATTTGCAGCAACATGTCCGAATTCTTTACAGCTGTAACACTGGATATTACTTATATCTATTCCACCTCCATGTTTTCCTTGGGCAGCATAGGCAACTGGAATTGGAGCAGTATTCTGAGCTTTTTGCTCGATGAAAGTTTGTGTTACGAGCCTTTGTTCTTCACGAAAGAGCTCACCTATGCAAATATCCATTGAAGGAACCGGATCCCTGTTCATGAGGTTGGACCTGATAGGCTCGAAATCTCCTCTTAATTTCATCAAAAACTGGTCACGTTTGCTAGTCTCGTGCACCTTTTGGACATCAACGAGTCCTTCAGAAGACACACTTTCGTACACAATATATGTGTACTCACCCCACAAATTCTCAAATGAAGAATAAAACTCCTGGATTGTCATGCTTCTTTGATTGAGTTGTCTTAACTCGAGTTCTAACTGAAAACGTCGGGCTGCGTTGCTTTGGTTGTAAACTTTCTTCATGTAACCCCACATTTGTTTAGAAGTCTTGTAAGGCTTGAGATTGAGAAGCATGGAGGGTTCCATACTTCCAAGAATCCAAGACATAATTTGAGCATCCTTTGCTTCCCATTTCGCAAGTTGCGTCTTTTTTGTTTTTTTTGTCGGGTGCAGGAATTGTTCCATCAATATGACCCCATAGTTCTTTTCCCTTGACAAGAATCTGAAATTGAAAATCCCAGGCAGAGTAGTTCTTCCCATTAAATCGAACAAGGAAGTGGTCGAAACGCTCTAATGACATGATTTGATTGAAGACAGAAACCAGGAGATGAAGTCCAAGAAAGATAGAAACAAAGAGCAGAAATACACTATGATTTTGATGCTAGACAAGAATCAAAACAGAAGATATGATTTTTTTTTAACTAAGAAGCTGTGATACCATGACAAAGATACAGAAAATGCTATGAATTCTGATGTCTTTTCCATACAAACAAGCTCCTGTATTTATAGGTACAACAGAGCTAAATTAGAGTTACAAATCACCAACCAAATCCCCTAATGTCAGCCTCTTTATCAGCCCAACAAATCCCTGAATATCAGGCTCTAAATCAGCCTACAAAATCACTTAATATCAGTCGAATACAACTGTGTTATCTATGCAGATTTACAGCTGGTACCTATGTAATCTACAACAGAAATATACACTCAATCTGATAAATAATATTGACGTTTGTTGCTAGCTTTACTTCAATCAATATGCATGCTAACTGTGTCTCTTGGTTCACGTTTTTTCATTTCACGACGAAGCGATAATGTATAGACTTTTTTATATGAACAGTTAGTTCTTAATAATATAAAGAATGTAATTATATTTTGAAAAAAAAAAAAGAGAATGTAACTATATCTTTTTTGGATGTAATTGTTAATATTACTATATTTTGAAAGACACCCTGTTACATGTAAAATACACTAAAGTTCTGCAGGGGCCTTTGCCAAAATTTCTCTACAAATTGAACACAGCAGATATGCAGAATCTAGTTTGAAGACAATAAAAAAAACTAATTTAATATCTACCTTAGCTTGTGGCAAGCATGATGTTTTATTAATTAAATAATTCTTGTACCAATATATATGAATTCATTTGTTTTCTGCATATCTTGTATTCTGTTCGTATCTGATGCTGCTCTGCAACTTGTGCTCCTACTTTGAATAGGTTGGTTCACAATCTTCTGTAGTTGAGATGGTAACAACAGAACTAAAGTCATCTGGCATATCACCCACAAAAGATGTGAAAGTTTCTAAATGGGAAGTGTTTGTGGAAAGAGCTGGCATATGGGGTGATGCTGATTTCACCCATAACGGCTTTGTAGATCACATCAATACAACTAAAGATACTACAGACTACCTTTGGTACACTACCAGGTTGGTACATTGTTATTGTGCAATAACATATCAAATCAAACAGATGTTCTAAACACAATTTTTTCCTACCAATAACACAACTATATGAATATGTGGGTGCATATTGTTTTTCTGTACTAACTTCTTGCATAACAAATTAATAAAGTCATATTATTGCATGCGCAACGCTTGAATTTATGTACCAAATAAAACTTGAGTGCATAGAAGAACTAGCTTAACTTTAGGGTAACACCGCTCACTGATCTCAGTATGCATTTAATAAGCATTTTCTGGAAGTGCTTATAAAGAAATTTCAGAGGAACACTACCTTGATTCCCAGCCAACATTTGTTAACATGTACTTCAGGAAAAAACATATTTCGTTTTTGATGCAACTTCATCAACTTGTGTATCATTCCCTCTTAATCCATCCATGCACACAGATAGGAAACGTCTCCACAATAAAAGCAAAAACCAACTTTCACCAATCTACTCTACATAAAACACTACATCCCTAGACATTAGGAAAATCATAGCAAAAATTGCTAATTACTTGTGTGTTTCGGCATCATATTACAGACATATTGTTCCCCTAGTCGCCATAATGTTACTGAAGTGTGTCATGTTTTCAAACTAGGTGATGTCTGTCCAACATTAACAGGTACAATCTATCAAGGAATGTCCGTTCTAGATTTTTAAAGTTTTAGGCGTAAGCGTCAGAAAGTTTGATTCTTGTAAATGCAAAACAAGTATGAATTTATTACAGGTGTCATAGCAGTACAATCTAAATTTATTTCCTTCGTTTACTTCTTTGATGCCAGTTTACATGTTGACGAGAACGAAGTGTTCTTAAAGAATGGAAGCACAGCAAGACTTCTAATTGAATCAAAGGGTCATGCGCTCCATGCCTTTGTGAATGAAGTACTTTATGGTTGTAGTTTTTTTCCTCCCCTGGCTTCACTGTTTAAATTTGTCAATGTTAATATTTATCTCTGTGTGTGTGATAACTATTTATGCAAATATTGTCATTAGGCGGTCTTGTCCAAAATTTCTTAATATGGTCTACATTCTGATTTTCAGGTAGTGCATCAGGTAATGGTACTGTATCACCATTTAAGACTCAGATTCCTATTTCCCTCAAGGCAGGGAAGAACGAAATTGCACTCTTATGTATGACAGTTGGCCTAAGTGTAAGTTACTTTACTATATTGCTATATTTTTTTTCTCTGGTCATATTTACTAAAACTTTCGGTTATTTTGCTAAGCAATTATTTGCTTCTGAGACAAGTAGACAAATCGAAACTTGAAATTTAGGGAGGAAAAAGAAGTTGTAGTGAGTTGAGGTCATGGCAAGTTGCATATGATTTATAAATAACGTGCTCTCAAGCTATATAAAAAAGTTTATAATGTGCATGAAACAAATAAGATTATTGTAGTGAAAATTTGGGACTATAAACACACCAGCTCCAGAGTCAGTATTTGGAGATTCATTAATATTAAGAAATTTTAAGGCGGAAGTTGTCGGGAAGTATGCTTGGATGTGATCATTTTCAAGCCATACCAATGTCAAATATTGGAAGAAACACCAGTAAATAAGAATTGATCGCTCATCCATACAACAGTTATGTACCATAAAAATAACCTTTGAAATGATTTTTTGATACACATCAAATGAGATAATACTTTTAGTGCCATGCAAAGAGGTACTCAACAGGAAATGTAATGATGAAAGTGTTTAAAGGTACAGTACAGTATTTGAGTTTACATGACGTGACATATTGCACAAGACAAGGCATAAAGTTCAATATGATTTTAATTATTGTTTTCTCCAAATAGATTTACTACATCCATGTTCTAGCTTTAGATGCTTGATTGAGTGAGGATTAGCCTATGTTACTTTAACTTTTTGGTTCCGGCTGTTGTAGCCGTGTCGGACACTTAGTCCATGTCGGATCCAATGGCGAAGATGTGGACTCATTGATCAACTCAAATATCACATACGAGATGAACTTTGGATGCAAATATAAAATAATGAGAAAAGGGAAAAAGGAAAAAGGAGAAATGAGAATTAAAAAGGAGAGCAGAAGAAGATGACTAATTTGCAAAGTCTTTTTACAAAATCATGTTTAGTTTGACTTTTTATTGCTTATTTATCAATAGATTTTGTTGTGTCCCCATTCCTGTGTCCAAAAATAGGACAGGGCCCCGTGTCTCCAATTTTCAGAAGTTCCATTACGAATACGACACTCGGATATGTGCGGTGTCAAACACTTTGTACCCGATTCCGAGTAACATGGGGATTAATATATATATATATATATATATATATATATGGCTGATGCAAGTCTCAACTCTTCTAGGAGTAAGCAGTACATAATTACTCAGCGGAGAAGTTGGAGAGAAAATTTAGAAACATTGTATATATGTGTATAAAGGAGGATACCTCTCTATTATAGGAAGGGAAACCCTAGTATGAGAGTGTAAAGTAAATATACACCACTGCAGTTTGCGTACACTTAGTTCGTAATAAAAAGAATAATTATGCTTGCACCTTGTCTTTGATACAACTAGTTGTTTTAGAAGTTAACGTTTCTGTATTATACCACTTACTCATTGAAACTAGTTTGCTGCTTTTAGAACGCAGGAGCCTTCTATGAATGGGTGGGAGCTGGTCTAACCAGTGTGAAGATCGAGGGTCTTAACAAAGGAATGCTTGACCTATCAAATAATGCATGGACCTATAAGGTAAATTTTTCTCATTGAAGTTGACTATGTTGAAGTACATTTAAAGTTTAGACTCAAATGCCGCTGCAGCACATGTATCTACTAATATATGCTGTGTGCACAGACCAGACATGCATGATGAGCAGCTTCTGTTCTGTACATAGTTAAACGCTAGTATATATGCTGTGTGCACAGACCAGACATGCATGATGAGCAGCTTCTGTTCTGTACATAGTTAAACGCTAGTATATTTTAGTGTAGATACAATTGGCCATAGATTGATGAGGGGTTATGTATCTGGAAATTGTTGTATTAGCACTGTCTAATCCTGCAGTCTTATTCAGAGTAAAAATTTATCTTTAATTATTAAACAAACTTACATATTGCCTCTAAAGATGAACTTGTAGTTTATTTAAGTTTTGATGGTTTCTATTGAAAATCCATCTATTCCTAAATCCTTGTATTCAAAGGATTTTATTATTAATTTTTAAATTATCTATTTATAGTCTTTGAAATTCAAAAAGTTGCTTTGATGGATCATTCGATAGAAACTGATAGCTGAATGCATAGCTTGATTTCTAAATCAAGATTGGTTTGTTGTGTTACGTTGTAGGGAATTACAATACTCGTTCAGAAGAACCAGACCGAGATTTTTTTTTTGGACATGCTTAGGATTTAGGAAAAAAGAGAGGAAGGAGTTAAAGAAATGTAGGTTATGTGAGATCCAACAAGATAATGCAATCCTCGATTAATTCCTACATACAAGGCACCAGTGCGGATAGGCACCAAGGGTACAACAAATAATCAGCTGCAATATATTGAGCAATGCTTTCAAAATGTATAAATGGATTATTATTAATACAAACTAATTCCACGAACTAAATATTTTTTGTTAATAGCTTAACAAAATAAAAGAAGCTCCTTGTTCCCAAAAAGCTTTAAATTTTTAGGTATATGTAATAAGTGGAGCTTCAAATTTTACCTGTGTGAGACTATAATACCAGTTGACTAGCATCAGCTATGCGAGGAGATTAAAGCAGAACTTGTATCCATTCTAAAAAATTAACTTCGTATTGAACATGCACCGCCTTGCTAAATACTAAGATACCTATGTAGAAGTGTATAGATATATTATTAAAAACAGTGTGTATGCAATTGAAAGAAAAGATTGTAACTTAGAAGAGAACAAAATTATTTTCTTTTGGTGATACTCCAATTAATTTTCAATGTCATATGTACCTTAAATTGATAACACCTGCGAGATAGTTGATAGCAATTTTTGTTTTATCTAAAACGTCGAATTTGAATGCCTGACTTGTTGATCCTAACTTAGATTGGGGTACAAGGAGAACATCTGGGTTTATACAAGGCAGATGGTTTGAATCACGTGAACTGGAATTCAACTCCAGTAGCACCCAAGAACCAGCCCCTGACTTGGTACAAGGTAGTATTTGGAGATCACATGCAAGTACAAGATCATAATGATTTTTTTTATTGAAAAATTAATTACTTAAATCTTTTGCAGGCAGTTTTGGATCCTCCACCTGGAAATGAACCTGTAGGACTTGACATGGTTCACATGGGAAAAGGTTTAGCTTGGCTAAATGGGGAAGAAATCGGGAGATATTGGCCTAGGAAAAGCTCTAAAAATGAAGAATGTGTTCAGAAGTGTGATTATAGAGGCAAATTTAGCCCCAACAAGTGTAGCACTGGATGTGGGGAACCAACACAAAGATGGTAAAGCAATCTTTTCTCTTCTGAATTTTTTAAAAACACATTACTTAGCATGCCTTACGTAAATTATGACAGATATAGAATTTTTTTCGTATTTTTTGGCAATAAGCCAACAAGCAATAATTCTGTACGAGAACATAGATGTACTTGAATCCTGCTTCAAGGATGTACGCATTAACAAATATAGCATCATACCCTAATGATAAATTAAAAATGTACCCCTTCAGGTTGCCATTGTTAAACACTTCACCAGGATTTAGCTTCTGTTCCTTGGACCTTGGTTAAAGTCAAGTTCTCAAGTACCGTACGATATCATCCAAAAAAAGCATTAATTTTCATTTATGAATATTTTAAGTTAAAAAGTATCAGCACAAAATGATTTCACTCATTTGGCTTTCTTAAAAATTTCTACTAAACTATCCATTATATTTTTGGATAATTTGTCCGCATCAATCAAAAAATTTATTGCCTAGTTATAAAGAGAAAAGTGACATTATTAAAGGATCTCACTAAGGATCAATTTTTTTTTTCTGTGTGAACCAGGTACCATGTTCCAAGGTCTTGGTTCAAGCCATCAGGAAACATTCTGGTAATTTTTGAAGAAAAAGGTGGAGATCCTTCTCAGATAAGATTCGCGACACGAATATTCTCAAGCATTTGTTCCCACTTGTCAGAAAATCACCCTACTTTTGGAATTGAATCTACATCAAAAGATAAAGATGCGAAGTATAGAACTAAATCTAGTGTACAGTTAAAATGTCCCCCAAGTACACGCATTTCCAGCCTTAAATTTGCCAGCTTTGGAACTCCTACGGGCACCTGTGGATCCTTCACTTTAGGAGATTGTCATGATCCCAATACAACTTCTTTGGTCGAACAGGTACGAAATGATCTTGATGTCTTTTACCATAAATTCTGTGTTTTTAATGTTTCATATAAATGTTTGTTCTTTAGCCCATAGAAGGTTTTACTTTCATATCTATTTCATGTCAGTAGTTAATTAACAATTTAGTGTTAATAGTTGGGGGTCGTTTGGTTCATATTACTTTAAACAGTTCATTGAGGATCATAAGGTTATTCTCACATGTTAGGTGTTTGGTTGAGGGGTCTACTTGGCTGAAATTAAAAACTCGTGTCCATTAATTGGGCAACTCATTACCCTTATACCCAAAAAACATCAAATCATTCACATTTCTCTTACCCCATTCTCATACCCTTCATTCTTTTCCCCGTGTTCATTCACATTTACTATCCAAACAAATCCTTGTTAAGGCTTTTGATTTTCAATTCTGCGTGAGCTCAGTAAAACGGGTTCTCTGCAGAATTTTAGTTACAAAAGTTTGAACTCTACTTGGCAAAATAAATGAATTTGAACTCTAATATAGCATCGTGAACCTTTTCATTTTCCCAAGAATTGCCACATAAGATTGATTTTTTTTTTTTAAGGAAATAATCTAATATGACATGATGAATTTAAATTGAACTGCAGGTCTGCTTGAACAAATTTAGGTGCAGCATTGAAGTTTCAGAGAAGAACTTTAACAAGGATTTGTGTCCCGGGGTAACAAAATCACTTGCTGTTGAAGCAGTGTGCAGCTGAAATTAATTTGGCTGCACAGAACTTACACGAAATATTTCATTTTCAATTCAGCAAAAAAATTCACTAGCAAGTTTAATATATACGGAAGGAATTAAAGTTACATTCCACCTCAGTGGCAACGTATTCTGAGAATGAGATCATTGTTTTTTGACATATTTATATATGAAAGTAATATTCATTTACTCCCTCGGTTCTCTCTGTTTCTTTTTAATGTAGGACATTCCAGGAAAGTTTAATTTTTAATATAGAGGTTCTTTACATCTATGATTGATTTATCTAGGGCTTCATTTACAAACACAAACCTTGAATACGGTTCTTCCTTAGCATTTCATACAATACAGTGTCTTCATAAGTTAACAGGTACCTGAAGGCCATAGTTGTTGATTGTGTTCACATGATAAATATCCGTCTCTGTTTATTAATAGAGAAAGTTATTAGTTGTTGAAAAATGTAGTATAAATGAGACATTTGAGCTGTAAATTTGATATTTAACCTTAAAATAAAAGAGTCTAATTTATATAAGCCTAATTAGATTTATAATAAAAAAAATCAACTTAAAAGGGTCTCATTTATTCGATGAAGAACGACCAAGCTCGGTTTCGAAAAAGCCTTTAACAATTTCAAATTCGAACAAAAATTTGTGCATATCCATGATTGAGTCTTCAGTAATTGGGTGAGACAAATTATAAATGATTTAAGTGACATACACGTATGAAATACACTGTATTAAATTTGAGCACCATACATTCTTCAAACAAAAACTGCATATTGGTGTGTAAAAATATACTCCCTCCGTCCCATCCATTTGTTATCATTAAAAATGGAAAGTTTGACACGTATTTTAAGACTCCTATAAAATATACACGATAACAAATGGATGAGTCGAGGGAGTACTATATACAGATGTTTTCCTTAATCAAAAATGTGTATGCGTAGAATTTTTGTTTTACCTATAAATAGAAATTTTGATCGGGACCAGAATGAACGTCATTATGTATCCCGTTTCTGGTTGTCTGTGCTTGATCATCATCTTACAATTATCCCTGATTTTCAGTCCCCTGGTTTATGTTCATCTACAATTTGTTACTCAAAGGTATGATCAGGGTCTAAAACAACTTATCTACCACTCTTTGACTCTAGTCCTGAATGTACCACTTGGATAAGGTATATATGATTTTTAAGGACGAGGCACGACTTAATTAATCCGGGACTCTAGTCCTAAGTATATTACAATTTAGTTTAATTTTATTATTTTTACTCGGAGACCAGTCCGAGCATTTTTACTGATTTTTATGAACGAGATGAGACTCAACAAAATAATTAGCTGATTTTTCCGGACCAGTTGAATTAACTCCTTCCGGGTTCCACCACCAGCTATATATAAAGAGGAAGAGCAGCATTAAAGCAGAAGCATGTCTAGAAAAAAAATGATTAGTCATGAAGAAGGAGTTTTTGTCGTGTCTTTTGTTACTACTTCTTACATTTTTGTTGGTGGCAGAAGCTAATAATGTAACTTATGATCGTCGTTCTCTCCAAATAAATGGTGAAAGAAAGCTAATTATCTCTGCTGCCATTCATTATCCCTGGAGCGTCCCTGAGGTTTGGTTCTTTTATTTAACTACATGCAAAATTAACTAAATAGTTCATCTCCTTAATCATTTGTTTGCTTCTATAGTCATTTAATTATATGTGTGTGCATGTGTTTTATGTAGATGTGGCCGGGACTGGTGCGACTAGCAAAGGAAGGAGGTGTTTTAGATTCGTATTCATATTCTTCTTTGTATTTGTAGTTTTAATTTTGCTGGAAGGTGGGATCTGATAAAATTTGTGAAGATTGTGCAAGATGCTGGTCTTTATCTAATTCTTAGAATTGGACCATACGTTGCTGCAGAGTGGAATTTTGGGTATGTTCACAAATTTTGACATCTTAATTTCTTACATTTACAAGAAATAAACTTATGAAGTTAATAGGACAAATCGTCATGGCATCTTTCAGAGGAGTACCCGCTTGGTTGCATTATGTTCCCGGCACTATTTTCCCAACGGAGAACGAACCCTTCAAGGTGTGTGCGTGTAATTGAGATATCTTATTTTGATTCAAGGTACAAGTACAACATCAGTGCATCTTGTGGTGGTTCAAAATTGTTTGATAAAACATTCTATCTGTGTTTGAATTGTTTAGTATCACATGGAAAAATTTACAACACATATAGTAAACATGATGAAGAATGAGAAACTTTTCGCATCACAAGGAGGCCATATCATCTTAAGCCAGGTAAGTACTTAACTCTCTTGACGTATATTTAGTGATAATCAACCAAACATACAATTTGTTTCACCTGGAAACAGGTCTGAATACATTGATTGTTATGGACTATATGTAAAAGGATGACAGTTGATGTAGGTGGAAAATGAGTACGGAACATATGAAGACGAATATGGAGAGGCAGCTAGATTATATGCTTCCCGGTCTGCTGAAACGGCTCTAAGACAAAAGACTGGAGTACCATGGATAATGTGCAAGGAGTGGGATGTTCCAACCGACGTGGTCAGTTTCCTTTTTTTTATCACTGCATCTGTATCATCATGTTGCCAATCTAAGATCTTACAATTTATACACCTGTGCCGATTATGTAGCAAAGAGTAGTAAATGTAGATCAAAGTTCTTTACA
The DNA here is from genome assembly GCA_030848705.1 of Heracleum sosnowskyi. NCBI lineage: Eukaryota > Viridiplantae > Streptophyta > Magnoliopsida > Apiales > Apiaceae > Heracleum > Heracleum sosnowskyi. The sequence continues at coordinate 148,560,449 of CM061235.1, read as the reverse complement.
GGTACCTCTTTTATACACCTTACATCTAGTGATAGGCCAATTATGTCACCGACTGACACTTTTGCCTCGCACAGATAAATACATGCAATGGATTTTACTGTGACAATTTCCATCCCAGGCACCCTCACATGCCAAAAATGTGGACTGAGAACTGGGTTGGATGGTAATTTTATATCTTGTTTTGCTATTTTGGATGGTTAAATTTTGATTACCCAGTTTGAGTAAATGTCTAATTCATCAGTCCATTTCATTTTTATTTGCTTGAAATAACTTCATCACATGAGCATTAGAATTTTCCAGTAGTTTATATACAGTATATTTAAAGTACACAGGGGACTGGGGAGGAGTAATTAAGGACTTGAAGTCAAGGGTATGGGTGAACTTTAGTCACTAGAATATCCCTGAATCCCCAAGCATTCTATTTCTTAGCCAGTAGACGGATGCATACTTGATATTGTTGTATCAAAAAAGAATGAACGGTTTCTTGTAATTGATACTGGAAATATATATTTGAAAGTTGCCGTGAAAATTCTGGATCACATTCTGTTGTTTAAAGGTTAATTGAAACCTACACAGTGTAAATGTTTACAGTTGAGCTAGTTGTATAGTATGATATGTATCATAAACAGATTTCTTTCGTTTCTTCCATGACAGGAACGTGGAGGACACATGTTACAGAAATCAGCAGATTTATAAACTGTGTGCGTTTAATAATTTCTGCAACAATAAGTATTACCTTGTTGATCAAAATTTTAAGAAAGACACTAATGTGCAACAGTCTTGTTTGTTACAATATACGTATCATCGAGGCTCTATAGAGGTCCAGAATATCTATACTTTAATGCCTATCATTTATGTTCCCGTGTAAAATGCTATCAAATAGATGTGTTACAAAGCAAATAAACTCTTACTTATGTAAATTTAAATTTGGCTTGATCGGAAATATCAGGTTTAAAACTTATGGAAGTATAGTTCCTCATAGGCCAGTTGAGGATATTGCTTATTCTGTGGCACGTTTTATCCAGAAAGGTGGGAGCTTGGTTAATTATTATATGTTGAGTTTGCTACTATCATGTCACGTTTATTATAGCTAAAATATTACTCCCTCCGTTTCAAAATACTTGTCCACTTAAAATTATTTGTGTAGCTACTCGGTCAAAGCATTTCAAAATGCAAATCTAATAATAGAAAGTGGACATATATTGTGAAACGGAGGTAGTATTAAATTCATCCCTCGAGCTTAGTTCCTTCTTGAAAGGTCGATGACAGGTCTGTGTGTTTCATCACCAGTGTCATCTGTAATTCACTATCTGTCTTGGCTCTAGTATCATGGTGGGACAAATTTTGGGCGCACTTCTGGGGGACCATTCATTACTACAAGTTATGATTACGATTATTGATGAGTTTGGTCAGTCTCACACCATTGTTATTTGTAAAATTAATTACACATTCATGTTTCATGTCCGTCTTGCATGGTCTAATTAAGGGTACAGGGTTCTAAAATATTCAAAGCTAAGCATTGCTAATTAATATTCTTGGCATACAGGTTTGCCAAGGCTTCCAAAATGGGGGCACCTAAAGGAACTTCACAAAGCTATTAAGTTGTGTGAGAATGCATTGCTGAACAACGAACCTGTCACTCCTGGTCTTGGCCTTTTACAAGAGGTACTAATTTCCTTAAAACATCTGTTAACCATTAACTGTGTAATTTTACTATATGTTACATTCATAGGAAGTACCACCACTGCTTACCTAATTTACTCTTTCCATTTCAACTTTTATCATATTTCTTCATGTGAATATACAGTATAGTACCGGTATTTGAATTAGAATAATATTTCTTCATATCATGTTTTTTTACTAATACCGCCTCTTATAGGTTGATGTTTATGGATATGGTTCAGAAACTTGTGCTGCTTTATTGCTAACATAGACGATAAAGAAGACAAGATCGTATATTTTCATGAGAACGGTCAGCATTCTGCCAGATTGCAAAAATGTTGTATTTAACTCAGCAAATGTAATATTAATTTGTTGGTGTTGCTTTGTCTATGTCTTATACATTTGTCCCAACAAATTAAATACAGTACAATTTACGTGCACATATTAGTAGTGTTCATCGTTGAACTTTAAGTCATAACTTTATAGGTGCAATACCAAGAGAAGTTTAACAACTTGTCTTCAAGTTCTACAAATTATAATAGTGTTAATTTTTATGCCAATAAATGGTGATTACATTTGATTTCTGCATATTTTGCTATCTGGTTGTTAATCATTATTACTGTTACTGCACTGTTTCTTGTGCTTCTATATAAATAGGTCGGTTCACAATCTTCTCTTGTTGAGATGGTGACATCAGATTTGAAGCCATCTGGGGTATCATCCAAAAAAGACTTGATATGGGAAGTATTCACGGAAAAAGCCGGTGTTTGGGCTGATGCTGATGATGTTCAACAAGGCTTTGTAGATCACATCGATGCAACAAAAGATACTACGGACTATCTTTGGTATACTACGAGGTTCGTCCAATTTAGAATTACACTGCAAAATTTGGAGGATGTGCTTCATATGTTTGTTACTTTAGAAAATGTCTCCAGTTTTAAAAGTTCATATAAGGTTTATATGATTCTGTCACTAATTTTTGTAGCCTTAGCATTAAATATAATGCATGAGACAAACAGAGCTAATATGCTGTCATATTAGAGAGGCAGCTTCTCCATTATTCGTTTTTTGCTTACTTTCAATGTCTCACTCTCACATGTTCAATTGTTGACTTCAGTCCAACACTAATAGATTCAGTTTTGACAGCTATTTGTTCCCAGTATTAGCATATTACACATTTGAGTGTTGGATCATATGATCGCAGTGAACACAAATGAAGTATGCATATAGTAAAGGTTGTCAAAGCAGTACAAACAAATTTATATTCTTATTGTATTTCCTCAAATGCCAGGTTGCATGTTGATGGGAATGAAGAGTTCTTGAAAAATGGAAGGAAACCAATGCTTTTAATTGAATCGAAGGGCCATGCTCTCCATACCTTTGTAAACAAGAACTTTAGAAGTTCCTTTTTTCTTATAGACATTAACTAGCCAAAATTTTATTTGTTTGTAGACCGCTTCATCGGCCTTTTATGAATTTGCGGGAGCTGGTTTGACAAGTGTAAAGATAGACGGTTTTAACAATGGAATATTGGACTTATCAACCAGTAAATGGGTGTATAAGGTAATTGACAATTTTTTATTTCAACTCTTGAAGTTTCATTTTACAAACATAAGCTACGTTGAAGCATATTAATGCATTGTTGTAACTTGCAAGAGCCTCTGGCCCTCTGCAGCAGATTTTTCTATTAAACATATATAATACCTGCAGATGTGCATGACATGTGCATAACTATGCATAACTATGCATATCAACATTTATTAATTAATTTAAACAAATTTTTGGTGTAGATATAATGAATTATAGAGCACCTGACTATCCAGGGTGTATGGCTTTACATCTATACAAGTGTTATAAATTAGCACTCTTTAGTTTTTCCTTTTTACTAGATGTTAGATGTTTCTTGTTAAATATAAAAGAAGCTAAAATATTTGTCCATGTATTGATGAACTAATTAATTGTGTACAATCTTGTTATAAGCTTCTACATATATTGAGTTATTTGAAATTTCTAAAAAAATGTAGATGAATAACTATCTCACTAAGCAAAAAAAAGAATAACTATATCAACACTGGTACTTCTGATATAACATATAATCTGTGTCTATGCAGTCTTGCTTAATTCAAAAGTCTGACCTATTTACCTCCTCAGATTGGAGTACAAGGAGAGCATCTTGGTTTACACAAGACAGATGGTCTACATAATGTGAACTGGAAATCAAGTACAGTTGCACCAAAATATCGCCCCCTCACTTGGTACAAGGTAGCTTTTAGACTTTAGAGGTGATCATCTGCAAAAGTATCAGTGTCTTAATAGATCTGTTATGACTTGAATCTTCTGCAGGCAGTAGTGAACCCTCCGCCTGGAAATGATCCGGTAGCACTTGACATGGTTCATATGGGAAAAGGCCTAGCTTGGCTAAATGGGGAATCAATCAGAAGATATTGGACTACGAAAACTTCTGCATTTTTAGAATGTGATCCTAAGTGTGATTACAGAGGTGAATACGAACCTGCCAAGTGTAGCACGGGATGTGGGGAACCGACACAAAGATGGTAAAGCAACATTAACATTCAAAAGCTTGAGTATTACATTTTGTTGGTGCATTTTACTTTTACTTCATGAAGTTATAAATGACGGGCATATTACTTCTTTTCTCTGTTAGAACAAAAACTTCTTTAAATAGATTCTTTTGCTGATCAAAACTTCTTAATATTATAAGATGACTGGTCTGACAATTCTACATTTTGGATCAAATTTTAAAAAAAATTATTGACCTTAACAGTCTCTTTCTCAATTATAATCTTCACCTTAAGTCTGAAATAATATTTTTGGCATCGAGAAAGCTCCATTGTTCATCATACAGCGCACCTGCATTAATAATTTTATTAAAAAATTAATTCTCTTTACCTTCACATCGGCATTGTAAGCACTGCACGTCTATACTATGAGTTTTTTTTCCTGATCGGAGTTGAAATTATGTACTCCTGCACCTTTCAATATTCACACAATCAAAGCAGGAAGCTCAATTGAATATAACTTTTTCCTGTTAGCATTTAGATGTGGTTAATCTAATTTGTGGTTATTAGTTTACAATTTTATATATGTTAAATTAAAAGTTGATTATTTCTTGAATTATCAACTTTTAATTTGTCAGATATTGGTTTATTGATCCACAACTTTCCTCAAGTTACTTGCCTAGTAATGAAGCAACACTTATAATGTTAGTGAAATATCTCTCAAATAATTCTTATTGTCTGCACCAGGTACCACATTCCACGATCTTGGTTCAAGCCATCAGGAAACGTTCTGGTAGTATTTGAAGAAACAGGTGGAGATCCTTCTCAGATTAAATTTGCAACTCGAAGATTATACGGTGTCTGCGTTCACTTGTCACAAGAGTACCCTACTATCGAGATGCATTCTAAAACTAAAGGTGAAGATGTAAATCATAAGGCTTTATGACCTTTTAGTCCTTAAAGTTTGACGATTTATACACATCAGCCCTAAAACTTTGAAATCGTACCTTGTAGCCCTTGAAGTACCCATTAAAGTTCAATTAACCATTTTTTCTATTTTTCTTCCGATAATACCCCTACAAGGGCTAAGAGGTACTATTTTTCATACTTCAAGGGCTAAAAGGTATAGTGTCATCAATGTGTTCCACTTTTGAAATTTCATTATGGTCAACTAGCTTGAAATTTCTCATGCTATCAATCTTGTAAAAATTGATCTCAGCAATATGTTAGATTATTTTATTAATAATCACAATATATGGGCTTACAAATTAAATACAATTATATTTAATGTTTATTATATATTTGGACTAATTAAGTGGTCTAAAATAAAGGGTCCAATAACATCTTATAAGGTATGGGCTTTGTAATGTGTAATAACCAATAGTAGTCTGATTAGGGTTAATGGGGTCTAATTGGATGAATATATAAAGAACATAATAGGGTTTTGGTCCCCAAGGCTATTCACAACCTCTACTCCTCTATTCCCATCAAGTTGAGCGAGATACGGCTAGAGGCGAATCAAGTCTATGGAAGATCAAGTCCCATAATCCGTATTCATATCTACCATCATGAATTCAGGTACGCTTTCGCGCTACAGTTTATTATGTAACCTTGATAATATCGCATAAGATGATCCTAGATTATTTATTTAGATCTATCAAGTGGTATCAGAGCCTATCTTATGTTGAGTTATTAGGGTTGATCATATATTATATGATTGTTTTTATTCGTTGTCGATTAATATCAAGATGACTGCATCAATTTTATCCAAACCTTGTCATGTATGTTCCGTTGCCGTCTGATTTGTTAGCAATCCATATTCATACATGCGATTGTTTATGTTAGTCTTAATTATGTGTTTTCTGAGTTCTAATCACACACATGAGTTAACATGAGATATAGTCATGTGTTTTGTCTGCGTTGTATGTGGTTAACTTATGGGCACCTGTGTATATATTTAATTTAATATACATGGTATCTTGTTTAATAGATAATCCATGCATGATGTATATTATGTCATCTGTGTCTCTGATCTTGGCATGCGAATATAATTGAATACATGTTATTCTATTTTTTTTTGTTAATTATTTAACATTATGTGGCCATTGCATGTTATATAAACAACTCATGTTAGTGGCTATTCAATATTCAAACATGAAATCAGGATAGTTTATATGCCATTGCCATGACTTCTTTGGTGTACAAGTTTTTTTTTCCGATTTCTTTTGTATAAGGTCATATTTTAGTTAATATGATTTTAGGTTTCAATTGTTATAATGTTAAAATTTAGGTGATTTATTTTAATATTTTACAATGTTACGGATTTTGGGCACCATATTTTTTTGAGATAATTATTTATCTTGTTCTTTTATTTCGTAAATAAGTGAGTTGAAGCAAAATATTGCCAAAATGATATTTATGTGTAGATTTGTTTATTTTGAAATACTAGGATGTGTGTATTTATTATTTATGCGTTAAAATAATCGGCCCAAAGGAAGGTTATTTAATGGCCAGATAATGAATATGCGTGCGGGAATAAATATGTAATAATTATAAAGTTTTCATGTGAGTAATAAACCGGCCCAAAGGAAGGTTTGTTGTTTGACCGAATTTATTATTAATATTTGATTTCTGCGTGGAGAGTGCCACTTGCAAGTTAATATTTCTGTCCAAAGACTAAATGTTAATGTTGTGTTAGGTATCTTGTTCTAAATGGGCCCACACACTATTTTTTTAAATTCATGTTTTATTTTTATGCATGCTTTTATGTATGAATTTGACATGATTTTTTTTGCGAGCTTATATTTTTTTTGTTCCAAATTGCTAGTTAATGCATCTGATGCTACTATAACTGCCAACATGAACTCCATTCCCGTGCTTAACGGCACAAACTTTAAGAGCTGGAAAGAGAACGTTCTGTTAGTTCTCGGCTGCATGGATTTAGACTATGCTATAAGGAAAGAACAACCTGTTTCTCTTACGGATGAAAGTTCTGCTACTGATAAATTGAACTTTGAGAAGTGGGAACGTTCTAATCGCTTAAGTCTAATGATGATAAAACGCAGCATTCCTGAAGCATTCAGGGGCGGTATATCTGATGACTCCGATGAGGTATCTGTAAAGGATTTCCTTGATGAGCTTGAAAAGCGTTTTGCAAAAAATGAAAAAGCTGAGACAAGTAAGCTTTTAGCTGATCTTGTTCAGATGAGCTATAAAGCTAAAGGAAATATTCGGGAGTACATTATGGAGATGTCTAACATCGCTTCAAAACTTAAGGCACTAAAACTTGACTTGTCTGATGACTTGCTTGTGCATTTGGTACTTATCTCTCTTCCTGCACAATACGGTCAATTTATAGTGAGTTATAATACTCAGAAGGATAAATGGACTCTTAATGAGCTCATTTCACATTGTGTGCAAGAAGAAGATAGGTTGAAGCGGGAGAAGACAGAAAGTGCTCATGTTACAACTACCTCAAAGGTTAATCACCGAAAGAGGACTAAAGATAAAGAGACTGCAGTGGGAAAATCACAGCCTAAGAAACAAAAGACTCAGGATCAAGCTTTTGTTTGCTTCTTTTGTAAGAAATCTGGGCACGTGAAGAAGGATTGTCCCAAGTACGCCGCATGGCGTATAAAGAAAGGTAGACTTTTCACCTTTGTCTGTTCTGAAGTTAATTTGACTTCTGTACCTAGTAATACATGGTGGGTAGATTCTGGTGCTACTACTCACACAAGTATTTCTATGCAGGGTTGCATTTGGAGCCGGAAACCAAGTGATGCTGAAAGATTCATCTATGTGGGTGATGGCAATGCAGTTCCAATTGAAGCCATTGGCACTTTTAGATTGTCTTTTGAGACTGGTCATTTTGTTGAATTAAGAGAGACTTTTGTAGTACCGTCATTTAGACGGAATTTGGTTTCTATTTCTGTTTTGGACAAATATGGTTACTCTTGTTCATTTGGAGATAATAAATTTAGTCTATTTCTTAATTCTTCTTTGGTTGCGACTGGTTCCTTGATTGATAATTTATATATGTTGAATTCAATTGCTTCATCTCATGAAACTTTGCAAATAACATCAAGAGGTACAAAACGAAAATTATCAAGAGGGAATTCCGCTATGTTATGGCATAAGCGCTTAGGACATATCTCTAAAGGGAGACTAGAGAGACTTGTGTCACATGGAATACTTGAATCTCTTGATTATTCAGACCTTAATGTATGCATTGAGTGTATTAAGGGTAAACAGACAAACAAGAGGAAATTAAGTGCCAATAGGAGTACTGGTGTCTTACAGTTGATACATACTGATATATGTGGTACATTCCCTACAGCTTCTTGGAATGGTCAACAGTATTTTATCACTTTTATAGATGACTATTCTCGTTATGGGTAATTGTATTTAATTCATGAGAAGTCACAATCTTTGGACGTTTTTAAAGTCTTTAAAGCCGAAGTTGAAAATCAGCTTGGTGAAAAGATTAAAGCTGTCAAATCTGATCGTGGTGGTGAGTACTGTGGTCGATACGACGGATCTGCTGAACAACGTCCTGGACCTTTTGCTAAATTCCTAGAGGAATGCGGAATCGTTCCACAGTACACAATGTTTGGGCAACCACGCATGAATGGTGTTGCTGAAAGACGAAACAAAACGCTTAAGGACATGGTAAGAAGTATGATTAGTCAATCTTCTTTACCAGAATCTCTCTGGGGAGATGCGCTTAAGACTGCAGCCTACCTACTAAATAGAGTACCTAGCAAAGCAGTAGCTAAAACCCCTTATGAATTATGGACTGGTAAAACACTTAGTCTTAATCATATACATGTGTGGGGATGTCCAGCTGAGGCAAGGCCTTATAGGCCGCATGAAAATAAACTGGACTCAAGAACTGTTAGTTGCTATTTTGTTGGGTATCCTGAGAAAACAAAGGGTTTCAAGTTTTATGATCCTTTGACAAAGTCTTTTTTCAAAACGGGAAATGCTAAATTTCTTGAGGATGTTGAGTTTGAGGGGGAAAATACAGTTAGGGATGTTGTCTTTGAGGAAGAATCAGTTTCTTTACCTCATATTGTTCAAGACAGCAATGTGGATATACCTATACAATTTCCTACTCAAAATAAAGATGATGCTCAACAAGAGCAAACTCAACAACCTCAAGAGGAAGTGCCACTAAGGCGATCCACTAGAGACATAAGGAGTGCAATTCCAGATGATTATATTGTTTTTCTTCAAGAGCATGAGTTTGACATAGGGGTAATGGAAGATGATCCGATCAATTTCCAACAAGTCAAACAAACTGCTAATAGTCAAAAGTGGATTGAAGCCATGAATGATGAGATGAAATCCATGAAGGACAATGACGTTTGGGATCTTGTCAAGTTGCCTGAAGGTGCGAAACCTATTGGTTATAAATGGATATTTAAAACCAAAAGGGATTCAAAAGGCAATGTTGAAAGATATAAGGCGCGTCTAGTCGCAAAGGGTTTTACTCAAAGAGAAGGTATTGATTATAAAGAAACTTTCTCTCCAGTATCATCGAAAGATTCTTTTAGAATAATAATGGCACTTGTGGCTCATTTTGATTTAGAGCTACATCAGATGGATGTCAAAACAGCGTTTCTTAATGGCGACATTGATGAAATGATATATATGACACAACCAGAAAACTTTGTAATTGGTGATCCAAAGTCTATGGTTTGTAAACTTAAAAGATCCATCTATGGTACAAAGCAAGCTTCCCGTATGTGGAATCGCAAATTTCATCAAACCATTGTCTCATACGGTTTTGAGTCCAATGTTGTTGAAAAATGCATATATCATAAGTTCAGTGGGAGTAAATTTATTTTCCTGGTGCTTTATGTCGATGACATACTATTGGCTTGTAACGATATAGGCTTATTGCACGAAACCAAGAGATTTCTCACAAATCATTTTGAGATGAAGGATCTTGGTGACGCCTCTTTTGTATTAGGAATTAAGATACATCGAGACCGTTCTCGAGGTATTCTTGGTTTATCACAAAAGAGCTATATCGAAAAGGTGCTTGCTAAGTTTGGTATGAAAGATTGTGCACAAATAAGTACTCCTGTTGCTAAAGGAGACAAGTTTAGTCTCAAACAGTGCCCTAAGAATGATTTTGAAGGAAAGGAGATGCAGAACATTCCCTATGCTTCGGCTATTGGGAGTCTCATGTATGCTCAAGTTTGTACTCGGCCGAATTTGGCATTCATTGTGGGTATGTTAAGTAGATATACAAGTAAACCTGGAATGGATCACTGGATTGCGATCAAAAGGGTTATGAGGTACTTGCAAGGAACAAAGGATTACATGCTTGTTTATCAGAAGTCGGAAAATTTGGAGATCATTGGGTATTCCGATTCTGATCTCGCTGGTTGCATAGATACAAGAAAATCTACTTCTGGTTATGTGTTCATGTTAGCTGGAGGAGCTATATCTTGGAAAAGTGCTAAGCAGACACTTATAACTCAATCTACCATGGAAGCAGAGTTTATAGCTTGTTATAAGGCAACAAATCATGCTATATGGTTGCAGAATTTTGTTACAGGATTGCGGATTGTTGATGGAATTGAAAGACCATTGAAAGTTTACTGTGACAATCGCTCTGCAACTGAGTTTTCAAATAATAATGGAAGTTCCTCAGCTTCTAAACATATAGATATTAAATATCTAGTTGTTATAGAGAGAGTGCAAAATCAGATAGTGTCTATTGAGCATATAGGAACAAATTTTATGCTAGCAGACCCACTTACTAAATCTTTGACACCTAAAGTCTTTCTTGGGCATAGTGCTCAAATGGGTGTTGTCTCTATGGAGGATATTCAGTTCTAGTGGGAGTTTGTTTTGTTCTTGTATTCAGTATTCAGTTTATATTGATACTATTGTGATATATTGTATATTTTTGAGTTTTCTGCAGAATAAGTTAATTTCTTTTATTTTACTTTCTCTATTTCTCTTAATGAGTTATTGTTTTTTCAATTGTGGTTTTGACATAAAGTTGAAAGAATAAAGATTGATCTCACTAAGGTATTAAGGATCAATTGGAAATAGGCATGATTGAGATCACATTGCATGTAATTTCCAGTTACACATCCATACTTGATCTATGTCATTGAGTATATTTATGTGGTGATCATTGAGGATCGAGTTACGGTGATGTGACGAAGGTCGCTTTGGTTTCATGTTTATATATGAGATGGACCAGATTGACTAAGGAAGATGTTTGTAAAGAATAAACAATTTTGTGCGCACTTAAGGTTATTGAATGTAATTGTTTGGTATAATTTGTAGCCCAAGTGGGAGATTGTTAGATTATTTTATTAATAATCACAATATATGGGCTTACAAATTAAATACAATTATATTTAATGTTTATTACATATTTGGACTAATTAAGTGGTCTAAAATAAAGGGTCCAATAACATCGTATAAGGTATGGGCTTTGTAATGTGTAATAACCAATAGTAGTCTGATTAGGGTTAATGGGGTCTAATTGGATGAATATATAAAGAACATAATAGGGTTTTGGTCCCCAAGGCTATTCACAACCTCTACTCCTCTATTCCCATCAAGTTGAGCGAGATACGGCTAGAGGCGAATCAAGTCTGTGGAAGATCAAGTCCCATAATCCGTATTCATATCTACCATCATGAATTCAGGTACGCTTTCGCGCTACAGTTTATTATGTAACCTTGATAATATCGCATAAGATGATCCTAGATTATTTATTTAGATCTATCACAATAACCTTTTATCTGATCCAGTACCTTCTGAAATTGGCAACCTTAACAGGCTAAATTTTTTGGTTTTCCAAGGAAACAAGTTCAATTTATCAAAAAAAAAAGGAAAAAAAAACAAGTTCAATTCTTCCGTACCTGAAACGTTATATGTTCTTGACCTTTCCAGCAATCTCTTAAAGGGTAATATTCCAGAAAGACTCTCCGATTTGCTTCCAAGTTATCAGATAATCTGCTTTGTGGCCCCATTCCCAAGCCATTTATAGATGGTGGATTGTTGGAAAGCTTTTCAAACAATCCATCTCTCTGTGTTCCTAAAATCTCAGTTCATCAGATACAAACTTCCCAACATGTCCGCAGACATAAGTTTTGCACGTTTAAGTTGATCTATCTGCTATATAAGTTGGTATATTATTGAAATTTAAGAAACTATCAAACTAGCCAGAATTTAAATATGTGAGAAAGTAATAAATTTATGCAAGCACAATGCTGTATAAAGCTAATGATTCCGAGGGGGGACTCTTAGATTATTTAGCTTGTTTGCTTGTGTGTACACTGAAGTTATTCTCTAGGGCGTTAGTGGAGTCCAGAAATGAAGTTGCTTTACTAAAAGAACGCACATTTGCATCAGTATCAGAGTACACCTCTGCACGAACCTCTATCAGCAGTCTCTTTGTAAAATAAAAGGGTAAGGTTGCGTGTACCAGGACCTTACCAAATCCTAATTTGCAGGAGCCTTGTGTATTAAATACGACATTTTACTCAAAGTTTTTGTTACTACTGTCTACTGCACTCAATGATCTCATGCCAAAACTTATATAGGGACACAACTTCTCCAAGCTGACAAAACTCAAGTACATGATACTATCAGCATGCAAGATTCATGGTCAAATGCCAGCTTTTATAGGGAACATGACATCACTTGTTGATCTCGACTTAAGTCGGAACTTCTTTACAGGTAAGATTCCAGCACAAATTGGTCTGCTTAAGAATTTGTGAATGCTAGAGCTTTATTACAATCAACTTGTTGGTGAAATACCTAAGGAGCTTGGAAATCTTACCGCGGAAAAGTGCCTAATTCTATATGTAGCCTTCCAAAGCTTGAGGTCCTGCAACTTTACAATAACAGCCTCACACAAAGGATCCCTGAAGTGGTTTCCAATTCAACAACGTTGAAAATATTATCTCTATATGGCAATTCCCTGACAGGAGAAGTTCCAAAAGATCTAGGGAAATGGTCGCCTATGATTGCTATTGATTTGTCCGAGAATCAGTTATCCGGGGAACTGCCAACTGATACATGCATTGGAGGGAAGCTGTTATACTTTTGTGCCCTGGATAACATGTTTTCATGAGGACTGCCAGAAACTTTTGGAAGCCGACTATCTCTTTTAGCCCTTGAAGTATGAAAAATAGTACCTCTTAGCCCTTGTAGGGGTATTATCGGAAGAAAAATAGAAAAAAGGTTAATTGAACTTTAATGGGTACTTCAAGGGCTAAAAGGTACGATTTCAAAGTTTTAGGCCTGATGGGTATAAATCGTCAAACTTTAAGGGTTAAAAGGTCATAAAGCCAAATCATAATAATAATATTATTGTACGGTTGGAGTGTCCCACAAAAACTCGCATTTCAAGAGTTAAATTTGCCAGCTTTGGAACACCTGTAGGGACTTGTGGATCATTCGCCATAGGAGATTGTCATGATCCGAATACAATTTCTTTGGTGGAACAGGTATGCAGCTCTTCATTTCCTTACTGTAAAATATATTTTATTGATTCTACAAACAAGGTTCAAGTTGTCATCGCCACTTTTATTCTAAAACTAGATAGTGAAACTAATAGTTGATTGTGAATGTGAAATCTTCATTGAATTATACAGTTTATTAAGTGCAAATTTCTGGTTTAAAAAAATGAGACCAGTTTGCACCCAAGACTTCCACATTTCATAGTTCTCAAGTGAAAATAAGAGAGACCTTTCTATTCCTAGATAATGTGCAAACTACAAGTCTTTTTATTATCTTAAATTTATGATGAAAGTAATTGTTACTGCAGGCCTGCTTGAACAAGACTAGTTGCAGTGTGGAACTAACTGGGGGGGAGGGGGACTTCGACAAGGATTCGTGTCCTGGCATAATAAAGTCACTTGCTGTTGAAGCAGAGTGCAGCTGAATTCAGATTTGGCAGCAGAAAAGGCTCGAATTTACATTGAATATTTAAATTTAATGTCATGGTGAAATTCAAATCATCATCGAGGTTAAATTTCACAGGAATATTCAATTTTAATGTGACAGTGAGAACAGTATTCATTAGCTAGTGTAAGATATCGTAGGTGAATAGGTATTGTTAAGGGCAATGTGCTTCGAGAATAAAAACGATCCCAGTTTTTTTTTGACATGTAATTGCTGTATCATTCTTGAGGTGAAAAGCCCTGAATCTTATCTGTTCTCCTGTTAAATATATCGATTCAGATCTTTATATTTTTATTCCCCTGGATTCCCTTATCAATTGTTCATCTTGCCTGTAGTTGAGTCAATTTTTTCATGATTTACCAACTGCTTACAAGTTGTGTTGTTTCTGTTATTTATTCTAATTGTGTGGACTATTAATATAAAATTTGTGGAAGTTTTTCAGATGTTGGAGGCCAACTTGTGTGCAAATGTATAAAATTACATATTATATAAATTAGTCTTGTCTGTTGTTTCTATACTGAAAAAGAAAATGAACCTAAAATATACATTATTGAATAGCAGTCTGTGCAAACTGAGCAGAGAGAAGCAGTCTAAGTACACTGATTTAAGCAAAGAATAAAAAACATAGTAATAAACTGGAGTTTTGCACAATTCAAAACCTCTTACTAAAGAAAAGTGCCTGTGTAGAAGTAACTAACTGAAAGCAATACCTCTTTTAATCCCTGATTCACAAGTAAAGATCAACACTCTAAATTTTATTCCTTAATGAATCCACTGGTCATCTGCCACAAAAAGCCAGTTGTGAAAACCAAGTCCCCTCGTTAAAAATACATAAAGGGAAATATTATATACATTATTAAATCTGCATCCTCTGCTTTGAGAGAATAAATTTGCCAACTTCTATAACACCCTGCAGTATAAGAATTAAC
This sequence comes from Heracleum sosnowskyi, assembly GCA_030848705.1. Lineage (NCBI taxonomy): Eukaryota > Viridiplantae > Streptophyta > Magnoliopsida > Apiales > Apiaceae > Heracleum > Heracleum sosnowskyi. The sequence continues at coordinate 148,545,394 of CM061235.1, read as the reverse complement.
TTATTTTTGCATATCCTTTTGTCTTCAAGCACAGGATGATGAGTTTGAAGATGAAAACGTGTAAACAGGTGATGATGGTAATCTTGGTGTTAATGATTGTGGGGGTTTCATCTGATGATCAACAACAAAGTTGGTGGAAGTGGTTTTCTTCCGGTGCTTCTTCGTCAGTGGTCAGCTCAGTTGGCTCATCTGTTGTGTTGCCTCTTTATGGCAATGTTTATCCATCTGGGTAGGTTTATTTAATTTTTTGACGTAATAATCATGATATTACTTGTTCAGATATGTTGTTTGATGAATTCGGTGTAGGAAAAAGTTTTTACTGAAATGATGTGAATGTATCCATTGACAAAACAAAGATTTTTGCATGTACAGATACTATCATGTTCAGTTAAACATTGGACAGCCTCCAAAACCCTATTATCTTGATCCTGACACGGGCAGCGACCTCACCTGGCTTCAATGCGATGCGCCCTGCATTCAGTGTACTCCGGTAATCATCATTATACTTTCTTTAAATTAAATATATAATGTAGATATGTGGCTGTAACAATCACTCATCTGTTATGATCTTAGTAGTGTTGTTTCTGTAAGTAACATATATAGATTGAGGTGACATAAAATTTCGAGAAAACTGTGATTACGCACGCAGTAGTTTGTGTATTTCAGAATAACCCATGTTGTAAATTTATAGGCACCTCATCCACTTTATCAGCCCACAAATGATTTGGTGGTATGCAAGGATCCAATTTGCGCCTCTCTGCACCCTGATAACTACAAATGTGATGACCCTGATCAATGTGACTATGAAGTTGAGTATGCAGATGGTGGTTCATCCATAGGTGTTCTTGTAAATGATCTTTTTCCTGTCAATCTTACTAGCGGAATGAGAGCTCGTCCTCGACTCACTATTGGGTATGGCAAAAGAACTCGATACTATCCAATTGTTTTATATTTGGATATCAAAGTAAATAGTATGAGATTGCATTTTGATGTATGCTAATAATGTTTATCCAAAGGTGTGGATATGATCAACTTCCTGGTATAGCATACCATCCTTTAGATGGAGTGCTTGGTCTTGGCAGAGGATCATCCAGCATTGTAGCACAACTTAGTGGACAAGGTCTGGTACGAAATGTTGTCGGTCACTGTTTCAGTAGGCGAGGCGGAGGCTATCTTTTCTTTGGAGATGATGTCTATGATTCTTCAAAAGTAGTTTGGACACCAATGTCGCGTGATTACTTGTAATATAGCCTCTTTTCTCAGCCTGAAGTTCCCGTCTTTATACATTTGCCTACATTCTTCACAGAAATTTTGTGCAATTGTTCTTTTTTTAGGAAGCACTATACACCTGGCTTTGCAGAACTCATTCTTAACGGAAGAAGTAGCGGTCTGAAAAATCTTCTGGTGGTGTTCGACAGTGGGAGTTCTTATACCTACTTCAATACACCGACATACCAAACCTTACTTTCTTTTGTGAGTTCAAAACCTGTTCTGTCAAGTTAATTTCTCCGAGCAACTGTTGTTATCTTCTAAACTATAGTATTTTACAATTCAAACAAACCATTGATGCTTGAATCTGCATGTACACTTAACAGATAAAGAAGGATTTGCAAGGTAAGCCATTAAAAGAAGCCGTCGAGGATGAGACTCTCCCGTTCTGCTGGAAAGGCAAAAAGCCATTTAAAAGCATCCGTGACGTCAAAAAATACTTCAAGCCTCTAGCATTGAGTTTTGGCAGTGGCTGGAAAACTAAAAGTCAATTCGAAATCCCACAAGAATCATATCTTATAATTTCGGTAACAAACTTGCACATTTTATTACTGAATCTCTCCAAGAACATCTGTGTTACTTGTAGTTACATACTGACTATCTGATGCTATGCGCAGTCTAAGGGGAGCGTCTGCTTGGGAATTCTGAACGGAACAGAGATAGGACTACAGAATTACAATATCATTGGAGGTATAACAACTAACAAGTGAATTACACACCGAGTAAGATTGGTTGAGTTCTGTACATATCAAGCTTGTATAGCCCTCGACAACTAATGGTACACTTTTAAAAATTATAGTTAGCTAGTTGCCTAGTTTTGTGTAGGGCTGAACGTGACCGAACCAACACCGCAACCATAACCACATAATCTCGGTCTTTAAAAGTAAAAATCGCAATCAAACCGATGGTTCGTTTTCAGTTTCAAATAATTCGAGTGCGGTCTGAAAACTATTGGTTTCGTCACATCTATCAACATTATAGAATATGAAACACGGCTGAGCTATAGCCTATATGTTTGTTGAGTCTAAAATTCTGTGGCTGCTTCTGCAGATATATCAATGCAAGAAAAGTTGGTGATTTACGATAACGAAAAACAAGTGATTGGATGGCAACCCTCCAATTGTGACCGTCCACCAAAGGGTGACACTTTCAGCATGTAATGACAGACAAACTAAGCTTCTTTCTAGACACAGAGACATGAGCTCTTTATCTTTTGAAATCAAAAGGATTAAGAGAGATTAGACTCTTGTATATATTTATCTCTAATTTCTGTGCGCTCTGGTCAACAACTTCGTCAATGTACCATATTATTTTATATTTATTTTTTCACTTGAAATTGTTCGTGGTTTTCAACTTCCCTCTTCTGATATGATGATCATGAACGTCTGTTGAGAATTATACCTCAAAAAATCTTTTCTTACCCGTAACCGTAAAATAATAGTTCAACCGATATCTTTTCGGTTATCGAATATCAAAGGTCAAGAATTCAAGTTACAGCGGAAACAAATGTGCGCGTGATTATTTAATATTGGACCTTTTTTAGTTGTCAACTTGTCATATCTTGTACTACCTATGTAGCAAGAAAATCAAGGAAGAATACTAAGCGATACTTCCTCGCGGTTTCCAATTGTTCAAGTTGCTTGTCAAGGTGCATGCATGTAAATAAATGCAGTTAAATCAATCGCAATCCCGTGACTGGTCACTTTAATTGACCAACCAATATCCTTTGTTTGTCGATCATGCGAACAGATAATATTAAATAACATGTTTTAATTGACTAGTTTAAGAGTATTGACTAGTTTTTTTCAAAATAAAATAAATAAATGAAATAATTTCAACTTTATTTCCCAGCTTACTTACAGAAAATTGTGTGCACCCAGAGGTCCAAAACAATTAATTAAAACATGATCACCTAGTAACATGTTAAGAATCTTGTGCTACAAAACTGACTAATGTTGATCATTGTACTAGTTCTACACACAGACACTTTTCAACATGATCTAGTGCTCTATCCTCTTATCATCAGCTCCAATCCTCCCCAATTAGGCCATTTGATCCTTGAATCTTTCTTGCTTTTCCTTGAATCTAGAAGGGCTTTTGTGTGAACATGAACATGTCTTGTATTGTTGAGAATTGCTGATCATTGTACTGAGCTTCAGGAGTGAAAGGATTATCCGGAAAGTAATCGTTATAATTGAATGGAAAATCGAGGGAATTGGAGAGAGCGTTCTCCAATTCACTCCATTTCGGTTCACTCTGTACCTCCCTCTCCTTCTCGTACGTGAATTCAGGCGATAAAACGTGCTCTGAGCAACTTGAATCCGTGTGAAACCTGGCTCCCGACTCTGATGTGTCGAATGGCGAGTAAGCCTTCATTGCCTGCATTGGCATTATCGATCGCTGTTGTTGTTGTGACATTGAATCTTGTTGCGACATTGATTGTTTTATCAATGTCTGATCAAATGCTGCAAAATTTGGCTTGGTTTCCACCATGTCATCCATTTCATTATAGGTTACAGAACTTTGATTCTCAGTCTGATGCTTCTCAAGAGTACCCTTTTTGTTGTATATTCGACACAATACCCAATCATCAAGCTGTAAATACATGAAAACAAAGTACATCAGATTATGTTTAAAAAAAAAGTGTTAAAACAGGGGAGGTAAAAATCAAGTAATTTTAAATTTTTTGCATCAATCAAAGATCGAACATAGAATATCCACTAGACTACAATGACGGGAATCGAATAAATGACATACCCTGAGATTGTTATTTTTCTTGCCAGCAGATCTATCGACATTAGCCAACCGGTACTCATGCATAATCCAGTTGGTTTTCACACCTCTAGGAGCTTTTCCGGCATAAAACACCAAGGCCTTTTTAATTCCCACAGTGCTCGGCTTTCCAATCGGTTTATCGGCCCCGGTTGCCTTCCAATACCCTGTTCCAGCAGCCCTGTTTGGCCTTGAACCGTTGGGATATTTCCTATCCCTCGGAGAAAAAAAGTACCATTCTTTCTCACCATACAGAGCCATTTCTGAAACACATAAAACACAAAACCATTAGCAAATTAAAAATAGAAAACATTACTCACTCAATTCCCCTTAACATTCAGGATTTCAGTTCATAATTCTTTATCAAGAGCAGATTTAGCCAAAAGGGGATTAACAAATTACATACAACCACACTTATCAGATCCACAAAAGATAAATTATATAGAGTGACGGAATCAGGATAATTTATTTACCAGGAAGCTGCCAGGGATCAAACTTGTAGAGATCAATCTCAGCAATAATAGGAACAGAAATCTGTTGAGAAGCACATTTTCTACACAAATAATGAGTCACCAACTCATCATCCGTTGGATGAAATCTAAATCCAGGTGGCAATTCAATCTCACTTCCACTGTTCTTCATCATCCTCTCCTCTGGCTGTCAATAAAATCTTCTTGTTGTTGTTTGTTGGAGAGCTTTCTAGTTGGCTTGAAGAGTGACTACTGAAATAAATGGATGCAGAGGAATGTGAGGCCTTTATATAGGAAAGAATATGGAAGGTTAATCAACTGTGATCACGTGGGCTAAATAAAAGTGGGCCCAGTTTGAGAGTGGCTTTACTTGGGCTCAAAGGCTTGGGGGAGGGGTTAATTAAATGGCTAATGAATTGTGGTCCGGTTGACCGCAGCCTGGGGTGAGGGAGGGTCAAATGAGTGGTGAGCACGTGTAGATTTTGTCGTCCACTGCAACCTAAGCCCTGTGTGATTGGGTCACTGCTTGCGTCACTTTGCTCTGGGGTTTTCGATCGCGGAGGTCGGCTCTTTGCATGTGGGCTCTAGAGTAGGTTATGACTTTTTGAACATGGATATTATTTGGAGAATATCTTCTTTTTTTTTTGTTCATTTTTGAAACTTGTTGAATGTAATTATAACATACTAATAAATTAATTTAGGTTGGGTTGTGTCTTTTTTGTTTATAATGAAATAAATGATTAAAGTTATAATTCAGTCAAAATTAATTTTAGTTTATAGTACTCTATTTGTCTCTCTCATTTCTTTACACTTTCATTTTTGGGATGTCCTTCTCAATTCTTTACGTTCCAAAAATTCTCCACTTTATTCATTAAATATTGATTGATTCCATCACTTTTCTTACTTTTCTTTACTAAATTATAATTTTTCTTAATTTCCATGCTCAATTTCAATATAAAGAATTGAGGGGACGGAGTAGTAATTAGTGTAAAATAAAAGTCAAAAAAGAAGTTGTAAATAACAGAATAAGAGAAGTATATTCTAGTCAATGGGTGACTAGTTGTGACTATTGACTGGTATGATCAATAATAATAGTATTTCTCACCGTCACCATTTTCATTTTTCACCTATAATGTACATTTATCTCACTTGCTACATATCAAGCGCAGATCTACTGATACTTATCCAAAATTTCCAATTTACCCTTATCCCCGGATATGCAAACAAGTGAGAAGGGCCAGCGTTACGTTTTGTTTATTTTGTAAATGTCCTGGGCCGCAAAGAGTACATGGGCAACTCCGCCAGTGTGTCCTGGTTTTGCATTTTTATATGTTGAAACGTACAACGCCTGAGTAATTTTTTTGGTTTAAAAATATTGGAAACATAGCTTATGTAAACACCCCCCCTCCTTGTAGTTTAAGGTTAGAAAAGGTTCCTAATTCTTTTTTTAGTAATTAATTTATTAATGAAAAATTCATGATTGTAGTTCCATACAACTAAATCAAAGGAATGTCTAAATTTACGATGTTGAATAATAAAACAGATCGATTCACACAAGGAGAGAGAATAAAATCTATATAGGTAGAAAACAGATCAGGATACTAAAAATTGAGGATAAATATAAATTGAGTATAATTTCATTCCAATTCCAAAATTTTAACTTTAAAAATGAATAAAAATATTTTTTGCTTTTCGATATTTCTTTATTGAATTTTAAAAACATCAAAAACAGGACTGCAATCTCTCTTAGACTGTGTGGGTGGGTGCATGTAGTTTTTATATTACTACACATTTGAATATTACGAAAATGATGGATTGATAACGTAACACACATAACATAATAAAGGTCAAAGAGAGAGCTAATGGCCAATCAGTAAACAGGGCCCTTTGGCTTAGTAGATCCATTACATTTACAGGGGGGTGGAAGGAGCATGGAAACCGGGGATTATAATTAAAAATCATACGATTTATGCGTTAACAACATGGAAGGGGCAACTCGAGACTGTGAAGTTGGTTTCAATAATATTTTATCGTCGATTCCAAGTGGGAAACCTGACGACAACAATGATCAAATCTCCTTCAGGGACTACGAATGATGCATGCCATGACTTAAATCCAATGTTACTTGATTTATTTATAATTCAAGGAATCTGTCTGTGTCATTGTAACGTATATTATCCTCTTTACCATTTGTTTGTAACCGCTACATAGTTTACATGCTTGTTTGTTAAATTATAATTTATCAAATATTAAATTCAATCGATCAGTTGAAAATAAATTTACATTTTTATCCATGAATTATATTCGAGAGACGAATGAGGTCAATTCAATCATGAAACTGGATTGTCAAATGATGGGCGTGTAATTTTTCATGAACTTCACCACATTTTCTAAAACTTGACTTTCAGATTGTTATCGCACTTGCATCACCCCCATTCACTACGACAATCAATCACCAGTCAAATAAAGAAGCGTTAAACTTAAACATACAAGTTCACGTTACGAGGTCAGGGTCATGTCCTTAACCTAGAACTCTTATAACTCTATCTTATATTTTAAAATAATATATTTATATTATTATGTTAAAGATGAAACATTAAAAAAATTTGTAGTCGGGTCCGATCTCTAACTGTTAGATCCTATAAATTAAATTAATGAGAGTCATTTGATATAATACTAAATATTTTTTGGTATGATATGATTTTACTTAGTTGTCCTTACTTAATTGTACTTCATATTTTTACTTAATTACCCTTATTTATTTATAAAAAATATTATTAAATAATTATATTACCTATTTATAACCAATTATCTTTTTCACCTAAAATATATATTTTTTTTTCTGAAAAATTCCCTTACTTTTCCAAAAAAATTCACGGGCAATTCCTTTTTTTAACTAAAACATATAAGCTTTTTATTTTTACTTACTAAAACCTCTCCTTTTTTCAAGAATATCACATACAGTTTCATTTATTAAAATAAAATAATAAAATCATAATTGTTAATAACTAACCAATTACCTATTTTAGCCAAAGTGTATATTCTTTTTTATATTTTCTAACTAAAATTTTTACTTTTCTATTTTTCCTAACTAAAACCTCTCATTTTCGAAAAATATCACGGACAGTTCTTTTTAATGAAATAAAAAAATAATTTTTATAATTAATACTAAGTTAATAACTAACCGATTAGTTTTTTTTTTGTCAAAGCGCATATTCTTTTTTATATTTTCTAACTAAAATTTTTCCTAAGTAAAACCTCACATTTTTCAAAAAATATCACATGCAATTCCATTTAGTAACATAAAATAATAATATTATAAATAATAATAATTAGCCGATTACCATTGTTAGCCAAAACGTATATTTTTTTGTATTTTTAACTAAAATTTTTCCTTTTCTAAAATTATCACAGACGACATCTATACTATACTATTATATAATAGCCGAAACATTGAAAGTTTTGATTTTCGATTTTCAGTAATTTATTCTATTTAATCTATCTATATGTACTATTATATAATAGCCGAAACATTGAAAGTTGTGTTTTTTGATTTTCTCACATATATAACATAACTACAAACTCTTTCGATTATACTTTAGTTAGAATTCAAAAACACGACCCTTTTTTAGAAAATATTTATATTTATATTTATATTATTACAACAAAATATATTGATAATTTGGACGGTTACCTTGACTGACATGCTTACTTGTGACAACCCGGGTCAAATCCCGAGCCTTTTTCGAAAATTGGGTCAAGTCCCGATTCCGAGTCCGAATAAGCCGAAGCCTACTGGCCCAAACGCATCCAACTTGGGTAACGACTAGCCCACCACAGGCCCCCAAAAGATCATGATTTTGTTGGTGCTAATTAGTAGTAGTGTTTTGCCTTATAAACTTAACAGAAGTCCCAAATCTCCTCGATGTGGGACTAGGGTGTTACAAACTCCCCCACTTAAACTCTTGACGTCCTCGTCAAGCCTGAACGGATAGCCCATAGGTTCCAAGATCGTTCCTCTCTAGCCATTGTGGGATAATACCGGCTGGCTTTGTGTCCCCACCTCCGGACCTTTGTCCATTGTGGGATAATACCACCAGCCTTCGTGTCCCCACCTCCGGCAACTTGTCTCGACAAGCTTTCGAGAGTCGGCTCTGATACCATATGTGACAACCCGGGTCAAATCCCGAGCCTTTTTCGAAAATTGGGTCAAGTCCCGATTCCGAGTCCGAATAGGCCGAAGCCTACTGGCCCAAACGCATCCAACTTGGGTAACGACTAGCCCACCACAGGCCCCCAAAAGATCATGATTTTGTTGGTTCTAATTAGTAGTAGTGTTTTGCCTTATAAACTTAACAGAAGTCCCAAATCTCCTCGATGTGGGACTAGGGTGTTACATTACTAAGCTAATAAATTTTATAAAATCTATAATTTTTTAGATTTGAAGTATTAGAGTAGTACTTTTAATTCTTTTTAAAAAGATAGCATTTTCAGAAGTATTAAAATCTCAAAAAATTTAAAAGTAAATTTCAAAATTAATATTAAAGTTGTATGTGCTTTGCACGGGTTATAGGCTTGTATTTACTATATGTAGGTCATGGGTAAAGTTGTCCAAAAATACAAAATACATAATTTAGAGCTAATTAATATTTGATTAACGATAATAATCGTACATCTATATCGATCACAAAATTCTCCACCACCATCATAAAATTCCCCCAATTATTTTTATCAATTTTTGTGAAAATATTCAAGTTATGATATAAACACAATATCAAATAACAGTGTTCAGCAGCTAAACATTTAAATACAAGTAAGTTCAGTTGCAGAACTTTAAAATTTATGTGTTTGATTTCAAATTCGAGTGCATGACTTTTATGTTCAGCGGTAGAACACAAAAGTTATGATATGAAAATAATGTGAATAACATTGTTCAACAGCTGAACATTATAAAAATAATCAAGTTCACTTGTAGAACTTCGTGGAAAAAAGTAAGTTCAGTTGTAGAAATTTGAAGTTCATATGCATAACTTTTAAAACTCAGTTGCAGAACACTGTATTTATACTATGAAATAAAATAGGTTCGGCGGTAGAATCTTTTTATTGCAACAATACCCTTATAAGATTTTGTATATAATAATGAGTTGAATCTGAACAGTTGATCTAGTAATAATCCAAAGGCTTATAACAGTTCTAAGGTTCTTTTTTAGTGATTAGTTCTCTCTTAAGCCCAACCCGCTTATATTTCGTAGCTTTATACCCGTGTCGCACGGGATGATACATAATTTAGAGCTAATTAATATTTGATTAACGATAATAATCGTACATCTATATCGATCACAAAATTCTCCATTATCATCATAAAATTCCCCCAATAATTTTTATCAATTTTTGTGAAAATATTAAATTTATGGTATAAACACAATATCAAATCATAGTGTTCAGCAACTAAACATTTAAATACAAGTAAGTTCAGTTGCAGAACTTTAACATTTATGTGTTTGATTTCAAATTCGATTGCATGACTTTTATGTTCAGCGGTAGAACATAAAAGTTATGGTATGAAAAAATTGTGAATAACATTGTTCAACGGCTGAACATTATAAAAATTCAAGTTCACTTGTAGAACTTCGTGGAAAAAAGTAAGTTCAGTTGTAGAACTTTGAAGTTCATATGCATAACTTTTAAAATTTAGTTGCAGAACATTGTATTTATACTATGAAAAAAATAGGTTTGGCAGTAGAATCATTTTATTCGAACAATACCCTTATAAGATTTTGTATATAAAAATGAGTTGAATCTGAACAGTTGATCTAGTAATAAGCCAATGGTTTATAACAGTTCTAAGGTTTTTTTTTGTGATTAGTTCTCTCTTGAGCCTAACCCACTTATATTTCTTTGCTTTATACCCGTGTCGCACGGGATGATTTATCAAAAAAAAATTACATAAGTTTATTTATTTTATATATTTTTAATTTTATTTTGTTGTCATAGTTCTTGACTCGTAATTTTTTATATATATATATATATTACATAATTTAAAAATATTTATTTATAATTTTACAAATTTACAAATTGAATCATACAAATTATTTAAACTTTATGATGAAACATTTTGAAACAGAGTGAGTAATACTTTTTCTCGGAATACTATCTATTTTATGTATATTTTAATATCAATATTTATCCTCAAAAGTACTATATATGTTACTGTAATATGAAATTTAAATTTGTTTACTTTCAATATTAATTATAAATATGTAATTTTTAATTATATATGTGTTAAGATAATTATGGGAGATATGATACTTTCAAATAATAATTTATTTACGAAGTCAATTTAGTACTATTTTTTTTAATTTTTAATTTATTGTATATTATTGATGAAATTTTATGTCTTTGGTTTTTATGCTTTAATGTCTTCTTATGATTTCTAATAAACATGTTTACTACAGGTCTGTAGGGTCTATATCTTTCTAAAATTTATTGTACAAAATATGTTTTTAGATAAATAATATTTCTAACATAAAATTAAAGTTGTTTTCTAATTCTCTATTTCGTCTTCGTCATATACCGAATAAACCTAAAAAGGCAATGGTTTAATATTTTTTTATTATTTTAATATTATATCAAATATTAGTATTGTTGGAGGCCCGAGTACAGTTGGGCTAGACAACCAACCAAGCCCATTTTGAAAAGCCGAGCGAAGCCCATTATCTATGGTCCATTTGGGCCAAGACGACCGTTAGTCTATTAAGACTTGGTCTAGTTCATCTCCGAGGCGTGAGAAAACATGTCGGCCACGTTTGGAATGGTCCCGAAGACATAGGAACTGAATAACTCCTGGAGAATATATTAGCATCAATCAGGTTTCACTGATTCACTACTTACATTACAACACAAGCTCTTGTACGTTAGAATTACTTCACTTGGAACCGATTAACTGATTTTCACACCAGAGGTGAATCGGGGGGCACATCCCTCGCATTCTTCTCTCTGCAGGTTAACCCGAAGAACCTCGAGGGAGTCTGACCTGACAAAAATTTGGTTCCAACATTTGGTGCCGTCTGTGGAAATGTACAAGTAAGCTTGAAACAAACCTAACAAATACGATGGCAATTGATAATACCGACGATCGGCCGCCCGGTTTTACCAAAACTCCTCGCCAAGGAGGCCATTAAACGCCGAAGGGCCGAACTAGATGCGGAATAAAAAGCCCTCCAAGATGTTGTTGAAGTCGGCGAAAGAACTCTGATAGTGACTGGATAAAGGACGAAGAATAGGGTGTATAACGATGAAGATGAGTCTTCGGATTCTGAATCGCACCCCCGAAGAACCCGTTCTAAAATCACGGCTCATTCAGACACTGAAGATGAAAGAGACCCCCGTATAAAAGACAGACTAAGTCGAATGGAGAAGGCTATATTCGGCGATCGAAGGGTAAGTCATGAGCCCGTCATATCAGAAGAGATTGAGCAATGAAGCCTGGGTATATTTGTTCATACGACCAATTGAAGAGGAAGTTCCTAAGGCACTATTCCTATTTGTACCGAAGAGAAAAAGACACCGAAGCTCTAATTCATTGTCGATAAAGGCCGGACGAAGAGCTGGGGGACTACTTGGCTAGGTTCAAAGAAGAAGCTGGGATGGTCATGAATTTGGATAAGGTGAAAGCAGCTAGATTTTTATCAGCCGGTTTAGACCCCATCAAAGATAAGAAACTCTGATCCTCTCTCTATGATATTCCTCCTAAATCTTTAAATGATATATACTTGAGAGAAGAAAGTATTCGAAGAAAGATGAAATCGATTGGGGGATATAAGGAGAGTCGGAGAGAGGATCATGGGAAGAAAGGACGTGATAGGTATGAGTCTAGCCGAAGGTATGATGATAGGCGAAGCGAGGTGAAGGGACGAGACAAGGGGGCCGAATGAAGAAGAGATAGAGATAGTACGGTGTTTACTCCTTTGAATGCACCTATCTCGAAGATTCTTCATGAGATGAAAAGGAAGCCAGGTTTCATTCGCCCAACCCGACTGAAGACGCCTGATCACAAGAAGAATGATAACAAGTATTGTGATTACCATAAAGACAAGGGTCACAACACTGATAAGTGTTACCATTTGAAGAAGTTGATTGAGAAAATGATTAAAGAGGGAGAGTTGAATCAGTTTGTCAAAGACCTAAGGGACAAGCTAGCCCCGAAGAAAGACAAACGGAAGGAGCATGAAGATGGAGAGAGGTATAGGGGCGAGGTGAAGACCATTTCTAGAGGAAGCACCCTAGACCGAGATAGCAAAACGACGAAGAAGATATATGCTAGGCAAATGTACAACCTGTACCTGTTCCAATCATCTAAGCAATCCATGACCATCGTGTTTACCGAAGACGATTACGAAGACGTGATATGGCCCCATGAGGATCCGTTAATCATTAACCTTGTGATCGGACATAACAAGATCTGGAAGTTTCTAGTCGACGAGGGGAGTTCGTTGAACATCTTGTACCATCGAACATATAGCAAGATGAATTTAGGAGGTGAACAACTGGAACCGTGTCATGAAGCTCCCCTATACAGATTTGGAAACCAGCCAGTCCCGATTGAAGGTACCATTACTTTATCTGTTCTTTTGGGTAAAACACCATATACTGTTGAAAAGCAGGTGAAATTCTATGTGGTTCGGGTGGAAAGCCCATACAATACAATCTTGGGAAGGCCAGCTTTTACATCCTTTCAGGCAGTATCCTCAATCCCCCATCTAAAGCTGAAGTTTTCGACCGAACAAGGTGTCGGGGAAATGAGGGGCGATCAGAAGACCGCTCGAATTATAATGTTGGATGACTTGGAGAAGGACCAGGAATTTGAGGTATCCGAAGCAGGTAAAAGAAAGAGAGTTGATGGTGAAGCTAGTGGGAGTCGCCAAACAATGAATATTGAATTGGAAAAGTTTGGAACAGATCCATCACGTCCAATTATCGAACCAGCGGCAGAAATCGAAGAGGTGGAGCTGTACGCAAGTTGTTCGGGAAAGATGGTCCAAATTGGGAAGAATACGGAACCTGACTTAAAGAAGAAGGTGATTGTAGTGGTTAGGAAATACCACGATGTCTTTGCATTGGGGCCCGAAGATATGCATGGTTTAGATCCAAAGACCGCGAAGCATTGACTCAATGTTAAGCCCGAGGCGAAACCGGTTAAACAAAGGAAAATGACTTTCGCCATGGAAAGACAGAAGATTATTGAAGCCGAAGTAGAAAAACTGTTAGAAGCGAAGTTCATTGAGGAGATCGAATACCCAGACTAGTTATCTACTGTGGTGGTGGTGAAGAAGGCCAATAACAAATGGAGGATGTGTGTTGACTACACCGATTTGAACAAGGCTTGCCCGAAGGATCACTACCCTTTGCCAAGCATTGATCAGCTCACAGATGCTACCTCGTGTTGTCGGTTTTACAACCTTAACGCAAGAGCACGTATCGCAACAAGTAGTAAATACGTTCATTCCCACGAGGACTACAAATAAGTTGTTAAATACCACTTACTATCTTTCTTTTAATTCAAGTCTAATAAAAATCAATTGAATTGTATACTAAATTATCACTAAACAACTAAATATCAAATAATAAATTCCAAGAGAATGAAAACTAGGCCTTAACTTCATCTAATGTCATTTAACAAGCTTCTTCTTTAACCTCTATTCTCATGGTCTAATTGCTAGTCTAAGGCTATCAAGTACGCACAAGGACCTTCCGAATCTCAAGTGACTCTAACTTATGAATTAACCCCCATATTCTTATGTAGAGTTTAAATCCATAAACAACATTAAGTTTCGTTTTAATTGGACTACCTAGGGTGTTTAGGTATATTCCTATCCTAACTACAAATTAGTATAAATATTAATCCTAGGTTATATTGATTGGGTCTTAACTTAGGGTTTCTTTTCCAAGTCCACCTAAATTACTGATTCAATCTCAAGGGTGATCAAATCTTTGAGAAGCATTAAACGCAAACCAATACAAACAATCAATATGACCACAAGAACAAAGAATTAAAGAATACAACTTATGTATTAACAAAAGAATCCAATAAAGGCCTAGAGAGAAAATTAGTTCATCATCTCAAAAGAAAACAATACACAAGAGTATGTAAACATGATGGAAAATAAGGAGAAAAGATTAAATCTGTAATCGCAGCAATCTCCAAAGCTTTTTCCCTCTTGAGCGCAGCCTCTCTTTTTCTCTTCTCTCAGATTTATGTGATACTTAATAATATCTGGTGCATGTATATGTATCTAATAAAAGTATTTTAATACTTTGAGAAAAAAAATACAATACGTTTCCTAAACTGATTCTGCTTTTCCAAGGAAATTCGTAACAGACTGTTCCTCAGTAATTCTGGCCCGTTCCAGTTGTAATTTGATATCTGGACCACTTAAGAATGAAAGAGAATTCTGTTATCTTTGCGCGGGCTGTAAAATCGTCCAATTCTGACTTCTGAAACTCCAAATATGGCCCAAATAGTGATGCACTTGCGTGTAGCCCAACAAATCCGAATTTCCTTCTAATAAATCTCCAAATTAAGCTCTTTATTATTTAATCCTTCCAAGTTTAGGATTCCTTACTTCCTACAATAAAACATCAGAATTTATTTAATAAAAGTCCAATTAAATGCAAAATATAATAAATATGAGGAATAAAATCATATAAAATATATATAAATATATACTCTATCACCTCGGGATATCAAGTACTTAGTTTTTTGGATGCTTTTTCAGGTTATCATCAGATAACGATGAATGCCGAAGTCATTCCGAAGACAGCATTCATCACTCCGAAGGGAACTTATGCCTACATCAAAATGCCCTTCGGCCTGAAGAATGCAGGGGCCACGTTCTAGAGAGTGGTCAACAAGATTTTTTCCAAGCAAATTGGGAGAAATATGGAATGTTATGTGGATTATATGATTGTCAAGTCACAATTCGAAGATCATATGGAAGACCTGATGGAGTGTTTTGAAACATTAAGAAAGAACAATATGAAGATTAATCCAAACAAGTGCACATTTGGAGTATCTAGCGGAAAGTTTCTAGGTTACATGGTAAGTGCCCGAGGAATTGAGGCGAACCCAGAGAAAATCCAGGTTGTAATCGACATGGAGCCACCAAAGATAGTTCGGGATGTACAGAAGTTGACCGGCCGGATGGCAGCTTTACGAAGGTTCATATCGAGGTCGGCAGAAAAGGCCTTACCTTTCTTTGAGGTACTTCGGGGGTCGAAGAATTTTGAGTGGGGGCCGAATTTTTAGAAGGCGTTCGAAGAAGGGGTTAAATATCAAAGTGGTCACTGAAGTGAAGATCATATATCACATTCATCATTGATCTCAACGGGGTATCACTTCAATCACTAAAGTCATCATAAATATCAAACGGATACCTCTAAATATATGTTCGAAAAGTAAAAATAATTTATATCGAGTTCTACACATATTTCTTGAATGCTACCGCAACCAAATGAAAAGTTATGAACTCTAGTATTTATGATTTTATATTTAGATTTTAAAAAAATTATTTACTATTTATTTTTAATTTTATAGTTATTTACTTTGATTTAATTAAAAATAAATAGTAAATGAATTTTTTAAAATCTAAATATATTATCTGAAATTCTAGAATTCATAACTTTTCATTTGGTTGCAGTAACATTTAAGAAATATGTGTAGAACTTGAGAAAAGTCATTTTTATTTTCCGAACACATATTTAAAGTTATATGTTTGATATTTATGATGACTTTAGTGATTGAAATGATACTCCATTGAGATCAGTGATAAAAATGATATATGATCTTCACTTCAGTGACTACTTTGATATTTAACCCTTCGAAGAAGTAAAAGAATATCTTACCAAGGCACCACTCTTGATGAGACCAGACCCGGTGGAAACTTTGCAGTTATATCTAGCCGTCAGTGATAGAACTCTGGGAGCAATGTTAGTGAAAGAGCATGAGAAGAATCAACATCCAGTGTTCTATGTGTCACATATGCTGAAGGACGCAAAACTAAGGCATCTGAACGTTGAGAAGTTTGCATATGGGTTAGTAATGGCTACCCGAAAATTGCGACATTACTTTCAAGGACGAACAGTGCAGATAATAACCGGCCAACCTCTTAAGAAAAATTTGACGAGACCAGAGGCGTCAGGATGAGTGGTAGCATGGTCCATTGAGCTGGGCAAATATGATCTGGAATACATCCCGATGACCTCTATGGTAGAATGTTCTTTCTCCGATCCAAAGGATCTGGCGCCCAAAGAACAACTGATCCAAACCCCTGGAAAATGGAAGCTATTTGTAGATGGTTCGGTCTCCGGTTCAAAATATGGAGCTGGGTTGATTCTTTCCAGCCCAGACAGGTTTGAAATATGCCAGGCGATAAGGTTCATTTTCCCTCTGACAAACAATGAAGCTGAGTACGAAGCGTTGCTAGCTGGACTAAATCTGGCTAAGAATCTGGAGGTGACACACCTAAGGGCGTTCTGTGATTCTATGTTGGTGGTTAAACATTTCTCCGGGGAATATGAGCGGAGAGAACCCCGAATTAAAGCCTATGCCATAAAGGTACATGATGTTTCAACTTTGTTTGAATCATTTGAGTTAAGTCAAATTGGCAGGGAGGACAACAGCCGAGCCGACGCACTATCCAAGCTCGCTTTGGCAGAAACTCATAACTTGACGGGATCAATCTACTTGATCGAAGTGAAACAACCTTCGATCGACAAGAAATAGTGCACGGAAATCCACCAAGGCATCAATTGGATGACTCCGATCAGGGCATACTTGGAGAAAGGTATCTTGCCCCTAGACCGAAATGAAGCACAAAAGGTGAAATACATGGCAGCAAGATACACCATCATCGGAGGAAAGTTGTATATGAGGTCAGCGACCGAACCCCTCCTTAGATGTTTGGACGTAGAAGAGCAGTTACTGGCCTTAGAAATCGTACATGAAGGAATATGTGAGGAACATCTAGTCGGTCGGTCACTTGCCTTTAAAATCATCAGACAATGATTCTATTAGCCGATTTTGCAAGTAGATGCGGCTAAGTATGCGAAGAAATGTCGACAATGTCAACTGTTTAGCACCATACCGTAACAACCCCCGAGGAGATGGCGTCAGTTTTGAGACCGATACCCTTCGCCTGAAATCTAGCACATAGACATGTAGCAAACATAATATCAGGTCTACTAGCTGTTAAATATAAAAGTGAGCCTACCATGCCTCTGTAACTTGAAATGTCCACAGATTTTTCCTTAGTATTCAATTCAAGTTTGGTGGCAGTAGGCATGGGAGTTTTGGCAGGAGAGCATTCCATTAGGTTAAACTTCTTTAATAAATCATGAATGTATTTTGTTTGACTAATGAAAATGCCTTCATTAACTTGCTTTACTTGAAGACCAAGAAAGTAAGTTAATTCTCCCATCATGCTCATTTCATACTTACTTTGCATAAGCTTGGCAAACTTTTGACAAAGTTTCACATTTGTAGACCCAAAGATTATATCATCTACATAAATTTGAACAAGTAAAGTAGAGCCATTTACAACCCTGTGAAAAAGAGTTTTATCTACAGTACCTCTAGTGAAATGATTCTCAAGGAGGAACTGTGAGAGAGTGTCATACCAGGCTCTAGGTGCTTGTTTCAAACCATAGAGTGCTTTGAGAAGGAAGTACACATAGTCTGGAAAATCATCATCTTCAAAACCAGGAGGTTGACTTACATACACCTCCTCTTCCAATTCCCCATTCAGAAAAGCACTCTTCACATCCATTTGATAGACCTTGAAATTGGCATGGGCTGCATAGGCTAGGAAAATCCTTATTGCTTCTAGTCTTGCAACAGGAGCAAAGGTTTCATCAAAATCAATTCCTTCTTCCTGTGAATAGCCTTTTGCAACCAATCTAGCTTTGTTCCTTGTGACTATGCCATTTTCATCCATCTTGTTTCTGAACACCCACTTTGTGCCTATAACACTCCTGTCATTAGGCCTGGGCACCAGCTTCCAAACATTGTTTCTCTCAAATTGGTTTAGCTCTTCTTGCATGGCTAAAACCCAATCTGGATCTAGAAGTGCATCCTCAACTTTCTTTGGCTCATCTTGAGACAGAAAGCTACTGTATAGACATTCTTCTTGAGTTGCTCTTCTAGTTTGGACTTTTGAAGAGACATCACCTATAATAAGTTCAAAGGGATGATCTTTAGTCCATTTCCTTGAGGGAGGTAGATTTGCTCTTGAAGACGTAGCTTCATGATCATGATTGCCTTGATTGGATATTTGTCCTTGAGAAACTCCCCCTGAGTTTGTTGTCTCTAATTGATCACTTCTAGAAGCATTCCTATGGCTATCAACGGTATGACCGTTTTGGCTGTCAACGAAACGCTCATTCTGACTGTCAACGAATCCACCATCATGACTGTCAACGAAATGACCAGTTGGTCTGCTAGCAGCTATCCTTTTTAACCTTAATGCAGCAATTTCATCTTCACTGCTGCTTTCATCTGTGCTAGATACAACAACTTTAGGCTGTTTCTCAGTAGCCTTATCATGATTCACTTGATCTCCTTCCTTATTTTCAAAAGAAAGACTTTCATGGAAACCTTCATCACAGAGGCCTTGGATTTTGAGATCATCAAAAACAACATGTACAGATTCCATAACAATGTTGATTCTGAGATTATAGACCCTGTAAGCTTTCCCTGCTGCATATCCCACAAATATTGCTTCATCTGCCTTTGCTTCAAATTTCCCCAAATGCTCAGCTTGATTTCTCAGAACAAAGCACTTGCATCCAAAGACATGAAGAAAATCCAATAGTGGCTTCTTTCTTTTGAGTAACTGATAAGGGGTCATTCCTTTGGCCTGATTAATCAAAGAAATATTTTGAGTAAAGCAAGCTGTGTTAACTGCCTCAGCCCAAAAATATGTAGGTAACTTTGATTCATCTAGCATTGTCCTTGCAGCTTCAATAAGTGTTCTGTTTTTCCTTTCAACTACACCATTTTGCTGTGGTGTTCTTGCTGCTGAAAACTCATGCAAAATACCATTTTCTTCACAGAACACCTTCATGCTTGAATTCTTGAATTCTGTCCCATTGTCACTCCTAATCCTTCTTACTTTGAAATCAGGATGATTGCTTACCATCTTGATGTGATTGATAATGATTTCACTTGCCTCATCTTTAGAGTGCAAAAAGAAAGTCCATGTAAATCTAGAAAAATCATCAACAATCACAAGACAGTATTTCTTCTTTGAGATGGACATAACATTTACAGGGCCAAATAGGTCCATATGAAGCAATTCAAGCTGCTGGACAATTGATGACTCTGTCTTGCTTTTGAATGATGCCTTCTTCTGTTTTCCCTTTTGACAGGCATCACACAAACCGTCCTTGGAGAACTCCACCTGTGGAATTCCTCTAGCAAGATCTTTCCTCACCAAATCATTCATAACTTTGAAATTCAGATGGGATAACTTCTTGTGCCATAACCAACTTTCATCCTTGCTTGCCTTGCTGAAAAGACAAGTGATGGTGTCTGAACTTGTGCTACTAAAGTCAGCAATGTACACATTCCCCCTTCTGAATCCAGTCATTACCACATTGTTGTTTCCTCCTTTAGAAACAACACAGGCTTCTCTTGAAAAAGTAACTAAAAATCCTTTGTCACAAAGTTGGCTGATACTAAGCAAGTTGTGCTTAAGACCATCCACCAATGCAACCTCATCTATGATGACATTCTCTTTTGAAATCAAGCCATATCCCTTTGTGTAGCCTTTGCTGTCATCTCCAAAAGCAATACAAGGGCCAGCTCTTTCCTGAAACTCTGTGAGCAGGGTAGAATCACCAGTCATGTGTCTTGAACAACCACTATCCAAGTACCAAAGATTCCTTTTGTCTCCCTGCACACAATAAAACCAAATCAAGTCGATTTTGGTACCCAAGTTTCCTTGGGTCCTGTCTTGTTAGCCTTTGCATTCCCTTTTGTACCATTTTTCACTTTGGGCTCAGATTGATTCAAATCAATCTTTACCCTTGGTGTTGATTTCTGAGGGTTGCTCATATTTTCATTCATAGCATGCATAGTTGGAGGAACAATCATGTTATTCATGTTCCATGGCATTTGTGGCATGTTAAACATATTCATGTAAGGATTAGACACAAATGGCATGCTAGCATATGGATTCTGAAATTATGCATATGGAGCAAACATGTTAGACATAACAGGCATTGTAGGCATGGAACTGTTCATTGCAGGCTTGGGCATTTTCACATTGGCAGATTTCTTAACAGATTTGCAGTTAGTAGACAAATGACTAACACTTCCACAATTAACACATGTCTTTCTAGGAGCATATTTATCAGGTGTGTAATTGTTGTGTTTGTTAATTCCTACTTTGCCATTCCTGTTATTCTTTTTATTTACCTTAGCCTCATTATGAACTTTCTCTACCTTGTCTTTCAATTGCTTGTTAGACAAGTGACCTACATTAGCTCTCTCAACAGGCTTCTCAATTTTCTTTGATTTACTAGACTCACCTTGAACAAAGTTCTTGGTGACAGGACCATACTTGTCATTAAGTCTAGTGAGTTTATCTTTTCTTTTGTCTGTCAACGAAACAGCCTGATCGGTTGATGGTTCATGTGTCAACGAAACATTGCATTCCGTTGACATATCAACCTTCAACAAATGATCATTGTTGTTTGTTGACTCTGTTTCTGATTCTAAGGTTTCACCAACATACCCTAGCTTCTCTTTGTTCCTTTCCCATGATTGCTCACAGAAGGATTCCACGCCTTGAACATTAATTATGTTGGTAGCAACATTCCTGGCATCCTTCCATTTTGCAATCACACTTTGTTCTATCTCAAGTTGTGTTCTAAGAATTTCTTCCCTTTGTAACACGTTCTCAAGTTCCTTCTTAGCATCCCTACTAACACATCTCATTTTCTCAAATTCAATGAGCTGTGCTTCTAACATTGCATTCCTATCCCATACTTCCTTAGAGGTTGTACAGTTGATAACATTGTCAAACATCTCTTGCTCCAAACCATTAAACAGAATGTTCATGGTCCTTTTGTCTTTATGAACTTCTGCAATATCTTCAACAGTCCATTCTGAGACAGTTTTTGGAATCTCTACATCAGGTGCATCATCTGGCAGTCCAACTCTAGAGTCAAGCTTCATGGGAACGTGTGGACCTTTCTCAATGCAGTCTACATACCTCTCATCCATAGACATGAGATGTAAATGCATCTTTACTTTCCAGTGAAAGTAATTGTCTTTATCAAGAACTGGTATCTTCACACCTGCATCCTTCTTCACCATGGTTTCTGTTTTTGGTCTTGATCTTTAAACTTCTTGTATGTTAGAAGCTCGCTCTGATACCAATTGTTATTCCCAAATGACCTAACAGAATTGTAGAAGGGGGGGTTGAATACAATTCTTG
The DNA here is from genome assembly GCA_030848705.1 of Heracleum sosnowskyi. Classification (NCBI taxonomy): domain Eukaryota; kingdom Viridiplantae; phylum Streptophyta; class Magnoliopsida; order Apiales; family Apiaceae; genus Heracleum; species Heracleum sosnowskyi. The sequence goes on along the minus strand of CM061235.1, from coordinate 148,523,385 downwards.
ATATTTTCTTGAAACTAAAACACTTTATAAAATAAAACTGAACTGAATAAATAAAAACACAAGATATAAATAATTCAGTTGGATTGTTTGATGATCCAACTGAAGTGTTTTTATTGCGGAAATAATCTGTGATACAAATGTACACAGCTGCTCAGTTACAATGTTGTAGAGAAGAAATGCTCTCAAAGATAGCTAATACAATCTATTTGTTTTTCTTCTCTCATTTCTAAAGTAACTGCTACACTTGGTTATATAATCCCAAGTTTACAATTCTACGTTTGGTTAAACTAAAGAATAATAGTAGTAACCATCAGTAGCTTGCTTTTCATTCCTTTTGTCCAATGGTCCTTGGAGATCTTAGCTTTTGTCTTCATGCTCATTATAATCATTCCCAAGAGCCTTATTGGAAATTGGAATGTTTCCTTATTTCCAGTAACCACTTTGATGGCTTCCAATGCAAAGTACACTTCCATATCTCCTTTTAGATCTGTTCAGTAAACTGTCACTATCACTTTGTCAACTGCTCAAAAAGCAACATTGATTCGTTGATAGCAAGGAGATGTGTTTCGTTGATAGCTTCATTCTTTATTCCGTTGATGGTGTTTCCCTTGTTTCGTTGATGGGTAAACTCCATGCCGTTGACAGAGTAATCTTCATACCGTTGACATGTCTTCACTTAGGCAGAATTACAAGGCATAACATATTTACAATTAACCAACCTATTTTGCCTATCTAGTACATAGTCAACATGACTTAGAAAACCTATCTTAAAACATATAATAGAATGCCTATCATACTGTGAAGTATTGTACAATGCAATTGCTACAACACTCATTTCGTTGATGAGCTTCCTGTCAACGAAACACTGCTAAGCATGCTATTTCGTTGACAGCTACAAAATTGACTTTACACAAATTCTACTAAGTGTTTTATGCTTATCATCAAGAACAACATATTCCTAACACTAACCAACCCGAAGCGGTCCTATATAATATTTAACCATGATTTAACATTACATTAGCATTGACTGACTAAATCATTAAACTAAAACCCACATATTCACCTTTCCAGACTTGTACGCACATAACAAAGTGCAAACACAAGATTATAGTTACAATACAAGATCCATGTGCATGCATGCATGTCATGAGATTTATAAAACACGTAACCAAGTTAAAGTCATGCTAATTAACATATGTACACCACAGAAATAGCACAAAACAAGTTCCGATTAAATTATTAACTATCATAAAAAAAACCCAAAGTAAAATATAAATTTCAAATATAGAGCTAATACATAATACAAATAAATCATATATTTAAACAATTTAACATAATTGACCCATACTTTTAATTAATGCAACTCATTCATTCAAGCTCAGTCAAAATGAATTATCAAATTTGTCCACTTAATTTTAACAATTAAAATTATAATCACTAATCATTTGCTAATAGTACAATGTGAAAGGTTTCACCGGGTAAAAATGAGCATGATATAAACTAATTAGACATGCAATTCACGTAATCATGTCACTTACAAATAATATTTTATAATCATACAATTTAATAGAATCACATAAGAAGACACAAATAAAAAGAACACGTTTAATGTTTTCAATATGTACAATCATTAAATTATGATGATTGTTCATCCATCTATAAGTCACGCATAAGACATAAATAATAATATTTAATTAACAATTCATCTAAAATTACATGCTTTCATGTTTGGGTACATGCAACACATAGATTAATAAAATAATATAACATGATGGGTTACCTTGATATGCAATATAAATTCTCGTTCTTCACTCCTAGGCTCTACTCGGATTTGCAACAACTACAACTCTAACTTCTTTCTTTTCTATTGTGTCTTGTTTTTGTTTTTAGGTAGAAGTGTGTATATATATATAGGAAGAAGCAGGATTAACTCTTTTAGTTACGTAAATAAAATGATGATAATCTACTTCTAACGATTTACATCTAATCCAAATCACAAGTCCACCTTTTCAGTAATTCAAATTATCTAATCAGTTAAGTAGACTAGATAATGCACGTGTATATATAAAATGAAATGCATAATTATTCTAAGTAAACAACTTACTATTTATTCACGTAAAACATTTGTGACAAAATAAAAAAAAATGCGGGTATTACATTCTACCCTCCTTAAAAAAATTTGTCCTCAAATTTGAAACACACTAGCATATGAAGAAACAAATATCAAGCAATTACGTTTGACAAGTAAAAACGTACCTTTAATCATCTTTATACAAGTTTTCAACTTGATTACGAGTATTTTCAATCCCATCGCGTATAATTAGCAATAAATTATCTACGGCCTTAGCACCTTCTGGAGTACACCATTTTCCAAAGTTTTAACATTAAACTTATTGATATCCTTCACAATTTTATTAGTCCTTTTTCCTAATATCCCTCTTGCGAATCCAGATTTTCTTATTGCCTTCTCAAGCCTCACTTTCAAGTTATCTGCATTTTCTTTTAAGATTTTAAGTTGTTGATCATCAGTTCTTGATCCTAAATTTTCTTGTAACAACGGTCCATTGACAGACTCCTCACCGTCGGAATCGGACATAGGATCTGAATCTGCTATTTTAACAATTAGCTCATCAAACTCATTATTAGGGTCTTTCTCATTCATTCCTTCCTCAAATTCCCCAGCAAGACCCCAAATATTTTCGTTATTAGCCTTCTACAAATATCAAAATAAAATATTATTATTAATAAAAAGAAACATTTTTTTTAGAACCCTCAACTCACAGGTCAAGCCTAAAAGGCAGTCTACAGGAAAATAACCTAGAGCTATGATACCAACTGTAACAACCCGACTTTTTGAAATATTAACACTCGATAAATAAACTCAAATTCCATTATTTAACTCTTAATCCAAAATCCAAAATGTCGTAAAATTCTACAAATCCAAAAGTGAAAAATAAATAACATAATCCAATGCCAAAATCAAAATCCAAAGAGACGCAACTCCTGAAATCTAGTCAGGTACAAGCTAGCTAGGAAATTATTAGATGACACGGGTTTGACTCTAATCCAATCCCAACACAAGCCCATTCGCTAAGTACCTGAAAATTTGTAAACAATGAGCCGCGAAGCCCATCAAGAAAACCAATCGAACTAACCAGTGGATCAAGTAAGTTTGCACAAACATTTCATAATTCACAATTTTCATAGTTCGTAAATCACAGTTTCAGAATTTAAAATGAAATACCTAAAATAAATTCCACAGTTCGCTAAGGTCACAAATATCTGGTGACACAGTATCATAGGTTCATAATTGTCAATAATGCGCCCCTTACTAAGGTATCATAAAGTGTGCGCTCCCGAAGGCATCATAAATTGCACGCCCTAGTAAGGCATCGTAAGCTAGTTCCGGAACTATACGCAATTACTAACGGGTTCAAAAGGCATAGCTAGCTGGGAATTCTTATGTCTAAAATATCATTCTTGATCCAAATTTTCGTAACAAAAATATTAAAAACAATTAATAGATATTTAAAAATATTTCAGAGAGTACGAAAAGTTAACTTACCTCAATCGTGATAATCCCTTAACTAACCAACCCGAAGCGGTCCTATATAATATTTAACCATGATTTAACATTACATTAGCATTGACTGACTAAATCATTAAACTAAAACCCACATATTCACCTTTCCAGACTTGTACGCACATAACAAAGTGCAAACACAAGATTATAGTTACAATACAAGATCCATGTGCATGCATGCATGTCATGAGATTTATAAAACACGTAACCAAGTTAAAGTCATGCTAATTAACATATGTACACCACATACATAGTAATATAACTTAAAGGACTCGCATGCCAACTTTGTACCACAAAACAAGTTCCGATTAAATTATTAACTATCATAAAAAAAACCCAAAGTAAAATATAAATTTCAAATATAGAGCTAATACATAATACAAATAAATCATATATTTAAACAATTTAACATAATTGACCCATACTTTTAATTAATGCAACTCATTCATTCAAGCTCAGTCAAAATGAATTATCAAATTTGTCCACTTAATTTTAACAATTAAAATTATAATCACTAATCATTTGCTAATAGTACAATGTGAAAGGTTTCACCGGGTAAAAATGAGCATGATATAAACTAATTATACATGCAATTCACGTAATCATGTCACTTACAAATCATATTTTATAATCATACAATTTAATAGAATCACATAAGAAGACACAAATAAAAAGAACACGTTTAATGTTTTCAATATGTACAATCATTAAATTATGATGATTGTTCATCCATCTATAAGTCACGCATAAGACATAAATAATAATATTTAATTAACAATTCATCTAAAATTACATGCTTTCATGCAAGGGTACATGTAACACATAGATTAATAAAATAATATAACATGATGGGTTACCTTGATATGCAATATAAATTCTCGTTCTTCACTCCTAGGCTCTACTCGGATTTACAACAACTACAACTTCTTTCTTTTCTATTGTGTCTTCTTTGTGTTTTTAGGTAGAAGTGTATATATATATAGGAAGAAGCAGGATTAACTCTTTTAGTTACGTAAATAAAATGATGATAATCTACTTCTAACAATTTACATCTAATCCAAATCACAAGTCCACCTTTTAAGTAATTCAAATTATCTAATCAGTTAAGTAGACTAGATAATGCACGTGTATATATAAAAGAAAATGCATAATTATTCTAAGTAAACAACTTACTATTTATTCACGTAAAACATTTGTGACAAAATAAATAAAACAAATGTGGGTATTACACAGGCGGCTCAATATTATGATTCGGGAGTCAAAAAAAGAACTTTCATGGTTGGTGATTTAGTTCTGCGGGAACTGGCCACCTCTATGCCGGCGAAACAAGGAAAACTAATGCCTAACTGGGAAAGACCTTACAAGGTATCGAGGTTGTTCGTCTGGGAACCTACAAGTTGGCAAGTTTGGATGGCGATCCAATTAAAAACACATGGCATGCCTCGCGCTCACGCATGTATTACCAATGAGTTCTGCTTCACTTTTGGAAATGGATTTAGTAGCAAGGCCTTTTTATCATTTTATTTTGGAGTTTAGCATATTTATTTCATTTTGTATTTGAATTCCCTAAGAAAGAGCATGTGTAGTTTAACTATGAAATGTTATCAATGAAAGCATATGCTCATAGCTGCTTCAAATCCTTATGCTATTGCGATGATTTGACATTAGTGCCTTATTATATTGTTTAATCATGCAAATTATATTAAATAAAGTTGACACTTATCTAAGGGCGACCAATAAAGATAAAGTGTCGACTCCTTTTCCATTGCTAAATATTTTATCAATGCGGCGACCGATTAAAGCATGGCGCCCGATTCCCTAAATATTTAGGGACAAGAATTATGTCAAGGCAAATTAAAGGCTGAAGAAGCATAAAGCCCCAAAGTATCAATTAAAATTATGTTAAGGCTATTTTGAAGCCGAAGATACATAAATCAATTAAAATTATGAAAATTATGTTAATGCGATTTTCAAGCCGAAGATACATAAATCAATTAAAATTATGTTAAGGCGATTTTGAAGCCAAAGACACATAAATCAATCAAAATTATGTTAAGGCAAAATTTTATCTCGAAGAGATTTTGTGGTACAATCAAATTTAAGCCGAAGAAGAATAGAATAATTAAAGTTATGCTAATGCAGAAATGTAAAGCATATTAAATATAAAGCCCGAAGGCGAAATGTTAAAAGCCCGAAGGCGAGAATGTTAAAAGCCCGAAGGCGAAAACAACAAAAGCATAAATTACAAGTCCTAATCGGACAAAGGCTCATCCTCGCCAGAGGAAACTACGGGGAGCTCTTCGGGCTCATCTTCGTGGTTGACCGGGTCAGGAAAAACCTCTTCGATGAGCTGCTTATGGTCAAAGCCCGAACTGTGCGCCTTCAGGATGCAACCATCATAACCCATCTGGTAGCATCGTTCTTCAGCAAGCAGCCGCAGTTTGGTCTCCTTCCGAGTTAGTTTCCTGGCTGCCTTAAGCTGCAAGTTCCGCTTAGTAAGGCGAGCCCGAAGAGCATCTATGTCCCTCTGGAAGTTCTCCTTATCTTTTTGGAGCGCCGAAGCCTGGCCCTCCAACTTCTCCAAATCTTCCCGAGCGGCTTGAAGCTCCCCCTCAGCTTTGATCGCCCTCCTCTCCATCTCTTCGACGCGATGGATACGACCCTGCATGTCCTTCACCTTGTCGGTGACAGTAGCAGCCATGGGCGCAGTCTAAAATAAAACAAGGCAAGTATTAAGTGAGGTGAACAGAAAGAAAAGAAAATAATTTTGCAAAATATAAGGCAAGGTACAACTCTTACCATTGAAAGAAGCCCGAGGAGTTCGGCGCAAGAATCGACAAGAGATAACTGCTCGTATAGAGGCCGATCGGACGGTAGCATCAGAGCCCTGCATAAATCTGGACCAACCTCCTTGGCCGCCCGGGGTGCCGGGGCAATGAAGGCATCAGACTCCAGTACGCCCCATTGAGGGACGTAAGTCTTGACTGCAACTTCGTCTGTTCGCCCCATTTTCCCCTGATGGGAGTTCGGGGACTGCGGCATATCCTCCCTCTGTTCAGTTTGAGGCGAAGAGGCAGTCGTCTGAATAGTCCCCCTTTGATCGTCGCCTTCCGGCGGAGGGTTGGCAGAATCCCCAGCCAGAGCCGCCTGGGAAGCTAGGAACTTGGCCTTTTTGCGCTCTACTATTTCCTGGCGAGTAGACACTACAAAAATAAAAACGACAAGTTATAACAAGAATGTACGACCGAAGGAAGATAAGGGAAATACATAAACATAAAAATTATAAGGTAAAAGATAGAGAAACTGTTACCATTACCCTAGAGGGGGAAGATCCATTGTTTATCCCGTCTGTCCAGTAGTGGAATTTGACCCTTGTCGAACTCGCATACCCGGGCATACTCATGGTCCTCGACGCCGATCAAAGTGGGTTTGACTACCTGGACAGCTGGGTCGACCAGGTGCCATTGGGACATGGCGGCGATCTTCGGTCCCGAAAGGAAAAACCATTTGTTGTGGCTCCTCTTGTTGTTAGAATTGGTTTCTACCCAGTGTGCTCTATTGGTTCTTCGGGAGATAGTATAATAACCTTTGCTTTTGTCATTCTTCTTATAGTCATAATGGTGCCAGAACAGCCGCGTGGTGGGGTCGACCTTGGCAGCTAGGCATTGGCATTGAAAGCCGTTTATGTGGATGAATCCGTTCGGATCCATTTGACCTAGGACGATACCCATCTGCACAAACAACTTTCGTGCAATCGGGAGAACCGGGACCCGAAAGACGCATTTGAAGGCTGGTTCAGAGATGCCCGTGGCGACCCCTCCATAGCCCGAAGGAATAGGGGGATTGTGAAAAATCATGTCCCTCTTATTTGCTGGGTATATATGTCAAACGCCAAAAGGATGTCATACTCCTGGACAAACCCGGACACCGTGGCTTCGGACAATAACGAACGAATATTCTCCGTTGGATAGTTCGAGACACTTTTGAAGGGGGACTCCTCGGGAGGTCCCGCTTCTGACGAAGGTCTGGCTTCGCCAGAAGGGTTCGTTTCTGCCGTTGACCGATACATGTCCCTGCATTCGAAAATGATGAAATCATTAGTCATGTACTAGGGATAATCTAGAGGGAGAAGAAATGAAAGGAAAAGCTGAGTACATAGGAATTGGATCGGTCGGGGACATCCTAATCTGTGGGGTGGAGTTTGGGTCAAAGGTGTCCTACCGAAAAAAATCCTACAAAACTAAGTTTTTCGAAGAGTGTTCTAAATTTTCTCCGATGTGTTCTATCCCAAAGAAAGTTCTTGCCCTACAAAACCATCCCGAATAATGTTCTTGTATTGCAAACATTCCAATAATACAGTCACACTCCCTCATTCCAAAAACAATGAACCTAAACGTTTACCCCTGGCTTTACGTTAAAAATTCCCTATATTCTTAACACTCAGAAACATAAAGCTCAAATGCCATGAAATTGATACACATGCATACATTCTTATATTATACTGAAGTCATACTCATAAGAACTAACGATGCACTGGTAATTCGAAAAACAAAACAAGGGGAAATCAGGGATACTTACTTGTGAATAAAAGATTGGGAATGCAATAAACGGAGTGCAGACACGTTGAAATCGCTCCTTGAATGCCTGGAAATTGCTCATTGACTGCTTCGAAGTTGCTCTGAAGGACAATGTTTAGAGAAAGATTGCAGAGAATGTAAGGCAAAAGGGTGGGAAAGTTTGAATTTATATGAAACGTTTGAGTGTAGTTTTGGACACGAAGGCTACGAGATTATGGTTCCAATGGCTACGATGGAAAAGTTTTAGATTCAACGATCAAGATCAAGATGCTTTGACTTCGACGGTTGAAATGGGGCACGAATCTCGGGGTCTGACAGTTCTCATCATTAAAAAGGACACGCTTCTCCACGAGATGTGTCGTCATGGCTTTGTGTGGCGATAAGAACGAAGCACGATACCTCAAGGTTTATCCCGAAGACGGACATGAGTTTGGTCCCCAATCGAATGGGACATCCGACCGAAGCCCATGGACATGTTGGAGGCCCGAATATAGTTGGGCTAGGCAACCAACCAAGCCCATTTTGGAAAGTCGAGTGAAGCCCATTATCTACGGTCCATTTGGGCCAAGACGACCGTTAATCCATTAAGACTTGGTCTAGTTCATCTACGAGATGTGAGAAAGCACGTTGACCACGTTTGGAATGGTCCCGAAGACATAGGAACTGAATAATTCCTGGAGAATATATTAGTATCAATCAGGTTTCACTAATTATTATTCACTGCTTACATTACAACACAAGCTCTTATACATTAGAATAACTTCACTTGGAACCGATTAACTGATTCTCACACCGGAGGTGAGTCGGGGGGCACATCACTCACATTCTTCTCTCTGCAGGTTAACCCGAAGAACCTCGTGGGAGTCCGACCCGACAAAAATTTGGTTCCAACAAGTATATTTATCCCCATTTTTATTTTTCTCAAATTTCATATTCCAACTTCTGTTTTAAATTACATAATATAACATAAATATTAAATTCTAGCATATTATATGCTCCTCCTAAAGAATCGCTATCTTATTAAACATGTTTCCTCCCAATGAATTATTTTCTCGTTGTTACCATATCAAAACTGATAACAACCTAATTTACTAAATAAATTACATCATTTATTAATCAATTTTATTATATCATAAAATTTAATTTAAATATTTTTAAAAATTCTGTTTTTTATTGTTTAAATTATTGGTAGTCGAGAAAAAAAGAATTCTATATTTTATTTTATTTTATTTTATAGAAACATGTATTTTCTGTGAGTATTATCTTCTATATAAATTAGAAGGTAAAAAATAAAAAAATAATTCTTAATATATGTGTAAGACATAAAGATAAATAAATGTGGGTTTTTAAAAAAATATGAGAACATAATTTCTAATAGTTTTTTAGAAGAATTTTAACATGAGAATCTGATTGCAAGATAAATTTCAGAACCTCAAGAAAAAATATATGAGAAGATTAAGATGATAACTTTAAGTTCGGGAGAAAATTTAAGAAAATATAACATGATAATTTGACTTGAAGATAAATTTTAGAAAAATATAAAGATAGTTATTTGACTTAAGAAGAAAGTTTATGAAAATATAAGATTATTAAGATTTCCATTACTAAAGATTTAAAAGGCAATTATATATTTTCCAACCTTAATTATTATTAATTCAGAATTTTGAGAAAATTTGAAAATTAGATCAAGGCAATTGAGAGACGTCACCTCACCGTACTTATATCTTATATAAAGAAGAAGACCGGGGCGACGATGTGACGCCTCTCAAATCGTATGACACCTCTCAAATCGTCTCTTTTATTATTTTCCTCGATTAAAAGATAGTCACAGAGAAATTAGTATATAATTTTGACTTATAAGTGAGTTTAGAAGAATATTAATCTAGTATACTTAGTTTCCTTAATTAGAAGATATCAGGAAGAAATTAGTAAATCAATTGGACTTGAATAGAAATTTTAGGGGAATATTAATAGAGAATAATTAGCTTCCTTCCTTGATTAAAAAAGTAAGAAAGAAATTAGTAAAGAAATTGAATTAGTAGAGAACGTTTATGAGAATTTTAACATAATATATTTAGTTTTCTCCGTAAGACTATAGAAAGAAAAAAAGTGAGAATTAATCTAATATTTCATTTTCAATTATTCAAAAATTCAAGAAAATTAGAAAAATTGATCGAGGCGATTTGAGGGCCCCACCTCAACGCCCTTGTCTTCTCCATAATATTTTTCAAAATTTAAGGCTTTGACTTCAAATGAAAATTTTCAAGAGAATATTAAGATAATATGTTTAGTTTTTTATGTTAGTAAATATATTCACAAATAAAAAAAGTTTTGAAAAATATTAAAATTGTATATTTAGTTTCCTCCATTAGTGAAAATTTTAAACACAAAAATATTTAAATTGTATATTTCTTTTCCTCTATAAGTAAAGACTTAAAGGCAAATAATATATTTTCTAATAAAAAAATCAAAAGGATATTAAGATAATATATATTCATAAAAAAATTAGGAAAATATAAAAAATTTATATTTAATTTCCTCAATTAGTAAAGATTCTAAGTGCAAAAATATTAAAATTGTATATTTAGTTTTCTCCATAAGTAAAGATTTAAATGGCAAATGAGATATTTTCTAATAAAAAATTTAGGAAAATATTAAAATTGTATTTTTTGTTTCCTCCATTAGTAAAGATTTTAAATGGAAGAATATTGTAATAATATATTTAGTGCTTTGACTTAATTAAAAAATTCAAGAGAATATTATGATAATATATTTAGTTTCCTATGTTAGTAAATATATTATAAAATAAAAAAGTTTATGACAATATTAGAATTGTATATTTAGTTTCCTCTATTAGTAAAAATTTTAAAGACAAAAATATTAAATTTTTATATTTACTTTCCTCTATAAATAAAGATTTAAAAGGCCAGTGAGATATTTTCAAATAAAAAAAATCAAGAAAATATTAAGATAATATATTTAATTTTCTATGTTAGTAAGTATATTTATAAAAAAAATTAGAAAAATATTAAATTATATATTTAGTTTCCTCAATTAGTGAATATTCTAAATGCAAGAATATTAAAATTGTATATTTAGTTTTCTCCGTAATTAAAGATTCAAAATGCGAGTGAAATATTTTCTAATAAAAAATTTAGGATAATATTAAAAATTTGATATTTAGTTTCCTCAATTAGTAAATATTTTAAAGGCGAGAATAATAAAATTATATATTTAATTTCCTCCTAAAATAAAGATTTAAAAGGTAAATGAGATATTTTATAATAAAACATTTAAGAGAATATTAAAATTGTATATTTAGTTTCCTCTATTAGTAAAGATTTTAAAGAAAAAAACATTAAATTTGTATATTTAGTTTCCTCCATTAGTAAAAACTAGCATAAAAGCCCGTGCGAGGCACGGGCTGGTAGCTTAAATTGTGTTTATAAACTATTCTATGCATGATCATTATCGTTTCAAGTATATGATTGATATATATAGAGTTTTTTTTTATTGATGGTATATGTAGTTATTGGGTGCTTACTTAAGTATGTTCAAGTTTTTAATTTAGAAATTAATCTGAGTATTACTAATAGCTGTTATGTTAGTTTACAATTTTTTTCGCGGGATAGAATAGATACTTGGTGTTCTAGATGAGTTTTAGAACATTGTAATCTTAAATTGTCTTTCAATTCTTCAAGATGTTACATTCTGGAGAGTATGTTTTATTACTGATTTTGATCAAAAGCCTTCGTAACTCTTCTAAACTGAACTAAAGTCCACAAACCCACCCCAAGTTCCCAAAAGATCATGATTTATTGGTGCAATTTGTAGTAATACTTTGTGTTATAAACTGAACTAAAGTCCCAACTCTTCTCGATTTTGAGACTCGAGTGGTACAAACTCCCCCACTTAAACTCTTGATGGCATCGTTAGATCTGAACGGATAGCTCATAGGTCCAAGATCGTACATCTATAGCGATTGTGAGATAATACTGGCTAGTTTATGTCCCCACCTCTGGACCTCAGTCCATTGTGAAATAATATCACCAGTCTTTGTGTCCCCACCTCCAGAAACTTCACGAATCAACCGACGACCAATTGGCCCAAATGCAATAACGTGGGTAATCCACAAACCCACCACAGGTCTTCAAAAGATCATGATTGTTGGTGCACTTAGTAGTTGTACTTTGTCTTATAAACTGTACTAAAGCCCCCACATTTCTCGATGTGAGACTCAGGTGTTACAATATGTTTTAATTTAATAATATTTCAATCTATTATCAATATTAGTTCTTTATATATATATATATATATATATATATATAATCTTCAAATACAATAAATTTTTTTATTTTACTACTAAAATTTTAAAACATAATTATGTTTAAATGACCTGGGTATGTCTAACTGATAATAATATTAACATTCGTGAACTATTATTTGCTATTATAACTTCAATTCTCATATTTTGTTGCATGAACCCGTGCAAGGCACGGTCATTTTCTTTTGATTAAAATAAAATTTTATTCTTTGCTGTTTAAATATTATATTTAGTTATATTTGTACATATTTTGTTCGTCTCGTTATAATATACTTACTTTAATTTATATAGATAATTTGATTGATCGGGGCCTAGGGTTGTCAAAAAAATTCGAAAAATCCGATATCCTTCCGAATTATCTGTATTCGTATCCGGAATAAAGTGGATTTTATCCGTATCCAAAATAAAGCGGATATTGTCCGTATTCGAATTCGGTAGTTGCGGATACGAATATGGATATAGGCGCATCCGTATCCGGTAATATCTGAATCCGAAATTAAATAAATATGATAAATACATAATATATATATTATATATATATATATAGTTACATATTATTTAGAAATTATATTTTAAGTTTATTTACCATTGATTTGATATTGATCCTATGGTCTGGATTGTGTACAAATCTAACAGTATATATCTAGTTTTTCTATACAGGGCAATATAATATTTTAAAAAAAATACAAAATGAACATACGTATATCCCTACATTAGTTACCATATTTATAAAGATTGGATGAGATTTGCTATATTATCAGCTTTTCAATTTCCTTTTAACAGTTGTCAATTAATTTAACGTAATTGATTCTTCTAATTTCTCATAATTTTTCATACTCAATTTGTAAGTATCAGTATCTCACAATTTATAATTTTGATTCGGTGTTTTAAGTTATAATATCAGTTCGTTATAATTTTTAATCCTTAAAGCTCACATAGTTCTAAACTACGATGGATAATATCATGTAGAAGGAATCTGGTATTGGTAAATTCAATACCAGAGCATTTTTAGGGTTATAACGTTTATGATCTTCATTTTTCTGTTAGGATTCTTGTTAGTGTTCTTAAGATATATCAGAGTATGCTTCTAGCTAGTTACATACTTGACTGCAATGTCTTTTCTGATTTTAAATTTTCAAATTATTGTAGTTGTTGAAGTCAATAATACATTTGAGTTTGTTGCTATTGATGATGGTTTGAAAGTGTTAATGTCGCACCAAACCAGGGTTCTTGCTAGTGTTCTTACAACATTGATCTACATTCATAATACTTCTGTTTGTAACTCTGATTCACTTTGTCCACGTCTTTAATCTTACACTGCAGTAATTATCTTGCTACAATTGTTATTGTTTTCTAGTTGTTCTGATATCAAGGTTTCACCAGATTCATATTAGTGTTTACTGATATGAAAAATGCATTTAAATTGTATAACAACCATGGAAAGTGAAAATCATAACCACGCCTTTCAGGCTAAACAGAGTTCCACAAAAATACATTTTATATCATTGTTAATAATACGTTTTTCTAAGATTCATTACCATATGTCTTTAAAAGATTTGCTAAATTTTTGTCATTTGTTAACCGTACACATGCCATATATGAATCTCTATCAACTATTTTATTCTTACAGTTTTAGTTAATTTGATTGTAATGCACTACACTAACATTATAAATTATTTTTTAATATTTTTTGCTTCTATTCAGAAGATCAAACAAATTGATATGTGAAATTTGCAAGATGTGTAGAGATTCTATTACCTTTGTTTTAATCTAGTTCAAGAAAATCAGTGCATTAACAAAACAACTCTCAATATAACAAAGATAATCTAAAATAATGAAACACTTAAGAGAATCTCAATATAACAAAGATATTCTTTAAAAATATATTTTTATAATTAGATAAAATTGGAAATTTGAAACTTCTATTAGATTATTAGATCAATAATTTGCTGAAAATTTAATTTTTGTTATTGCTTTTTTGGTAATATAAATGTCATTATAGATTTTTTAAGAAGTTATATTGAGATTCTCTTAAGTGTTTCATTATTTTATTTATTTTAATTAATATTTGTTTTTCAAAATTCTCTTTATGTGTTTCTTTGTGAGATTCTTAAATGTTTGATTATAATCTTATACTAGCTTATAAACAATGCACGAATTTTATTATTATTTACGTTTTAATATTTTTTAAATAACTAAAAGTATTGGAATAAGTTTTAAAATAAATAAGTATTTAAGAGTCATATATTCTTAATAATATGTAGCTTAAAATATATGATTTTTTCTTAATATATGATTTTTTATACAAAACACTTAATAGAATTTAATGATGGCTATTTAAAAGTTGATTTTAAGAATGTATGATATTAAAAATTTTATTATTTGTCTTTTTTATGATATATAAAGATTCAATTACGTGTTTCAGTGTAATTTTGAGAAATTATATTATTTTGAAAATGAAATTAAATATGATGGTTTACGAAAAATATATAACGAGATTTTGTTAAGTGTTTTGGTACAATTTATCTTAACATTATGAGATTTTTAATCTTTGAATTCATTAAACATGTTAACGTATGCTTTTTCTTATATTTTTTATAAATAGAGATTTTATCTTTCAATTGTTCGGCACATTAAGATTCTCTTGTAATATTTGCTTAAGTATTTGAGAGTAGATTTTAAAACTGTATGTTTTTCTAATATAATGAAATTCAATATTGTCCTTTTTATAGAAGATGTAAAAAAATTAAATTTTTACGAGATTCTCTAGACTATTTAAGAGTAATGTGTAGTTTAAAATATTTAAATTTTCTTATAAAAATTAGCGTAGATTTAGAAAATTTGACTTTTTTATAAGCTTAGATTATTTATTTATTTAATTGTTGCCCAGTAAATAACAATTGTAGAAGGGGGTTGAATACAATTGTATAAGATTCTCGACTTTATATAACACAAATATGAAAGATCAATAATAATAACAATAATAGCTTTATTAACTCTGATATAAAACTGTTACAAACTCTCTCAAGAAATTCTGATGTTCTTAAGAGCTGCTAGCTTACAAAAACTCTCTCAAGAAATTCTATGTTCTCAAGAGCTTCTATTCGATTATGTTCTCATGCATAAATCGAAACCAAGACTGTGTTTATATACTACACACAGCTTCTCTATCAATTACAAGATAAGTCCTAATCAATAACAAAGATAGAAACATATCTTTAATCGATAGCTGCATTCTACAAACCAGGAACCGACAGAAATAAACTTCCATGTTTAACTAGACTCCATATATAACTCGAAGTAGGAATCCTGATCAGCTTCAAGTCCTGATGATCAAACCTGATCATAGTCTGAATAGGAATCCTGATGATAAACAAGATACTGACGCTTAGTCAAATACTGATGACCATGCAATACTGATGACGTCAGTAATCCTGATCAGTTGAGTCTAGCTCCTGACAATCATTGAATTCTGATCTAACAATCTCCCCCAATCTCATACTTTGTGAAATAAAGTATAGATTCTAAAGATTCAATGATGTCAAAAACATGTATCAAAATGTACAAGTATCTTCAGAAACAACTTATTTGTTTAAACTCTTTGATAGAACAGATTCATCTTCAAGAAATTGGATAATAAACTTTCTTCTTTTTCTTCAAGAATTTGAATCAGTCTTTCCTTTAGATTTCTGAGTTCTTCATCTTTCTCATTAATCTGGTAGATAGCTGCTCTGAGATTCAATATGGAGTTTCTTTGAAGACTATGCTCTTCTAGCATAAGATAAGCAATTTCCTTCCCATCAGGATTGAGAGTAAGATGAGTCATGCCAAAATTTACTTCTTTAACAGCAGTACCCCTTTGCATTTCCACATCCTGACCTCTTTGATTTAAGTACATGGGAATATAATTACCATTGAAATTATTGTTTCCATCCAGTCTTCTTCTTATAGTTGACAAAATCATGTCACTCCATACTTTGCACACTTTGTTCTTCCATCTTAACAGATAGTGAACATATTTCAGTTCCTTTGTAGTTTTCATCAGCAGATCTTGAATAGATAAAATCTTCACACTACCATCTTTCATGAAGTACAGAAGCTTTTCTTTCTTGTCAAAACCATCATGACAATCTATAACTATATCAACAGTTAATAAATTGTTCAGGTGTTCAGAAGTTAAAGTACCTTCAATTTCAGTTAAGGAGTAAGGATCAACATAAGTCATGTTCAGAAATTCAGCATCCCTGTGTCCAATACCTCCTCTTGTGTAACTTGACATTTGCTTCAGATTCGAAAACATCTTTAACCAGAGTGCTTTTGATCTAGCCATATCAGACAAATCAATAACACTTGAAGCACTTGTTATAATTCCACCAGACTGAAAATTGATAAGTTTATCACACCTTAGTGTACTTATATGTTCCCACTTCTTGTATTTCTCCTTTTTATGAGCATAGCTTCTTTCAAGTAAAGATTCTTGTCTGCTTGAATTTCTCCATTGTCTTTCATTTGAAATTTTAAGCCTTTGTAGATAGAGATTGAAATCTTCATTTGTTCTTTTTGTAATATCTCTTCTTCTGGCTTCTTCTTCTTCATCTACTTCTTTGTTGTGACAATCAACAATAGTAGATAAGATTATCAAATCAACCTCTTGCAGAATTTCAGATTCATCAGGATCTTGAATGATGTCAGGATTAGAATCTTCAATTTGATTTGTATTGCTGAGAGTTGATTTACTTGATTTTCTTCTCAATTCAGGTTCTTCTTCAACAATTCCATCATCACCAAAAGTAGATCTGTCAGGAACTACTAGAGTTTGAATAGGTTCAGGAATTTCTTCAATTCTTAACCCTCTAGACCTTGTCTGTCTAGGTACTGTTTGAGTTGAAGAACCTCTTCTACTTCTTCTAGCACCTCTCCTACCTTTGCCTCCTCTATCTCTAGCAGGGGCAGTATAGCTTTCCATTGTCTCTCTTTGTAATCTCAAAAATTCTTCATGTGAGAGATCTGGATATTCTTCATTTGCTGTAGAGAGTGCTTTTCTGGCAAATAATTGTTGAACTCTTTTATCAGTGTGATAAAGAGTAACAATTCTACCGTCTTTTGTAGAAAACTTCTGGAATAAACTTGATGCATCTTCAGGATTATCAATAATCACATCTTCATTACCTTCAGGAATTGTAGCAAGAGTATGTCCATGACCAGGTGTCAGGATTTGTTCTTCCGTCAGGATCTGAGACTGCATCAATGTTCTTATTGTCTTAACTCCAGAATCATAAACATGAGTTGACTGCGTAGTTTGACTTTGAGAAGTTTGAATTGTAGACTTCAAAACCGCAGCATCAGAGGTTTCTCCTTGTTTCACATTGTCACCACCATCATCTCCAGTATCATCATCATTATTCCTTAATACTAGATCAGGTGTACATTTTGTCTGAATAACCTTCTCCCCCTTTTTGACATCAGGATTTGACAATAATTGCAAAATTAAGGAAAGAGAGGTTTGAATTTCAGTTACCTTAGAATCCAGAGAATCAATTCTTTGATTGATGGAGGTTTGTTCTGAAACAACAGATTTCACTTGGGATTCTACTACCTTTAGATGTAAAGCAGTAGGCACCTTTGTAAAATTATTAAAAATATCAGTCCTCACTTTATCAGTTGAATCCTTAATAGAATCAATCTCACTTTTCAGGCTCTTGGATAACAGAGTTGTAGCCTTCAGATGATTCTTCAAGTCTTGATTCTCTATAAACTTCACTGTATTATAAGCATGTTCCAAAGCAGAAGAATAACTAACAGAATCTGCTGATCTGTACCATGAGTTATCCCATTCATTCTGTCTAAATGCCTTAGCAGGATCAAAAGAAGGAATAGAAAAATCTTGTCTCTGATCTTTTCCAGTATAAGCATTGCCAGCCATAAATGTACTCGATGAACCAAAATTAGTTCCAAGACTAATCTTGAGTGTTGTAGTAATCTGGTCCTTCTCTTGTTGATTCTCATCATCATCATCACTATCATCATCAGAATTATCATCATCAGAACCATGAGATATATCAGGATCAGGAATTGCAATACCTTTCATTTTATCTTGTAATTCTGAGATAGGATGATCCATTGGTCTTGTACGAAGTGGCTGTATCAAAATATGTTCATGATCAGGAGCACCACTAGCGTCAGGATGAACATCGTCAGGATTTGAAATGCTTGCATCAGTATTTTCTACCAATGGTTCTTGTGTAGCTTGAGGTTCAGAAGCTGCTTCAACACTTTGAGCTAAAGGTTCTTGTGTGCTTCCCTCATTGACAATGTTCTCGACCAATCTTTCAATAGAAGCTGTAGCTTTGCATGCATCTTCACTTTGAGAAGATGGTTCTTGTGTAGCTGGAATGTTGATGTCTTCATTCTCCCTTTGAGAAAATGGTTCTTGTGTGACCATTCCACTAGCTAAGCCTTCACCCAAACTTTGATTAAGTGGTTCTTGTGTGGCAGGATCAACAGTAGCTGCTGAATCACTCTGAAATTCAGGTTCTTGTGGGCTTGATCCTTTCAGCTTCTTTTGTCTCTGATAGACTAACTCCTCTGCATTCCTCTTTTTCTTTGACGGAGATGTAAGTCCAACCAAGGAAGCAGTTTTAGAAACCTTCTCCCAAGAAATTTCTCTAAACTGAGATAGAGAGGCTGGAGAGTCTGATATAGAGACTACATTTGTTGTTGCATCAGGAATACGAACATCAGGATTTGCTAGAGCATCAGGAGTAGATGACTCATCAGGAATTGATGTCTGAATATCAGTATCCTTCATGTGCACTGTCAAAGGAATATGATACCTGCTTTTTGATAATTTCCTTGTCTTTTGTGGTTTTGATGATGGTACCACAACTTTAGTAGCAGTATCAGCAACTTCCTTGTTCATATTCATCACAGAGGATAAGGTAAGTCATCCTCTGAATCACTTTCATTAATCAACCTTAACTTCCTTTTCACAGGAACATTCTTAACAACCTTATCAGCTTTCTTGACCAGGACCCCTTGTACACCCCCTTTGTTAGGAATATGTTGTTCTTGATGATAAGCATAAAACACTTAGTAGAATTTGTGTAAAGTCAATTTTGTAGCTGTCAACGAAATAGCATGCTTAGCAGTGTTTCGTTGACAGGAAGCTCATCAACGAAATGAGTGTTGTAGCAATTGCATTGTACAATACTTCACAGTATGATAGGCATTCCATTATATGTTTTAGATAGGTTTTCTAAGTCATGTTGACTATGTACTAGATAGGCAAAATAGGTTGGTTAATTGTAAATATGTTATGCCTTGTAATTCTGCCTAAGTGAAGACATGTCAACGGTATGAAGATTACTCTGTCAACGGCATGGAGTTTACCCATCAACGAAACAAGGGAAACACCATCAACGGAATAAAGAATGAAGCTATCAACGAAACACATCTCCTTGCTATCAACGAATCAATGTTGCTTTTTGAGCAGTTGACAAAGTGATAGTGACAGTTTACTGAACAGATCTAAAAGGAGATATGGAAGTGTACTTTGCATTGGAAGCCATCAAAGTGGTTACTGGAAATAAGGAAACATTCCAATTTCCAATAAGGCTCTTGGGAATGATTATAATGAGCATGAAGACAAAAGCTAAGATCTCCAAGGACCATTGGACAAAAGGAATGAAAAGCAAGCTACTGATGGTTACTACTATTATTCTTTAGTTTAACCAAACGTAGAATTGTAAACTTGGGATTATATAACCAAGTGTAGCAGTTACTTTAGAAATGAGAGAAGAAACACAAATAGATTGTATTAGCTATTCTTGAGAGCAATTCTTCTCTACAACCTTGTAACTGAGCAGCTGTGTACTTTTGTATCACAGATTATTTCCGCAATAAAAACACTTCAGTTGGATCATCAAACAATCCAACTGAATTATTTATATCTTGTGTTTTTATTTATTCAGTTCAGTTTTATTTTATAAAGTTTTTTAGTTTCAAGAAAATATCAAGAATTGTATTCAACCCCCCCTTCTACAATTCTGTTAGGTCATTTGGGAATAACAATTGGTATCAGAGCGAGCTTCTAACATACAAGAAGTTTAAAGATCAAGACCAATAACAGATACCATGGTGAAGAAGGATGCAGGTGTGAAGATACCAGTTCTTGATAAGGACAATTACTTTCACTGGAAAGTAAAGATGCATTTACATCTCATGTCTATGGATGAGAGGTATGTAGACTGCATTGAGAAAGGTCCACACGTTCCCATGAAGCTTGATTCTAGAGTTGGATTGCCAGATGATGCTCCTGATGTAGAGATTCCAAAACCTGTCTCAGAATGGACTGTTGAAGATGTTGCAGAAGTCCATAAAGACAAAAGGACCATGAACATTCTGTTTAATGGTTTGGAGCAAGAGATGTTTGACAATGTTATCAACTGTACAACCTCTAAGGAAGTATGGGATACTGTTAGAACTCTCTGTGAAGGAACTGAGCAAGTCAGGGAAAATAAAATGCAACTCCTTATACAACAATATGAGCATTTTCATTTTAAGGCTGGTGAAACCCTAAATGACACGTTTAGTAGGTTTCAGAAGCTTTTGAATGGATTAAAGTTGTATGGGAGGATCTATCAAACTAAGGATTCAAACCTTAAATTTCTCAGAGCTCTTCCAAAAGAATGGAAGCCTATGACTGTTTCTCTTAGAAACACTCAAGAGTACAAAGACTACACTCTTGAAAGGCTTTATGGAACCTTGAAGACTTATGAGCTGGAAATGGAGCAAGATGAGGAAATTGAAAAGGTACAGAAGAAGGGTGGATCTATTGCATTGATTGCATCTGTGAACCAACTGGAAGATGACAGTAAAGAAACTGCAAAGGCCACAACTAGTCGACCTAGTTGTAGGAGTGATGTTAGCAAGGGTAAAGACAAGATGACAGAAGAAGAAGAAGAATCAGAACCAGCCAACTTGAATGACTTAGATGAGATTGATGAGCACATTGCTTTTCTGTCTAGGAAATTCTCTAAGTTCAAGTTCAAAAGAAACTCAGAGGCAAGGCCACCAAGAAGAGACTTTCAACCTAGCAAAACAAACTGGATTGAAAAGTCTAAGTCAAAATGTTTCAATTGTGGAATGCTTGGTCACTTTGCTGGAGACTGCAGAAAGCCCAAGGTTGAGAAGGGCAACAGGAAATTTGAGCCTGTTGATTATAAAAAGAAATACTTTGAACTTCTCAAGGAAAAAGAAAAGGCTTTCATGTCTCAGGAGTATGACTGGGCTGGTAATGGTGAAGACTCTGATGATGAAATTGAGTATGTCAACTTGGCTCTTATGGCTGACAATCATGAGCAGGAAGCAAGTTCCTCAAGCAACCAGGTAACAATTACTAATCTTTCTGAGCTTTCTAAAGAGGAATGCGATAGTGCAGTAAATGAAATGTCTACTGTACTATATAATTTGCGTGTTACTCTTAAATCACTTACCAAGGAGAATTCAAGAATAAAAGAGACTAATTTGTTCTTAAGTGATAGGAATGCAACGTTAGAAGCACAGCTCATTGAATTTGAGAAAATGAGATGTGTCAGTAGGGATGCTAAGAGGGAACTTGAGAACGTGTTACAAAGGGAAGAAATTCTTAAAACACAACTTGAAATAGAACAAGGTGTGATTGCTAAATGGAAAGATGCCAGGAATGTTGCTACCAACATCATTAATGTTCAAGGTATGGAATCTTTCTGTGAGCAATCATGGAAAAAGAACAAAGAGAAGCTAGGGTGTGTTGGTGAAACCTTAGAATCAGAAACAGAGTCAACAAACAACAATGATCATTTGTTGGAGGTTGATATGTCAACGAAATGCAATGTTTCGTTGACACATGAACCATCAACCGATCAGGCTGTTTCGTTGACAGACAAAAGAAAAGAGAAACTCACTAGACTTAATGACAAGTATGGTCCTGTTTCCAAGAACTTTGTTCAAGGTGAGTCTAGTAATTCAAAGAAAGTTGAGAAGCCTGTTGAGAGAGCTAATGTAGGTCACTTGTCTAACAAGCAATTGAAAGACAAGGTAGAAAAAGTTCAAAATGAGGCTAAGGGAAATAAAAAGAATAACAGGAATGGCAAAGTAGGAATTAACAAACACAACAATTACACACCTGATAAATATGCTCCTAGAAAGACATGTGTTAATTGTGGAAGCGTTAGTCACCTGTCTACTAACTGCAAATCTGTTAAGAAAACTGCTATTGTGAAAATTCCCAAGCCTGCAAGGAATAGCCCTATGCCTACAATGCCTGTTATGTCTAACATGTTTGCTCCATATGCACAATTTCAGAATCCATATGCTAACATGCCTTTTGTGTCTAATCCTTACATGAATATGTTTAACATGCCACAAATGCCATGGAACATGAATAACATGATTGTTCCTCCAACTATGCATGCTATGAATGAAAATATGAGCAACCCTCAGAAATCAACACCAAGGGTAAAGATTGATCTGAATCAATCTGAGCCCAAAGTGAAAAATGGTACAAAAGGGAATGCAAAGGCTAACAAGACAGGACCCAAGGAAACTTGGGTACCAAAATCAACTTGATTTGGTTTTATTGTGTGCAGGGAGACAAAAGGAATCTTTGGTACTTGGATAGTGGTTGTTCAAGACACATGACTGGTGATTCTACCCTGCTCACAGAGTTTCAGGAAAGAGCTGGCCCTTGTATTGCTTTTGGAGATGACAGCAAAGGCTACACAAAGGGATATGGCTTGATTTCAAAAGAGAATGTCATCATAGATGAGGTTGCATTGGTGGATGGTCTTAAGCACAACTTGCTTAGTATCAGCCAACTTTGTGACAAAGGATTTTTAGTTACTTTTTCAAAAGAAGCCTGTGTTGTTTCTAAAGGAGGAAACAACAATGTGGTAATGACTGGATTCAGAAGAGGGAATGTGTACATTGCTGACTTTAGTAGCACAAGTTCAGACACCATCACTTGTCTTTTCAGCAAGGCAAGCAAGGATGAAAGTTGGTTATGGCACAAGAAGTTATCCCATCTGAATTTCAAAGTTATGAATGATTTGGTGAGGAAGGATCTTGCTAGAGGAATTCCACAGGTGGAGTTTTCCAAGGATGGTTTGTGTGATGCCTGTCAAAAAGGGAAACAAAAGAAGGCAT
Source organism: Heracleum sosnowskyi (assembly GCA_030848705.1). Taxonomy (NCBI): domain Eukaryota; kingdom Viridiplantae; phylum Streptophyta; class Magnoliopsida; order Apiales; family Apiaceae; genus Heracleum; species Heracleum sosnowskyi. The sequence continues at coordinate 148,499,717 of CM061235.1, read as the reverse complement.
CATTCAAAAGCAAGACAGAGTCATCTATTGTCCATCAGCTTGAGTTACTTCATATGGATCTATTTGGCCCTGTAAATGTTATGTCCATCTCAAAGAAGAAATACTGTCTTGTGATTGTTGATGATTTTTCTAGATTTACATGGACTTTCTTTTTGCACTCTAAAGATGAGGCAAGTGAAATCATTATCAATCACATCAAGATGGTAAGCAATCATCCTGATTTCAAAGTAAGAAGGATTAGGAGTGACAATGGGACAGAATTCAAGAATTCAAGCATGAAGGTGTTCTGTGAAGAAAATGGTATTTTGCATGAGTTTTCAGCAGCAAGAACACCACAGCAAAATGGTGTAGTTGAAAGGAAAAACAGAACACTTATTGAAGCTGCAAGGACAATGCTAGATGAATCAAAGTTACCTACATATTTTTGGGCTGAGGCAGTTAACACAGCTTGCTTTACTCAAAATATTTCTTTGATTAATCAGGCCAAAGGAATGACCCCTTATCAGTTACTCAAAAGAAAGAAGCCACTATTAGATTTTCTTCATGTCTTTGGATGCAAGTGCTTTGTTCTGAGAAATCAAGCTGAGCATTTGGGGAAATTTGAAGCAAAGGCAGATGAAGCAATATTTGTGGGATATGCAGCAGGGAAAGCTTACAGAGTCTTTAATCTCAGAATCAACATTGTTATGGAATCTGTACATGTTGTTTTTGATGATCTCAAAATACAAGGTCTCTGTGATAAAGGTTTCCATGAAAGTCTCTCTTTTGAGAATGAGGAAGGAGAACAAGTGAATCATGATAAGGCTACTGAGAAACAGCCTAAAGTTGTTGTATCTAGCACAGATGAAAGCAGCAGTGAAGATGAAATTGCTGCATTAAGGTTAAAAAGGATAGCTGCTAGCAGACCAACTGGTCATTTCGTTGACAGTCATGATGGTGGATTCGTTGACAGTCACAATGAGCGTTTCGTTGACAGCCAAAACGGTCATACCGTTGATAGCCATAGGAATGCTTCTAGAAGTGATCAATTAGAGACAACAAACTCAGGGGGAGTTTCTCAAGGACAAATATCCAATCAAGGCAATCATGATCATGAAGCTACGTCTTCAAGAGCAAATCTACCTCCCTCAAGGAAATGGACTAAAGATCATCCCTTTGAACTCATTATAGGTGATGTCTCTTCAAAAGTCCAAACTAGAAGAGCAACTCAAGAAGAATGTCTATACAGTAGCTTTCTGTCTCAAGATGAGCCAAAGAAAGTTGAGGATGCACTTCTAGATCCAGATTGGATTTTAGCCATGCAAGAAGAGCTAAACCAATTTGAGAGAAACAATGTTTGGAAGCTGGTGCCCAGGCCTAATGACAGGAGTGTTATAGGCACAAAGTGGGTGTTCAGAAACAAGATGGATGAAAATGGCATAGTCACAAGGAACAAAGCTAGATTGGTTGCAAAAGGCTATTCACAGGAAGAAGGAATTGATTTTGATGAAACCTTTGCTCCTGTTGCAAGACTAGAAGCAATAAGGATTTTCCTAGCCTATGCAGCCCATGCCAATTTCAAGGTCTATCAAATGGATGTGAAGAGTGCTTTTCTGAATGGGGAATTGGAAGAGGAGGTGTATGTAAGTCAACCTCCTGGTTTTGAAGATGATGATTTTCCAGACTATGTGTACTTCCTTCTCAAAGCACTCTATGGTTTGAAACAAGCACCTAGAGCCTGGTATGACACTCTCTCACAGTTCCTCCTTGAGAATCATTTCACTAGAGGTACTGTAGATAAAACTCTTTTTCACAGGGTTGTAAATGGCTCTACTTTACTTGTTCAAATTTATGTAGATGATATAATCTTTGGGTCTACAGATGTGAAACTTTGTCAAAAGTTTGCCAAGCTTATGCAAAGTAAGTATGAAATGAGCATGATGGGAGAATTAACTTACTTTCTTGGTCTTCAAGTAAAGCAAGTTAATGAAGGCATTTTCATTAGTCAAACAAAATACATTCATGATTTATTAAAGAAGTTTAACCTAATGGAATGCTCTCCTGCCAAAACTCCCATGCCTACTGCCACCAAACTTGAATTGAATACTAAGGAAAAATCTGTGGACATTTCAAGTTACAGAGGCATGGTAGGCTCACTTTTATATTTAACAGCTAGTAGACCTGATATTATGTTTGCTACATGTCTATGTGCTAGATTTCAGGCTGATCCTAGAGAATCCCATTTAGTTGCTATTAAAAGAATTTTCAGATATCTCAAAGGAACACCAAACCTTGGCATTTGGTATCCTAGAGAATCTGGTTTTGAACTAATTGGTTATTCAGATGCAGATTATGCAGGATGTAAAATTGACAGGAAAAGCACAACAGGCACCTGTCAATTCTTAGGAAACAAGCTTGTGTCATGGTTCAGCAAGAAACAAAACTCAGTTTCCACCTCCACAGCTGAGGCTGAGTATATTGCAGCTGGAAGTTGTTGTGCACAGATTTTATGGATGAAAAATCAACTACTTGATTATGGATTAAGAGTTGAGAAAATTCCTATTTTCTGTGACAACACTAGTGCCATTGCCATTACTGAGAATCCAGTGCAGCATTCAAGAACCAAGCATATTGACATTAAGTACCATTTCATTAGAGAACATGTTATGAATGGTACTGTGGAGTTACATTTTGTTCCAAGTGAACAACAACTTGCAGACATCTTTACCAAGCCACTTGATGAATCAACATTCTCAAGATTAGTAAGTGAGCTAGGTATGCTAAATTTCTCTTAATTATTTTTGAGATATTTGCAAGTCATAATGCAGCCAGAAATTTGCTATGTTTTTCTGTGAATGAATTTTCTCAGGAAAAGGTAAAATTTTGTCTAAGTCAAAATTACTATGCCAACGGAATGCACCATTTCGTTGACAGTCTTAGCAGTTTTCTGGGTGTTTCGTTGATAGCTCTTTTATATCAACGAAACGCAGCTTTATCAACGAAATAAGACGGGACTTTAACCGCCCAATCCTGATTCGTTGATTTAGCGCTTTTTATCTGAACCGTTGAAATTTGACACGTCTTTTACCACGATCTATGCATACACCCCTGTAAGTATAAATCATGGTAATACTTTAAGAGTAACGGTTATATTTTTAAGCCAATCCAGTAATTTACATTTATTATTGGATTCATTTTCTGAGAATTTTTGGGGGAGTATTTAAGAAATTTTATTTTCATTATTTCTTTTTACCTGTTCTCAAAAATTCCAAAGGCTTTTTCTCTCTTCTTCTCTCTAACAAGCAATTCAGTTCGAAGCTTTCCTTTAATCAACAATGGCACCTATAGTCAAGCTTATGTCTGCTGGAGGGTTCATCTATGAGAAGAACAACTCCATCCCTTTTGTTGTCAAGGAAAACCCGAACAGACTGTTCTTCAAAATGATGGATTTCATGAAGAATTGCAAGTTGAGCTACGCAATGTTTCACTCTACACCACTCTACAATGAGATAATCGAGGAAATTTGGACCTCATGTGAGTATAGTGGAACAAACTGCACACTACAATTCACTCTTCAAGGTAATGAGTACATAGTTAATTCTGATGTTTTGCAAGCATGTTTACATATTCCTGATAATAACTGTGATGCTTTGCCTACTAACACTGAAATAACTACCATGTTAAATTCTATAAACTACTCTTTGCCTACTGATAATCTGGGTAGAATAATTAGGAGAGGTTTGGTTAGAGAATACAGTTATTTAGCTGATGCATTCATTAAGGTCTTTTCTGGAAAGATTAGCAATTTTGATGCATTAACTAACTCTATGTTAATTCTTCTAACCATGCTTCTAAATGATAGATATCACAACTTTAGCACCCAACTTATGTATGAAATTGGTGCTAAGCTGGGTGACAAAGCAAATAGGAAGAAAAATATCTATTATGCTAGGTTTCTGATGATGTTGGCTAACCATGTTAGTCCAGCACCATTAGTTATCTCTAACCCTAATGCCAGGTTCGAGTGCTTTGTGCAAGAAAAGAGAGTATTGACAGACATACTCAGGCTGAACCACAATGGTGATGTTCCAGTGGTGTATCTGCCAATCATTGAGGTAACTACTACTATCCCTGTTAGTGTAGCTATCACCTCTACTGTTTTACCTTCCAATGTTGCTATGGAGTCTGTAGCTGTGACCCAACAGGCTCCTACCCTAGCAACAAAACCAAAATCAAAGAAATCCTCCAAGCCAACCTCAGGTGCTTCTCAAAAGGCACCTGTTGTAAAAACTACCACACAACCTAAGGGGAGTGAGTCTGGAGTTGTGAGAGGTGAGGGAAGGGGTGAACATCAAAGAAACCCCAAGGATAAGGAAGGACAGGTTAGTGTGTACCAGCCAAGCCCCATTGTGTCTTCCCAACAAGGCACAATGAGTAACATGGATTTAAACACAAGTCTAATTGCATCCTCCCAAAAGGATGTGATTATTGAAACAAGCTCTCCTCCTAGAGCACAGTCCAAAAGGGTAAGGGACACTTCTAGCCCAAAGTCTACATTTTCCCAATACCAAATGAGAGTGAAGCAAAAGTCCAAGGGTACACAGGGTGCACACACACTGGAAGCAACACTTCCAGTTTCTCAAATTCAGTTTGATGTAACCCCTATCTTTTCTCTGGGGTTACAGTCCCATTCTCTAAACATCAATCTTGAATTATCTCCATCAAATTCACCAACTCAATCTTTAGATGTGGACATGATCCATACATCTATTCCTGATTCTCCAACTCTAATCTTGGAGAAGCCCCACTCTGAAGCTGGTGGCCATCACTTGTTAAGTGATTTGTTGGGCCATCAACCAATTTTTCCTGAAGTTGCAAGGGGATCTGTGGACCAATCTTTAAAATCAATCACCACAGACTCTACTGCAATTTCTCATTCTCAAAGTGCTTTCTTGACTTCATCAACGAAACAGTCTATTTCGTTGACAAGTGTTTCTCCATCAACGGTATCCATACCGTTGACAGTTCAAACTACCATTCCGTTGATAGTTCACTCTGCACCTTTAATTGAAAATCAAGTTGTTCCCACAACTAGTGCAGATGATCTAGTGGTAGTTGAGACACTTCTAGGACTGAGAGGGAGTGAAACTGAGAGGCTGGCTTGCAGCCAGGCAAAAGGAGAGAATGTGAGTGAGAGGCTGGCTATTTCTTCCAGCCAGGCAAAAGGAGAGATTGAGAGTACCACCTTAGTAGGTGAAGGTGAGGGTGTGAGAGGTGTGAGCCATGGGGAGCCCATGATGCAAGAAAAGAGTGGAGAGAGAGAAGGGACTACAGGAGCTATAAGGAGGGAAGCAGCCATTGCAAGTGAGTTAATGGAGGTCAGTGAGGGAGAAAGGGAACTTACTTTCCAAGAGGTTTATCAGCAAACTCTGGATAGTATTTCCCTGGATCCTGAGACCTTTACTCATCCTGTGTCAGCCTATCAAATTTTGGCTCAACAGGGCAATGTGGAGGCAGAGAGATCACTACAACTAATTCATACAACTGCATCAATGCAAAGAGCAAAGGATGCCTTGACCAATCTACCTCCAGGAGCTGAAGCAAGTGGAGAATTTGATTTTTCTGATGATGAGGACAGCTATGGTGATAATCTACAGGTGGCCACTACTGCACAGACTGGGACTTCTGTGGTGCCTCCTACACCAAACTGGCTTTCTCAAGATATGCATGGTAGAAGCAATTTGGATGCTGCTATCACAAGGTAGTACAAAGAAGCATATCTAGCTCATGAGTCTGCAGGAGCAAGGGACAAGAAATTCTACAAAGCCATAATGGATTCTCTGGAAATTCAAAGGCTACAAATGTTGCAGACAAGGATTGAGGCTACAGAGATCAAGGATTCAATCAGCAACCTTAGGGATGCTAATGATAGGAGGCTAGATGAAAAGCTTCCTCTTCTCACTGTGTCCAGGATGAACAGGTTTCTCTCTAAAGAACCTGAAGTGGATTCCTCCTTGAAGACTCTCTCTTCTAGAGTGGACAAGGTGGAAGCCACTCTATCACAGATGCAAAAGGAACAGGAGAAACAAACTCAACTATTGGCCCAGCTAGTGGCAGCTCAAGGACTCCCAGTCATCTCTTTTGATGATAACAAAAAGGGGGAGAAATCTAAGGAGCTAGACATTCAAATTACCAAGGTTATGGTCCCAGCCATTTCCCTACCAAAGGAGCCATTAGCAATGGGGGAGCTTGGCAAGCAGCAAAAGGATGGTATTGACCTTATACAAGAAGCTTCTATGAGGATGAGACTTGCAGAACAAATCAAAGAACATTGGTCCAACATAGAAGCAAAGTTCAAGAAGATTACTGAAGATAAGGACTCAAATCCATCAACGGAACAGCCATCAACGAATGCCATGGTACTAGCATCAACGGAATGGGAGCCACAGACAAATTCTTTCTATCAACAAGAGCCCCTTCTACATGGAGTCACTCAAGGACCAAGGAAGGAAAAAGGACAAACTTCATGCATTAGGGATGTGGAACAAGCTACAATTCAAAGAAGCCTATCTCCCAAGTCCCCTGCTAAACCAAAGGGCAAAAACATAGCAAGGACTTTCAATCCTGCACCTTATCCAGATGAGCACAAGCTTCTTGGTCTACTCATCACAAAAAGCAAGGAAAGTAATGATTATGAGATAAGGAAGCAAAGGGCAATTGTCTACAGGAATGGACAACAAATCTGTGTTTGGGCTGGTCATCCAAACTTTGCTGAAGCCAAGGCTGAGGAATCAGAAAGAGCAGCTATGCAAGCTCTTGCAGTAGCTCAAGCTCTAGATGAAGAAGAAAGGAAGCAAGAGGAAAGCACTAGAGAGGAAAGGAGTTCAAAGAAGAGCACAAGGCAACCCAAAGAGAGAGCTAGGAGAAACATAGACTTTGAGAGTGCTGATTCTCAGGGTACTGCATCAGACTCTTCTATACCTATTGCACCTCCAACAATTGCTAATCCAGTTTTTGAAGGAAAGTTGGCCTGTGATCCTGCACATCCTGTCAATTTTCATGATCAACCAATCATGCCAAAAGAGGAACCAATTGATTTTGATGAGGCATACTTTCCAAAGTTCCTGTTAGAAAAGGACCAACCAATGAAGACAAAGAAGAGGCCTGTCAAAGCAAAGCCTGTTTTTGTGAGAAAGCCACAATCTCAAAAACCCCCTGCAAACCCAGAGGACTGCATGTACATTGCTGACATCAGGGAAGAATCCAGTCTACATCTTGACTTAGACAACCTGGTGGAAGTAAGGGGAATTGCAGCTTCTCAAAAGTTGCCTGAAAGACTAGTGTTCTCATTCAAGGGTGGTAGAGAACAAGTGTGGCCTCTCTACAGAATTTTAGGAGAAGACTATCAAACACTACTCTCAGTGTTTAGATGCTTGAAAAAGGACTTTGGTTTCACCAAAACAGCCAAGTCTGAGGTGGTCTCCAAAATCTGTCAGATAAAGGCTAGCTGGAACAAGCCTGAGACTCTTCCCAGGATACTTAGAGTTCCCTCAACAGGAAAGAAAATCCATCTTCAACCTTATTGGATGATGGAGTTTAAGGACAAGGACAATTGCAGAAGATTCTTCAGAATGGAAGACCAGCTGGAGAAGGCATCTAATCAAACTCTAAAGCTGATGCAATCCAAGCTTGGTGATCAAGATGAAGAGGAGAAAATCTTCTACAGAAGACTACAGGTCCAGATTGAGGAAAACAACTCCAAGAGAGGGAAGAAGACTATGCCACAAAGAAGTCACAGATGAAACATTTGCTCAGACTAAAGGAGCACTTGTGGGCATTAGTCTTGTAAGTCTTATATTTTGTCTATAAAGTTTTGAAGCTTAATACATTTTCTACTTTTGTAATTTATGATGTATCTGAGTGTTTTTGTTATCATCAAGTCTCTTGATTTATGGCTGTTATTCTATCAGTCATAAATTGGGGGAGATTGTTAGGAATATGTTGTTCTTGATGATAAGCATAAAACACTTAGTAGAATTTGTGTAAAGTCAATTTTGTAGCTGTCAACGAAATAGCATGCTTAGCAGTGTTTCGTTGACAGGAAGCTCATCAACGAAATGAGTGTTGTAGCAATTGCATTGTACAATACTTCACAGTATGATAGGCATTCCATTATATGTTTTAGATAGGTTTTCTAAGTCATGTTGACTATGTACTAGATAGGCAAAATAGGTTGGTTAATTGTAAATATGTTATGCCTTGTAATTCTGCCTAAGTGAAGACATGTCAACGGTATGAAGATTACTCTGTCAACGGCATGGAGTTTACCCATCAACGAAACAAGGGAAACACCATCAACGGAATAAAGAATGAAGCTATCAACGAAACACATCTCCTTGCTATCAACGAATCAATGTTGCTTTTTGAGCAGTTGACAAAGTGATAGTGACAGTTTACTGAACAGATCTAAAAGGAGATATGGAAGTGTACTTTGCATTGGAAGCCATCAAAGTGGTTACTGGAAATAAGGAAACATTCCAATTTCCAATAAGGCTCTTGGGAATGATTATAATGAGCATGAAGACAAAAGCTAAGATCTCCAAGGACCATTGGACAAAAGGAATGAAAAGCAAGCTACTGATGGTTACTACTATTATTCTTTAGTTTAACCAAACGTAGAATTGTAAACTTGGGATTATATAACCAAGTGTAGCAGTTACTTTAGAAATGAGAGAAGAAACACAAATAGATTGTATTAGCTATTCTTGAGAGCAATTCTTCTCTACAACCTTGTAACTGAGCAGCTGTGTACTTTTGTATCACAGATTATTTCCGCAATAAAAACACTTCAGTTGGATCATCAAACAATCCAACTGAATTATTTATATCTTGTGTTTTTATTTATTCAGTTCAGTTTTATTTTATAAAGTTTTTTAGTTTCAAGAAAATATCAAGAATTGTATTCAACCCCCCCTTCTACAATTCTGTTAGGTCATTTGGGAATAACACCCTTGTTTCTTCGTTTTAGTGAGTGGTGTAGAGGAAAAATCCTTTGAACCTGATTGCCATCCAGACACATCAGTTCTAGCTGATTTCTTTGATTTTACAACTAAAGTCTTTTGAGAGACAGTAGAGGTGGTTGTTAACTGTTTAGACTGTTTAGGTTGCATGCTTGTGTCAGGAACAAGGTGGGTTGGGCCTTGCCCCATAGCATTAGAAAGAAGTCCATAACAAGTAGGCATTTTCTGATGTAAGAAAAAACCTAACCTCATCAGGAATAAAAGCATTTCCTATGAAACCATTTGCCTTAAAAATCATTTGTCATATCAGGATTGAAAAATATATTCAATAAGATTAAAATAAAATTTTATTTAAGAAAACAAAATTTATTTTAACAACCCTGCCTGCAAAATTTGTTAGTAACACTCATATTGATATAGAAATGATAAATAATAAACTCTGATAGTAATGAAATTGAAATTGATAATTAAGACTGAAAGCTTAATCAAAGACTAAGTAATAATCTAATTGTCCAGAGTTTACCAGGAGTGTTGATGACAAATTAGCATAGAACCTCTGGTTTTCATACCAGCTTCAATAAGAGTTCTATTCTTCCTTTCTACTACTCCATTTTGCTGAGGTGTGCCAGGAGCAGAGAATTGTTGAATGATTCCTTTGTATTTGCAGAACTCTTCCATCTTTGAATTCTTAAATTCAGTACCATTATCACTTCTCAGAATCTTGACTTTGTTTCTGATAATGACTCCATCAGAATCAGTCTTGTTCTTGAAAATCCACTTTGTACCAACTATTGATCTATTCTTTGGTCTTGGTACCAGTTTCCAGACTTCATTCCTTTCAAATTCATTCAGTTCTTCTTGCATTGCAGTAACCCAATCAGCATCTTTAAGTGCATCTTCAACTTTCCTAGGCTCCTCCTTGGACAGAAAGTTATTGTATAAACATTCATTCTGAGTTGCACTTCTTGTTTGAACACCTGCATCAGGATCTCCAATTATCAAATCAGGAGTATGATCTTTAGTCCATTTCCTTGCTGGTGTCAAATTGTTTCTCGAAGTAGATGCTCCCCCTGGATTGGTGTTATCTTGATTGAAAGAATTTGCTTGAGATGAAGCTCTTCCTGAATTATTGCTATGTCCTCCTGATGTGTTGTCAGGATCATCACTTGAATCAGTATCTGAAGAATTCTGTCCTGATGATTGAGTTAACTCTGAACTTGTAGTCGAATGTTGTTGCCCCCCCCAACATCAGCACTACTAGTTGTATTACTATTGTTTGCATCATCAGTATTACTTCCATCAGTATCTGGTGTGTCATCAGGATTTGGTGACCCATCAGTACTGGATGAATGGACAGCTTCTGATTCACTTTCTTCAGGTTCCTCGGAAGCTTCATTTTCAAATAGTAATCTATCATGTGAGTCTTCAATGATTCCAGTTATCTTCTTGTCATCAAAAGATACATGTATTGACTCCATGACAGTTCTTGTCCTCAAATTAAAAACTCTGAAGGCTCTTGATGCAGGATAGCCTATGAATATTCCTTCATCAGCCTTTGTTTCAAATTTCCCTAGCTGTTCAGGATGAGTTCTGAGAACAAAACATTTACAGCCAAACACATGCAGATGCTTCAAACTTGGCTTCTTCTCCTTAAGAGATTGATAAGGAGTAACACCATGTCTGTTTATCAATGTGAGATTTTGTGTATAGTATGATGTGTTGACTGCTTCTGCCCAGAAATATGTAGGTAATTTAGCTTCTTCCAACATAGTTCTTAGCATCCCATAGATCTCATCAAGAGACACAATGTTCAGATCATACTGATGTCTAATGATTGAGGTCTGAGTATCCCATTCTTCAGGTAAAGCTCTTAGAAACTTGGTGTTTGAATCTTCAGGTTCATATACTTTGTCAACTAAAGATAAGCTACTCAATAGTGTCAGAAATCTATCATATAGATCAGTCAGGCTCTCTTCAGGTCTTGCATCGAATTGTTCATATTCTTGAATCAAAAGAGCCCTTCTGTTCTTCTTGACAGATGCAGATCCCTGGCACTGAGTTTCCAAAGTATCCCAGATTTCCTTCGAAGACTTGCATGCAATCACCCTGTTTGACATGACAGCATCAAGACTGTTTTGCAAGATATTCTTTATCTTTGGTTCTCTGAGTACATGAGCTTTTTCTTCTAGAGTCCATTCAGATTTAGCTTTGACCACATAATGTTCAGGTACAGCATCTGTTCGTTCAACGAACTTTGTTGGTATATATGGTCCATCACGAATCCTGTCCAAGTTGTCAGGATCCATAGCCTCCAGGTACATCAGCATCTTTACCCTCCATGTAGGATATTCTGATATCTTCAAGATGGGAATCTTCATGCTTTCATATTTGGCTGTCGACATCTTAGATCGTCTCTGATTTAAAAATAAACCAGTTTGCTCTGATACCAATTGTTGCCCAGTAAATAACAATTGTAGAAGGGGGTTGAATACAATTGTATAAGATTCTCGACTTTATATAACACAAATATGAAAGATCAATAATAATAACAATAATAGCTTTATTAACTCTGATATAAAACTGTTACAAACTCTCTCAAGAAATTCTGATGTTCTTAAGAGCTGCTAGCTTACAAAAACTCTCTCAAGAAATTCTATGTTCTCAAGAGCTTCTATTCGATTATGTTCTCATGCATAAATCGAAACCAAGACTGTGTTTATATACTACACACAGCTTCTCTATCAATTACAAGATAAGTCCTAATCAATAACAAAGATAGAAACATATCTTTAATCGATAGCTGCATTCTACAAACCAGGAACCGACAGAAATAAACTTCCATGTTTAACTAGACTCCATATATAACTCGAAGTAGGAATCCTGATCAGCTTCAAGTCCTGATGATCAAACCTGATCATAGTCTGAATAGGAATCCTGATGATAAACAAGATACTGACGCTTAGTCAAATACTGATGACCATGCAATACTGATGACGTCAGTAATCCTGATCAGTTGAGTCTAGCTCCTGACAATCATTGAATTCTGATCTAACATTAATATTTATTATAAGCTCTGTATATGAATTTCAAAATTTAAATATTATAAAAGACGTACTATAAATATATTAAAGATTTGCTTAACCATTTCAGAGTAATTTTGAGAAAGTATCTTATTCTGAAAAAAAATAAAATTCAATATGATCATTTACATAATCAAATATATATAATTTTTACGAGATTCTCCTAAGTGTTTTAGCAGAATATTTAAATATTTGGAGTTTTTAATCTTTCAATTCATTAAATAAGTTAACATATGACTTTTAATATTATTTTATAAATAGAGATTTTCATTTTTCAGTTGTTTTTAATTATAAGTTAACATATGACTTTCATTTTTCATTAAATATTGTTTTATTTTATAAAATGAAATTCAGTATACTCCTTTATAAAACAAACAAAAAACTACGATATTGTATTAAGTGTTTTAGTACAATTTATCTTAATATTTTAATATTTTGAGGTTTTTAACATTTTAATATTGTTTTAATTTTATTTAGTAAGTAGAGATTTTATTTTTCAATTGTTCTTAAGCAAAAGGCACATTAGGATTTTATTAATATGCGTTTAAGTGTTTCAGAGTAGATTTTAAAATTGTATGTTATTTTAATATAATAAAATTCACTATTGTACTTTTTACAAAATATGTAAAATTTTAATTTTTACCAGATTCTCTTAACTGGTTAAGAGTAATATTCTGAATAATGTATGATTTAAAATATTTAATTTTTTATAAAAATTGGCGTATTCATTTTTTATATTAAATTTAGAGTTTGGATTTTTTTAAAAAAATTACTGTTTAGTCTTCATATTTGTTTTTTCTTATAAAAAACTTAGAATTATCATTTTTTTTAAAATTTTCATTTTTTTGTATTTTCTTAACACATTAAAATTTTAAATTACTATATGAACACCTATCAGAACCAAAAAAAACCATAAATTTTATTTTCTAGGAATACCCCAATAAATTTTAGACAAAACATATCAAAATAAGAAACTCCCTTACAAGTTCCTTTTAGTCTTTTATGGATCAAAAGTTAATGTCAAAGACACGTAATCACCAAAATGATAATATGCATCACAATGGCATTTATCACAGAACTCTAATATACGATCCATTTGTGCCTTGATGTCCTTGTTATCAGTTCTTGTTATCAGTTCTGCAGTTGTGCTTCATTAGAAGCTATCTAATATGTATCAAAATGCACCAACTTTCATGTTGCTAAACGTATTCCAATAGAACTGGACATTTTTTTTATGACTTTTACACTCTCCTTCAGAACCTTGTACTCAAGCTTCATATCTCTACTTGTAAGATCAATTTCAAGAACTTTCTGATATCATACTCTAACAAATATAGATCAATAAGGTTGATGTAAGCAGGAGATTCCCTGCTTCTTTAAGATCCTTTTCAGTTTGTAAGATGCATTATTGAGATTGCAAGTCACCTTCAATGTCTTGGCGTGCTTTGTCTCCTCTTCTCCAAACTTGGTTTCATACTTTAAATACTTGGCAGGATTATTATAGCACTCTGAGGCCTTTGCATATTCATCAGCCTTAAGCATGCATTATCATCTTCTTTTTGATATTAGATGCGTTTAATGTTCTCCTCCGTGTTCATCCTATAATTCTTTCTCTTTGTCAAAATTTACAAGCTCATAGTAAATGGGTGACTCCTGATCTAGATAAACAGTATACACATTCAAGAGGATTTTGTTAGTATAACATGCTCACACTTTAATAAATCTTAACTGAACAACTTAGTGAATCTTACAAAAAGTACCTTAATGAATCTTAACATCATTAGTAATCAAGTTGGAGAGTAGTTAACTGAAACTTAATATCTCGTAAGGATATTCTTTTGTACCAAACTTCAACAATGAACCAAATCCAGTATCGTTAATCCACTTCTTTTGAACATCAGACAAAGACTTTAATATCCCAGACAGTAATCCTGGTTGTAAAGTTACTATTGAACGTGTTTCATCCACATTGTCTGACAAATCTGGTATTGACGTTGAATCAACAAAATTATTGCATGGAGAAAACATAGCTTCTGTTCAGTGTTCCGATTCTACTAGGTGTTTTTGTTTATTATAGTTGCAATGTAAAAATCGAAAATGAATGAATACTACCTTCTCTCGTTACTGCCTTTAACATTCTCTGACAAAACTGGTATTGCCAATGAATCCATAATCCTCCTTTCTGAAACATAGATTCGGTTAGTTATTCGATTCTATTAAGTGTTTCATTGTTAAAATATGAAATGTATAGAAGTAAAATAAAGGAATAGTACCTTGCACCTGTCTTCTAGGTTTTGCAGAATGAAACCTTTGTTTCATTTTTATTTTTGTACTTGTTATTTCATTAAGAGTAACATTTCAATCAAAGATTCATTTTCAAAAATAGGAAAATTAAAATCTTCAATCAAATATGCTGATTACTCTCTTCCCATGTTTAAAATAATACAAACCGTACAATTGCAAAAAAAATACACTGAAATTATACTTAATGATTGTGCAAATTTACCAGATTGCCATTTGATATGTATTATATAATTTATTAAAAATATGTTTAATGAATGGTCAGGATCTAGTCTCTTGGGTCTCTTGATAAGGAGGGTCTCCATTGAACCTTACCCTATATATAAATATATATATATATATATATATATATATATATATATATATATATATATATATATTACAAATTTAATATTTTAAAATAAACAAAATTATATTAAAAAGTAAATTTTTGAAAAAAATAAAATAGACTTTAATAAATTTAAGTTTAAGTTTAGTTTACTTTTTTTAAAAAAAATTAAAATTTTTATTATTTTTTCAATTTTATTGAATTAAAATTTAATATAAAAACTAAAAAATTCGGATTGAAATTCGGATTCGGATATTATCCGTATCCGGATAGTATCCGGCGGATTCGAATATTTTTATTTAAATATTTTCGGATTCGGATACGGATCCGGATACGAATTCAGATTTTCGGATTCGGATACAGGCAGATCTGTATCCGAATTATCCGTTTGACTGCCATATCAGAGCCTATGATTTTAAATAACCCGGGGTGTATAATGTGATCGATCCGATCATAATATTTTTGTATGCTATATAATATCTTGTCTTCTAAAATTTGTTAACTGGACTATATATTTTTATCTATTTATTTTTTACACAAATTAGTATCACCAAATATTTTTCCAACCCAAATTTATGTGTTTATATTGTCTAACCTTTTCAACATGACCATATAATTCGTTTAATTTTGTTTGTTGTACTATTTATTTATTTTTATTATCTCATCTTTTAAATTATTTTAATTCAAAACAAATAGTTTTCGTATGTTATATATATGTATATATTAATCCAATTCCAAATAACTAATTATTTTCTTCCATAAAATGACATTAAAATTTATGTGATAATAATTAAAAATGTCTCATATACATAATGCATCCAATCTAATTATAAATCTACTCACTTTTATTATATCTATCTATTTATATTGTATTATTAAAATCGAAACATTGAAAATTTTGTAGTCGGTACGGTACTCGTATTTTGGTATTTGCACTTTAGTTCTTTTGTTTTTACAACTTAACCTTAATTTATTAAAAACAATGATTTTGATCAAAATATAATGTAGTCGGTCGGTTAGAATGATACTCATATTTTGATATTTGCACTTTAATCCCTTTACTTTTGCAACTTGACATTGATTTATTAAAAACAACAATTTTAATTAAAATATATTTTTTAAATACTGTTAAACACAAAATTCTTGAAACATAATTTAATCACGCTCAAACACAAACACATACGTCAATTCAACATCGAGTTCAACAATCACATAAAACTATTTAAATTTAAGTTCATCTTCGTTAAAAAAAGTATAAATATAAAATATATTATTAAAATACATATAAGATAACAAATTTAAAAGTCATTTTTGCATTGCACCGGCCCTATGCTTGTATACATAAGAACAATATTCATAAATATCATGTATACATTTTATCGATATGTGCTATATAATAATGCTTATTGTAGAGATAGACATTCACCCCTTCCCTCCCAACCCCGATCCATTCTCTGCCATGTTTCGGACGGAGAATTGAGAACTTTTTTGACGATCGGGAAAAAATATGTAAAAATTTCGGGGATCAGGACGGGGTCAGGGATTAGTGTCTCTCTGCCACGCTTCTCGGTACCCAATTTCTATATTTAACAAAAATATTATATATTTTCATGTATATTAAATAAATTATTGTGAATAAATATGATTTGTATATATTCTTATAGTTTAAACTTTTAATCCATAGTTTTCACATTTAGAATACAATTAAATTACAATAATATTTATTTTATCTCTTATTTTAAATAAATATTAATTTGAATTATTATTTAAAATATTAAATTAAATTCAAAATATAAATTATATATCATGATTTATCAAACTAATTTTATTATAAAATTTTAAAGCGATTTTATAGAAATTAATAAGTATGATTTAATAATTTAAATATATTGTATAGTACAGGAAAAGTTAGACCCTTATATAAGAAAATAGAATATATTATAGTTAAAGTTACACAACCGAAATATTTATTTTAAACTAAAGGAAAGATAAAAATACACCACACTTGATATTGTTTTTGAAACTTAATATAAAAAATTTATAAGATTGGTAGTATATAGTTTTGTATGATATTTTAATAATTAAAAAATAAATATTATAAATATCTTTTGCAGACATACTCTAAAAAAAGAATTTAAAAAATAAAATTTAATAAATATTATAAATCACCTTGATTTTTACTTAAAAGTTTAAATAATAATTAATATAGGATTAAGAATGATGTAAGGTTTATTTAATGTGATTTTTCACTCAAAACCAAAAGAAGTGATGTAGCTCAATGGTTATAAGAATGATTTCCTTAGGGAAGGTCAGAGGTTCAATTTTGCACAAAAACATTATTTACTCTTTTTTTTCTTTAGATAAGAGAGTAGTGGCATGCCATGTAATTTCAAAATATAAAAGGGTAAAATTATAATTTCACAGGGGTTTTATTTACTCTTTTTACCCTTGTGTTCTCCTATTATATATAGAAGAGATTTTAAAGACAATTGAGATATTTTCTTATCTTTAACATTCTAAATTCAAAAAATTGAGAAAATTAGAAAAATAGATCGAAGCGATTTGACAGGTGACACCTCACCGCTCTCGTCTTCTCCTATATATAAGTATGCCAGTTTACTAAGTCGCAATTCACAGTAGTTTTATAATAATTTCTCTAAATTTTTCTATAAAAAAATTTGTAAAACATATTTTTAGATTATATAATATTTCTAACATAAAATTAAGGTTTCTTTTGAATTCTCCGTTTCGTTTTGGTCATTTCCCGAAATTTTGAATAAATAGAGAAAAGGGCAATTGTTAAATATTTTTCGTTATTTTAATATTATATCAAATATTAGTGTATTTATTACCATTTTTATTTTCTTAAAATTCATATTCGAACTTCTATTTTAAAATACATAATATAACATCAATATTAAATTGTAACATATAATATGCTCCCCCTAATGAATCGCTCTCTCGTTTAACGTTAACTCTCGATGACCCGCTTTCTCGTTGTTACCAAATCTAAACAGATTATAAAAAAATTTACTAAATAAATTACATCATCTATTAATCAATTTTATTATATCATAAAATTAAATTTAAATATTTTCAAAAATACTATTTTTATTGTTTATAATACAGGCACTCGAGAAAAAAAATGAAAAAAAATACGACTTCTATATTTTATTTTATTTTATAGAAACTTGCATTTTTTATAAATATTATCTTCTATATAGATTAGAAGGTAAAACTTAACAAAATAATTTTTAATATATATATAAATCATATAGATAAAGTAAACGTGGATTTTTTACAAAAAAATTATGAGAACATAATTTCTACTAATCCGCATGTCCCAAATCTTTTGTCCTATTTGACATTTGATGGTCAAACTGACCAAAATTTGACCAAAGGTCACATATATAATATAAATAAATAATAAAATAATAATTATATCATTAAAATTATATTTAATCTACTTTAATATCTAAATTTCAGATTTTGTAAATTATAAAATGATTGCACGTAAATATTAGTCAAAGTTGAGTCAATTTGACCATAAAAAGTCAAATAAGTGCTTAGCAAAAAAAAAAGTCAAATAAGACAAAAGATTTGGGATTGAGGGAGTAGTTTTTTTAGGAAAATATTAAGATGATAATCTGATTTCAAGATAAATTTTAGAACTTAAAGAAAAAATATATGAGAATATTAAGTTGGTAACTTTGAGTTCAAGAGAAAGTTTAAGAAATTATCAACTTGAAGATAAATTTTAGGAGAATATTATATTGATAATTTGACTTAATAAGAAAGTTTAGGAGAATATAAGGTAATTAAGATTTCTGTTACTAAATATTTCAAAGACAATTTAAATATTCCCTAATCTTTAATATTATTAATTCAATATTTTAAGAAAATCAGAAAAATATATCAAGGCGGCGAGGTGGCGCCTATCAAATCTTCTGGCACCTCTCAAATCGTCTCATTTATAATTTTTCTCGATTAAAAGATAGTAAAAAAAGAAATTAGTAAGTAGAGTAAGTTTAGTATAATATTGATATAGTATACTTAGTTTTCTCCATTAAAAGATAGTATGAATAAATTAGTAAATAAATTGGATTTGAAGAGAAAATTTAGGAAATATTAATGTTGTGAGAGGAATTTGGTACAACACAAATTTGGAGGTTTGCTGGAATATCGGAACAAGAGCGTAGAAATAGGCAACAAGAACAGGTTCGCACGCTGCTGCCAGGGTTCAACTGCTTAGAACCGAGAGGTGTTTGTGGCTGTATTTGGACTGAATTCACAAGGTCTCCGGGCAATGTAGAGAGAATAATTGCCGGAAATGAGTATCACAAAAGCTCCTACCCGAGAATAGTAGAGAGAATGTGAGTGTGTATCCTTGTAAATGGCCTACATATCCTATATTTATAGGAATCAAGTCCATATGTAGTTCTCTTGATGCTGGACTCCTTTGAGTTGATCTTGCTACGTTTTTTATAGACATTTTCCTCCTTCATAAGCTGGAATGATAATTATTTAGGCATACATCCAAGAGTCCTACTCTTAGTAGGTCACTAGAAGCCTTCATATTCTATAAATAAAGTGATATATTCGGCCAATATAATGATATTGCTTGTATATTCAATAAATATCCTCATAATTGATGTATTTATCTCGTCCCAGATGATAGAGATGGACTTAGAATCGAATTCTTGAAGATAGAGACGTGCTCCTTAAGTTTAGGAGGTTGTAATTTAGTAGGACACTGCCCTTAGGGGTACTGGCGATACCTCTGATACCTCTGTCACACATAGACAGACGCACCCTGGACAGTAGACTTATAGACGAGGTTCACCTGTGAAGCTGCCGTGAGGGTTGAACCCCCTAACAACTCATGACTTAACCCTACTTTCCTTATTAGCAACTCCATTGGGCCCCTTTGATCAAGCTAAATGGGATTGTCACCTTTAATGGGCTATAAATTAAGCCCACACAGATTTATGGCACAACAATTAACATAGCATATGTGGCTCTCTTCCTTCAAAGATAGTAAAAATAAATTAGTAAGAAGGAAATTGAGAATTTATCTAATATTTAATTTTTATTAATCCAAATATTTGAGAAAATATGAAAAATAGATTAAAATGATTTAAGTGGCGTCACCTCACCGCGTTGTCTTTTCTTCGTTATTTAGTTTCCTCCATTAGTAAAGATTTAATGACAAGAATTTTAAAATTGTATATTTAGTTTTCTCCATTAGTAAAAATTTAAAAGACAATTAAGATATTTTCTAATAAAATTTTAGGAAAATATTAAAATTTTACATTTAGTTGCCTCCATTAGTAAAGATTTTAAAGTCAATAATATTAAAACGGTATATTTAGTTGCCTCCATTAGTAAAGATTTTAAAAACAATTGAGATATTTTCGAACATTTAATATTAATAATTCAAAATTTTGAGAAAAATAGAAAAATTGATCGAAGCAATTTGAGAAGCGCCACCTCACTGATCCCGTCTTCGCCTTTATATTCGTCTTTTTCTTTACTATTTAGTTTTCTCCATTAGTAAAGATCTAATGACAAGAATTTTTAAATTATATTAGTTTCCATCTTCAAACGTTTAATATTAATAATTCAAAATTTTGAGAAAAATAGATCGAAGCGATTCGAGAGGCACCACCTCACTGCACTCGGCTTCTCCTTTATATAAGTACTAGTCGACTAAGCCACGTTTCGCGGCGGTCCTATAATATTTTTTGAAATTTTTTAAATATTACTATTTAAGAAAAAATTCAAGAAAAGTATATATAAAATATCATATAAATAGTGAACACTATATTTTACATAGTAGACTTACATAACAATAAAATAAACTATTTACATATATTTTGTGCTGATTTTGTGTCATTTTCTTAAGCTGACACCCATTGCAATAAATACATATAAATAAAAAATATTCAAAATATGTAATAATAAAAAAATTAAATATTAACCATCGCTTCAATTTTAAAATTTTCGTAAATATCCCTCAACTTTATATGACGATTTTGTGTCATATTTACTTCAGCCGCTGCCCGTTGCACTAAATACATATAAATAAAAATTACTTAAAATATTAAATAATAAAATTTTAAGTATTAACCACCGTTTTAAACTTCAACCATTAGTATTATCACAAAAATTACAAATGTCTTAAATATTGTTGTACTTTATATGCCGATTTTGTGTCATATTTTCTTGAGTCAACGACCATTTCTTAAATATCTCTATACTTTATATGCGATGTCATATTTTCTTGAGCCGACGACCATTGCACAAAATACATAAAAATTAAAAATACTAAAAATATGTGATAAAAATTTAAGTATTAACCACCGCGATAAACTTCAACTATTTGTATTATCACATAAATTACAAATTTCTTAAATATCCATATAATTTATATGTCAATTTTGTGTCATATTTTCTTAAGTCGACGCTAGTTGCACTACATAGAAATTGAAAATACTAAAAATAAGCAATAATAAAAATTTAAGTATTAACCACTGCTTCAAACTTCAACTATTCGTATTATCACAAAAATTACAAATTTGTTAAATATCACTAGATGTTATAATAATTTTTTTGGGTACGTACATGTGCATCGTTATGATATAAAAGGTTAATCATGGAAACATAATTGATTTTTATCGAATCATTGTCTTCCCTATGAATTTGAATGTAAATAAGAGAATTCAATTTTATTTTAGTTAAGAAAAAAATTAACATTTGTTTAACTGAATTCTAAAGATGATTGACTTATATATATTTAGTATATTTAGTATGAATTTTAATGTAAATAAAGAAATTGAATTTTCTAAACATGATTAATTAAAAAACAAATATATTAAATTTTGAAAGTTATCATGTCTCTCATAAAAATGAGATAATAGTATTGAATATAACTCTAATTAATTATTAAATTCACAAAGAAATATATAAAAAACTATATACAAAGATGACATTAAATAAATTATTAATAGCTACAGAAATCAAATATAACTATATGTATGTAATGATAATCGTCACATGCTTACATGCGGCTATTACAATAGATCTAGATGTTTATCTTCTTATCATGAGTATGTAGTGTTATCAATGTACACGAATATACTCGTTATCAAAAGATCCTCAAATAAATCCACAAAATGATGACTTGAGAAAAACAAATCACCCATGATTTTTATAGAAAATTTAAGATATAAAAAATATAATAAAGAATAAATTCTAAATACTATTTAAATAAGGAAATTTAATTTTCTTGAATAGAAATAGAGGAGTTCTACAGAAAAAGAAAAAAAAAATATTTTTTGTTTAATTGAATTCTAAACATGATTGACTTTTATATATTTATTGTTTTTAATATGAATTCGAATATAAATAAAGAAATTGAATTCTCTAAACATGATTAATTCAGAAACAAATATATAAAATTATAAAGTTATCATGTCTCTCGTAAAAAATTAATGAGATAATAGTATTGAATATAACTCTAATTAATTCACAACATCAGAAAAATAATATATTTTAACTATATACAAAGATGACATTTAATAATAGGATTGACTTTTTTATTTCTATTGTCTTCTCTAATAATTTGAATGTAAATAAGGAATTGTTTTTAATGAAGTAAAGTTGTGGAGCTGTAGAAAAATAAATAAATATTTTTTGGACGATCTGAGAGCTTCTGAGAGTTTCCTTATATCAATACTATTATATAATAGACGAAACATTAAAAGTTTGGTCGGTTGTTATGGTACGTTGTGATTTTACTTAATTACCCTTTCTTAAATTCGTGTTTTTACTTAATTAACCTTACTTATTTATATAAATATATTATTAAATAATAATATTACCTATTTATAACCAATTACCTTTTTCACCTGAAATACATAATTTTTTCTAACAAATTCCCCTACTTTTTCAAATATATCACGGACAATTACCTTTTTTAACTAAAACATGTTAGTTTTTTCTATTTTTTCTTACTAAAACCCCTCATTTTCCAAAAATATCACGGACAAACATTTAGTTATTTATTTTTAAACATGATATTATAATTATTTTTTAAAAGTTTACTTATTTTAACATGTCTACGTATTTTTCTTAACAAATGTAATTACTAAAAATATTAAAATATAAATATTCAAATATTTATTTATAACCAATTATCTTTTTAGCATTATAGATTTTTTCTAACAAAGTCCCTCATTTTCTAAATATATCACGGAAATTGCCTTTTTCAATTTACTTTTTCTATTTTTTTCACTAAAATCCATTCTTTTTCTAAAAATATCACGAACAAACCTTTTACTTATTTATTTTAAAACGTATTTAAATTATTAAATTTTAAAACCTCATTTTCCAAAAATGTCACGGGCATTTGCCTTTTTTAATAAAATATATGTTACATTTTTTTATTTTTCCATACTAAAACCCCCCACTTTCCAAAAATATATCAAACAAATCCTTACTTATTTATTTTTAAATCTGTTTTAATGTTTTTAATTAATTAAAAGTGTTTAGCTCTTTTAACATGTCTACTTATTTCTTTAACAAATACAATTAAAAAAATAATAATTAAATAATAATTAACAATTCGTGCATCGCACAGGTTTTAAGCTAGTATATGTATATATATATCAATACTATTATATAATAGACGAAACATTAAAAGTTTGGTCGGTCGGTATGGTACGTTGTGATTTTACTTAATTACCTTTTCTTAAATTCGTGTTTTTACTTAATTAACCTTATTTATTTATAGAAATATATTATTAAATAACAATATTACCTATTTATAACCAATTACTTTTTTCATCTAAAATACATTATTTTTTTATTTTTTCTAACCAATTCCCCTACTTTTTCAAATATATAACGGGCAATTACATTTTTTAACTAAAACATGTTAGTTTTTCTATTTTTCCTTAATAAAACCCTTCATTTTCCAAAAATATCACGGACAACCCTTTAGTTATTTATTTTAAAACCTAACATTATAATTATTTTTGTAAAAGTTTGCCTATTTTAACGTGCCTACTTATTTTTCTTAACAAATTCAATTACTAAAAATATTAAAATATAAATAATCAAATACCTATTTATAACCAATTACCTTTTCAGCTAAAATACATTATAGATTTTTTCTAACAAAGTCCCTCATTTTCTAAATATATCACGGGAAATTGTCTTTTTCAATTTACTTTTTCTAATTTTCTCCCAAAAATCCATTCTTTTTCTAAAAATATCACGGACAAACCCTTTACTTATTTATTTTAAAACGTATTTAAATAATTTAAATTATTAAATTTTAAAACCTCATTTCCTAAAAATATCACGGACATTTATTTTTTTAAACTAAATATATGTTACCTTTTTTATTTTTTTTATACTAAAACCCCTCTTTTTCCAAAAATATAACGAACAAACTCTTACTTATTTATTTTAAAATCTGTTTTAATGTTTATAATTAATTAAAATGTTTAGCTCTTTTTACATGCCTATTTTTTTTTTAACAAATACAATTTTAAAAAAATAATAAAATAACAATTAATAATCCGTGCATCGCACGGGTTTTAAGCTAGTATATAATAAAGAAGAAGATAAATAAAATGAGAAAGAAGATAAAAATTGATAAGATAAAAAGATAAAGATGTTGAATATTAAAATAGTATATTTACTTTTCTTCATTATTAAAGATTTTAAAGGAAAGAATATAAAAATTGTATATTTAGTTTCCTGCATCAGTAAAAATTTAAAAGGCAATTGCTATTTTTTTATCCTATAAATTTGAATTTTAATAAGGAAATTTAATTTTATTGAATTAAAATCCAGAAGTTCTAGAAAAATAGATAGATAGTTTTCGGACGAGAGCTTTTGGGGGTTTTCCTTTATATATATACTAGACTATAACCCGTGCAAGGCACGGGTCTTAAAAAATAATAAACTAAAAAATTTTATATTAAAATAAAAGCAAAAATTATAAAATGAGAAACTTAAATATTAATTGGAACATTAAAAAATATTAAAAAATACAGATAGAGCTGAGGAAGATAAATGAGGTATTATTGATATTATTTTATAATAAAATAATATTAATAATGAGGACATATAGAAAATCTAACATGTTTTAATTAAAAAAATAATTACCCGTGATATTTTTAGAAGTGTTTTAATTATATTAATTGTCAGCGTATTTTTTTAATAAATACAATTAATATAATTAAAACACTTCTAAAAATAACACGGGTAATTACTTTTTTTAATTAAAACATGTTAGATTTTCTATCTGTCCTTATTATTATTATTATTTTATTATAAAATAATATTAATAATAACTCATTTATCTTCCTCAGCCTCATCTGTATTTTTTAATATTTTTTTATGTTCCAATTAATATTTAAGTTTCTCATTTTATAATTTATCATATTAATTTTTACTTTTATTTTACTATTAAATTTTTTTAGTTTATTATTTTTTAAGGCTCGTGCCTTGCACGGGGTTATAGCTTAAAACATGTGCGATGTACAGATTATTTTTAATAGTTGTTATTTTGTTATTTATATTTTAATATTTTCTTAACTGCATTTGTTAAAAAACAAATAGGCATGTTAAAATACGTAAACTTTTTAAAATAAATAAATAAGGGTTACCCATGATATTTTTGGAAAATGAGGGGTTTTAGTAATAAAAAAAACATATTTTAGTTGAAAAAAGTAATTGTCCGTGATATTTTAGGGAAATGAGGGGATTTTGTTAGGAAATAACCCGTGCAAGGCACGGACCTTAGAAAATAATAAACTAAAACATTTAATGTGAACGGAAAATATTAAAATAAAAGTAAAAATTAATATGATAAATTATAAAATGAGAAACTTAAATATTAATTGGAACGTAAAAAAAATATTAAAAAAATACAGATGGGGCTGATGAAGATAAATGAGGTATTATTAATATTAATTTATAATAAAATAATATTAATAATAAGGAAATATAGAAAATCTAACATGTTTTAATTAAAAAAAGTAATTGTCCGTTATATTTTTAGAAATGTTTTAATTAAATTACTTGTATTTATTAAAAAAATGCGTTAACATGTTAAAATAAGTAAGGTTTTTTAATAAGAACAAATAGGAAAGCTAACATGTTTTAATCAATATACTTATATAAAGGAGAAGACGGGGGCGGTGAGGTGAGGTGGCAGTTCTCAAATCGCTTCGTTCTATTTTTCTAATTTTCTTAATTTTTCACAATTTTTAATATTAATAATTACAACTTCCTTTATTATTTTCGATTTTTTAGGAAGGAAATAGAAAAATTACAACTTTCTTTATTATTTTCAATTTTGTAGGAAGGGAATTGATAGAACTTTCTTTTATTTTCAAAATTGATAGAACTTTCTTTTATTATATTCAAACTTGATAGAACTTTCTTTCAATTAGAAAATTACAACTTTCTTATTATTTTCGAATTTGTAGGATCTTATGTTAATAATTGCAATTTTCCCTTTTATTATTTTCATACTTGATAGAACTTTCTTTTATTATTTTCAAACTTGATATAACTTTCTTTTATTATTTTCAAATTTGTAAGATTGGAGCAATTAGAAAATTACAACTTTCTTATTATTTTCAAAATTTTAGGGTCTTATGTTAAAACTTCCTTATTATTTTCAAATTTGATAGAACTTTCTTTTATCGTTTTCAAACTTCATAGAACTTTCTTTGAATTAGAAAATTACAACTTCTTATTATTTTCGAATTTGTAGGATCTTATGTTAATAATTGCAATTTATTTTCAAACTTGATAGAACTTTATTTTATTATATTCAAACTTAATATAACTTTCTTTTATTATTTTTAAATTTGTAAGATTGGAGGAATTAGAAAATCACAACTTCCTTATTATTTTCAAAATTTTAGGGTCTTATGTTAAACTTCCTTATATTTTCAAACTTGATAGAACTTTTTTTTTTATCATTTTCAAATTTGATAGAACTTTCTTTGAATTATAAAATTACAACTTCCTTATTATTTTCGAATTTGTAGGATCTTATGTTAATAATTATAATTTTCTATTTTATTTTTTTCAAACTTGATAGAATTTTCTTTTATTATTTTCAAACTTGATAGAACTTTTTATTATTATTTTCAAATTTTTAAGATTGGAGGAATTAGAAAATTACAACTTCCTTATTATTTTCAAATTTGTAGGATCTTATGTTAAAACTTCCTTATTATTTTCAAATTTGTAGGATCTTATGTTATTAATTACAATTTCCTTTTATCATTTTCAAATATTTAAAAATGGAATTGGAAAATTGAAAATTTGTAAGATTTAATGTTAATTTCTTTATTACTTTCGAATTTTTAGGATCTAATGCATTATTATTTACAACTTTCTTTCGTATTTTTAGAATTTGCAATAATTATTCATATACGGACCCTAACTCAAACAATTTATTTCTTTCCTCAGCATCTTCTTTAAAAAAGTTGTATAGCTTTTACAAATTAACTTAATATTTGAAAGGTAAGTTACTATTTAATACTTTTTGACTTTTAAACATAATGGATTTCCATGTTATTCAACTTACAAACACCTATAAATTAAAGTCCATTCATAACAAAAAATCTACACCAGAACTTTTTTACACAGCTCCAAATCTTTACAATCATATTTACAATCAATATAACTATGACCTACACCATGTTGGATGTTTTGAACGACAACAGCTATGCTATACCTGGATGATAAGAGTACGAAGGTGTAGAATGTGAGAATTTGTCAATCCAAATAGTGAAGAACTGATCGGTCGACATGATTTTGATCGATGAAAAGGTTAATAAATCAATATACTTATAACTTATTAGTTTGTCAAATTGTATGATAATTAACTTTTCTAAGATATGTTGTATGACAGGAAAATTTGATCCATGCTACGATCCCAAAGATTCTAATCTCTCGGTTCAAAGATCTTTTAGAGGAAGGCTCCGTGCACAGTATCAAAAATCTGAAAGTTGTTTCAAGTACAGGGAAATATAGACCACTGTTAGGCTCAAGACATGTCTGAATACCACTATTAACAAGCCTACACTATGTGACTATGTCACACTACATGACCTAGTGATTTCTATCACTGGGATAGAGTATAGGTCTCTAAATGTACTTGTCTTGTTCTCATGAACAATAGCTTTATCATGTATGCTCAGATTTATAATGAGCTTAGTAAAGTTTCTTGCATCTAGATTGTATATATAGGCCATTGAATAATTATCCTGGTAGAAGCTCAGAAGTGTTCATGCAGCAGGATAGAGTTGAATAAGGCTATGAAGAAATAAGTTGCAGGAATTTGTCTAAGGCATTATATAGCAAAGTCAAAAGAAAGCTATGTCGTGAAGTCACCAATATCCATGTCGTGAAGTACTATATCGCATAGTCCATTTTGTACTATGTCGAGAAGTCCTCAAGACACATGTCGTGAAGTGTTGAAGTCAGCAAAGTCAAAAGAGCCTAGATCGTGAAGTCCTCAGAAGCCTTATGTCGCATAGTCATCAAATGACCTATGTCGCATAGTCATCAAATGACCTATGTCGCATAGTCATCAAATGACCTATGTCGCATAGTCATCAAATGACCTATGTCGCAAAGTCTTCAAAGGCTATATCGCGTAGTCCTCACAAGGGAGATCGCGAAGTCAGGGATAAAGTGGAGTTCACGATATCAACACTTAGCCGTTTATAACAAGACAAATCAAGGTACAGAACCAAGAATCAAAGGAGACAAATACTGAAGCATTTGTTCTGGCAAGGTGGTCCAAAGAACAGATGGCAAATCTACAGCTAAACTTGGAGAGAAAGATAAGAGACAAGCAGCTACAGAAACGGGAAAGACTCCGAAAAGCAGGTGGTCCTTCCTGACACAGTGAACTTCTTATGGCAGGACAAGTTGGACTTTCAGAAGGGGTAGCTGTGTAATATTGTGTGTGCCTAGTTTGTATAGGTGAATATATATATCGTGCACACACAACTGTAAGAAGTAAGAGAGATACACATAGTTATTTGCTAAGCTCTTTTCTCTGTAAGCAAGCAAGTTCAAACTGTTCTTGTTTAGAAGCCAAAAATTCGATTGTGAATTTCCTGGAAAGCTGTAGTATTTAATTTGCTTATACAAAGTAGATTAAAGTGATTGTGTGTGTTATTTACTTTCTGCATATTACATATCATAATCACATACAGTTGTTTACTTAGGTTTCAAGAATCGAAAAATATATCAAACTATCCATTCACCCCCCCCCCTCTGTCTAGTTTCTAGTAGTATTCATTTCTAACAAGTGGTATCAGAGCGTAGGCTGTTAACGTACAAACAGGAAAAGATCAAGAATGAGTTCACAGAAACTAAGCAGTATCAAGATTCCTCCCTTTAACAAGGAGCACTACAGTTTATGGAAGAAGAAGATGTTGCTTTTCATCAAAGCTTCTAACCCCATGTATTTAGATATTCTAAAGCATGGTCCCTTCATTCCAATGATCGAGATTGGTGAAACAACCAATGGCACTGAGATTGTACCAGCAAAACATGTGCCCAAAGATCCCTTAAAATACACTGATCCTGAAAAGGAAAAAGTAGCATTGGATGGACATCTTCAACTTATCATTTGTGAATCTATGGACTTCAACATGTATGGCACTGTTGCTCATTGTACTAGTGCCAAGAAGATGTGGGATCTTATAGAAGTGCTCTGTGAAGGAACTACTGAAGTAAGAAAGAACAAGAAGCAGATTCTTGTTTCACAATATGAAGCCTTCATGGCTCAGCCAACAGAGGGAATCACAGAAGTGTTTGAGAGATTCAACAAGCTGATAAACGAGCTCAAACTCTATGACAAACACTATGAAACAGAAGAGCTCAATATGAAGTTTCTACTAACTCTGCCAGATCACTTGGAACCAAGAATCTCTTCCCTTAAAGAAAGAGATCTGACAAAGATTGGTTTTGATGTGTTGTATGGTGTTTTAAAGACATATGAGTTAGAGCTGTTTCAAAAGAGATCTATTCAAGCAAAGCAAGGATTAGTGGCTAATACCTCCTGTGCACTTATTGCTGACAACCTAAGTCAAAGAATGGACTCTCTTAAAATCAGTCAGGTCAAGATTGAGGAACTGGAAGGTGAAGACAGTGGTGATGAAACTCAGGTTGTGTATGATTTACCTGAAGAGGATGAGTTCTACAGTATAGATGAGCTGGACAAAATGGAAAACAAATCTTTTGCTTATATGGCTAGGAGGTATCCTAACATAAGGTTTAAAAGAAAGCAGCCATTTAGGTCCAAGTTCAATAATGGAAACACTGGTGGATCTAGTGGCTCAAACACCTTCAATAAAGGAAAAGGGATTGCTGGTGCTGCTAAAGGTGGATACAAGACAGGAAGTGTGGATAGGACCAAAATAAGGTGCTATAACTGCAATGAACTTGGGCATTTTGCCACTGAGTGCAAAAAGCCTAAACAAGTCAAGAAGAACAAAGCATACTTAGAGCTTGAAGCTAAGTATGAGGCTCTACTCAAGAAACAACAGGGCAAAGCTTTTATTGCTGAGGGAAAATGCTGGGATGACTCTGATGAAGAAGAAGAACAAGAATACTCAAACTATGCCCTGATGGCATTTTCTGATGAAGGTGATTCAAGTCAGGTACCTATTCTTACTTCTCTTGATATGACTCCCCTTCAATATAAGCAAACTGTTGAAGATATGAGCACTGAGATGTTTAATATTCATACTAGCATGTTAGTAGCTAATGAAGAAATTGACAGACTAACTGCTAAGAATGTTGAGCTTACAGAAAAGAATGAGAAACTTGAGTTAATGGTTGTGAACCTGGATGGTTTGAAAAAGGAGGTTGAGTATCTTAAAAACAAAGTGATTTGTGCTGAGCAGATAGAGAATGCCCTTAGAGAACAAATTGCTGAAACTGAACTGAAACTAAGAAGCTTCAAAAACTCCTCTGAACTTATTCAAACCTACCACAAGGAACACACTGAAGACTGCAAGGTTGGAGTTGGTTTTGACTATGATAATGACAAGGGAAGGAAGAAGGTCAAGGGCAAAGGAAAGGAAACTTTTACAAACAAAAATGCCCCAACCATACTGTCAAGTGTTGAACTGCCCATCTTCAGAAAGAGTGTTGTTGAGTTTGATGAGGAACTACTGATCATCAAGCAACAACTACTTGAAGAAGATGAGGCTGCTAAGAACACTTCTTCCTTTCCTGAACTTGTCAATCAGAAAGAGACCAAAGACAATCTTGTCAAGAGTCCTAAAGCAAAGAAAGAAGTTGTTAAGAAAAGGAAACAAAACAGAAACGGTAAAGTTGGTGTTAACAAAGGAAACAACTATGCTTATGTGCCAAATGCTCCCAGGAAACAATGTCAAAAATGCCTATCTGTTAATCATTTGACTCATAAGTGTAGTAAGCCTGAAATTGTTGAAGTTGACAACCTAAGTAACCTTTCTGCAAGCATAAATTCTAGTCATGATTCTTTCTGTGGTAAGCCAAACTGCATGACATGCTATGTGACTGTGATTGCTAACTGTTTATCTCTTAAACATAAACTTGACTCTGCACAATCTGGTGAATCACACACACACATACATTCTCATAGGACAGGGTCCCCAATCAGGGTTGAGAGGGTGAAAACTTCATGTGAGCCTAAGAGTGTAAACTCCAAAGCCACAGAAAAAGTGAAGTCTCCTACTATGAGAAATGCAATTTATGACAGAAGAATTATTAATCAAAATGTTTCTAAATCATCTGGACCCTACCAAGTGTGGGTACCAAAAACAACTTAGTCACTTTGTGAATGCAGGGCAACAGGAATAAAAGAGTCATATGGATCTTGGACAGTGGATGCTCAAGTCACATGACTGGTGATATGGCCCTGCTATCACATTTTGAGGAAAAGGCTGGCCCATCAGTAACCTTTGGAAATGACAACATTGGTTATACAATGGGATATGGCAGTGTTAAATCTGGAAATGTCATTATTGAAGATGTAGCATTTGTTGAAAGACTGAAGCATAATCTCTTGAGTATTGGACAGTTTACCAACAGAGGCTTCAAAGTGGAATTTGATGAAGACCTTTGTTCAATCTCAAAAAGGGAAAGTGGTGAAGTTGTTCTAACTGGTGTGAAGAAAGGAAGCTTGTTTGTAGCTAATCTCAAGGCTGCAGATAAGGGAGAAATTTGTTGTTTCTACACAAAAGCCACAAATGAGGAATTCTGGCTGTGGCACAAGAAACTGTCTCACTTGAATGTTCAGGCAATGAACTCTCTAACCAAGAGAGAACTCATCAGGGATTTGCCTGCCTTGGAGTTTGTGCAAGATGGAGCATGTGAAGCTTGTCAGAAAGGGAAGATTAAAAGATCAAGTCACAAGAACAAGTTGCTCAATACAAACTCAAAACCTCTGCAACTAATTCACATGGACTTATTTGGCCCTGTGAATGTAATGTCCCTCTCCAAAAAGAAATATGCTCTAGTGATGGTAGATGACTATTCAAGATATACTTGGGTGGAATTCCTATTCTCCAAGGATGAAGCACCCCAAGTCATAATAGAGCATATCAAGAGAGTTGATAAAGAAGCACAAAGCACTGGTTCCTCTGTAGTTGCTTTGAGAAGTGATAATGGGACTGAGTTCAGAAATTCAACATTGTATGAGTTTTGCAAAGATAAAGGAATTTCTCAACAATTCTCAGCTCCTAGAACACCTCAACAAAATGGAGTAGTTGAGAGAAAGAATAGAACTCTCATTGAAGCTGCAAGGACAATGCTGCTGGATTCAAAGCTACCCACTAGCTTTTGGGCTGATGTAGTTAACACAGCATGCTATGTGCAAAATAGAACATTAATCAATAAGAAGTCTGGCAAAACTCCTTACTCATTAATGACTGGAAAAAGAGCATCCTTCAAGCACCTGCATGTGTTTGGAAGCAAGTGCTTTGTGATGAAAGATACCTCTGAGCATGTTGGAAAATTTGATGCTAAGGCATTTGAAGGTATCTTCATTGGATACTCTCTGGAAAGGACAGCATACAGAGTGTTTGTACCTGAGCAACACAAAGTCATGGAAAGCATGGATGTTACCTTTGATGACAAGAAAACTCCAGGACTGAAAACAAGTGATCAAGACAGTGTGCTATTGAGATTTGAGAATCAAGGTTATCTTGAGGATTCTGAAAGTGAAGATGAACCCCCTGTTCAAACTGTTCTAGAAAATGAAATTCTTGAAGTTGACAATCTTCTTCAAAAACCTGTGCAAGGATTCACAAACACAGGGGGAGAAGAAGAGAATGCAACTGTCAACCAAAATGAGATTGGAACAGATCAAGGAAATGAACAGGGGCACACAAGGAAATGGGACAGAGCCCACACTAGGGATCAAATCATTGGAGATCCTAGTGAGGGAGTTAGAACAAGAAGGGCAACATTAAATACATGTCTGTATAGCTGCTTTCTGTCACAAGAGGAACCTAAATTAATTGAAGAAGCTTTGAAGAATTCTGATTGGATTGTTGCCATGCAAGAAGAGTTGAATCAATTTGAGAAAAACAAAGTATGGGAACTAGTGCCACCTCCAAAAGGAAAGAATGTTATTGACACCAAATGGGTGTTCAGGAACAAGATGGATGAAGAAGGAG
Source organism: Heracleum sosnowskyi (assembly GCA_030848705.1). Classification (NCBI taxonomy): domain Eukaryota; kingdom Viridiplantae; phylum Streptophyta; class Magnoliopsida; order Apiales; family Apiaceae; genus Heracleum; species Heracleum sosnowskyi. The sequence continues at coordinate 148,466,284 of CM061235.1, read as the reverse complement.
TGGTAGTAAGAAACAAAGCAAGGCTGGTTGCCAAAGGATATTGTCAGCAAGAAGGCATTGACTATGATGAGACATTTGCACCTGTAGCTAGACTGGAAGCCATAAGAATCTTCCTGGCTTTTGCAGCTCACTCAGATTTTAAGGTGTATCAAATGGATGTGAAAAGTGCATTTCTTAATGGTGATCTTGCTGAAGAAGTCTATGTGTCTCAACCACCTGGCTTTGAAAGTGAAGACTTCCCAAACTTTGTGTATAGACTGCTCAAGGCGCTCTATGGACTCAAACAGGCACCAAGAGCCTGGTATGAAACTCTATCTCAATTCCTTCTTGAGCATCAATTTACCAGGGGTACAATTGACAAAACCCTATTCTTCAAGAAGCATGGAAATGATATCATTCTTGTTCAAATCTATGTGGATGATATCATCTTTGGCTCTTCAAATGAAAAACTCTGTGAAAGGTTCTCTAAGTTGATGCAAAGTAAATATGAGATGAGTATGATGGGAGAGTTAACCTACTTCCTAGGCCTGCAAGTACATCAAAGGGAGGATGGCATCTTTATAAACCAATCTAAGTATGTCAAGGATCTTTTAAAGAAATATGGTTTAGAAGAGTCATCCCCAGCTAAAACTCCTATGTCTACTGCAATCAAGCTGGATGAAGACAAGAAAGGCAAGAGAGTTGATATCAAGGTCTATAGAGGAATGGTTGGATCCCTACTCTATCTCACAGCTAGCAGGCCAGACATCATGTTTGCCACATGCCTTTGTGCAAGGTTCCAGTCTGATCCCAAGGAATCTCACATGATGGCCATCAAAAGGATTTTCAAATATCTGAAGGGGACTCCTAATCTTGGGCTATGGTATCCAAAGGGCACTGGGTTCAACCTGGTTGGTTACACAGATTCTGATTATGCTGGATGCAGAATTGACAGGAAGAGCACCTCTGGAAGCTGTCAATTCCTAGGTCAAAGGTTAGTGTCCTGGTTTAGTAAGAAACAACAGTCCACAGCAACATCCACAGCTGAGGCTGAATATATTGCTGCTGGAAGTTGCTGTGCTCAATTGCTTTGGATTAGAAATCAACTCATGGATTATGGGCTAGTGTTAGAACACATTCCTCTAATGTGTGATAATACTAGTGCAATATCCATAGTTGCCAATCCTGTTAATCATTCTACTACAAAGCACATTGAGATCAGGTACCATTTCATTAGGGAACATGCTGCAAATGGTACCATAGAAGTCTCTTATGTTCCAACTGAGAAACAACTAGCTGACATATTTACTAAACCTCTGAATGAAGCAGTCTTCAACAGACTTGTGAGTGAAATTGGAATGCTCAATCCTTCATTCAGTTGTTCTAAGTAAATATGCTGGTTGATAGTTGCAGCAGTAAATTTTCACTGTATTTAAATGATCTATTTGTTTGGAGTGAAAATTAGCTGAGATATGATTTATAAATATTTCAGTATTTTACTGCATATTTTTCAAAATCATATTTGTTAGTGGAGTTGTGAGCTTTTGAGACATCTCGATATAGATGATTTTCAGAGTTCACGACATAGTTCAAATTAAACAGACTTATATCGCAAACTGTTGAGATTGTGAGACTTCGCGACATAGTTCATTTCATGAGTTTGCGACATAGTTAATTTTATGACTTCGCGACTTAGAATAACTATATCGACAAGTCTCCATAGTTGACAGAATTTTGATTTAAATTAATTTTATTTCAAAATTTGATAAAAGTCTGACAAATTGCTTAAAATTCCTAAAAGAGAGCTTTAGACAGGGTATTTCTACTATATCGCAAAGTCTCCCCGATCCTTTCATTTTGAAGACTTTGCGACATAGTTCATTGTTGAGACTATGCGATATATTTTGCAAGACTTTGCGGTACAGGCTATTATTGACTTCGTGACATACATATAGACTGTACATATTCATAACTCCATATCGCAGTGTCTCTATCATATAAATACCTTTTCTAACCGTTCACAACTTTTCATCTTGTCTATTGCTCTCAAACTCTCAAACCTAAGCACAAATTCTCTACTCTAATTTTCACTCTCTCTCTCTCGAAATGGCACCCAAATCTCAAACTGTATCATCCTCTATCCCTTTAACAATTCCCAAAGAAACCAATCTTCTCACCATTCCCTCTGAGGCTGAGGCTAACCCAAGGTACAAGTGTTTTGTACGGTTCTTGAACACTTCCTACCTACGCCAAGCCCTAACCCTGAACCCTACCTTGTATGTTGATGTGTTGGAAGGATTCTGGAGAACGGCGTTGGTATCAACAATGGCTAGGGAAGATGGAACCTCATTCCAGGAGGTTAGCTGTTCAATTGGAGGCAAACACTTTCAATTTGGTGAAAGGGAAATCAATGAAGCTTTGGGGTTCAAGGTGGAAGGTCATGACCAAGAAGCTACAGATGCTCAAATCATAGAATTCATGACCTTCATTCAGTATGCTGATGAGATAGATACTGGAAAGCTGAATAAGAAGTTTGTGAGAAGGGAGTGGTCATTTCTGCTTGACGCACTCCAGAAGGTGTTTCTCTGCAGGAAGACAGGATGGGACCATATCAGTCACATTGCTGTGAAGCTAGCCTACTCCTTGGCCAACAACCAGGAGATCAATGTGGGAGCCATAATTCTCAAAGAATTGACTCAGAGGCTAGGCAGGACCATTCGTGGTAGAGGTAATGACATCTTTTACCCTCGTTTCCTTCAAGTTATTTTAAATTTTCTTGATGCAAATGTCCATCTATTGGAGGGTATAGATAACACTAAAATGGCTTATTCCAAGTCCATGTCCAAAGTACTATTTGGTTCATTGGACACAAGGAATCAAGTGGATGTGATTCTAAGTGTGACCAAGCATATGCAGGACACATTTGAGTCTTATCCACTTGATAAGCCCATATATCATGAACTTTCCTGGACAGGGAAGGCTAAGACTGAAGGAGCTGCACAGTCTATCCCCAGCCTTCCTATCCCATCCAGCAATCCTACTGAAAACACCACTGTAGAGGATAGGCAACCAAGTGCATCAATCTCTCAAAAGGTTGGTGTTACTAAAAAGAAGTCAAAGAAGAGAGCCCTAGCAGTGATAAATGACTCTGTAGAGATAGGAAGTGAGGATCCTGAGTCACCCCTTACCAGACAAAGGAAGAAGTCAAAATCTAAACCTACCACTGAATCCTCCCAACAGGATTCAGATGTGGAAAAAGGGGTACACCTACTACTGTCAATGGCCTCCCAACAGGTTATTGGCATTGAAAAGAGTAGTCTCCCCACTACAACCTGTACTGAGTCTGCACAGGATCAAGAACTCACTCTTGACCCTAGGAGTGATAAGGCTGATGACACACAGAGTGGAGAGCACATCACTGTTGAAACTCCTCCTATTTCTCAGGGGGAGTTGCCAAAATCTAGTCTAAACCCCACTTCTCTCTCAGATTCTTCCATAAAAATTTCTTCTGAACAAGAAAGTCATTCCAATGACAATCTTGCCTTTGATCAATCACAATTCTCTCCTGTGATTGAGCCAATTTCAAGTGACATGGTGCATGACACTGTGCTCACCACCCAGGAACCACATCTAGTTGGTCAGGGAATGCATGCTGGGGCATATCCTAATGACACCAACACAAACATGGAGGATTCACCAGTTTTCACTGGAGACTCTGTGCCAAATTCTCCCATCCTTAGGGATGTGGAACTGTCTTCACAGACAAATAGGGCTAATGTTGTAACACATCCCATTTCAATGGAGACAACATTAGACCCTACAGCCATTCCAAGGCTGGAGGAGACTCAAACTCTTACATCTCATGAAGTGCCTAGCACTAGCTCTCACTTGGCTCAGGCCACTATGTCAGAATGGCTGAAGCCTGTGCACCATGACAGGCCTTCAGGATCATCATATGTGCCTTCCAAAATGACAGAAGAAGCCATACAAGATCTCCATGTAACACAGATTGATGAGTTCTCCAAAATAGCTCAACATCTCCTCACCTCAAATCTTCCCAATGCTGATTATGAAGCTATCTTACTTTGCCACAAGGAGGATGTTGAAGCTCAGCAGGAGAAGATTGTGGATGCAGCTGAACCAGAGGGAAATGTGGATGCCTGGTTGGATGCTAAGAGGACTCTCAAGCTCAAGGATGCCCTAGCTTTTCTAAGAGAAGAATTCCTAACTTCTCTGGGCTCCAATGCAAAGGATCTCTCTCCTGCTGCCATCTATGATGCTGTGAATGATGTGTACAAGAACCAGCTGAAGGCTCTGCACTATCTTGGGAAAGGGCTTCAATCAGAGATTTCTTCAATCCAGGAGGAGACAGACAGATCCCTCACTAAGCTCAGGAACTCTTATCTCTCTGATTTTCCCAAGGTGGATGGTATCCTCAAAGAAGTCCAGAAAACCTCCACAAATGTATCCATGATGGATGTGACTCTTGCCATGGTCACAGACAACATCAAGAAACTGGCTTCTTCACTGGAAACTCAAGCGAAAGCCACCATCACCTCAAATGCTATGATAAATGTTATGTGGAAAAATCAGTATGGTGACAAGTTGGTGGATGAAGTCCCTCTGTCAGACATCTCCAAATATGACTTTGCCAGGGTCAAAGATCAATCCCTAAACTCATTTAGGTCTCAACAATTATTCTCTAAGGTGGATGGCTTAGAAAAAGAAGTGGCCTCTCTCAAGGATGAAAACAGAATGCTATCTACATCCTTAAGCCAACTCAATGACAAGCTGGATGACCAAGGCAACAACACCTCAAACATCTTACTGGTGCAGCAACAAATGATGACTTCAATGATGAGATCCATGAACCTGCCTATCCCTGGTGAAGCTCAAGACTTTTTGTCTGATCCCAAGCCTAAGGGGGAGAAAGTTAAGGAGGTCATTGTGAAAAAGAAAGGGGGAGTACCTGCCTAGCAGTCAAAACTTAAGGGCAAGCTCATTGAAGAGACAATAAAGCCAATCAATCTTCCCCCTGTAGAGGTCATCAATGCACAAGGCCAGAAAAGCACAGTCACCACTACCTACTATCCCTCCACAATGCCAAAAGATATCTCCACTTCTCAACCTGCTCAACCTACTTCCAATGCTCAACCTGCCAAAGCAACAACAATCACAGAGGCCAAGCTACAGGAAGTTGCCAATTCTCACATCTATCATGATGAGGCCTTCCTGGAGTTTCTGAAAGCCACCTACAGAGATGCACAAGAAGATGCAAGGACTTACAGAATGAAGCTCAAGGAAAACATTAAGTACTTCACAGTTGCAGTAAGGAAAATCAAGGATGTCCATCTAAGAGAGATAATCATGGTGTGCAAGGACAACTGCTTGTGGCACCTAGCTTTTCAAACTCTAGAGAAACTGAGATTCACTGAGCTGTCAACAATAATGGACTTAATAGAAAAAGGTGGGGCTAACAACAAGAGACTGTTTGATGACTTGAAGATGGATCAAGATCAAAGACTGCCTGAGGTTATCTCAAAGCCAAAGACAATAATCTTCCAAAGTCTATCTCAAGACAGCAGCATTGACCAGTTGGTGATCCCTTCAGATTTGACAAGAAAGAATAATGCAAAGATCAACCAGGTGCTGCAAATGCTAAGAGCCAAGAGGGGAGTCAGGACAGCTGAGGAACTAGAGATGATTCACACTCTACAATCTTTTCTGATTCATGGAGTCATTCCTGAATCTGTCAAAGAAAAGAACAAAAAGAAGGATGGAGATGATGATGATGACAAGGAGAAAACCTATGAAAGGAGATCTCATTCAAGGAGAGATAAGGAAAGGAGCAAATATTCAAAGAAATCAAAGGATGCTGATGATAGCAAGAGGGATGACAAGGGGGCAAAGGAATCAGTTAAGAAAACAAGAAGTGGAATTCAGCAAGTCAAGGACATTGCTAGTAGTACTTTAACCACAACACAAGACTCTAAGTCTAGGGTGGGTACTGTTAGCAATGATCCTCCAAAATCATTATCCATGACTTCTGAACCTGAATTGCCACAGAAGAAAGATGAAGCCACTAAAGTAATTTCAAGAAAACACTTCCACAAAGTCACAGCTAGTGGAGTGTTACAGTGGATGAAGGGGAAAGGAATGAAGCTACTTCCAAGTGATGTGGCACTGAAGACTAATTCTCCTTGTTCCAGAAAGGTATCTCTTGTGAAGCATTTGAAGATCAAGAGTGTACCCAAAAGGATGAGGATAACAAAGAAGACTGGAAAACTCACAAATGTTATTGGCATCAATGTGCTTCCACTAGATGAGGACTATGATGAAGATGCCCTAGCATTTTTGAGGGCTCAAAGGATCTTTGAAGTCAAAGTGAAGTTGGATCATCTAGAGATCAAGTACACTGATGGAAGAGAAAGGATAATGAAGCAAGGAAGCTGGCAATATTTCTATAAGTATGAGCTTGAAAGGATAAATGCCTTACTGAATTTTGAAGAAAAAGATGAAAGGACATGGAAGATAGATATTGCCAGGTACTTGAAGATGCATGCTGATTATGAAGAAAACATGAGGAAAGAGAATGAAGAGAAAAACATACAGAGAGAGAAAGAAATGGTTGAGATGGAGGAGAGGGCTAAGGAGCTAAGGCAGAAAGGGATGTGCAGGGTCAAACAAAATCCTTACATTGTGGAGTACAAAAACTCACATGGAGGTCAAAGCAAAATAAGGATGGAGTTTCTTGATTCCTATGTAGAAAGTGCACTCAAGGCTGCAATTGATGACTTGAAAGGCTCACCTCTCATTGAAGAACTGATTGCAAGAGAAGAACTTCAAGAAGCCATCATAGACATGAAGAGAAAAGAAGAGATAAGGAAAAAGAATATATATGATGATTTGCTAGAGAAGCAATTGGAAGCTGAAGCTGCTGAGCAACAAAAGTAAACTGTAAGCTTTAAATTTTTCTATGTAATCAAATTTCTGATCTCAATGTTCATGAATTATCCTCTCTGTTACTAAATTTCCTTTTATGTAAGTTAGGCTTGTTATCAGACATGAAATTGTGCCTAAGGATCTTACTCACAATTTGGGGGAGATTGTTAGGCTCAAGACATGTCTGAATACCACTATTAACAAGCCTACACTATGTGACTATGTCACACTACATGACCTAGTGATTTCTATCACTGGGATAGAGTATAGGTCTCTAAATGTACTTGTCTTGTTCTCATGAACAATAGCTTTATCATGTATGCTCAGATTTATAATGAGCTTAGTAAAGTTTCTTGCATCTAGATTGTATATATAGGCCATTGAATAATTATCCTGGTAGAAGCTCAGAAGTGTTCATGCAGCAGGATAGAGTTGAATAAGGCTATGAAGAAATAAGTTGCAGGAATTTGTCTAAGGCATTATATAGCAAAGTCAAAAGAAAGCTATGTCGTGAAGTCACCAATATCCATGTCGTGAAGTACTATATCGCATAGTCCATTTTGTACTATGTCGAGAAGTCCTCAAGACACATGTCGTGAAGTGTTGAAGTCAGCAAAGTCAAAAGAGCCTAGATCGTGAAGTCCTCAGAAGCCTTATGTCGCATAGTCATCAAATGACCTATGTCGCATAGTCATCAAATGACCTATGTCGCATAGTCATCAAATGACCTATGTCGCATAGTCATCAAATGACCTATGTCGCAAAGTCTTCAAAGGCTATATCGCGTAGTCCTCACAAGGGAGATCGCGAAGTCAGGGATAAAGTGGAGTTCACGATATCAACACTTAGCCGTTTATAACAAGACAAATCAAGGTACAGAACCAAGAATCAAAGGAGACAAATACTGAAGCATTTGTTCTGGCAAGGTGGTCCAAAGAACAGATGGCAAATCTACAGCAAAACTTGGAGAGAAAGATAAGAGACAAGCAGCTACAGAAACGGGAAAGACTCCGAAAAGCAGGTGGTCCTTCCTGACACAGTGAACTTCTTATGGCAGGACAAGTTGGACTTTCAGAAGGGGTAGCTGTGTAATATTGTGTGTGCCTAGTTTGTATAGGTGAATATATATATCGTGCACACACAACTGTAAGAAGTAAGAGAGATACACATAGTTATTTGCTAAGCTCTTTTCTCTGTAAGCAAGCAAGTTCAAACTGTTCTTGTTTAGAAGCCAGAAATTCGATTGTGAATTTCCTGGAAAGCTGTAGTATTTAATTTGCTTATACAAAGTAGATTAAAGTGATTGTGTGTGTTATTTACTTTCTGCATATTACATATCATAATCACATGCAGTTGTTTACTTAGGTTTCAAGAATCGAAAAATATATCAAACTATCCATTCACCCCCCCCCCCCTCTGTCTAGTTTCTAGTAGTATTCATTTCTAACAACCACTATCACATGGGTCTAAATTGTTCTTCATACGTATAACGTCGCCTAAGAGATTGGAAGAAGGTATCGTCAACATATCACTGCACGGATTTCGGTTCATATGTCCGGATATGATTAATGCACGTATTAATGACACTAACATACTCTCAGGTAGGGGTGTAATCGAGCCGAGCCGAGCCGAACACTGCCAGGCTCGAGTTCGAGCTCGACTAAAAAGTTCGGGCTCGAGCTCGGGCTCGAGCTCGACCGAGCCTTCAATTTCAAGCTCGAAGCTCGGCTCGTAAAAAGTTCGATATGTTCGAGTTCGGCTCGAAAGCTCGAATCGATATCACCACATATTGACAAAAGCTCGAATGTGACAGGTTCGACTCGAGTTCGACTCGATTATATATATAAAATATATCTAAATACTAAATATTTATGAAAATATATATTTATAATATATAAACACTAAAAATAATAAAGGCTCGATTAGGCTCGCGAACCTAACGAGCCGAGTAATTTGAAGCTCGAGCTCGGCTCGGTAAATAATTCGAATAGCTCGAGCTCGAGCTCGGCTCGATTATAACCGAGCCGAATTCGAATATTTTCCGAGCCGAGCTCGAGTAGCTCACGAACTGTTTGACTCGTTTACACCCCTACTCTCAGGTATTTTGATTCAGTAATATATTAGAGTAATATATAAGTAATACTATTATATAAGTTAAAATTCAAACTATAATGTTATAATATTATTTTTTCTAATAATACCATATAAAATAAGTAATATTGTATCTTTATATTGATTTTTATCAATATAATTTTTTTCCATATAATTTTTTTCCATATATATATATGGCAATGGTATCGGTCCAAGAAAATAAAAAATCAAACTATATAAACAAAAGGAATATGTAAATAATTTATAATATTACATACCCAAATGCAAATTTTACAGAATATATTTTATTTGATAATTTATATAATTTTGTAGATATTTATTTTATAAATTTTGTTCTAATATTTTTTTTTAACAAATATATTCTAACGCCGCTGCAAAGCGCGGCTTAGTAACCCAGTTAAAATAAAGTAACTACCTATAATATTTTTAGGTGTGTTTTAATTATATTAATTGTATTTGTTAAAAAAATACGTTCACTTGTTAAAATAGGTAAGTTTTTTCTAAATAATTAAAAGTATTAAAATAATTTTTAAAATATATAAGTAAGGGTTGCACTTGATATTTTTGGAAAAGAGAGATTTTAGTGATAACAAATATAAAAGGTAATATATTTTAATTTAAAGGTAATTGTCCGTGATATTTTTGGAAAAGAAGTAGATTTTGTTAGAAAAAAATATTTTAATTATAAAAGGCAATCATCTAGTTATTATTTTTATATTATTTTCTTATTTATTAAATAGAGAATTAAAATAGATTTTAAAATAAATAAGTAAGGATTGCACCTCATATTTTTGAAAATAGAGATTTTAATGATAACAAATATAAAAGATATTATGTTTTAATTTAGAGGTAATTGTCGAGATATTTTTGGAAAAAGGAGTAGATTTTGTTAGATTTTTTTTAATTATAAAAAGGCAATCAGTTAGTTACTATTTTTATATTATTTTATTATTTATTAAATAGAGTATTAAAATTGGTTTTAAAGTAAATAAGTAAGGATTGCACCTCATATTTTTGGAAAACATAGATTTTAGTAATAACAAATATAAAAGGTAATATGTTTTAATTTAAAGATAATTGTAATTATATTTTTGGAAAAGGAGTAGATTTTGTTAGAAAAAAAATATTTTAATTATAAAAGCCAATCATCTAGTTACTATTTTAGTAACTTGACAATAATACTATTCCATAAAAAATTTGATTTGTAGTAGTTTTCGTTATCCTAAAAAGAAAGAAGTATATTTGTAGTAGTGTATCCTAAATTTAAACAAATTAGATCCCACATTTCCATTTTTTTATTAGATTTCAATATTATTTGATTTTTATGTAGTAAAATATAGTGAAATATTAATTTAGAATAAAACTTTCCCGAATTTTGATTATATTATTAATTTATTAATTAGAAAAATTACCGAAAACCAAAAACTAACCGAAAACCAAAAACCAAAATTTTCAATGCTTCGGTTTTAATAATACTAGCTTAAAACCCGTGCGATGCACGGATTGTTAATTGTTATTTTATTATTATTTTTTTAATATTTTATTAATTGTAATTGTGCAAAAAATAAGTAGACATGTTAAAATAGCTAAACACTTTTAATTAATTAAAAACATTAAACCAGATTTTAAAATAAATAAGTATGGGGTTGCCCATTATATTTTTGAAAATGAGGGGTTTTAGTTAGAAAAAATAAAAAATGTAACATATATTTAGTTTAGAAAGGTAAATGCCCGTAATATTTTTGGAAAATGAGGTTTTAAAATTTAATAATTAAAAGTATTTAAATACGTTTTAAAATAAATAAGTAGATGGTTTCTTGTGATATTTTTGGAAAAAGAATGGATTTTAGTGAGAAAAATAGAAAAAGTAAATTATAAAAGGCAATTTCCCGTGATATATTTAGAAAAGAAGGAACTTTTTAGAAAAAATATATAATGTATTTTAGCTGAAAAGGTAATTGGTTATAAATAGTTATTTGATTATTTATATTTTAATATTTGTAGTAATTGCATTTGTTAAGAAAAATAGGTAGACATGTTAAAATAGGTAAACTTTTAAATAATAATTATAATATTAAAATAGTTTTAAAAATAAATAACTAAACGTCCGTGATATTTTTGGAAAAGGAGGGGTTTTAGTAAGAAAAAAATAGAAAAACTAACATGTTTTAGTTTAAAAAGGTAATTGTCCGTGATATATTTGAAAAAGTAGGGGAATTTGTTAGAAAAAATAGAAAAAATAATGTATTTTAGGTGAAAAAGATAATTGGTTATAAATATGTAATATTATTATTTAATAATATATTTCTATAAATAAGTAAGGTTAATTAAGTAAAAACACAAAATACAGTTAATTAAGGGCAATTAAGTAAAATCACAACGTACCATACCGACCAACCAAAATTAAGGACAATTAAGTAAAATCACAACGTACCATACCGACCAACCAAACTTTTAATGTTTCGTCTATTATATAATAGTATTGATAAACATGTTAAAATAGGTAAACTTTTAAATAATAATTATAATATTAAAATAGTTTTAAAAATAAATAACTAAACGTCCGTGATATTTTTGGAAAAGGAGGGGTTTTAGTAAGAAAAAAATAGAAAAACTAACATGTTTTAGTTAAAAAAGGTAATTGCCCGTGATATATTTGAAAAAGTAGGGGAATTTGTTAGAAAAAATAGAAAAAATAATGTATTTTAGGTGAAAAAGATAATTGGTTATAAATATGTAATATTATTATTTAATAATATATTTCTATAAATAAGTAAGGTTAATTAAGTAAAAACACAAAGTATAGTTAATTAAGGGCAATTAAGTAAAATCACAACGTACCATACCGACCAACCAAAATTAAGGACAATTAAATAAAATCACAACGTACCATACCGACCGACCAAACTTTTAATGTTTCGTCTATTATATAATAGTATTGATGATAGTATAGATAAAGATATTGATTAGTAATTAATAATTTACTATGTTAACCCTGACGACCATACTAATTCTATTTTATATGCAAAGTTTTTCATTTTATGTAGTCAATAATGTAATGTTTTTTTTTTTGATTTAAATATATATATCGACAAAATTTGAACTCTCAACATTATGTAAAAAACGATAAAAATACCGGGAGAGGTGTTGGGTGTCAAACTGTCAATAGTGTAATGTTATAGATGCAGTCCTCCTACTTTTTGGTAGTTATTTGATCATTATTTTGTCCCCAGTATGCTTTTCTGATATTTCACATTGCGATGATGGCCGTTGCCACTTCGTTATTTCGGTCTTGTCTTGACTAGATAATCAACTAATTGATTTTTAAACTAAAAAAACTTCCTGAGGTTGTATTTAGAAATTAAACTTCCTTAGATTGAAGCTTTGTTTATTTTTTAAAGCAAACCTAAACTTCTAATAAATATCAGATATTAGCAGCACTATATATATTACGTACAATTTACTGTTAACTTGATCAGAAAATACACTAGCACGCTAATTAAATTAATTTATTAAATATATTATATTTCTATTAAAAAGGGGTTTCGAAAGAAATTTAGTAAAAATTAAATATTAACAGGATAAAATAATGCAGAACAAAACTGTTACTACAGCACTAACACTGTACTACCAAACACCAAGGCGGCAGGTCTACCGAAGATGTCTGTGATTCGTGCGCATAAACCTCTATTATATCTATAGGTCACGCTTCGTTGAGAATCTTTTTTAACGTGAGAATTGAAATCTAATCTTGTCGATTCATTTTTTGTATTATAATTAAATCTAAGTCACTCGTTAATTTTATTATTCATCTTTATTTTACATCACCCATTTATTTTATTTACATTTGTCAACTTCACCATCACGTGCAACCATCTCCGACCACCATCTAAAAATCACTACGACCACCATCTAAAAATCACTACTATCAAAAACAAATCACCACACTACAACCACAACCAGCACCAACCTACACCCCCCGCCGCCACTCTAACTAAACTACCACATCGTACTAAATCACCATCTACCATCCCCGAAAAATCACCACATAGCACCAAAGTTACTGAATTTAAACTCCATCTCCGTTACACAATCACCGCTGATTACAACCATCACTACCTTCAACACCATTCACTCCACCAAGACATATAGATCATCAACATCGTCATTTATAATCACTGCCACTACCATTAATCACCATCGGTCATCATCATTGATGTCTCCACCACCATCACATCACTACAATCACGACCAGTTTTACCAACAAATCATCACCACCACTAATCACCATAACAGTCACTAATCACCATTATTATACACCATCACTTTACAACACCATAACTGTTCTTTCCAATTTGAACGAAAATCACTATTTTTCAATGAAAATCTTTATTTTTCAGCGAAAATCATCATTTTTAGCACAACCACCAGTACTGCTATAGTCGGATCTAAGTTGCCTCACATAGTGTCGTGGAAGAGATGACCAGAGTGAAACTCATCAGAAAACATCACCTCCTTCATCACGATTCTAGAAATTGTAGGTATTTGCTTGTTATTCTCCAACAAACAAATAGGGGGAGATTGAAAGGCATATGTTTTAGCCTATTTGTTTACATCGAGGATTCAACTCAACTTAAACAAGTTTGTAATAAGTAAGTAATAATTCAATTGTCATAGTCACAGGAATCTCAGAATATCATATCTGTCAGAAGAATACAGATTAAAGTCATCCTACAGATTTGAAGATATACTACATTGAAAGAAGTTCAATTATTTGTTCAAGCTTCAGTGAAGTCTTCAAAGATGTGGATTTATTAAAGTGACAGAGGTTTCAGATTTGTGACAGCAAATGTACAGGTTACAAAGGTTGATCTATAGTTAAAAGCAGACAATGAACCACAGCTTAAAGTCAAGATGAAGAACAGACATTGAAGTTAGTCATTTATGAACCAGACAGTGCATCAAATGACAACCTCAGACAATGGATATTCTTCAGCAGTTCAAGTGGTTCAAGAATTGGTTTTGTTATCCTATGAGAATTTAAATTCTATTCTAAATTAGTTATTAATTTAGTTATTAAATTAATTCTTCATATATATATATATATATATATATATATATAGTCATATTCCTTGTATAAACCTTAACCTAATAACTCTTAGAACTCTATCTTATTTTTTAAAATAATATATATTTATTATATGAAGGTCATGGGTAAAGTTGTCCAAAAACACAAAATACATAATTTAGAACTAATTAATATTTGATTAACGATAATAATCATACATCGATATCGATCACAAAATTCTCCATCATCATCATAAAATTTTCCCAATTATTTTTATAATTTTTTGTAAAAATATTCAAGTTATTGTATAAACACAAAATCAGATAATAGTGTTCAGCGGCTAAACATTTAAATACAAGTAAATTTAGTTGCAGAACTTTAAAATTTATGTGTTTGATTTCAAATTCGATTGCATGACTTTTATGTTCAGCGGTAGAACACAAAAGTTATGGTATGAAAATAATGTGAATAACATTGTTCAATAGTTGAACATTATAAAAATAATCAAGTTCACTTATAGAACTTCGTGGAAAAAAGTAAGTTCAGTTGTACAACTTTGAAGTCCATATGCATAACTTTTAAAATTCAGTTGCAGAACACTATATTTATACTATGAAACAAAATAGATTCGGCAGTAGAATCCTTTTATTCCAACAATACCCTTATAAGATTTTGTATATAAAAATGAGTTGAATCTGAACAGTTGATCTAGTAATAATTTAACGACTTATAACAGTTCTAAAGTTTTTTTATAGTGATTGGTTCTCTCTTGAGCCTAACCCTATATATGTAAATGAATGATTATATGTATATATAAATTCAAAGATGTATGTGTTGTGTGTATGTTTGTGTATGAAGAGGGATGAAAAAGAGATCTGAAATGAATGAAAAATAAGACACGGGAGAAGGAAAAAGGAAGATAAGAGATGAAAATTTGTGGTCCAGATTAAAACAAATAAAGGGCTGAGACTAGATTTTAGTTCTCACTTTAATAGGGGTTCTCATTTGATCAAGTGTCTATCTCTCTATATATAATACACTAATACGGGGATTTGATAAGCAATTTAAATCAAGTTGCCCATTTTACCCTCCATTCTCTTACACCATCTTAGGGTTATTTTGAACTTTTATTATCACTATATTAATTACATATTATTAATTGTTTCAAAATCCTCTTCTATATATAATTGGACAACATGGAGATAATTTTGAGCCAAACCCCCCCCCCTCTGAAATGACAATTTTATCCTTATATATTTTGAAATTACATGACATGACATTACTCTCTTATCTAAAGAAAAAAATGAGTAAATAATGTTTTTGTGCAGAATCGAACCCTTGACCTTCCCTAAAAAGATCATTCTTATAACCATTGAGCTACATGACTTCTTTTGATTTTGATTGAAAAATCACATTACATAAACCTCACATCATTCTTAATCCTATATTTATTATTATATTAACTTTGAGCAAAAAACAAAGGTGATTCTATAATATATATTAATCTATGTTGTTTTAGTTTTCAAAATGTTGTACATAATTATTTAAACAACCAATCTTATATAATTTTAATATTAAATTTTAAAAACAATGTTGCGTGTGATGTATATCTACATTTGTTTTAGTCATACAAATATCTTGTATATGTAATGTAAACTATAAAATGATATATATTTTTGCACAACGGTCTATCTTTATTATACTACACAATTTATTTGAATTATTCATATATTTAATCTATAAGGCGTAATATTGAACATTTATTATAACATAAGTAATATATTACAAGTAGTTTCTTTATATATTATTTAATTATTTATTTTTAAATTAATAAAAATTAGTGTCCAATATTTAAAAATTAGACAACAATCACGGGTATATAGCACATATCGATAACATGTATACACGATATTCATGAGTATTTTTATTATATATACAAATACAAGCTCGTAACATGTGTCATGCACGAGTTTAATATTTTCTTTTAATATTTATATTTGTTTCTTAAGAAAATGATTTTAAATATGAATACTTATATATGGTTGTTGAACTCGGCGTCGAATTGACATAGGTGTTTGATCGCAATAAATTGTGAATGAACAATTTTTTAGAGATATGTTTTGAATAAAATTATTAGTTTAAAAAATTACGGTACAGTTGTAAAAATCAAAGAACTAAAATGTAAATTCCAAAATATAAGTATCGTACTGACCAACTATCAAAGTTTTAATATTTCGATTTTAATAATATAGTATAAATATAATAGAAGTGACTAGATTTAGAACTATGTTGGATAAATTATGTATGTAACGCATTTGTAATTAATTTTAATATAAAATTTTATATTAATTTTATGGAAGTTAATAATTGCTTATTTTGAATTAAATTAATAAATATATATTAGGTAAATTTGAAAATTGTATAATAAATTAAATCGATTAAAATATATAGTCAAGTGAACAAATTTTAGAAAATATGATATTTCATATCATACAAGTAAGAAAAATATTATGATCGATCAATTACATTATACACTCGGAGTTATTTAAAATTATAGATCTAAAAGATAAAAAATTAAGTTATATAAATTATTTTTTGTACATTGATTGGACAATACCTTTATCGATTCTCATCGTTACGTAAATAAATATTAAATTTCCTACAATGCCAAAAATTTAAAGAACATGACTGATGCAAATAAGTATGTCACATGACCAACTGAGAGTCGATTATACTTTTGAAAAGAAAGGAAAGAGAAACTTTATTTAACATGTGTTTATTGAATTTTTTAATACAAGAAAGGCAAAACAATTAGATTAAATTATTAAACAATTAACTCAAAAATTTAATTTCCATAGATTTACTGAGAATAAAAAGAAAAATATGTATATTTATTAAACTTTATGTTCTCTTAACTTCAGTTCTTTTTTTTCGACTAGAAATTTAAGATTCAAAGTTGCCGCAAGACCTGTAATAAATTCGTACACGTTCAGTGAATCAGTCTAAATATGACTTATACAACATGTTTATAAGTTAAGAAATATCCTATTTTTAGTGCATGGATAATTTTGAATAAATCAAATTATCTATAAATTAAATTAGGGACATTGCGAGAATCGATAGAAAATAACACGTGACTGAGAATATGCTTTACCGGATTGAGAATAATGACACTAGAAGATGCAACAGGCTCCCCTCCTAAATCGGAGCATTCTAAATCTTTGAGTCAGACAAAGGAACTAGCACAGCTATTCAGAGTTTTCCATACCGCTGCTGACAAACAAAAAAGGACATCATGTGTTACCATAAAATCTCATCTGATATCAACACATTGATGCATGCACACATATATACATAGCGGGTCTAACTTATACCATCCCAAGTTCACACAGGGTGCAGCCTCGGAATGATATGGCATACCGAGTTCAGAACAAATTTGTGTGTTATCAAAGAAACTAAAGTTTTATTCGAGGTACATGAGAACGCAGTTACGGATCACTAACAACCAAAATATATGTGATCACCAGCATCATCGGAGTCTCAAACCGTCAACAAAAAGGCAAACATGACACAATCTATCATCACCCGAGTGTCTAAACATTTACTAAGAAATGGGTGCTTCCGGTTGCATTTTAGTTGGCTCATACATTTAAAATACAATGCTTATGAGTTCTTATATTTTATTTCAAATAAAGTCAGTGTACAATCATATTTTTCAAATTCTAAAAAATCAGCATTTCCACACATTGATAGAAAAAGCCCCGTGCCTCGCACGGGTTATTATGCTAGTTAATATAGATACTTATACATATACATACATACATACATACATACATACATACATAAATACATACATACATGTGCATATATTTGTGTGAGTATAAGATAATATTTCATATAACAATTTTTTTTTAGAGATTTCATTTAGCAATTCTAATACATTTGGTTGCATATTTAGTTAGATATGCGTACACACACATACACACACACACACACACACACACACACACACACACACACATATATATATATATATATATATATATATACATATATATATATATATACATACATATACATATACACACACATTTATGTACATGTATGATAATATATGAACTTATTCGCTAACATATACCATATCTAATAATACTATTATTTAGATTTACTGTAATTATTTGCCAATTAAAAATTGTAAATTTTTTTATTAAAGTAAAATTTATATATTATGCATGCATGTGCATTACAATTATTTATAGCTCTAATAAATCAAATTATAGATATTCTCTGACATTTTTAAGTATTATTTATACGGAACAAATATGTTCAAATCAACATAAAGATAACAAAAAAAAACCCTTTCGTTAGATAAGTATAATATATTGACATTAATTGTCGTATAATTCATAAATTACTACTCTAATACATAAACGTACAAAAAAGTTCCAAAAATTAGTAATTTACTCATATTTAAAGTAAATAACACTTAAATACACCATACACTTGAATAAAAAAACAATGTATTAGGATTTAGGATATGCCCGTGTCATGTTATGGTGTTATTCAATGTAAATTTATTTTAATATTTCGTTTTTCAATTTTGTAATAATGGTTTTAAAAGAGTTTAATATTATGTGTTATAATTTGTTAAATCTGTATACATATTATTAATTTTTATTATTATACTTTTGTTTTGAAGAAGATCCAATGTCGACTGCACGATGATCGTATTTCAGATATCTATCCGATATAAAATATAATAATCCAGTGCGACTGATCAAGATTACAAAGAAAAACAATATAATTCCATTCAGTTATTATACTCCCCCTCTTTAAATATTTAATTTAACGTTTGATTTTCTATATGCGTTTTAAAGTGTATTAATCTTATAGGATAATTAACTATTTTGTGAATAAAGATATAATTAAATTGTACAATAATTTATAAATTTTAAATAATTAGTCGCTCTACTAAGACAACAAACAAAACCAGATCGATAATGATTAATGGACTAACAAATATTTAAAGAAAATTTACTAAATTGGTATGGAGAAATATACCATGTCAAATATTGTAGTTTACAAAAAGGAAGAACAATATATTAAGAAGACGAAGAAGATGATAAACAGTTACTTTATATTGTGTTTATACAGATTTAGAACTTCTAACTAACTGAAAGTCTCTCTCTCATTTATATATACAAAAATGATACTAACTAACTCTTTAATAGAATCTACATTATACACCGTGGAGCTACACCAATGTTTCAGAACTTCTAACTAACTAACTAACTGAAAGTTTCTCTCTCTCTAATTTATATATACAAAAATTATAAGTACTAACTAACGTTGTAACAGAATCTACACTATACAACGTGGAGCTACACCAATGTCACAGTTGTCGGTCATTGTGTCTGTATATAATCCGATGTTGAATGCTAAATGGCTTGGGCCGACAATATTAGTTTGTATATTAGTAACACAAACCATAGATCTCTTAAATCGAGTTCTAACACTACGTTAAGTAATTAGTTGTTCTAAAATTTTAGGTAGGAGATAAATATTTCACCAAGATGTTATGTTGTTCAATAATAAAAAGAAAAAATTAAAAATGATAATTCAAATTATGCGATTAAAACCTTTTTAAAGTACGTGTAAAAATTTAAATTACGACTATTAACGAGCATAAAAGTAATTATAAGTAGTTGTTACTAAGATTAGTTAATAGTTATTTTTCTAAATTATACACTTTGTGTTTTTAAATAATACTTCTTCGCCTCATTCATTTTTTTTTACAATTTTTTTTTCGGATATCCCTCTTAATTTTTTACGTTTTAAAAGTATATAAAAATTAACTTCATCATACTTTTCTCCACTATACAAATTTCATACATTAAATATTGATCGGTCACATCACTTTATTCATTTTTATTACTTTTCTCCACTAATTTACATTTTTTCCTAACATCTATGATTAACTTCAATGTAAAAAATTGATGGGACGAAGAGAGTAATTGTTTTGATTTTTTACACATACCTTAAAATAAAAAAAATTAAAATTGATAAATAAATATATTTCTTTATCCTTCAAATTACGTGCTATGATTATTATTTTAGGGGCAAAAGAAGTATTAAACACAAAAGCTAAAAATCTGTTTTCTGCATAAGGTGTGAATGGTGAATACATCGTGTGGGCCATGTCGATCCGAATTAAGAAACGTCCCCATCACTCGTCGGATAAGAATCCATTCGGAAGAGAAGAGTAAAGTTGTCTAGGTTCATAGAACAATCAATCTCTATCCCCCTTGAAACTTCATTTCTGCGAAGCTGCTGCATATATTTTAATATATTTATTTTCCCCTTTTCACTTTATTATTCTTTCACACTTGGACCAATTTCTGAAAGCTCCACTTTGTCTTTTTTTGTGGAATTTTATATACTAGTTGTTTCCAGGTTTGTTTTTATATATTTTTTTTATTCCAAAAGCTTTTCACGTACGCCAATTTAGCTACTTTTTTTTAACTCTCTGGTTTTTATTCTTACAGTATTACCCGACATAATGTTTTCTTGTCTAATGTTTTTAAAAATAAAAAAAAATAAGAAAAGCGAAAAGAGGCGGTGTTTGCAAACTTGTAACTGATTTCGACTGTTCGAGTTCTGTTTCAGAATTTTAATTATAAATATTCTGTTTCGAGAATACGAGATTTTCATAATAACATTTCAATTGAAATGCTAGTTTTCAACATGATAATATTAGATATTTTCCTGTAAAATAAGAATTTTTCCTCTTTTTAAAAATAGATCAGGGATTATTTTATTTTATTTCTAAACAAAACACATTTTTTCCTATACAAATGTTTGTATATCATATAATTATTTTCACAAATTTTCCAATTATCTTTAAACAAAACAGAGTTTTTATCACTGTGCATCCCAGTCTCAAGCATTACGGGCCTTGTTTATGAATCTAGTCCATATCTCTAAAATTCTTCTAGTTCATAAGCTATTCACATTATTGAGCGGCCCATTAAGCATTCATGTCCAGCACGAACGGTCCAAATGTGTACTCTTTTTTCTTGATAACACCCACCATAATTTAGCGATGACATATTGTTTCCGAAAGGTGTTTTTTGCATCTAATCAAAAGATTATCTTTGGTTTGGATATTGTACCTTTTAAATTGAAAATATGAATATAAATAGTAGAATTCATTATTTTAATTATTTGTGGACTTATTATGTTTTGATTTTCTAAATCAGTTTTTTTTCTAATGTGCGAGGAGAAGATAGAAATACTAATGTGCCAATTGTGAATTTCGAATTCGATCTTTTCGTAGCATCATATTCATATCAAATCTTAAACATAAGTGCTTTCAATTTCAGTGAGATCAAATTGGGAAATAAATTTTATTTTACCAGCAAAGTTTCCAGTTGCTTTCCGCTTCAAGTTTTAGTTGAATTACTTTTGTTATTACGGATAAGTATAAGGTGTTCTCTTCTATGATATAAAGGTTTTATTGTCGAAACTTCTTTTTTTTTTTGTATGATAGTCATAATTTATGTTACAATTTTGGTTAAGCATACCTTGATAAGTTTTTGTGGATGAAAGAAACTCTCAAAACACTTTAAATCTCTCTCCTTTTTGGGTTTGTATTTCATATTATTTATAAATGAAACGTTTCTTATGACAAAAAAGTATATTAAGATTTCATTAAAATAAATACAGATATATATTCTATATTAGTAGAGAAAATTTTTGTGCAACATAATAATACCAATGTATCAAATTAACCCTGAACAAAAAAAATGTATCAAATTACCCGGTTTGTAACTATTCTCAAATTCAATTCTTTAAAAATACATAACTAAACAAAACTTATTTATTTATTTAATTTCTTTGATTTTACCCTGATTCAATCATCCATCACTAATGTTTAAATTATATGTATCCATTATATATTTTCATCTAATTTCATATTCAATATTCATATTTAAATGATAATTGTTAATTTAATAAATTTGATATTTTAATATTAATATTTTAATCACAAATCATCAGCTGGTTTTTATTAATACAATATTACAATGTATTCAAGAATGAAAATAGAGTGTGATCATACTATGGGCCTCTTTTGGAGGACACTACTTATATATTATAAGTTGATAATAACTTATTAGGTGTTTGTCTGCTCAATTTATTTGATAACTTATAACTTTTAAATTGATAAGTGGAATGTTAAAAATCACCAACATTTTACTTAACTTATCAACTTATTTTTTGATTTCTTTATTTTTCTAATATTTTATATTTTTACATTTGTGTTTTTAAATATTTTTTTAATTTAAAATACAAGTGTTAAAATCATTATATTTAAAAATTATTTTTTCAAATTTAATTTAACAAATTCTTCACTAACTTATAAGTAAATTTATCCAAACACCTGTATAACGAGTGTTCGATATTATTCCAAGAAGCACGATCAGATGCTTTGCGGATTTTCCATCTTCCTGGGTTGTCCTATTTCCTATGAAGGCCTTGATCACTCTGACTCTCTCTGAGGTTGATGTTAACACTTTTGTTAAATGCAGTGCAGGTAAGGCTTAAGACCAATGACTTGAGTAGTGAATGGTTAAGACACAGTGGTAGCAGTGGAAGTAGCAGCAGGAAAAAAAAGGGTGAGACAACAACGCTTATATGGGCCAAAGACGTGGAGGTATGAGCATGGAGGCTTTTAGAAGAGATGGGGCTGGTATTGAGAGGACTGGAAACACTACAATGAAAGTTTACACATACATATTTTTTTTCTTTATAAATATAAGAGTTAACTTCTTTTTATCTGATTATAGTTATTATTAATTTATACCTTAAAATACGTCTCTGAAAGGCAAAAAAATAATTAAAATAAGACATTTTCAAACATGATTCTCGTTGTATATGACTATGGTTGTTGGGGTTTTTTTTTTTTTGAAAAATAGTTAAAATTGTGTTTGATAAATTTCAAAAACTGCTTTTTCGAAAAGGGTTTTTAACTGAAAAGTTGTTTTTAGAAAAAACAGTTTCCCTGCTTTTGACAAAAGTTGTTTTTCAAGTTTTGCTGGAAATAACTATTAACACAATAATTTAAAAAAAAAAAAACTGTTTTTCAACTTTTGTGAAAAACTACTGACACAACAATTTTTAACAAAAATGCAAAACGGAGCCTTTATAAGTAAACAAGTTGCATGGTTGTACTAAATAATCAAGTCATTTTCTTAATAATATACATATACATTTGAAGAAACTAAAAATATTAATATTAGTATTTAGTATCTGACATTAACTATACTTTCATTAAAATACATCAAGAGATATAGAAAACAGTAACGATCCGGGAGGATGTATGGAACACACAAGTCAAAAAACTAACCCACTACTTCAATAAATGTTAGTCAGATATTCCGGTACAGAGAACTAAACTCCAAAACCATACAATAGTAACCAGCTACTTCCAACAAACCACTTTATACAACTTGCTAAACCAGATTCTTAAACTACCTGTTTTCCATCAAACCACTTCATTCAACTTGCAAAATCTTGGTACGTACAGTTAATTCATGTTGTTGCAGGCAGATTTCGACCTGCAGCCTCTTACTTCGGACCTGCAGAAGAAGAATGCGAGGGTGTTGGCCCCCGATTCACCTCCGGTGTAAGAAACAGTTAATATGATCTTGGGTATGATTCTCGAAACGTAAAAGACCTGTGTTTGTATTATCAGTATTCAGAAAAAGATGCCTTTTAGAGATAGATTCAACCTGTATATATAGTGCTTCCTGATTGTAACCGAAGGAGGCTTAAGCGGGGCCGGGGCGGACGGGAGCGTGTCCCCCGCACCATAAATGACAGCCGTTATGAGTGGAAGTACTGGGCTTATGGCAAGACTGGTGGGCTTACCAAGAGATGGGCCTTCGGTATGGGCTCGGTCCGGCCCAACAAAATGATGGGCCTCCAACATGTCCCTGGGCTTTGTTCAGAGTACTTCCTCTGGGCGAAGACCAAAATTCGACCCCTGCTTCGGAACAATGTGCTAGATCTCTCTTCGGGTAAGGACATTGGCAGTTGGGGGGTGTGACGTCACTTGGGAAACTGTGCCTCTTTAATTTTGACGGCTGTCAGGTCTTGGGATCCGAGCTTGCATCCTGGCCGTTGAATTCGAAAAGACCCTGGGTTGTCCAAACGTCTTTTCTTTTCCTTTAAATCCCCAAATGCCACTTCATTCCCATTTTTTACGCAAACAAGCACTGCATTTTCTTCAAGATTTCAAACAAACAGGCACTTTACTTCAACATTGGGACCGTTATCTCAACTCCAGAATTTCCAAGCCCTCCTATTCCACTCTCGCTTTATCTTCAAAACAGTAAGTAATCTCTTTATCTTTGTATCAGTTTTCATGTTTTGTTTGTATCGTTTTTTGCCACCATGACTGTAGTCTGTAGTAGGATAGCAGATATGCATGTGTCTCTATGTGCGTAGTTTAGGAATACATCTTTTTGATTCTCTGGGTTTTTAGGTTTTGCACTTTTAGGGACGTTATTCTTGGGCCTCCTGATTGTTCTGGGTTTATAATCCTCTGGGATCTTTAAATCCATCAGAACACTTCGGTCGCCCTGAAGCTTTAGATTTTAGAATATATTCGACCGATCCTGGCCCTCTGTACTCGGCTATTATCCTCCATATTTTAGTTTATTTATGTTGATTCCGAGTACATGGCTAATTGTCTCTTCATTACCGGATGCAGGGATATGGATCGGTCGAACCCATCTCCGTTTAGTGACGCCGCACTGTACCCAGCGGCGAACCATAGATCTACACTAACCGAAGAGACGGTCGTTGGATTTTATGAAGAATATCACATTCCAAGGACTCTATGGTTTATTCATTTGGCCACTCGGACGGACCGAATATGGCACAATCCTAAGGTCTTAGAGATGCACGGAAAAACAGCTACAGGTCTCTCCGAAGCAGCACTTAAATGCGGCTTTCGGGTGCCGACGCTACAGCTTTTGAAGCATCTGTTCAAGGACATGGGGATAGCCTTGGGGCAGTTAGACCCCAATAGCTTCATACACATCAACGTGTTTCAAGCACGGTGTATGGCGGCGAACGTGGAGCCCCGAACTTCACTCTTTTGGCATCATTATGATTTCCGACGCAACGGGAAGAGTAAGGGCTTTTATACCATTGCCCGAAAGACCAATAGGGTCGCCTGGGCTTCCACCAACTCTAACAATAAGGAGAGTCACACCAAGTGGTTCTTCTTCTCCGGCCCAAAAATCGCCCAATTTGCGGTATGGAAGGATGTAGAGCCGAAGGACCTCGTGATGCCTTCTATTCTGGGGGCTGACACAGAGGATTACAGGAAATTGTGCGAGCTGGACATGGGAAGAGTCCCTCTGTCTCTTAGTCGCGATAAAGATTGGTTGTTCGCCCTCTGGGGTAATGGGGGTAACGGTTTATTTTCTGTCTTGTTTTCTATTTTGTAGCTTCTTTTTCCTGGTTTTCCTTCGGTATTTAGACTGATATTTTTATTGACTCGCATTTTTCTGTGTGCAGTGTCTTCTCGTCAAGCTGTGATTGATCGCCGAATGAGAAAACTCCAAGAGGTGAAGGATGCCCGGGAGAGGGGCGAAGCTTCTGCCCAGACGGCTTCTGCAAGTGAGCGGCAGGTTGCCCCATCTCCCCAACAGGCAACTCCTGCTACTTCTCCTCGCAGAGAGCGGGGAAAGGATTCTGAGCCAGAGGGGGAGCTGTTCAAAGAGCCCCGTAAAAGGAATCGGTCGAACGAAGAGGTGGTCAAGACCTATATTCCCCAGTGGGGTGTCTTGGCTACCGATTCGGTCGCCCTGGCCGCTCCTCAGTCGGCTCTCGAGGTGGGACCGGACCTTTGCCGAGGGATGATTCTCCCAGCTGACCGGGCAATATATGAAAAACTCTCGGCGGCGAAGGCCCTCACTGAGGCGATGGGCCTCCTTTCTATGGTGAAGTCCTTTTCTTCTCTTCCTTCTTTTAATACTTTTGTCGTTTCCAGTTGACTAATAATCTCCATTTTGTTTTCAGGCTGTCCCTCTTATCGCCTCTGCTGCTGACAAGACCGAGGACGATCGTGTCAGGGCTGTAAAAGCTGAAGGAAAGCTCAAAGTGGCGGAGCTGGAGCTGGAGAGGGTTACCGGCCAGGCCAAAGCCTTGGTGGAGGAGAGGAATCTGCTTCGGGAGCAGCTGACATCCCAAGAGAAGCAGATAGCCGAAGTCCATCTTCTGAAGGAGCAGTTGGAGTCTAAGACGGCTCGGGTCGGCCGCCGTAATGAGCAGCTGAAAAGCCTTCGTCGTGAAGCTCGTAAGGCCAAAAAGCTTTTGGAGGTGACCGAAGATAGGTGCTTCCAAATGGGCTACGATGAAGCTGTCTCGAAAGCGAGCTCGGTCGGACTAGATTATAAGCTTTTGCTGGAGGCTGGGATGTCGGATCCCGTGACCCGAGAGGCTATAGTCGACGAGCCACCCACTGTTTCTTCGGGTGCCGATGAAGACTTATCTGATTAATTTCTTTCTTTATGTTTTATTTGAACTTGCCTTCGGGCTTTATTTAAACATGCCTTCGGGCTTTTGTAATATTCGACCTTCAGTCTTCAATAGTAGTTTGTCTTTTCTTCAATATTTCGCTTCCCAATTTTATGCGTCTTTGGCACTTCGTTAGCCTTAGCATAATTTACTTTGCTTTTTTCTCTTATGCATCTTCGGCGTTTTTATTTGCCTTAGCATAATTTTTCCTTATTATTTCTTATGCATCTTCGGCGTTTTATTTGCCTTAGCATAATTTTTCTTTATTATTTCTTATGCATCTTCGGCGCTTTTATTTGCCTTAGCATAATTTTTCTTTATTATTTCTTATGCATCTTCGGCGTTTTATTTGCCTTAGCATAATTTTTTTTTTTTTCTTCAGCGTCTTTGGTCGTAACCTAGCTGCCCCTTGGTATTTTGAGGGGTTTTATAAATGAGTAAGGTCCTCTTCGGTCGGTGAAATTTTGTGCTCCCGGCCTTAGTCATGTTAAAACAATTGAAATACTAAAACCAGTAAAAGAATTCAGTTCCCAAAATGGGTCCTGATAGTTTAATTTAATGTGCTATAAAAACAAATTATGTAGGCGAACAAGTTGTCGATTTCATAATTTTAATCATATGTTCGTACATCAGACAGACATATACGGTCGCCCGCTTTTAGGTAAATATCTTCAAATTTGCGTGAACCAATACTTTGAAAAGAACATAAAATACCTTTGTTTCCAAAGGTGTTCAATTCTTGCTAGTAACAACAATATTTTGAAAAGAACAAACATAACAAGGCTGAGGGGCTTACTGATAAAAACGGCGAAGATGTGAAGCGTGCCAGGTGTTTTTGATTGGGCTGCCGTCCGAACGGTGGAGTTTATATGTCCCAGGTCGGACGACTTCTACGACTGTATAAGGACCTTCCCAGTTCGGCATGAGTTTGCCTTGTTTGCCTGGCATGGAAGTGGCTAGCTCTCTTAGTACTAGGTCGCCCACCTGGAAGGATCTCTTTTTTATTCCCGAGTCGTAATATTGGGCTGCCTGAAGTTGGTATCTTACATTTCTCTGGTGTGCTACCTCGCGTTCTTCTTCTAAGAAATCCACATTAGCCTTCAGACCAAATTCATTTGTCTCAATATCAAACACTTGGGTTCGGTATGACTCTAGTCCGACTTCTACTGGTAGAAGGGCATCTGTTCCGAATGCCAGTCTAAAAGGAGTCTCTCCGGTCGAAGACCTGGTTGTCGTTCGGTATGCCCACAATACCCAAGGTAATTCCTCGGCCCACAAACCTTTGGCTTCGCCCAACCTCTTCTTAATCCCGTCAAAAATTATTTTATTAGCTGCTTCTATCGCCCCGTTGCCTTGGGGATGACCGACTGAGGTGAACTTCTGTTGGACCCCGAATTGGCTCAGAAATTTCTTGAACTTGCTCCCAACGAACTGTGCTCCATTATCTGATATACACACCATGGGAATCCCAAACCTTAATATCACCTGTTCCAACATGAATTTCATTGCCGCCGCTTCGGTGATGGCGGAGAGTGGCCTTGCTTCTATCCATTTGGTCATGTAGTCAATTGCCACTATACAATACTTTGCTTGCTTGGTGCTGGTGGGTAAAATTCCTACAATATCCACGGCCCACATGGCAAAAGGGATGGGACTAAGGACCGAAGACATTGTCTCGGGTGGTTGCTTCGGAATTGTGCTAAATAGCTGGCACTGTTTGCATTTTTTGGCGTACTCCGTTGCATCTTCTTTCATCTTCGGCCAAAAGAATCCCTGCCTGAGAATTTTGAAGGCTAAGGACCTTCCGGCCAAATGTTCTCCGCAGATCCCTTCGTGAACCGTTTCTAGTGCCAACTTTTGTTCGTCAGGGTCCAGGCAGCGAAGGAGTGGCTGAGTGGCTGATCTTCGAAATAATCGGCCCCCTACCAAAGTGTAGTTGGCCGACCGATAGCGAATCTTTTGTGCCTCTCTTCGATCTAATGGCAGAGTACCCTTTTCGAGGAATGCCCTGACCGGGGTCATCCAATTAATTCCTTGGTGTATCTCCAGGCATTGTTTTCTGTCGATCGATGGTGTCTTTGCTTCGGTCAGATAGATGGACCCTGTTAAATTGTGAGTATCTGCCGAAGCTAGCCTTGAGAGCGCATCCGCCCGACTGTTGTTTTCCCTGGCCACTTGGCTTAACTCAAAGGAAAGGAAAAACTGAGTGTTCTCGCGTACTTTTTGGGCGTAAGCCTTCGTACGAGGATCTTTCTGCCCATACTCACCGCTGTACTGTTTTACCACCAACATTGAATCACTGAAGGCCTTTAGGTGTTTAACTTCTAAACTTCGGGCCAAATCCAAACCAGCCAGCAAAGCTTCGTATTCGGCCTCATTGTTCGTTACCGGGAAATTGAAGCGGATTGCCTGGCATATTTCGAATCCTTCGGGGCTAGTTAAAATCAAACCTGCCCCATATTTGTTACCGGCGACCGATCCATCCACAAACAATTTCCATTTTCTCGGAGACTGTATCAGATTCGGGAACGAGGTCTTTTGGGCCGGAAAAGGTGCACTCGATCATGAAATATGCCAGGGCCTGAGCTTTGATCGAAGTTCTTGGTACATATTCTAGCTCATATTCCCCTAGTTCAATCGCCCATGCCACGATTCTTCCCGATGCTTCTGGCCTTTGCAGTATTTTCTTTAAGGGCTGATCGGTTATGACTTGGATCGTCCGCCCTTGAAAATAATGCCTTAACTTCCTGGAGGCCATTATGAGTCCATAAGCAAACTTTTCGGCATTAGGATACCTGGTCTCGGCATCCTTCAGTATGTGCGAGATGTAATAAACCGGGTGTTGGTTCCCTTCATGCTCTTTGACCAAAACGGCTCCCAGTGTTCGATCATTCACTGCCAAATATAGTTGCAATGTTTCCTTCGGGTCTGGTCTCATTAAGAGTGGAGTGTTTACCAAATATTCTTTTATTTCTTCGAAGGCCTTCTGGCAGTTCGGCCCCCACTCAAATGTCTTCGACCCCCGAAGCACTTCAAAGAATGGTAGCGCTTTTTCTGCTGACCTGGAAATGAATCTCCTCAATGCTGCTAACCGTCCGGTAAGCTTTTGAATGTCCTTGATAGTTTTCGGAGCCTCCATATCGACCACTGCTTGGATTTTTTCTGGGTTCGCCTCTATCCCTCGGGCGCTAACCATGTATCCCAGAAATTTCCCACTGCGTACTCCGAACGTACACTTGTTTGGATTAATCCTCATGTTATTCTGTCGGAGAGTTTCAAAGCATTCCTGCAGATCTTCTGCGTGGTCCCGCAGGAGGGATTTGACTATCATGTCGTCCACATAGCATTCCATGTTCCTTCCAATCATCTTTTTGAAGACTTTGTTGATCATTTTCTGAAAAGTGGCCCCTGCATTCTTCAAGCCGAAGGGCATTTTGATGTATGCGTATGTGCCATTTGGTGTGATGAATGCTGTCTTCGGAATGTCCTCGGCATTCATCGCAATTTGATGGTAGCCCGAAAAGGCATCTAGAAAGCTGAGAATCTGATGTCCCGAAGTAGCATCTATCAACTGATCAATATTCGGCAATGGGTAGTGGTCTTTCGGACAGTTCTTGTTGAGATCGGTATAATCGACACACATCCTCCATTTTCCGTTTGATTTTTTAACCACCACCACATTTGCCAACCACTCGGGATATCTAATATCCTCGATGAATTTTGCCTCGAGTAGCTTCTCAACTTCGGCTTGTATGACCTCCTGCCTTTCCATGGCGAAGTTCCTTTTCTTCTGTTTGACCGGCTTAGCATCACCTTTGACATTAAGACAATGTTTAGCGACCGAAGGGTCTAGGCCAGGCATGTCCTCGGGACCCCATGCAAACACATCATGATATTCCCTGATTACCTTGATGACCTTTTCTTTCAACTCGGGTTCCATTCCTTTCCCAATTTGGATCATTTTTCCCTTCTGTCCCACATATAGTTCTACCTCTTCGGTTTCAACTGCTGGTTCGGCTATGGGGCTAGAAAGATCGGCCCCAAACTTTTCCAGCTCGATACTAAGTAGTTGGTGACTGCCTCCCACCTCGTTCACTTTCCTCTTTCTTTTTCCTCCTTCGGGGGTTTCAAACTCTTCATCCTTCGCGACATCCTCTAACATTATTAGTCGGGCAGCTTTCTGATCGCCTCTCATTTCACCAATCCCATTTTCGGTCGGAAACTTCAGCTTCAAGTGGGGAACAGAAGCCACCGCCTGGAACAGAGACAAGGTGGGTCTTCCTAATATCCCATTGTAAGCGCTTTCCACCCGAACGACATAGAACTTTGCCTCCTTCTTTATCGTGTATGGTGCTTTCCCCAACAGAACGGACAAAGTTAGGGTGCCTTCAATCGGCACAGGCTGATTCCCGAAGCCATAAAGAGGTGCTTCGTAGCATGGCTCCAACTGTTCTCCTCCCAGATTCATTTTGAGGTAAGTGTTGTGGTAAAGAATATTTACCGAGCTTCCTCCATCCACCAACACTCGCCAGACCTTGTTCTCCCCTATAACCGGGTTGATGACAAACGGGTCTTCGTGCGGCCATATGACATCTTCATAATCATCCTCGGTAAAGGAGATAGGGAGTGGTTGCTTGGCTGCACTAGTCTGATGAAGGTTATACACTTGTCGGGCGTATTTCTTTCGGGCAGTTTTACTATCCCGATCGAGTATGGTTCCTCCAGAGATGGTCCTGACTTCTCCCCTGTACTTCTCTCCGCTTTCAATCGTCTTTTGTTTTTCCATGGACTCTAACTTGCCCCTAAGGTCGCCCACAAACTGGGCCAGCTCTCCATCCTTGATCATCCTCTCGATCAATTTCTTCAAGTGAAAACACTCATCGGTATTATGCCCTTTATCTCTGTGGTAGTCACAGTACTTGTTCTCGTTCCTTCGGTTCTCAGGAGTTCTCATCCTTGACGGTCGAACGAATCCCGGTTTGCCTTTTATCTCATGGAGAATCTTCGAGATAGGCGTGTTTAGAGGTGTGAACACCGCGCTATCTCTATCTCTTCTTCGGTCGGCCCCTTTATCGGGCCTATTGTCTGTTAACCTGCTCTTAATATCTCCTCGACCCCTTCGGTCGTCCCTTGAGTTGCTCTTCCTGTCTTCCCTGGAATCGTTCTTTCTTCCCTCCTTGTAACCCCCGATCGACTCTATTTTTCTCCTTATTGCCTCACCCCTCACATATATATCATTTAAAGACTTGGGGGGTATATCGTAAAGCGAGGAGCGAAGTTTTTTACCTTTAATTGGGTCAAGACCTGCCGCAAGGAAGCCAGCCGCTTTGACTTTGTCTAAGTTAGTGACCATCCCAGCCTCCTCCTTGAATCGAACCAAGTAATCACCCAGCTCTTCGTTCGACCTCTGTCTACAATGGATCAAGGCCTCGGTGTCCTTCTCTCTTCGACACAAATGGGAATAGTGTCTCAAAAATTTCCGCTTCACCTGTTCATAGGTCCCGATCGACCTTGGCCTTAACGACCGATACCACATGGACGCCGGTCCCCTGAGGTAGGTCTTGAACATCTTACACAGCATGACATCACAATGCCCCATTCCAGTCATCAGGGCCTCGTACTTCTCACAATGGTTTGTTGGGTCACCCTTGCCATTGAACTCGCTCATTTTCGGGAACTGCCTCCCTGGGGGTGGTCGGAAATCCTCAATCTCTTCAGTCACCACAGGCTCGTGGCTGACTTTTCTTTCGCCAAACATGGCTTTTTCGATTCTACGAATTCTATCCCGCGTGTCCGGTCCTTCATCATCCCCTGAATCAGAGGTGTAGGCAACTTTTGACCGGGACCTTCTTGAGTGCGACTCGGAGTCCCAGGACTCGTCTTCGTCATCTACGTCATCTCTGACCCGCTTCTCCCTTCGGGGCTCAGTCTCCAGGGTTTCCCGAAGAATTGCCTTCTCCTCTAAATCCAACTCCTCTCTTTGGAGCCTTAATGCTTGCAGCCTTAGGCGATAGGCCTCCCTCCTCTTGGCCAATCTTTCCGCCTCTTTGTCTTCTTCAATTTCAGGACCCTTTCCCTTGGCCATCTTCTCCTCCCTCCATCTCATAATTAGTTCTCGTTGTTCTTCAGGAGTGGGGATGGGGCCTTCCTCTCCATCCAGATCAAAGATTCTGGGCTGGGTTGAGGGAGTTCGACTGGTACCGAACCCGGGAGGAACGATACCTTCGTTATCTTTCCCAGTAGTTCCGTTCGTCATAGCTCTTTGTAATAAATCCACAGAATGATCTTCTACGTTTCCACAGACGGCGCCAATGTTGCAAGCAGATTTCGACCTGCAGCCTCTTACTTCGGACCTGCAGAAGAAGAATGCGAGGGTGTTGGCCCCCGATTCACCTCCGGTGTAAGAAACAGTTAATATGATCTTGGGTATGATTCTCGAAACGTAAAAGACCTGTGTTTGTATTATCAGTATTCAGAAAAAGATGCCTTTTAGAGATAGATTCAACCTGTATATATAGTGCTTCCTGATTGTAACCGAAGGAGGCTTAAGCGGGGGCGGGGCGGACGGGAGCGTGTCCCCCGCACCATAAATGACAGCCGTTATGAGTGGAAGTACTGGGCTTATGGCAAGACTGGTGGGCTTACCAAGAGATGGGCCTTCGGTATGGGCTCGGTCCGGCCCAACAAAATGATGGGCCTCCAACACATGTACATATAATTAGTTAGATTTGATTGTACAAAACATTTCTATATTCCAACTTGTCCATTGTTTTTGGTACGCACCTTTTCGATATAAATACATATTAGAGGACGGTCTTAACTGGATCATAGTAGTTCGTTTATTTTCTAGATTCTTTCGCATATGGAAGAAAGGAGAGAAATGAGGGCGGATAACTTTCACGAGTTTTTTGACCATTGGCTTGATGAGCAGAACCAGTACCTGAGACAACTTGTCACAGCTGCTGAGGCCTATGAAAATCGTCGTCGCCAAATCCAGAATATTCATCGAATTCATGCTGGAAATGGTCATAGGGACAATGGAGAGCATATTCTAAGTCAAATTGTTGAGAGAGTTGTTCAACATTACGAAAAGTACTACGAGGCGAAGTCTAGATGCGAGAATCAGGATGTTTTAGCCATGTTATCGCCATCCTGGCGAAGCAAGCTGGAAGATGCGTTTCTCTGGATTGGTGGATGGAGACCTGGCATGGCTTTTATGTTGTTGTTGGTGGCCCAACTAGGATTGGGCCGAACGGTTGTTTTTGGGCCGAATACTAATTGGGCCGAATGGTCAAAGCCCACTCTTTCGGATCGGACCGTTGGGCCTAACCGTTGCTATGACTGAGTCGCCCGCTTATTTAGGCGTAATGGCAGGACTATGTGTGACGGTGGCTTCCGAAGAATCCGGGTGAGTCGGTAACAGAATGCCTATAAAAGCATGTAACAGGTTTATGTCAAGGTTAATACTCATTTCATACTCACAAAGACTTACACGTTCATTTAAACCTAATTGGAACCTCTAACTTATTCTCACACCGGAGGTGAATCGGGGGTCCAATCCCTCGCATTCTTCTCTTTTTACAGGTTGACCCGAAGAGCTCCTTGGGATCTTAACCGACAGAAAACTGGTTCCAACATTTGGCGCCGTCTGTGGGAACGTGTAAGCCAATTTGTGACGTTATCTGGGAACGATGGCAATTGACAATTCTGAAGATAGGGTACTCGGGTTCACTGAAACTCATCGCCAGGGTCCCTCCACGACTTCACCCCCCATTAATCGGGTTCTCAATTTTGATGATGATTTGGAGGAGGGACCGATGCCCACGCCCGAAGAACAAAAGGCCATGATTCTTAAATGGCGTGAAGAAACTGCTGCCAAAGGAGGAAGGCAGAAGGAAAAGGAAAGGCTGGAAGCCGAAGTCCAAGCTAAGGCTAAGAAGAGAGAGGAGGATCTCGCTAAGCTAGAAGCGATTAAAAGGCGAAGGGCTGAGCTGGATGCCGAGGAAAAGGCTCTCCAAGGTGCTGTGGAGACCGGAGAGCAACTATTGGTACAGACCAGCCATAGGAGAGAAAAAAGGGCGCATGATGATGAAGATGGATCTTCGGATTCTGAATCACATCCCCGAAGGATCCGTTCGAAGGTGGTCGTACGATCGGATACTGACGAGGAAGGAGATCCTCGCATGAAAGACAGGCTGAGCCGAATGGAGAAGGCGATGTTCGGCGATCGTAGAATTAGTCACGAGCCGGTAGTGTCGGAGGAAATTGAGCAGTACAGACCTCCCCCTGGAAGACAATTCCCGAAGATGAACGAATTCAATGGGAAAGGCGACCCTGAAGACCATTGCGAGAAGTATGAGTCCCTTATGACTGGCATGGGGCACTGTGATGTCATGCTTTGCAAAATGTTTAAGACATATCTGAAGGGTCCAGCTACCATGTGGTATAGATCAATGAAACCAAGGTCGATATGTTCTTACGACCAGCTAAAAAGAAAATTCTTGAGGCACTATTCGCATCTGTGCCGAAGAGAGAAGGATACCGAAGCTTTAATACACTGTAGACAAAGGCCGAACGAAGAGTTGGGAGATTATTTGGCTAGGTTTAAGGAAGAGGCTGGAATGGTAACAAATTTGGATAAAGTAAAGGCTGCTGGATTCTTGTCGGCAGGACTGGACCCCATCAAAGGTAAAAAACTCCGGTCTTCTCTTTACGATATTCCCCCTAAATCCCTAAATGATATATACTTGAGGGGTGAGAGCATCCGAAGGAAGATGGAGTCCATCGGAGGGTACAAAGAGACCAGGAGAGAAGACAGGGTAAGGAAAGGGCATGACAGGTACGATTCTGGGCGAAGGTACGATGACAGGCGAGATGAGGCGAAAGGTCGCGACAAAGCTGCCGAACGAAGAAGAGATAGAGATGGCACAGCATTCACCCCTCTGAGTGCACCAATCTCAAAGATTCTCCATGAGATAAAAGGAAAGCCTGGCTTCGTTCGCCCAGCACGAATGAAGATGCCCGATTACAAGAAGAATGGCAACAAATATTGTGATTATCATCAGGACAAAGGACACAACACTGACGAGTGTTACCACTTAAAAAAGCTCATAGAAAAGATGATCAAGGAAGGAGAACTAAATAAATTTGTCAAAGACCTAAGGGATAAGCTGGCCCCGAAGGAAGACAAACGAAAAGAGCCCGAAGAGGTCGAAAGGTATAGGGGCGAAGTAAAGACTATATTCGGTGGCAGCACCCTGGGACGTGACAGCAAGACAGCTAAGAAGAGGTATGCCAAACAGGTTTACAATTTGTATCAATTTCAATCTGCAAAACAGGCAATGCCGATCATGTTCACCGAGGATGACTATGAGGATGTGATTTGGCCTCACGAGGATCCTCTGCTCATTAACCCGGTTATCGGTCAAAACAAAATATGGAAAGCTTTAGTAGATGGAGGAAGTTCGGTGAACATTCTATACCATCGGACGTACAGTAAAATGAACCTTGGGGGCGAACAGTTGGAGCCTTGCCACGAAGCACCCCTTTACGGCTTCGGCAACCAGCCAGTCCCTATCGAAGGTACAATCACTCTGTCTGTTCTCTTGGGTAAGGCTCCATATACTGTAGAAAAACAGGTCAAATTTTACGTGGTTCGAGTGGAAAGCCCCTACAACGCCATTCTCGGAAGGCCAGCCCTTACTTCTTTTCAGGCGGTAGCATCAATACCCCATCTCAAATTAAAGTTCCCGACTGAACATGGAATCGGGGAAATGAGGGGCGATCAGAAAACCGCTCGAATCATCATGTTGGACGATTTAGACAAAGATCAAGACTTTGAGATGACCGAAGGAGGTAAGAGAAAAAGGGCCGAAGGCGAAATCAGTGGCAGTCGCCAAACCCTAAATATTGAGTTAGAGAAATTTGGGGCGGACCTATCCAATCCTATCGCCGAACCAGCAGTGGAAACCGAAGAGGTAGAGTTGTATGCAGGCTGTTCTGGAAAGATGGTGCGAATAGGGAAAAACATGGAACCCGACCTCAAGAAAAAGGTAATTGAAGTCGTCAGACAATACCACGACGTCTTCGCCTGGGGGCCGGAGGACATGCCTGGCTTGGATCCAAAGACGGCGAAGCATTGCCTTAATGTTAAGCCCGAGGCAAAGCCAGTGAAACAACGAAAGAGAACATTCGCCATGGAACGACAGAAGATCATTGAAGCCGAAGTGGAAAAACTTCTGGAAGCAAAATTTATTGAGGAAATCGATTACCCAGACTGGTTAGCCAATGTAGTGGTGGTCAAAAAGGCTAACAATAAATGGCGGATGTGCGTGGACTACACCGACTTAAACAAAGCTTGCCCGAAGGACCACTATCCGCTTCCCAGCATCGACCAATTGACAGACGCCACCGCCGGGTATCAGGTGCTTAGTTTTTTGGATGCTTTTTCAGGATACCATCAGATTGCAATGAATGCCGAGGATATTCCAAAGACAGCATTCATCACCCCGAAAGGAACATATGCCTACATCAAAATGCCTTTCGGCCTGAAAAATGCAGGAGCCACGTTTCAAAGAGTGGTCAACCGGATTTTCCACAAACAAATCGGGAGAAACATGGAGTGCTACGTGGATGATATGATTGTTAAATCCAAATTCAAGGATCACATGGAAGACCTCAGGGAGTGCTTCGAGACATTAAGGAAGCACGACATGAAGATTAATCCGAACAAGTGTACTTTCGGAGTCTCCGGCGGAAAGTTCTTAGGGTATATGGTCAGTGCCCGAGGGATCGAGGCGAACCCAGAAAAGATACAAGCTGTAATCGACATGGAGCAGCCAAAGACAGTTCGGGATGTTCAGAAATTGACCGGGCGAATGGCCGCCCTACGAAGATTTATTTCCAGATCAGCAGAAAAGGCCCTACCTTTCTTTGAAGCACTCCGAGGATCAAAAAATTTTGAGTGGGGGCCAAAGTGCCAAAAAGCATTTGAAGATGTGAAGGAATATCTCACCAAGGCGCCTCTCCTAATGAGGCCCGACCCGAAGGAAACGCTACAGTTGTACTTAGCGGTGAGCGACCGGACCCTTGGAGCAGTATTAGTGAAGGAACATAACAGCTCTCAGCACCCAGTGTTTTATGTGTCCCACATGCTGAAGGATGCAGAAACAAGATATCCAAACGCCGAAAAGTTCGCATATGGCCTTGTAGTGGCAACCCGAAAGCTACGCCATTATTTCCAGGGGCGAACAGTACAGGTTATAACTGATCAACCCCTTAAGAAAATTTTGACAAGACCTGAGGCGTCCGGAAGGGTGGTGGCCTGGTCCATTGAGCTGGGAGAATATGATTTGGAATACATCCCCAGGACGTCTATCAAAGCTCAAGCATTGGCGGACTTCATGGTCGAATGCTACTTTTCAGGACCGAAAGACCTAGCTCCCGAAGAGCAGTTAATTCGGTCGCCAGGCAAATGGAAGTTATTCGTAGACGGGTCGGTAGCCGGATCAAAGTGTGGGGCAGGATTAATCCTTTCAAGTCCAGAGGGGTTCGAAATCTGCCAAGCAATAAGATTCACTTTCCCATTAACCAACAACGAGGCCGAGTACGAAGCATTGTTAGCCGGTTTGAACCTGGCCAAAAACCTTGAGGTCAGAAACTTGCGAGCGTTCAGTGATTCCATGTTAGTGGTAAAGCACTTTTCAGGAGAGTACGAACAAAGAGAGCCCCGACTCAAGTCTTATGCGGCGAGGGTAAAGGACTCATCGGTCTCATTCGAATCCTTCGAATTGAGTCAAGTAGGAAGAGAAGATAACAGCCGAGCCGACGCTCTGTCAAGGTTGGCTTCGGCCGAAACACACAACCTCACAGGATCCATCTACCTGACTGAAGTGAAAATCCCTTCGATCGACAGGCAATCCTGCATGGAAATCCACCAAGGCGTTACCTGGATGACCCCGATCAGGGCCTACCTAGAAAAAGGTACTTTGCCCCTAGACCGGAAGGAAGCCCAAAAAGTGAAGTACAGGGCAGCAAGCTACACCATCATCGGTAATAAGTTGTACAGAAGGTCGGCGACAGAACCCCTTCTCCGATGCCTGGATTCCGATGAACAAATACTGGCTTTGGAAACAGTTCACGAAGGGATTTGTGGAGAACATCTTGCCGGTCGGTCACTGGCCTTCAAAATCCTCAGACAGGGGTTTTATTGGCCGACTTTGCGAGCAGATGCAGCCGATTACGCAAAGAAATGTCGACAATGCCAACTATTCAGCACCATCCCGAAGCAGCCACCAGAAGAAATGGCATCCGTCCTAAGCCCCATTCCTTTTGCCATGTGGGCTGTAGATATTGTAGGCATTCTACCCAAGAGCACGAAGCAGGCCAAATACTGCATAGTGGCGATCGACTACATGACCAAGTGGGTCGAAGCAAGGCCTCTGGCGACCATAACCGAAGAAGCAGCGAAAAAGTTCATGCTGGAGCAAGTCATACTAAGGTTCGGCATTCCGAAAGTCTGTGTATCCGACAATGGGACCCAGTTCATCGGAAACAAGTTCAGGAAGTTTTTGACGCATTTTGGGATACAACAGAAATTTAGCTCAGTCGGCCACCCGCAAGGAAACGGAGCCATCGAAGCCGCAAATAAAATCATCTTCGATGGAATAAAAAAGCGACTGGGGGACGCCAAGGGACTTTGGGCGGAAGAGCTAAACTGGGTATTGTGGGCGTACCGAACAACCCCACGATCATCAACCGGAGAAACACCTTTCAAGTTGGCATTCGGGACGGACGCCCTGGTTCCCGTTGAGGTCGGACTGGACTCCTACCGCACGGAGGTTTTTAATGTCGAAGCGAACGAATTCGGCCTTCGGGCCAATGTAGACTTTTTGGAAGAAGAAAGAGAGGCAGCTCACCTAAGGAATTTGAAATATCAACTCCAGGCAGCACAATATTACGACGCTGGAATAAAGAAAAGGACATTCATGGTAGGGGATTTAGTGTTACGAGAATTGGCGACCTCTATGCCAGCCAAGCAGGGAAAACTAATGCCAAACTGGGAAGGCCCGTATAAAGTAACTGAGGTGATTCGACCTGGTACCTACAAGCTAACCACCATGGCCGGGGACCCGATCAAGAACACATGGCACGCCTCCAGGTTACGAAGGTATTACCAATAGCCGAACAAAAGGTGCTCGCCACTCAAGTTTTACTTCTCCTTTTTGCCAAGTTTTCATTTCAAAAGCATGTAAAGTTGAATAAATTTATCAATAAAATACATGTTTCACTGTTCTACTTGGTATATCAATTATGAATTATAATGTTATAAGTCGGACATTTATCTGGGGACGACCAAAAAGATAAATGCCACAAGACTTCCCGTACAATGTTTCATAAATTTGGCGATTGGACAACCAAACAGCCAAACTTTGGGAGAATCCAAATTATGTTAAGGCGATATAAAAGCCGAAGAAACATAAAATCGATTCAATTATATTAAGGCGAAAAAAGAAAGCCGAAGATACATATGATCGTTAAAATTGACTTAATTATGTTAAGGCAGATAGAAAGCCGAAGAAACATAAAAGCGATTCAATTATGTTAAGGCGAAAAAATAAAAGCCGAAGAAACATAAAATCGATTCAATTATGTTAAGGCGAAAAAAGAAAGCTGAAGATACATATGATGGACTTAATTATGTTAAGGCAGATAGAAAGCCGAAGAAACATATGATCGTTAGACTTTTGCTTAAATTATGTTAAGGCGAGATAACAGCCGAAGAGACATAGAATTAACTTGACCTCGTTAAGGCGAGGACAAAGGCCGAAAATACATGTAATTGTTAAACTATGTTTCAATTATGTTAAAGGCAAAATCAAAGCAAAAATATAGGCCGAAGAGATACAATTAGATAAAAAATTCTTTTGATAAAAGCCCAAGGACTACAAAAGTTAAGGCCCGAAGGCTTAATAAATACAATCTACAAAAGGAAATTACAATTGCCCGAAGGCTTAATCCGACAGGTCCTCGTCCTCGCCTGAGGAAACCACTGGAAGCTCATCCTCA
Organism: Heracleum sosnowskyi; assembly: GCA_030848705.1. Taxonomy (NCBI): domain Eukaryota; kingdom Viridiplantae; phylum Streptophyta; class Magnoliopsida; order Apiales; family Apiaceae; genus Heracleum; species Heracleum sosnowskyi. The sequence continues at coordinate 148,425,525 of CM061235.1, read as the reverse complement.
TCAGGGCGACCGACGGGATCGCTGAAGCCAGGCTCGATTAAGGGCTGATGCTCCAAGCCCATGGCAGCCGCCCTCCTCACGACTTCATCGTGGCCCATTTGGTAGCAACGCTCTTCGGCAATCAGCCGAAGCTTGGTCTCCTTACGAGCCTGCTTCCTCGAAGCCTTGAGGGCCAGATTCCGACGGGTCAGCCTAGCCCGAGCCGAGTCCCGCTCTTTTTGCATCGCCTCCCGGTCAGCCCTTAGCACCGCAGATTGGCCTTCCAGCCTTTCCACGTCGCCAAGAGCTTGGCGGAGGGCAGCCTCTGATCGGACCGACCGAGCTTCCAGCTCCTTAAGCTGGTCGAACCTACCCTGCATATCCTTCACCTTATCGGTGATGACAGCAGCCATCGGCGTCGCCTGAAATAAGGAAAAATTCAGTAGTTAGAAAAGTACAAGGGCAGAAACTAAAAGGAAAAGGAATGGCAAATATTTTACCAGAGAAAGAAAGGCCATCATATCGGCACAGGCGTCGGCGATGTCCAACCGATCGTAGTTAGGGCGATCAGCTGGAAGCACCAAAGCTCGGCACAAGTCCGGGGCTATCTCCTTGACCGCCTTCTTGTCGGCCGAGGTGACGCCATCAGTTTCCAAGATCGCCCACTGAGGGACGTAGGTCTTCAGAACGTCCCCCCGCCGAACCCTCTTTCTAACCAGAGGGATTTCAGTCTGTTGCTCCTGCTCAGCCCCAGTCGCCTTCTCCGACTGAACAGGCGTTTTCTCATTTCCCTCCTGGTGACCAGGGTTGGCAGCAGCACTTCCCTCGGTCGCCCCAGCAGCCTCCGCCGCTTCGGCCGCCTTAGCCGCCAGAGCTGCTTGCTCGGCCTCGAACTTCGCCCTTTTTCGCTCAACGATAGCCTGGCGAGAAGACACTGCAAAACAAAAGAGAAGAAAAAGGGTTAAAATGGTAAAGTCAAAAATATCAGCAGGCGACAGGGTACACAATAGTAAAAGAAAGCAAAAACTAAATGCAAGGGTAAAATATGTTACCATTACCCCAGAGGGCGAAAAGCCATTGCTTATCCCGAAGATCCTCTAAAGGGATTCGGCCCATGTCAAAATTACAGAGGCGTTGATAGTCGTCTAACTCCGCCCTCGATAGTGCGGGTTTAACCACCTGAACAGTGGGATCAACCACACGCCATTGAGACAGAGCGGCTATCTTCGGACCCGAGATGTAACACCACTTATCGTGGCTGCCTTTGTTGTTGGAATTAGTCTCCACCCACTCGGCTCTATTGTTACGGCGGGCGATGGAATAATAACCCTTACTCTTCCCATTCTTACGGAAGTCATGGTGATGCCAGAATAAGGCAGGGCTCAGATCGACGTTGGCCACAAGGCATCGGCATTGAAAGCCGTTCATATGCAAAAAACCGTTCGGGTCCATCTGGCCTAGAGCTATTCCCATCTGGGCGAACAGTTGCTTCACCAGCGGGAGCATCGGGACCCGAAAACCGCATTTTAGAGCAGCCTCAGAGATCCCGGTAGCGACATCCCCGTATCCCTTCGGGACGGGAGGGTTGAACCATATCCGGTCGGCCGCTCTCGGCATATACGTGTGCCAAGCACCGGTCGGGATATCGAACTCCTTCGGTATCTTTGCCACTCGGTCCTCTGATAGCCGAGTAGGATGGTTCGCCGCAGGAAATTCGTTGACATCGTGAAAAGGGTATCTCTCGGGGGATATGGATCTGGGAGACTGTCCCGAAGTAGAAGCCGACCGATCCATAATTCCTGCATTAATGTGAAGAAATTAGCCTTGTACTCGGACATGAACAAGAAAGAGGGGAAAAGATAAGGGGTCGCCGAGTACAGGAGGCTTGGATCGGTCGGGGGATCACTAGCATCTAAGCCCATAAAGGAAGAATTTCTAAAAGGCACTACGCAGCCCGAGGACCGCTTCTAAAGGACTGAACTCATCCCTTTAGAAAACTGGTTCCAACAGTTGTTATATTCCAAGCTAGGATTACAGGTAGAGGCTGGACTTGCGGAATTAATGAGGAGTGTTCCAACAGGGGACTTAGCTGATCTTTCGCAGGATCAAATCAGGCGAATTGACGAGTTACAGCTGATGACAATAGATGAAGAGAAAAGAATTACTGAGAAGATGGCTAAACAGCAACAGAAGATGGCTGATTCGTCTATGGCCGAGTTGTCACATGTCGTTACGGAGATGATCAGGAACAATGAGAACAGGCCTGAAGAAATTGGATATAATTCAGCACAAGTCAGGCCTGTTTTAAAAGAGAAAGAGGAAGGTTTAGAGTGTGTTTTACACATGGCTGATGATCTTCGCCTTAAGACACTTAAGAACGTAATTGATATCTTAAGTCCAATACAGGCTGTTCATTTCTTGATTGCTGCTGCTGAGTTGCACCTCAGGGTTCATGAATGGGGGAGACAGAGAGATGCAGCAGCAGCTGCTGCTTCTGCTTCGGCTTCATCTTCGTCGTCCCAAATCGCTGCGAATTAAGTACCTACAACACCATTGGAGAGTTAAGGGAATCATCAAAAGTTTGGTAGGTGTTTACTGTAGTTTCTAAACTTTCTTGGACAATGTTTTTATATGTTTGTTTTGCTGAATGTTTTAATGCTTTATAATATATGTTAAAATCTGTTCTCTACAAAGAGTAGAGACTAGAGAGATTAGTCTATCTCGAACACATTCGGTTATATTTGACATATTTTGTCAAATAAGATAAAGGAAGTAAATATATATGTTAATATATTTAGAAAGTTATTATGTGGATTAATTATTTGTAAGTTACAAATAATGACATTATGACATTGAATTATACTTAATTGAGCGGTTACATATTAGGAGTGAAGGGGTGCAAGAAGACCTATTGAACTTTGAACTCCTAAAATAATTTTCTCTTAACTCTTTTTAATCTCTCTAAATACAATATTGGTATCAGAGCTTGCTTGCTTGCTTACTTTCGATCATCATATCAATCAGCGAGGCCCATGTCACTAGCTTCTGCGTATTGCTTTCTCAGGGACTCATATTTTCTTTCATCTTTCTTTGTTTATTTAGCTATTTACTAGTCCATATACTGACTATGTTGTTTTGTTTTGTCATATGCTTGATCCTCCTGTTTGAATTGCCTTAGTACTTGCATGCCTCAACTTGTTGTTTTTCAACTTTTTGGCCTCGAGTAACTGAACATATCTGCCTTGATTAGTTCCCGTGTCATTTTATGTTCCTTCGTCTAGTTTTCATCTTAGTTGATTTCTTATTTTGTCTCTTATGCCCATTAGATGATTTTTTTTTGGTGTCTTGTTTTAACATTACTGGTCTTCTGTATTGCTTTTGGGTTATACTTAATTGATATTTTGTTGCTAGTTGGTTTTGGGTTAGTTTCATATTTTTTTGTTGTCTTTTCGGTATCCATTTGTGTTCGGTGTATTGTTTAATTGTCAGTTATATATAGAGTTCCTGCATATTAGTAGTTACTAGTTAGTTTTGTTTTCGGAAGAACACCTTCTTTTACAAGATGCGTGCATAAGTTGCCTGCTTATTATAATTCGTGTAGATTGCCATATATTTTTCTTTAGTCTCGGATATGCACTAGTGGTTTATTTTATATTTATTTATTTTTTGACTTGGTGAGGTGCATCCGTTTATTTTATTTTTGATTATTTCTTGTGCATTTGTTTCGGCCTTCCATGCTAATATCTAATATTTATTATTTGATTTGGTTATCATTTTGTTACAACTACAAATGTCATACAGTTTATTTATGTGTGTGTCGAGAACAATCATTGAAATATACGACATTGTTTTATTTTTCCTTGAAATGATCTGAAGAGAGAGCATATAAATATGGTTTTTAAATTGAATTCACTTATATTAATGATACGTTGATTGAAATATAGGTTGATGTTCAAAATTATTCTTCAACATGACGAGAAAATTCTTAAAGAAGATATGTGTGGCTCTCAGAACAGAGAGCGGAAAAGAAAAGAAAATTTGTGTTGAGTGATTGAAATAAGTGAATTTGTGCTTGATTAAAACTAGTTGTTTTGGTTGGAACCGGAAAAATGGAAGAATGTAGATTTTTTGAAAATAATCAGAATTTTTCGGTGAAAAAGATGATATCTTGAAAGAATTTTTTGATGATGCTCGGAACATAGAGCACAAAAATCGTGAAATATGTGATGCATGTGAAATTGATTAATAATTCCAGGAAACTTGTTGAATTGTATTCGATTGAGTATAATGGACCGAATATGAATATCGGGAATGAACCATTATATGTGGTTGAAAACAAGATATAAATAATTTTGCCAGAATGAACAAATGACTATTACATATTTAGTAGGGATTTTTTGTTTTCACATGGATGAAAGAGATAATTTTGATCCCACACATTTATTATTGAACGATGAGATTGGAAGAATCCGAGTCATGGATGCTCGAAAGATGAAATTGAGTTTTGTAGTGTAGAAACAATGTGGGAGTTTTGTGTCATTCCCAAACATAGAAAATTCACAGGTTTTAAGTGAATTTTGGAAAGAAAATATAAGACTAATGGGTCTGTTTTTATATTTGAGATTTTTCTAGTTGAAAAAGTTCATGCAAAGGAATACATAAATATTTTATCGAGAGTGAATTAGACAAATATGTCTGTACTTTGAAAAGTGAGAGTTAGTTTACGAAAATATTATATACCTTAATGGTATGTCACGAATGTAAAACCAAGTTGGAACTTAGTAGTAAATTTGAGTTGAATACATGGGTGAAATAATATTTGTCTATGAAATCCGAACTAAGGGATAAGAATACAAGAATGTTGAGTTTGAATTCTGAGAAGTAATCTGTTTTTTTGGTAAAGTTACTTAATCGTTTTAGGATGCAGAATTGCAGTCCGGCGCCAACCATATTAGTAATGGGAAATCGATTAATGCAGAAAGTGAACCACTAAATGTATTATGATAGACTTGACTTGACATTTTTAGTTAATTTGTAAGTGGATTGTGAAACAATTTTTGCTTGAGCCTAGTGATAGGCTGTAAAGAAGATCATGATCATGTACTTAAAGAGTACTTTGTGTAATAAATTGATGAATCAGGCAGATGTGCCTAGAACTATTGTTTATTGCGATATAAGTATCGAATGTGATATCGGTAATAAGAATTCAACTTTGGGACACCTATTTGATTTTTTTTTGGTGGAACTGAAAGGTTGGGATAGTAAGAAATTGAAATGTGTCGGAGGGCAAAAACGACAATGTGATGTACATTCTCGCGAGTTATATATTTGTGGAAACATTTGTTAAATTGTTGTTTTGATAGAACTTTGGAATATTAAGTTTATGACATAGCTAGAGAAAGTTGTTCTAAAGATCGGTGGAAACACATGTGAACTAATTGAAAGCGATGATTAGTGAAAGTATTTGGCAAAGAAGACAAGTGACATATGTTGGTTTTATTGGATTTAGAAATATGTAAGTTTTGAAAATTATAAATGCACTTTGACGAATATTGGAAGTGTTTTTTTTTTTTTTTTTTTGAGATAAATTGATGATTATAGATCCTGCGAAAAGTGGGAGTCATTGAAAGTATTTGAAAAATACGTTAAGTGAGAGATGTTATATTTGACATATTTTGTCAAATAAGATAAAGGAAGTAAATATATATATTAATATATTTAGAAAGTTATTACGTAAATTATTATTTGTAAGTTACAAATAATGACATTACGACATTGAATTATACTTAATTGGCATCAACTTACGTCTCGTACAGGTCCAGCCCAATTCATGATTTTGGCTACCTATATAGATGAACATTTTCCTAAATCCTCGTTCGGGTCCTAGTCTCCTAGAACTGGAAAAATTTATGTATTAAACTAGGTTATTGAGCCGCGCTTCGCAGCGGTATTTGAATATATTTATTAAGAAAAAGAATATTAAAATAAAAATTGTGAAATAAATATCTATAAAATTATATAAATTATCAAATAAAATATATTATGTAAAATTTGCATTTGGGTAAGTAATATTATAAATTATTTACATATTCCTTTTGTTTATAGAGTTTGATTTTTTATTTTGTTGGACCGATGTCATTGCCATATATATATATATAGATATATATATTAAAAAAAAATATAATATTACTATTTTCTTAGGGATGACACATACAGTGTATCCAAATTTGTATAAATTTTATTATTTCTTGTGGTAGAAAAGCTAATTGTATCTGCATATAAGAGTAAATAAATGGTTAAAAAAACTAATATAAGAATTAAATCAATAATATCAATGAAGCAAATATTTGTATAATATCTAATGATATCGTTCAATCGAGATAAGATAGATTTATATATGTGCAATTTCTAAAACTATATATTATAAAAACATTAATAAAGATAATTACTTTTAAATTTTTTAATCTAGGTAGATGTGACAATTATTATATAGGGTCCACCATCCTCCTTGTATAAATTTGTATCAACATCTCGGCCAACTTTTCCCAGAAAGATATGGTACTGGTGATGAAGCTGTTTAAGAAAAAAATTAGAACAAATTTAAAAAGTAAAACAAATAAATTGGGCTAACCAAAGAAGTAATATAAAATTACAAGAACAATAAAAAATAATTAACAATTATATTAAAATTAATATAATGCATAACTTACTAATTTGTGACAATTTTGAGATCTCTTTTTTTCCAACCGCCTTTGACAACTTCAATGCCCCCAAGTAGGTCAAGCAGCCTACAACATCTAAATCAACATAGAAAAATTAATATTACAACATGATAGTTTGAATTATAACTTATATAATAGTATTACTTATATATTACTCTAATATATTACTGCATCAAAAACATGAGAGTATGTTGGTGTCATTAATACGTGCATCAATCATATCCGGACATATGAACTGAAATCCATGCAGTGATATGTTGACGATGTCTTCTTTCAATCTCTTAGGCAACGTTATGCGTATGAGCAATTTAGACCCATGTGATAGTGGTCTATATTTTCATGTACTTGAAATAACTTTCAGATTTTTGATGTTGTACACATAGCCTTCCTCTAAAAAGATTTTTGAACCGAGAGACCAGAATCTTCGGGATCGTAGCATGGATCAAATTTTCCTGTCATACAACATATCTTAGAAAAGTTAATAACATCATACAATTTGACAAACTAATAAGTTATAAATATATTGATTTATTAACATTTTCATCGATCAAAATCATGTCAAGACTGATCAGTTCTTCAGTATTTGGATTGACAGATTCCCACATTCTACACACTCGTACTCTTATCATCCAGGTATAGTTGTTGTCGTTCAAAGCATCCAACATGGTGTAGGCCATAGTTGTATTGATTGTAAATATGGTTGTAAAAATTTGAAGCTATGTAAAAAAATTCCGGTGTAGATTTTTTGTTATGAATGACCTTTAATTTATAGGTGTTTGTAAGGTGAATAACATGGAAATCCATTATGTTTAAAAGTCAAGAAGTATTATAAAAGAAAAGTTCTATAAAGTTTGAAAATAATAAAAGAAAGTTCTATCAAGTTTGAAAATAATAAAATAAAGTTCTATCAAGATTGAAAATAATAAAAGAGAAAATTACAATTATTAACATAATATCCTAAAAATTCGAAAACAATAAGGAAGTTGTAATTTTCTAAATCAAAGAAAGTTCTATCAAGTTTGAAAATAATAAAAAAAGTTCTATTAAGATTGAAAATAATAAAAAAAAAATGCAATTATTAACATAATAGCCTACAAATTCGAAAATAATAAGGAAATTGTAATTTTCTAAATAAAAGAAAGTTCTATCAAGTCCTACAAATTCGAAAATAATAAGGAAGTTGTAATTTTCTAAATAAAAGAAAGTTCTATCAAGTTTGAAAATAATTAAATAAAGTTCTATCAAGCCTACAAATTCGAAAATAATAAGGAAGTTGTAATTTTCTAAATCAAAGAAAGTTCTATCAAGCCTACAAATTCGAAAATAATAAGGAAGTTGTAATTTTCTAAATCAAAGAAAGTTCTATCAAGTCCTACAAATTCGAAAATAATAAGGAAGTTGTAATTTTCTAAATCAAAGAAAGTTTTATCAACTCCTACAAATTCGAAAATAATAAAGAAGTTCCTACAAATTCGAAAATAATAAGGAAGTTGTAATTTTCTAAATCAAAGAAAGTTCTATCAACTCCTACAAATTCAAAACTAATAAGGAAGTTGTAATTTTCTAAATCAAAAAAAGTTCTATCAAGTTTGAAAATAATAAAAGAAAGTTCTATCAAGCCTACAAATTCGAAAATAATAAGGAAGTTGTAATTTTCTAAATCAAATAAAGTTCTATCAAGTCCTACAAATTTGAAAATAATAAGGAAGTTGTAATTTTCTAAATCAAAGAAAGTTCTATCAAGTTTGAAAATAATTAAAGAAAGTTCTATCAAGTTTGAAAATAATAAAAGTGTAATTTTCAATTTGCTTCCTACAAAATCGAAAATAATAAAGGAAGTTGTAATTATTAAAATTAAAAATTGTGAAAAATTAGAAAAATAGAACGGAGCGATTTTAGAGGCGCGAGGCGCCACCTCACCGCCTCCGTCTTCTCCTTTATATAAATATATTGATTATTGGATAACCTAGTTTGGTGTTCGTATGTTTCACTTGACTATCCATTTTTTTTTGTCTTCGGGTTAGTATAAGATCATATATTTTTAGTTATAGAAAGTCCATATACAATTTTTGAATGTCATTAATGTAATTTACATATTTATGATAAGTTCATTAATAAGAATTTAAGTAAAACTATAAATTTTGGTTAGTTCACTAAAATATATTATAACATAGACTTTACAATAAAATTTATTACTAAATTGATTTTTAAATATATTTATTAGAATTTATAAAAACAAAAATTATTGTACTAATATTATTTATTTAAAAATTATATTATTTGATTTTAAATATAAAATTATTTTATTTATTAATTATAACCTTGTTATAGTATTACTTAAATAATTTTTTAAAACACCGCGTTCATAATTTAATTATATAAAAAATTTAGGAATGGGGAATGTTCAAAATCTTCCCGAATTTCAAAAAAAAAAAAAATATTTTATATATTTATATCAACTAAATAATCAATGGTATATATATATATAAGAAAAAAAATGTATTTACAGTTACTTATAGATTAATTTCCTAAAATTATCTTTAAAATACTAGTTTCAGAATACATCTCTAAATTATGGATTAAAATAAGTGTTATGAAAAACAAATATTTTTATACTTTAATTACATAATATTAAAATACAATTTTGTTAAGAGTGTTTGAAATTGAAAATTAGAAATATAAAATTATTATTTTTCTAACTCAAAAAATTTATTACTACAAAATTACATAATTTTCGTACTTAACTTTAGAAAAATAGTCTATTATAGATATATTTCACCCTATATATAATTCATATGTAATATTATAAACTAATTTTTTTAACTTACTTTATTATTTTAAAGTTTGCATATTATGACACCATATAGTCATGACAATGATATTTTTGTTTTTTACTCCTCCATTTCTATACACTTTCCATTTTCATTTCTATACATTCCAAAAATATTAACTTTTAATAATATAAAACACTGTTACACCTACTACTTTCTCCACTATCTCTATTCTATAATAATATAAAACACTATTACACTCACTACAGTAGTATCAATCAAATATGGGAGAAGACGAGGTTGTGAGGCGCCTGGATTCGATTTATTCGATCTATTTTTCTAATTTTCTCAATTTTTTGAATTAATAATATTAAAAATTAGAAAAAAAAATCTCATTTACCTTTAAAATGTTTACTAACGGAAGAAACTAAATATTAGAAAAAATCTCAATTGCCTTTAAAATTTTTAATAATGGAGTAAACTATAAAAAAACTAAATTACCTTTAAAATCTTTATTAATGGAGAAAATCAAATATATAATTTTAATATTTTTGCATTTAAAATCTTTATTAATTGAGAAAAGGAGAAAAGTAAATATACAATTTAAAATCTTTATTTTCTAATAAATTTTTTGTTAGAAAATATCTGCCTTTTAAATCTTTCCAAATATAGTAAACTAAATATATAATTTTAATATTCTTATTTGAAATCTATACTAATGGATAAAATTAAAAATATAATGTCAATATTCTCCTAAATTTTTTATTTATCAATATAATCAATATCTTTATTATTTTATTATCTTTATCTTCATTTTATATTTATACTATATTTATTTGTTTTCATCTTTATATTATATATATTTATTTATATTATATAAAGGAAAATCCCTAAAGGATTTCAAGAGTTTCCTCCTAATCATATTTATCTATTTTTGTAGAGCACCTCTATTTTAAATATTAAAAATTAATTTTTTTTTTATACTTATTGAAGATAAATACTCTAAAAATTATAAATCTAATCAAATTTTACAATCAATTGACTATATGTGTATATCTATAATCCTATAATTTTAAAATTAATTAAATTTTATAATCTATATAAAGAAATTAGAAAAATCAAGAAGATGTCAACTTTTTTTTATTAAGAATTAAGACGATAACATAAATAAATTTATAGTGTCTAAAACATTTTGCTCTCTGTTTTATCCAACTCATATTTGTGTTTATTTTTAGAATATTCATATTCTCAAACCCAAAATTTTAATTTTACTCACTTACTCTTAATTTTGATTATTTTTGTTTTTAGAAAGAAAAAGGAATCACGCTAAAGTTGTGTGCTAAAGTTGTGTTGTAATACAAAGGAGAAGAATTTAATGATATGAGTGGCAATTTGCACATATTGATTTACACCAATCTCCTCGGATATAGATTACAAGGGGGAGATTTATGAAATCTAATTTAATTTTTTTTATATGATTTGGATAAAAATTTATGGTATTAATTCTCTTTTTTGTGATTTTTTCGGATTTCGTCATGGGATACATCTCATCGTTACTTAGATTCTGGTCCAAAATTCCTTAAAAAAAAAATTTTCAAAACTTATCTTTAAGCTATAAAGGCAAGCTTTTGTAACGGTTGTATCGTATATAAAAAATACAAAATAAATTTGAAAATTATGTAATTTATTTAGTAAATTAATGTATTATCCGTTAAATTTTATAATAACGAGAAAGCGGCTAACTGAGAGGAAATATCTTTAAGAGAAAGACGGTTCATTAGGAGTAATATATTATATGCTAGAATTAAATATTAATATTATATTATGTATTTTAAAATATAATTTGAAATTTAAATTTTGGAAAATATATAAATAGTAATCAATATAATATATTAAACATAATGTTAAAACAATGATAATATTAAACAATTTTCTTTTTGTATATTTATTCATAATTTTCGTGAATGATCAAGACGACATGAAAATTTCAAAAGAAATCTTATGTTACAAATATAATTATTTATTTTATTTAAAAACATTTTTTGTGACATTTTTAAAAAAATTTAGAAAAATTATTATAAGGCTGCTGCGAATCGCGGATTAGTAAACTAATATAAATAAATGTTATTCAATTTAGGTTTATCATATGGTATTAAATCCAACATAAATATTAAATTTAGAAAAATGATAAAATAAATTTCAAATATTATTTTTAAGCTCCGATTTAATATGTAAACACAAAACAACCATTATATGGATGAGATATTTGCATAAAAGTAATTTATGTTTAAGTAATATATTATTAAAATGAAGTTTAATAAGTAAAATGTGGATTTATATTCAATTTTTTTGATTTAATGATTAAAAATCAAAATGATCTTGTTAGGTTAAGTATGAGACATAATTATAAGTTTAAAAACTCTTTTATTCCTATGTTTGTATTAGAATTTTTTATTGAGATTAAATTAAAAATTATTGTTCTTTAAAACATCGGCGCTCGTTTAGTTTATTAGAGTAAGATATATAATTCATTGAATATTTATTTAGTAAATATTATTTTATCTCTTTTAACAAGTACACCGTAATCTCTAGCAGGAAAACATGTAAATAGAAAATTTAATGTAGAATAATCTAATTTCATACATTAATTTTCAAAACAAATGTACAAAACACAAAAACTAGAAAATGATGATTCAATTCTAAACAAACATAACATTGGATAAGTTATAAATTATAACTCTCAGGAATAATTATGAAAAGATTACAATTTATAAATTTTAAACTAGGAATCATAAACCCCTCAATAAACATGCTAGATTTTCATGTTACTCAAAATATCTTGTTGATATATTATGACAAACTTGGAAGCTGTAAAAAAAGAAGAAACAAGTTGAGAAATAAAGAAATGACAAATCTGAATTTATTTTATATCCCAGTTATTTGTACAATAATAGAAATATCGAACAAATGATATGATATGGGTGAGTGTCCTCTTTATCCAAGTACTGAAATAAGTAAATAACAAAACTTGCCACATGATGTTGATCAATCTTGATAGCCACACTCTGTTGCCAGCAAGCTTGGAAGCTTTTAGAAAGATCTGTTAGCACTACTGCTAGGCACTCTGCTCTCAATCTTGATAGCCTCATTATACTTTTGAACACTTCCAGATACAAGAAACACATATTTTTAACTTCCTATGCAAACTTGTTCAAAATATAACCTTTTATATATAACTTCATCAAAAGCCACCACAAATCCATTTAAGCTACAATCAGACACATCAACATAATTCAACTAGTACAAACCAATAATTACTACCACTAATAAAAACTACCGGCAAAAGACAATGAAGCATCAGACACTGAAATCATCTTGAATCTATCATGAAACTCTGCACAGATTCATCGGAGTTATGTTCTGCCTATCAACCTCTTGGTGCCTGTCAAACAACAAAAAGATATGGGTATCAGTAAGTTGTTCATAAAACTAAACAGTACATCAACAGTTAATACAATAAAAAATTGTCAGCTTACTAGCCTAAACAAGAAGTTATGCAAGAAATCTGTTTTTTTGAGTTTCAGAGATTGTGTGAAGCACTGGTCTATAATCAATGAGCCAAATTTGTTGGTGGAAATGGCCTATAGTCATTCCTTGTTTGTTTCTCTTATTCACCTGTTCTACATTGTTTCGTATTTCTCTCTTAATTGCCAAATATCATATAAGTGTCTTTTCAAGCGATCATAATCAGTTTTAGGTACACTTAAATTCAGGTCACCACGCAACTTATCGAAAGACGAAAGGCACAGTAGGAGCATCCTCTCCACCAATTACAGATGCCATTTTATCATAGCTCCTATCTAAACCACATCCGGAGGATAAAACCTTTGTATTTATTTTGTTCCATGTCATTAACTCTTCTTTCTTACTCTTCTTTCGTCTCTGCTTTGAATGCTCTACTCACACAGAACTCAGAAGGCTAGTTATTTTCTCTAATTCTTATTCCAATGTATATACAGCTTATCGAACTTTTTTGAGGCACTGAAAAGCTCAAAGTCTCAAACTATGGTACCTTTTTACATATCCATGCCGCTAAGACGAGATGCAAATCTAATAACATTATCGAAACAAATTGTACTCGATTGATGTCAAACCCCTAAAACTGTAAAAGCAATATTATCACACAAATTACACTAAAATATTAAGAACTTGGATACTGAAACACATTATTGCACATAAACAACTATATAATCAGAACACCATACTCAAGACATGTTATATTCCAATCAAACATCAACTAAAAACATGTTCAATGTAATTAAAAAAGGGTGAAAGTACTCACATATCAGTGTGTGTTTGGTGCGGAGGAATGCGGAGAAGGAAGCAAAATTAGTCTTTGAACCAGCTGAAAAGAATAGCGTAGGTAGAGCTTCTGTCCTAGTATACTTCACCCCTAAATTTGGAACAACTATCTACACTCCACTAAGACGTAGAATAGATTAAATGGCCTCAACTACTAATGAATATACCTTGCTAGAACTAAAGGATGTCACACAGGGACCTTTACTTTCCCGTTAACAGCAACCGACGCCTGCGAATTGATCACCTTTTGTAGTTCTTCCACCAACTGCTTCTTGATTGATGGTTCCACCTGCATTACACATGAATATTACAACTTTACAATGGTTCAATAAGATAAGATGACGAAAGATTAAAGAAATTCTATATATTACCTTCTGTAGAAGTGCATCAAGACCTCGGGGTAGAGCTTGAAGATCTAATGCTGAATCACTCATCTGCATCAGTTGGAATGTTACTTTCTGCATTCGCAACTCTTGTAGCTTGTCATGATAGTTGTTTAGGTTACTTTTCCATGCAAAGAAAGCTTCATCGTCCAACCAAGTGTTGTTGCTTCCACTCGAAGTAAACCAATTCTTTATCATATCCAGTGCTGCTTTGTAGGACAGCTGGTCGCCAGCAGCATCTCTCACTGTCTTGATCAATGTCCCCTCAGCAACTCTTCGATTTAATCTTTTGTAGAAGAAAGATCGAGAGTTACCCCAGTCAACAACTTCTTTAATCACCCCTTTCGCAGCCATTCTAGAAGATGTATCATGCAGTTCTGCAAATTTTGTAGCTATCTGAGTGTAGATCGGCAAAAGCTGCTTTTCTCGAGCTTTAATTTGCTGCTGCAAGGATTCAACATTAGCGAAGGCCCTGGTGCTCTTGGCTTCTAAAAGTTCTGTATTGAGATCTATAAGCTGTTTGTCAAGCCTTCCCATGCACTCTAACAGCTCTTTCGTTCTGAACTTGATTTCAATCAGGCCCTCAGGCTCAAGGACATTTCCCTTTGCACTCCGCTCAGCAAACATTTCAATATGGTCTGAATTGATTCTACTATCGATAACAACCCATGCCCCACCTCGAAGCTCGCCCCCCATGGGGATATATACAAAAACAGGCTGGTTGTATGTTCTGAGGTTTTCAACAATGGTTGATCCAGCTTGAAGGATACCTTCAAAAAGATCCCTCTGTCCACCTGAAAAGCCTCTCCAGTTGGCAAGAATGAAAAGTGGGAGCTCTTCCCTGTTAAAATCCATCAATGCTTGAGCTGTCTTATTTGCAGAATCAGGAAACCAAACCTGTCCAGCTTGAGGAACAACCCTTTCATGGGAATCAAGCTGTCCAGGATCTGCAGGGATAACTTGCATCATAGTTTGAGTTTCTGTGGCAATGATCCCAACAGGAATTCCACCCAGCTTCGCTCGACCAGTCACAACTGTCCTTGCCCATCCTTCCAAAGCCTCAACGAAGCTATCCCTGTCAAACATGCCCCCAAGCCAGTTCCCATTACCATCTAGAGAACCACAAATAGCTGCACGAGGATCACAGGTGTTCTCAGGGAGGTACGTAACAGGCCTCTCTGGGAAATCCAGAGGAGTAGTAATGGGAAGTGGACCGCCTGAATATGCAGGCACGAAACTTAACCACTTTAAGATAGCAGAGACGCCTTCAAGATCATCAGAAACTGTAAGATGAACAACACCATTTGTTGCCATAATTTTAGGTCCTCCAAGTTGCATGTGAGAACTGTAAACCTCCCGACCCAGTAATTTGTTGAGTGCAGAGAAACCAGTCAAAATAATAGGCTGATCAGTCCTTTGTATACAACGCATCCCAAGACGAGACAAATATGCACCTATTCCAACAGTTCTGCCAGTTACATATGTTAAGGTAAAGGTTTCCCTATATGCCTTGGAGTATGCACCAGCAATTGCTCCACTACCAGTTAAGTTCTCCACCCCCAAACCATCCTCCTTTCCTACAATGGTATCAATCACCCACCTAGTTTCTCCACTTGGAAGCTGCAACTTATGTGCAATCACAGATGATCCAATATTACCATAATCCTCTGGAGTTAAGTATACATACTGAAACCCACGCTCAGGGCTTGTTTCATCAGACCAACCTACTTTAAAACAGGATTTCACCTCCTCAGCTACCCCGATACGGGCTCCTGAGTTTGCAGCCAAATAAATGAGAGGCAGTTTCTTAATGCAAGCGAGTTCAGTCACAGCCTGGAAAAATGCATCTTCTTTCGGACCAAAAGATCCATTTTTAAATGTCACGTCATTTGCGATAATAATAATCTCTCTCCCAGAAGGGAACTCAGGGGTACACATCTCCATGCACCAGGCTACCATGCCAACATCATTGAGCCCTGGTTGGCGATCCACAGTAACAAGAGACATCCCACAGTTTCCATTCAGGTTAGCAAATGTGAACTCCTTGAATTTGAGAACTTCGTCCTTTGGCTTCATGCTACTAGGCAACTGGGATTCCCAACACTTTTCCAAAGCTGCTGCAAATGCCTGCAAGAGTAGTGGTTTTTGCATTTCATAAGAGCACTATATCTGGTAAGAACTGTCTACTAGTATTAAATGCATATCAGTGGTGCTTACCAGGGGAAAATCATAGCAGTAAGTGGTGTTACTTTTCCTGGCCAAAAGACGTCTCCTATCTAGAACACCTAAAGGCTGATACTGTGCATTTACAGGCACACCATGTAGAGGGCCCTGCTGAGAGATGGAATGGTACACCACTGTGTGTGTGCTTGCATCCTCCAGTTCTCGGTATATCTATAAATTATAAAACAATAGATATTGCAATGTTAAAAACCTATTAAAAAATTGAAAGTATTTAGCATAATATCAACCAAATATATTATATGCTTCAATTGTATACAACACCATTGTTCCAACTTCTACATGTACCTTAGTAGTGAACATTCAGCAATCATTTTAGGAAAATACAAACAAACTACCTTATCACGATTATATTGACGAAGATTGAGGTTAGACTAAAATACAGAATCACTACCTTCAGAAAAATAATATCTTTTATATGCCAACAAACATGTTAAACCACGAATTTCCCAATTTAGGATGTAAGTAATGCTATGTGAGAAACAGAAAATTATATTAGCATTAACTACATATATTACTTGGAACAGCTAACCAACCCGAAGTATAATGATAAATAACTTCTGATAACTTAATCATGCAACTAATTTTTATTTACACATTAGTCTTATCTTGTATTAGTTAATGTCTCCTGTAGATAGGTATGACGCCTGATCATAGTATAACTGAGTTAACAATTGTCTTAAGTAAGAGCTCTTTACCAGAAAAAATAATAATTGCTTAAGCCTGCTACTCGACAATTCTATCTATAGCGTTTTTTTAACAAAATAATTAGGCTTATATGCCTTGCAAATGAGTATCTGTTCTACCAAATCTCGGAGGTGAGCGAGAATCGAACCCAGGACCTGGGACGACAAGAGATAAGCCCTTAACCACTTGAGCTATCTCATCGCGCTCTATCTTTAGTGTTTTTTGTGTATTGAATTTTGACTATGTATACATGATGGAGTATTATAAGTTCAGTAAAACTTCATTACTTCACAACGAAATAAAAATCAACTCACATGCACTACACAAGTGTGACCAGTTGCATTAGTTACAACCACCCTCCAAGCACCATTGGCTTGTCCAGCAGATGTTATCCCAAGCTTTACCTCCCATTCACAAATGCCTAAACGATGCATCTTTACTCCAACTGATTTATGAATTTCACGTGTCAGTTCTTCCAATATTTTCCCAACTGCACCTTCCTCTTGCCCATTATCACTGAACACTTTCCTGCCAATGCATCATCATACTAGTAAGAAGCTATATAGCTCTCTTGATTATTATCGTTAATGATATACACATGCTTACGAGTGTGGCAGAAGATCGTTAATTTGTTGCTCCCTTATGATATAGAGGTACATATGAGCATGGTCAGATTTGACAGTTGCATTATGAACATGCAGTTCCACTTCTTCCATTGCAGTCATTAAAGATCTCAAGATGCTCCTTGAAGTATAAGACAAAGCCCACGCAGATTGTGTTTTTCCTGTGTCCAGACCTTGATACACCTTATAGCTGTCATTTGTGGTAGGTTGTCTTATAAGTGTTCTGAGAAACATCCTCTGGATTGGTAGTGCCTTGTCAACAACAGTGTAGAGGTGCCATTGTCGGTCCCGCGATGGAGTGTACTTTATTTTATTATAACCCTTGAGTTTCTCCTGAATTACATACAAATTTGTGCATCAATAATCAGCTTAAGATACATAATGATATCATTTTTAGTTGTGTGTGTTGTGTTTTAGAAGCAAAGCAAATTTTGTTGAAGTTATTATTAACAAACCAATTCAAGATATATTGATAGAGGAGGCTCCAGGTGACGTAATAGTGGCTCCTCATCATAATGAAGCTTATCGGCTGACCAATAAAAGGAATGTCTCATAGGGCCCCGTCCTTCGTCTCTTTGTATTATACAGCTTACAACTGCAACACCAGCAATTCTGAGGTTGTGGCTTACTTCTTTTTCTCTAAGAATTTTGGCCAACTTGTTGATTCTTTCTTGAGCTTGATCCTCATCACCACTGTATATTGAAATAATAAGTTGATGGTTAGCAAGCACTGATTGTCATTTATTCACATGATAATTCTGAAGACAGAGTACTAGTTGGAACACAGACTTAACTACATCCTTCCATCAAAAAAATATTAATTTTATGTACCCTGTGTGAATAAGAAGTAATATCTGTTAGCATAATTTATCTGAGTGCACTAAGTCTCAGTGTAACTAAAAAAATCAGAATGCTTGAAAGGCTACGAAAATATTCAAACTAATGACATGATTGAAGTCAATCCCAGATCGTGGTTATTAATAATATCAGCAACGCAGGAAGTAAATAATTAGATATATCCAAATATATATCTTCAAGAATACTCGTCTTGCGTGCACAATTTTTTTTCAAAACTTAATTGACAGAAAGGGTACGTCATAATAACCTGTCCTGAAGTGAACTCATCTGGTTATTGATGCCTGCCAATGCAATATGCATCATATTACTATGGCTAGCTCGCTCATTAGATCCACTAGGAATAGACTCGTCGAAGTCTGGAGTCATTTCTTTCAATGCAGCACTCAGAACTGTTGGCAAAAATTGAAGAGATTTGATAATAACCATGGCACCCCACTTCTTCTCACACTTCTTCTGAATCCCTGTCTTCCCAACTAGGTGATCAGATCCATTAATATTTCTTTCTAGATGGTCTTCAGTGAACTCCCATGATGTGATAAGACCAGACCTGTGCCACTGCATCCTGACACTCCCACTTACTAGGTAGGGCTGAAAATAAATATCCTGGTTAGCTTGAGCTTTTCCAGTAGATATATGTCTACATCTAAATGAATTTAATCATCATTACCTGATACAGTCTGCGAATATATGTTTCAACAACCCTTCGCTGAAGGGTGGGATCACTATGATCAAAAAGGCCTACAAGGGCATCCTCCACTGCCAAAGGAGCACTTACAAGATCTTCCATTCTTTCATTAATGGCACTTTTTCTTTTGGGGGTATCCATAGTTTCACCTTCTTCAGTAAACATTTCTAATTCGGAAAGACTTCTGGCAATGTTAGAGCGGAGTTCGCTCAACTTGGTTTGTTCTAGAAGTTGACTTGCCTTCAATGCTAGCTGCAAAAGTGAATGGATTTTGAAACTTTCTTTATATTTAAGGCATCAACTTGTGAAACACTTCTAGGAGGCCAGCTTTAGTTCATAGACTAGGTTTTGCATGGTATAATCACAAGAATCAGTGCAACTACAAACCTGAGAATAGTTTGTATGATTAAGAGCCGAAAATCGAATTAACTGATCCCTGTATGCAGCGGGATTTGGGTACACCAATTGCTCCATGAGCCGCAGTATCAGCTTATTTTTATTTTTAATGCCCTGTAGACCAAGAACATTAGGAGGAGATTTTTTCATCTCAAGTCTAAACATTGAAAACTGAATAAACACTAAGCTAACTAGTCACTTTTATATTTCAAAAATCTAAAACATACTTGATGAGAAAGCACGATGTCCATAACCTTCAAGAGATCTTTCTTGTATTGAAGTCGAAGCCGTTCAATTACATCTGCCTGAAGTTAAATAACTACCAAAAGTTATAAAATATTGAACGTCCACAAAGGTCTTGGACTTGAAACACTTGAACTTTTTTTCTATTTGTTATTAGTATTGAAGTTCTGGCTTTCGGAACCACAATATGTACCAAGTTGAACATACAAGGTGTTAAAATAAACATTGAATTTATTCGTGAACACTCAAAATTTACCATATACCCGGTGCCGAAGTATATTCTGAGATCAATATGTGTCTCCTTAAAAACTTAAAAAAGGAAGCGCAAAAAGTAAAAGTGCAGGGTAAATATCTTCGACTCGATAAAAAATAAAATAAAAAATTCAATTTACAGTATAAAATCACCTGAGGGAAAAAAGACATGGTAACTTTGCATGAGCAGAAAAAATAATTGCAGCAATATTTTATACAAAAAACACATTTGTTTCCTTGAGGTGGACCCACCTGTATATTGTCACTAAATAACTCCTCAACTGATAAGTACTCATCAAAGAGAGCTCGGACAATGACACGTGCATGACTCTCTCTGCCACCCTCATAAGACTTGACAAGACTAAGCAATGGCTCAATAAGCCTTTCTTGGGCACCTTTCTCTTTAGTGGAGCAGGAGCTTAGATGGGACTGGTGCAAAACAGGTGCCATAAAATTTAGTCACTGTCAAAATTCCAGATAACTGAACAAAAGTATAAAAATAGACCACGATCCAACCTCAAGAACACCCCTCAGGATTTTGGCTGGGAAGTCAAGATTATTTTGCAAGCCAGGGATTACTTGGTACTCTTTATATTTTGATTCTAGCTGGAAAAGAATAAAAATCGGAATACATAAATATCTGAAATATAAACTTGTGTGCTGTATATCAAATTATGTGTATGTGCGCATAATAGGTTTATTTGATGCAATATCTGAAAAACATGAAGCAAGAGAAGTAGATCATGAACCTCATTTCTGAGTTCTTTTGGTAGTCGGGTTGCCAAGACAGACAAGCACTCTTGCCATTGTAGAAAAGGAAGCTCAGGATTATCTAAACAACTAAGCAAGCTTTGAACGACCTGGCATAGATCACGATTACACATTTCTCAAAAATAAATTTACAGAAACATAACTAATAATTCACTCAGATGTATAAATGACATCAAAGGAACAAAATGAAACTAATTTCGCTCAAAGGAATTTCTCAGATAAGACTGGGCAAAAGATACTTACTTCCTCAATATTATGTTCATATCCTGCTAAAATCATCTGAGATGCATTCAAACTTGCTGCACATCTCTGATGCACTTTCCCAGATATAGCAGTAGGAGGTCCCAGTACTGGGAAGCTGCCATAAAAAGGTTCAGCTTTTCTCACAGCAGAAGGATCGTCTAGATCAAGCTTTGCTATAAGCTCCCCAGCCTGCGGAAACATGTGTTTATACTTCGTACCAAGAGAAGAGAACTCAAATTTCCTCTATAGAAACTATTACCTGCATTGCTTGACCTTCAGACATTTTAAACTGGATGTTCCCAGCAGCAGGTGAAAGAAGTGGCATACACATCTTCATAACCTCAACTTCTGCATATGGTGTGTCAGCATCAACATGACTACCATCAGGGACTAAATACCTTAGTAGCTTGCATGGTGTCTCTGCCACTAACTTGGAAGGATCATGATCATTCTAAAACAAGAAATAACAAATTAGACTAATAAAAAAGGCAGATCTAAACATGCAAACAAAAAAAAATACAACAAATGGAGGCACCTGAAGCAAGCAAGTCCTTCCATCAATCAGAAGGCGGGTTCCAGCTGCTTCCTCCTCAGCATATATAACATGACTGTTTCCATCCAACTGTATCACAAAATGAGATCAAATATCTGTTATGTACTACAAAGGCTAAAATATAAGTATTAACTATGTGCTTGTAAGACTAATGTCTTCAAGCCTGTTCTGCAAAAAAAAATTATACCTTATATTAAGTTGTAACTATTTATCTTAAGTTAGTGCGGGCGACAGTTTGACTTACAAGTAGGCTGTTTAAAAATTGGTTTTTTGAAAATTTTAATATGGCAACAGAGGTAAAGGTCGTAATCAGAATGTGGCTCCAAACTTTTAAGGTACAAAACAGCTAAATAAAACATTTAGTAAAGTGTTACATGAAATATATGCAGCAGGTTGCTCTGAAAAACAAATAACTTACCTGCATCAATAAACCCCCATCACGTAAAGTATGTATCTCTGCTTCGACAGAAGACTCATTCATCTTTAACTTATAACTTCCTGGACCTCCCCTTACCATATCAATCTGATTAACAACGAACCGTAAGAAAAATCACGAAACTACAAGACATCTACAAGCTTGTGCACTAATATTGTAGAATTTTCCTCTAAAATATTAAGGCATTCTAAGAGCTTATGAAGCTATTACTTACTGTGTATTTGCTCCCTTCTATATTTAATGAAACTTGAGAACTGACAAGTGATATATGCTGCAGCAGTAAAGCACAAGTTATATAGAAAGCAAACAAATAAGCGTTATGATTAAAAAACACTGTTTATTGGAAACTGTTATAGTTGACATATAATGACAAAAATCAGAACACAAGGATGATGTTTGTGTACAGCACCTTTGGGGGGATTTGCCCCTTCTCAAGATAACCAACATATTCTGAAACCATGGCTGCACTGCTAGCAGAAGCTTTCTGAAGTAGATGAATCGAGCGGTAAAAGAAAGCAACTAGAATTAGACGATTAGTTGGTGTAGAAAATTGCACCAAAAGAAACAGTAAAAATCATTTAAGTATTCTGAACAAGAATTCATACATAAAGTGCTCCTCCAACCACAGAAAGATACCAAGGGGGCCTTTCTGTTCTCACACGCATCGCAATTCTACTATCTAACCAGCCTGTGTGTATTTTATTCTCCCTGTAGTCCGAAGCCTACAGTATATTTTTAGGTGTCAAACTCAGTTAAGACAATGAAATGTACAGTATCTGAGAATCTTACATGTAATAGATCGATTGTGTAGTCAACATTTGTACGAATTTCTCCGCGGATTTGAATTTCCTTCAGGCCTAGAACCATGTTTGCAATAGCCAAAGCTCTAGACTCTCCGAATGCAAAAACATGCCCTGATAATGTTTTGAATGTATATCAACACTTCCATAACATCCATATACCAAGATAAACATAAATCTATATGGGGACATGTCACTTTCACAAGATATATGTAACCATTGAGTTTATTTTAATGAGTCGGTATTGCACTGAACTCAATAAAAGCCGAAACTAGTAAACAATATAGGTGCAACCCTCCACTGATGAGGGTGTAGCATGAATATTCTTTTACGTTCTTGTTGATCTGAAACTTTGAAGTACTATACACCTCAAATTATTCAGCAATGGACTCTCCTTTTCAAGAACTCTTATTATTTTGCAACTATGCAGTGTTCAATATCAACAGCACATTATTATATATAGATATATATATATATATATTCCAACAAATTTGGAATGCCTAAAATTTACGCTCATACTCATGTCCTGTCCACAGAGTACAGGTAATTTTAAAAGATGAACAGTCCATGTAACACATCTGACCGTCTTTGGTGTGCTAGAAATAATATATACACATTCTCCTGTCCCCGAGATATTCTACATAAATACCCACCTTTGAAGAGTAGAAATTCAATCGCTCAGCTTTATTTTTGTTAGATTATTCGAGAAAGCAAATGCGTTTTTAACTTTTGATAAGCTGCATCTTAGTTTCTGAAACATCTGAAATGTAATGTTTGCTACATACCAAATTGAGAATCTGAGAATTCATGAATGCCTCCTCCAGACTGCATTACAAGGTGAAACCAGTTAGTATCATGTTTTGGATTTAGAAACTAGTTTACAGTAAGATATGTATATACTTATTACAAGATATACCTTAACAGAAAAGTATGCCCACACATTTGGCTTGCTTTTGAAGCTCAACTCCTACATAACCGTCGAAGTTAATTTCAAATACTCATATAACCAAATGACAACAAGAAAGTTATCAGTTTCTGGATTAGCTAACCTGTACTTTCCCACTTGTAGGCTTAAACCCATCGTCAGGATCCTCACTTGTTACACGCACAGCCACACAGTGACCTTTTGGCCGCGTAGACTCTGCTTCGTCAAAATTGAATGGGGTAGCAACAGCTGATGTCCTCCTCCAAGTGTCGTATCCTCCGCCATGATCCTTACCATAGAAGCGCCTTATTTCTAGTTAAAAGTCACATGATCATTGTGTTACAACATTAGAAATGGTTAATACAGAAAAAGGGTATGAGAGAATTGGATTCCAAACCTGGAATTTTCCACAGGGGAATACCCATCCCAACTGCAACTTGAGCTGCTGGGAGATTTATTTCAGCTATCCATTCAGTGACAGGGTGCTCCACCTAATTTAAGCATCCAATGCATTTAATCAACCATTGTAACAGATAATAAACAAATGAAACTAGCCATGGAAAGGTTTATAGGTCACTGATTGGTTACTTTTCAACTGTAACAGTACTGATTCGCAAAGCCAATTAGTTGTTGATGAACGGTTGCATGAAAAATTAAAAAGAAAATACAGGCATATATATAATAATCAGAATGACAAACCTGCAACCGGGGGTTGAGCTCTAAGAAATAGTACTCCCCAGTTTCCATACTGTATAGATACTCAACAGTTGCAGCTCCAACATAATTTACAGATTTTGCTAATCTCCTAGCCGCCTGCTCCAGCTTTATTACAGTCTCACGAGGAGCAACTGTTATTGGGCCCTCCTCAATAATCTACATTAGATAGAAAGTAAGTACCATGACAGTAAAATGAACTCTTGAACCTATATCCGGACAGACATAAATGTATGCATGTAGACCACACAGTACACTGTACACATATAAAGAAGTCTAAATTATAACTAGCAGTTTTAAAAACGAATGTAATAGAATACAAGATTAGAATTAACACAGTAAGCATAAACCTGCCTTTTGATGTCTCCTTTGAACACTGCAATCACGGCTATGCAAAGCTGCGACATTGCCATGCTGATCACAGAGCAATTGAACTTCGAGATGCCTACTCTACTTGCAGGAACAATAGGTAAGATTAAATAAAGGCCAAAACATAAGGTACTTTATTCAGAATTAGTCACCTTAGTTTACAGGGTGAGCAAGAATCTAACCTGGGAAGCAACCTTCATTATAAATATAGGGGATCCTGGTACTTCACCTTGAACTTGCTTAAATAGTGCCTTGACTTCATCATCATTATAAACCTGAAAGTATCTTATCAAAATTGTGTGTATAGAAAAAAAGGTGCATAAATTACGACCTAGCTAACTGCCTGTATCAGTTTGAGGAACCAATATTTCAAATAAGCCAACAACTAAAGAGGCAATTTATATTGGTCACTTTTTACACACTGCAAGAGCAGGAGGAGGAGGAGGAAGAGGAGGATGGGTAGAGAGAGAGAGGGGGGAGGGGGAGCACAAGTATTGTATTGCTTTAACATGAGATTCAAACCTTTCTGATGCCTTTACCCCCACCACCCCAGGACGCCTTGATCATTGCAGGGTAGCCTACAACTTGGCAGCTCGCAAGGGCTTCTTCTGTTGTACTTACACATGCCTCACTATATATATCATCTGGAATAGTAACTAAACAGCTATCTGCAGGAATTTTTACCTATAAAATCCAGTGTAAGCTTGTCGGATACATGATGATAAACAGAAGAATTAATAAAATGGAGATTTAAGAGTCAGAAATTTTTACATGAGAGCCACTCCATGGGAGAGTAGGTACATCTGCTGCTTGAGCAATCAATGAAGAACCAATTTTGTCCCCCAGTGCTGCCATGGATGTCGATGGCGGGCCAAGAAATATGATTCCCTTTGCATGCAAGGCATCTGGAAGTTCAGGGTTTTCAGATGCATGACCCCAACCAGGCCAAACTGCATCCACATGTGTTATCTCTGCTATCTGCATAATTAAAAAACTCTCATCACTTTGTAATCCCTCCACATTCTTTGTTGTACATATATGTAACTATATGAACACTTACAAATTCAGATCTCAAAATCTTATGTACTTCTAATTTTTGGTACTTTTTTTAATTTAAATATGGACTATAAGATTGTGTATGAAAAGATAAAATTCATTTCAGAAGATTTTCACGTGACAAGAATTGAGCCATCATATCAAATTCTCAAGCTTCACCTTTATATTTGAATGCCATGGAATTAATCCAAGTCCAGTTTTATTTCTAAAATTACATAAACTTCATTTAAACCAAATCCTTATCTGAAATGAAATTCTATTATCCAGACATAACACTACATTTATTTAACACTTTCTAGTTTGAGCTACTAAATTTTTCATATAATAATGTGCATATTGGTGACAAGAACAAAAGTGCAGGTGCAGTGTATATATATACCAACCTCAAGGATTAGTTGTACATTGGCATAGTTGTTATTATTCGTTCCACCGGGAACTTCCACAAACTGATCAGCTATTCGTATATGTTCAGCATTTATCCGCATGTCCTCGGGAGTAGCCATGGCCACCATCAATATGGCCTTCTCTGTACCAAATGTTTCATAAGCCCAAGTCCTGACACTACGTATGAACTTGACGGCAGCCATTCCATTGTTCGCTATTAAAATGCTGTGAATTGGCTTCTTGCCACCAAGAGCAAAACAAAATTCATCAATTTCAGATACTGTAGAAGGCGATCTCAATGGAACCACTCCATTTATGTAACCATTATTACGCCCAACAGCAGCCACCAATGGCCTCCTTTGGGCTTCCGACATGCTTGCACTACCTGAAATGAATAATTACGACATAGATAAATTTTACCTATCGATGATAAATCTACCCAATTCACAAGATAAAATAATCTAAATGTCCTAAAAGACTGGCATAATACAATTTTCAGTATCCACACAGATTAGGAAAAAAAGAAGTCATAAAATGAACCACCTATAAAATTCTAGAAACTTCAAATTTCTACCAATAGCATACCAGCTGGTTGCATTTGATATGACATATAAAACCCTGGTCTTTTTTAATTTTTCTCTTATTCTCACCAAGGACTGACCAATTCCGACAACAGGAATAAGACCGAATACCAAGAGTATCCATAAAGTGCAGGTGAAGCACAAGTCTATGATCCCATTTCCCAAGAGACCCTTAACGAGAAGTGAAACTACTGAACCAGATCATTCACTATAAAAACCTAAAACATGATTATTTCATAGCTATTAGAAATCCCAACAACTTCGATTCCTCAAACCAGGAGAGTACCAACCAAATGATTCTCCCCCGTAATTGATTGTACTGGTGCCTATGATTTGGCACTGATGTCAGGTGTGGCAACTAAGAAATAAAAGCACCTTCAATGCAAAATCTTGATCAAAGCAAAATCTTGATCAAATCAAAATGATCACTAAACCGAAAGCAAAAGCTCAATTTGCAGGAACAAGCATACGCAATTCTAAACTAGTGATTCCGTGATCAATTCAAATAAGTAACCAACCAAACTAAAACAAAATTTCCACAATGTTTAGAGGTAATTCAACAAGAAATGACAGTCTTTGTAACTAGTACCATTACCAAAACACGAAATTCAAACTACAGAGCTAACTGATCAAATTAACAAGAAACAAAAACACACCCACATCAAGAAACTAAATTTTAGCTACAACCCACCTGTCAAAATATCATCTTTAACAAAAATACAGGTTCACTAAATTGGGAAACTAACCGTCAAGGCGAAAAAATGACAAGAATTCAAAAACTGGGTGGCCAAAAAGATTGGAACTTTGTGAATTTGATTGGTCTAAATGAAGTCAGTGGAGGCAAAATCAAGAAAGGCTTGTAAATCTGAAATGATGAAAAAAATGAATAATTTATATCTTATGAAGTGAAGTTATATTGTGGGGTTAACTAAAAAATGGGGGTTGGTTCAATATTGGTTTGGGTTTGGTTGGGAGTTGGGAGAGTTTTAAATATGTGTGTGTATAAGTATTAAGTAGTGTGTGTATGTAGTTATGTTGGTGTGTTTTTTAAATCAAAACTCTCAGGCCTCACGAGGTACCTACCCATTCATTCACCGTCTTGCTGTCTGGTTTACTTGTATTTGTGGTGCCATTCCCAGCTACCCATCTTTCCCACATGACTCGTATTTACGTTCGAGCCGAAACAAAATCGTACAAATCTCATCTCGTTATGAAAAATTATAAGAAATAAATTTAAATATTTGACGGAATTATTGAATTATAAGTTACTTGTTACGAAATAACACAACAAATATATTACGAAATAAATACCGGAACACAAAAATTTTGTAACTGTAATGGGGGAGTATAAATGTAGTTGTACAATACTAACACTTAATTTATTTAACACATCCGTATACAAATTGCATTCGACACAGGTGGTCACCTAGAATTAGAGAGGGGCTTATCAGAAATGTTTTAAAGAGGAATGTACTGAGAAAAATTTGATCAAAAAAAGACATATTAAGAGGGGTTCACAATCAATCTGCATCAATCATGAATGACAATTTTTGTAGTACTGGGTGGCGTGTTTAATTTCTAGACCATTGAACAGATACGTGATGTAAGACCTCCTGTCAAACCATTGAAAATAATATCTTTTATAAAGAATTTTTCATAAAGCACAAAAACATTATTGAAAAAAAATAAGAGTATTAAATTATACGAAGTCCCGAATAGGTCACCATGACAAATATTTCGTATTCTCAAACACGGAACTACTATTTGGAAACGGAAGAAATAACAAAGTAAAATTCATTTACTTACCTCGCATTCGAAGTAGTCGGGGAGAAAACGGGGCGATGGAAGCTTCAAATCTCCTAATCACATTGGTGGCAGTTCCGAAATGCAATTTTGAATGTAGACGCAGCATGACGAATCTACCCAAGAACATACACCCCCAAGCAAACAAATGCTACAGTGAAATAAATATACTACACATTCGAGAACATGGCTAAAAGAAAATAAAGAAGATTAATTGTTTTCTCAATTCATCCTCATCTCATAAGCCTCTCTTCTTCACTCTTTCCTAAACCAATATGAGTTTTCTATTGTTTCTTCTCTAAAACCCTAGTTATACCCAAACACACACACACACACAGAAATGTATGTGTGTGTTTTATGTTTAGGTTAACAAAATTTTAAGAACAGAAAGAAGTGACCATGGAGATTCTTAAATATACCTACAAAGACTATAATAAACAAAAAAAAATAGAAAATATATGTGGCGGTGGAAAATAAAGTAAATTGTGAAAGTAAAAACAAGGAGAGGTGGATTAATTTATAGAAACAAAATTAAAAATTAGGGTAACTTTATCAATCAAAATTAAAGTATTGCATTTATAAAAAGTAGTATAATATTTATTCACATGATACTGTTATTATACCATAAATAAAAAGATTAATGCATTCAATTACAAAGATTCTGTGGGGATTATAATTATGCATTAATCTGATGTTTGTTTTACAAAACGTGTCGTTCATTTTTTTATTTAAAAAAGTTACTGTAATTTTTCCAAGAAAAAAAAAATTACTGTAATTATTTTTGTGATAAGGAATCAACGGGTAGGTTAGTTATTTCTCCGTATATAACTATGATTCACTGAAGTTGTAGCTATCTTACTTTTCTGTTGGTAAAGATGGTTCCTTTGTTATAGGTTGGTTTGTTAACAAATGCACACAAATTTTTTGTAAAGCTCTCTCGTGCACATTGAATTGTCATCCACAATCTTTTCTAGGGCGTTTAAAATTGCTTAATTTTGGATTCTTAATAATTTATTAATTACTAAAAAAATAAAATTAAAATTAAGTTTGATAAATAATATATTTGAATAATTATATTAATTTTTATCTAATAAAATTATTAAAATAAAATAAGTTATTTAAATTATTATTTTTAACTTTAATTCATAATAAAATTTAAAAATATAATCAACCTGACGATAAAAAATCAAACAATATTTTTGAGATGTAGGAGCAGTATTAACTCCTTACTTATCTATACTATTATATTAAAGACGAAACATTGAAAATTTTGTATTCTGGTAAAATCGATGAGAATCGTTAGATGAAATATTAAAATTATTATATAGAATATCGTTTCTATTTTTTCTAACTAAAACATCTCATTTTCCAAAAATATCGCAGGCAGTTTCATTTAATAAAATAACATAATAAGGTTATAATTTCTAATAACTAACTCATTACCATTTTTAGCCAAAGCGTATATTCTTTTTTATATTTTCTAACAAAAAATTCTATTTTCTATTTTTCCTAAATAAAACATCTTATTTTCCAAAAATATCACGAACAGTTCTATTTAATAAAATAAAATAATAATATTATAATTATTAATGACTAACCGATTAGTTTTTTTCCTAAACGTATATTCTTTTTTATATTTTTAACTAATATTTCTCCTAACTAAAACCTCAAAAATATCAGGGGTTATTCCATTTAGTAGCATAAAATACTAATATTATAAATCTATCTATTTATACTATCAATAGTATCTATCTATACTATATTATTAAAGACGAAACATTAAAAGTTTGGGCGGTATAGTACATGTTTTTTGGTACTTCGTGATTTTACTTAATTACCATTACTTAATTTTAAAAAAAACTAATATTATATAATAAAACATATTTATATTCGATTACCTTTTTCAGCTAAAACATATTACCTTTTCTATTTTTTCTTTAACAAATTCCTCATTTTCCAAAACTATCATGGGCAATTACCTTTTTTTAACTAAAACATTCTACATTTTCTATTTTTACTTAATAAAACTCCACATTTTCCAAAAATATCATGGGTAAACCCTTAATTGTTAATTTAAAAAACCTATTTTAATTCTATTTTTACTTACTAAAACCCCTCATTTTCCAAAAATATCACGGACAATTAACTTTTTAACTAAATATGTTACATTTTCTATTTTTATTTATTAAAACCCCTCATTTTCCAAAAATATCACGGGTAAATCTTTAATTATTTATGTTAAAACTTATTTAATTCTATTTTTACGTACTAAAACCCCTCTTTTTCCAAAAATAACACGGGTAAACCTTTAAATATTTATTTTAAAACCTATTTTAATACTTTTAGTTTTTTTTAAAAAGTTTACCTATTTTAACATATTTAATTATTTTTAAAAAAATACAATTAATTAAATATTATAACATAAATAATCAAATAAAAACTATTAAAAAAACAATCTGTGCATCGCACGGGTTTTAAGTTAGTATATAATAAGCGTAAGGGAGATCTTATCCAAAACTTTGGTCGGTCACTGTACTACCAAAAGTATATGATCCGTTGGATTATAAAACTATAAATATTCAAATAGATGAGGACCGTTAGATATAATATTAAAAATTGTATTTGATTAATAATATGATAGTATTTAAATACTAAAAGGTGTATTTTGATAATTTAAACCAATTATAAATAGGTTTTCTATATTGAATATAAATCTTTATGTGAAAAATCGTAATTATCTTTTCTCTTTAGTTTTATGGATAGTTCCAGTTAGATAATAATTATTAAACCATCATTAAATTAAAGATAATTTTGTTAGCTTCGTGTGGGCTGTAAAATTGTTAAAATCTTTTGTCTAAAACTCAAGATAGAGTCCAAACAGTAAAGTGATTATCTAAATCTTAATATATTTTTTTAATTTAAACCAATTATAAATAGGTTTTCTATATTGAATAGAAATCTTTATGTAAAAAATCGTAATTATATTTTCTCTTTAGTTTATGGATAGTTCCATTTAGATAATAATTATTAAACCATCATTAAATTAAAGATAATTTTGTTAGCTTCGCGTGGGCTGTAAAATTGTTAAAATCTGTTGTCTAAAACTCAAGATAGAGCCCAAACAGTAAAGTGATTATCTAAATTTTAATATTTTTTATTATTATTGTAACACCAATTTAATTTTCTTTTAAATTTATAAATTCTATGTTTATTTCAATAAAAAATTAAAATCAATTTAAGAAAAAATTAAAATCAATCTGGTGACCACTATACGACCAAATTAATTATTACAGTTAGATCTTAAATAGATTGATGAGAATTGTTAGATCTAATATTAAAAAGTGTATCTGAATAATAATAGAATTATATTTAAATACTAAAAAGTATATTTTGATAATTTAAAATTTTTCTATGTAAAAATTCTTAAATATCTTTTCTCTTTAATTTATGTATAGTTCGAGTTAGATAATAATTGTTAAACCAAATATCAAATAACAATTCATATCGATTACAATATTAAAAATTATCAATATAATGCTCATGTATATCATATAACAATGATACATGTGGACCCTGCGTTATAAGAGGAACATAACAATTTGATTAATCCAAATTATAATTATATTATTTTACATATAACAAACATAAAAGGATAATATCAAAATATTATTAAAATATTGATGGTTTCATATTCATAAACAATAATTTTGAATATAATACTTAACCATCTTTTCTTTTCGGTTTATGGGTAGGTCACTGGTCAAGTTAGATAATAATTATTAAATCATCATTAAATTAAAGATAATTTCGTTAGTTTCACATGAGTTGTAAAATCGTTAAAATTCAATTTCTAAAACTCAGGATAGAACCCAAATAGTAAAGTGAGTATCTAAATTTTAATAAATATTTTTTTATAATTGTAGCACCAATTTATTTATTTTTCCACTAATTCTTTTAAAAATAGAAATTTTATCTTTTTTCCAATAAAGTATTAAAATAAATTAAGAACAAATTCAAATCGATAAAGACTATAATAATATGAGAATAAAATTTTATATAATCATAACATAATTTTTATACTGTTTAATAATTTTAAAGTAATAATGTATTTTAAAATTTTATATACACTATAAATAAAACCGAAACATTAAAAGTAAAAGCAGTTAGTAAGATACTTATATCAGTATGTACTTGATATCCTTATTATATTAAACTCTTTTATATAATAAGCATAATAAGGATTTATCCAAAATTTTGATTGTGACAACCAAATTAATAAGGACTATTAGATCTTAACTAGATAAATAAAAATCGTTTGATCAAATATTAAAAAAGTGTATTTTATTTATAATAGGATTATATTTAAATTCTAAAAAGTGTATTTTGATAATTTAAACCAAATATACCAAATATAAATAAGTTTTCTATATTTAATAGAATTCTCCATGTAAAAAATTCGTGACTTTCTTTTCTCTTCCATGAACAATTCCAGTTAGATAAAAATTGTTAAATCATCTTTTAATTAAAAATAATTTAATTATCTTCACGTGGGGTGTAAAATCGTCAAAATCTGATTTTTAAAACACAAGATAAAGCCCAAATCAGTAAAGTGAGTATGTAAATTCTAATAATGATTATTATGTCATCATTATTTTAACGCCAATTTAATTACTTTTTTCTAACTATTTTAAATTTAGAAATCTATGTTCAAAAATTAAAATCAATTTAAGAAAAATTCAAATCAACAAAGAATATAATAATACGAGGATAAAATTTTATTAAATTGTGCATATTTTTTATCCTATTTTATTAAGTTATAGATCATAACTAATCAAATATAATTTATTATTAAATAATAAATTATACGCAAATGGTGATTTTGTTTTATAAGCACTCATAGAGACCTAATTTCATTGTTAGCGGGACTATATTCATATTAAAAAAAAACCGTATTTTGAAATTGTAGACTCAGCTACAGAACAGACCTAACTCTTTTAACCTATATACATTGTAAATTATTAAATTCGAAACTTTAAAAGTTTGTTAATCAATTAGTACAGTACTTTCCTGAAAAATCGTACTTTACAAAAAATATTATCAAATAACCTATATCTCAAAGAAAACAAATTTCAAAAAAAAAAAATTCAAAAAAAAACCTGTAAATTTTAATATGTTGTTGGTAGATTCAAATCTTAGATCATTCTACATGATAATTTTACTGTTATATGTAACGTTTCTCAACAATTTAATTTGAAAGATCCAACGATTATGAATTGAGTGATCAAACAAAGCGACCACACTTATAAGAAAGCTTTCATTATTTAGTCTTTAATATAATAACATAGATATTTACGGGATATACTATAAAAAAATGAATTTTATACAGAATTTTGATCGTCACGGTGTACTACTTTAAAAGAAGAACTATTACAAAAAATATATATTTTAATTGATAATTTATTTTCTCAAAAGTTCAAAGTTCCCGCATCATTAACATATTACAAAAAGAGTATATTATATTTTAGCAATAAATATTTAAAAAAATTAAAAATTAAAAAATTTATAAATATTAAGAAAAATTAATGATGTTATCCTGGTAGTTTGGTCCTAAATAACGCCCAAATATTCTCAACCGTTAGATCCAATACTTTTAAAAATAGATGATCAAGATTATACCATATAAAAAGAAATTATTATCTAAAAATGATATAAGTTAAAAGATATTATATTAGGATTGGATTTTCCAAAAAGTTAAAATATAAAAATAGTTGTAATTAAATAAGGAAACCCATTTATAACCAAAATAATAAAAATCGTTTAATCTTAAATGGATAGCTGAAAACAGTTAGATTTAACATTAAAACCTGTATTTGGTTAATAAAGGTTATTCTAATAATCTAAACTACATATAAGTTAAGTAAATTTCCTAAATCGAATAGAATTCTCAACATTAAATTTCGTCACTTTATTCTGTTTTTAGTTTTAGAATAGTTTTTAATTGAAAAAGAACTATTAAACCACAACTAAATTAAAGATTATTTTGTGAATTTCATGTGAACCGTAAAATTGGCCAAATCTAACTTTTATAACTCAATATAAACAAATATTAAATTGAGCGTGTAAAATATAATAAATATCAAATTTTAACTATAATTTTTTTTGGCTAAATCTTTTTTAACAATAACTTAATCATGTAAACTAATAACTTTTAAATATTAAAATATTCATAAATAAATATAATTATAAATATTAAAAAAACAATCATGTGTTGCATCATAATAAAAATATAATTATAAACAGAATAATTATAAATAAAATTCAAGTAACCGTGCTATAAGCTAGTATTAAAAAAGAATCGGAACAGAGCTCATGCCAAACGATAGAATCTCTTAATTATTCTAAATTTAAATTCTATTTACAGTAAATTAAATTATGATAAGTTATCAATAATTATTGTATGTTTTTCGTTATGGTCAATTTTTTTAATAGCAAGATTAAGAGCTTATACCATACGGCAACGTTTAATAAAATAAGATACCAGGTTATACTAGCTGATTCTTATTCCAAGATTTGGGTTCAAATCAATATAAAGGACAAAACATGACATCGCTTCAATTTATTTTTCTAACTTGTTGAAAAAATCACGATGTGCAGCGTTGTCATAATTTTTTTTTTTAAAATATATCAATTAAATTACAAAAAAAATTTGATTCTCTCTAATAAGTCGTTCTTCCGTGAAACACGCTATCATTTTTAATATCAAAATCTCACATTTAATATATTGAATACTTGTGTTATATATTAATTTTCATATTAATATATTCATTTTTATAATGAGCCGCTCTTCCATTGAAAAGATACATCTATCAATTAAATTACAAAAATTACTCGTTCTTCTCTAATAGTCGTTCTCCCGTGAAACACGTTTTCCTTTTTAAGATCAAAATCTCAAATTTAATATATTGAATACTTGTCTTATATATTAGTTTTCATGTTAACATAATCTTTTTTAATGAGTCACTCTTTCGTTAAAAAAACACATATATAAATTCACAATTCTATTTTAGTTTCAATATAACTTTTAACTATATATTTTTTTCCTATAATTCGAACTCTTCTCCTCTATAAATTCGACACCTATTATACTTCGAATAGAACTTTTAATTATGTCTACAAACACCTACTTTACTTCTAATAAAACTTTTAATTGTATATATTTTTTATAAATTTGAACTCTTCTCCTCTGAAAATTCGAACATATATTCTACTTTCAGTAGAATTCTTAATTCTATGGCTTACCTATAAATTCGAACTCTTCTCCTCTATAAATTCGAACACTTGTTCTACTTCTAATATACTAAAGAATATTTTTTGATTTATTAGTATTTAAAATTGTAAAGCTCTAGAAAAATTAGAAAAACAGATTGAGACGATGGTAGAGACGGCACCTCACATCCCGCGTATCCTCCTTTGTATATACTAGTATTTAAGTCCGCGATGTTGGGCCTTAAAATTTTATTATTTTATTTTATTTTTATATTTGTATTTTGATTTGTTAATTAATTTTATTTTTATATTTCATTTTGGCTTCTTAATGTAATACGTGAAATATGTCTTTTATAGAATTTAACACCTTTTAAGAGCAACTTCAATGCAACATTATAACGCTATTATAGTATAATTTATAGTGTAAAAGTCACTTCAATGCAACACTATAATGGTAAAAACAAATCACACCAAATGAATAGTGTGGCACCAAATTTGGTATTAAAAATACATTTGGTGTAATTTTTACACCAAATTTAGCGTTTTAATAATTCTTATACTGGCCTTGTATTTGTTAAAAAAATAAATTTATTCCTCTCATGTCATATCTCTTTCTTGTTTTTATCCCAACAAAGTACTTACTTTTAGAAAAGTGAAAATATTGTATCTTCTTTTATACATTTAGTGCAAGATATAGTGTAAATGAATTTGAGTTTGTTTTGTGAATAGTGTAAGTGTAGAAATTACACTATTATAATGTTATGGAAGGTCTAAGAAGTACCCTTTTCACTTTTTTTATCATATTTATTATCGATTACATTTAGTGCAAGATATATTGTAAATGAAGTTGAGTTGGTTTTGTGAATAGTGTAAGTGTAGAAATTACACTATTATAATGTTATGAAAGGTCTAAGAAGTACCCTTTTCACTTTTTTATCATCTCTATTATCGATTTTACGCAAGTTGAGAATGTTCGGGCCAAACATTACTTATATATGTTCAAGCTAATATTTTAAAAACAATACATAATAATTTTATTTCATGACATTAAAAGTTGATTACAAAATTTTAAAAATTCACTAATATGATGGATGGAAGTGATGGTTGTTTTATTTTCGAATAATGTTAAACATATCGAATTGAATACAAATGACATGTGTCATTACGTAATTGACTATAAATCACAGGATTCATAACATTCTCGTCAATTAAAATATTTTAAATTGATAAATCATCAACTACACATCATTTTGTACACAATCCGATAATACCCCTAGCGTTATTCTTCATTGTTTGATGAAGAACCGAAGAACATAGTAAATTTTAAATATATTTTTAATTTGATATAAATATGCATTAATATGTTTAGATTTAACTAATTTGGTAAGACTTTGATAAAACTTCTCGGCCCCACCTTTGGCGGAGCCTCGAACTCTATACATAAAAAATAAAATAATTTACAAAAACTTTGAAATTTCTTGACTCAATAGTATATTATATATTTTAATAATGTTGCCTAAATTTTTATATATGTCTAAGCAAAATATATCTAAAATTTTAATTTTTTTGTAAAAGTTTTTCGGCCCGAGCCTCGAATTCTAATTATAAGAAGGTAAAAATTACCTTACGCATTAATTAATATTAGCACATTTTATTTTACATCATTTTAAATTTAAACTTTGTTAGTAGTGAATGACACTAAAAAACTAGACAGAAGGGGGGGGGGGTGAATGGATAGTTTGAATGATTTTCGTTTTCTTGAAACTAAAATGTTGTAAAGGATTATGTATTATGTAGATGCGGAATTAAAACGAATAGCACACACACAATCACTTTAATCTACTTTGTATTAAGTAAATTAAATACTACAGCCTCCAAAATTTCACAGGTGAAATTCTGGCTTCTAAACAAGAACAAAGTTTTCTTGCTTTGCTTACAGAGAAAAGAGTGCTTGAATATTTCTGTGTGTTACTCTCTTACTGCTAACAATAGGTTGTGCAAGATATATATTCTATACAAACTGGTGCACACACCTATTTACACAGTTACCCCTAACTGAAAGTCTAACTTTTCCTGCCATAAGAAGTTAACTGTGTCAGGAAGGACCACTTGCTTTTTGGAGTCTTTCCCGTTTCTGTAGTTGCTTGTCTCTAATCTTTCTCTCCGAGTTTTGTTGTAGATTTGCCATCTGTTCTTTGGACCACCTTACCGTAACAGATGCTTCAGTATTTGTCTCCTTTGAATTTTGGTTATGTACCTTGATTTGTCTTGTTGTAAACGGCTAAGTGTTGATATCGTGAACTCCAGTATGTTCCTGACTTTACGATATATCCTTTGAAGACTTCGCGACATAGCCTTTGAAGACTTCGCGACATAGCCTTTTTGAGGACTTCGCGATCTAGCCTTTTTGGGGACTTCGCGACATAGCCTATTTGAGGACTTCGCGATCTAGCCTTTTTGGGGACTTCACGACATAGCCTTTTTGAGGACTTCGCGATCTAGGCTTTTTGAGGACTTCACGATCTAGTACATTTTGACTTTGTTGTATCAACATTTCACGACATGAGTAATGAAGACTTCACGACATAGTTCATTTAGGACTATGCGATCTCAGTACTTCACGACATGGATATTTTGGACTTCACGACATAGCTTTATTTTGACTTCACGGTATAGGGACTTAGAAAAACTTCTGCAACTTATTTCTTCAGGGCCTTATTCATCTCCATCCTGCTGCATGAACATTTCTGAACTTCTACCAGGATAATTATTCCATGGCCTATGTACATTCTAGATTGCAAGAAACTTACTAAGCTCATTATAACTCTGAGCATACAAGATAA
The DNA here is from genome assembly GCA_030848705.1 of Heracleum sosnowskyi. Lineage (NCBI taxonomy): Eukaryota > Viridiplantae > Streptophyta > Magnoliopsida > Apiales > Apiaceae > Heracleum > Heracleum sosnowskyi. The sequence continues at coordinate 148,386,579 of CM061235.1, read as the reverse complement.
AACTAAGTACATGAAAACAAGACAAGTACAGTAGAGACCTATACTATATCCCAGTGAAAGAATTCACTAGGTCATGTAGAGTGACATAGTCACAATGAGTAGGCTTGTTAATAGTGGTATTCAGACATGCCTTGAGCCTAACAATCTCCCCCAAATTGTGAGTAAGAAACTTAGGCACAATTTCATGTCTGATAACAAGCCTAACTTACATAAAAGGAATTAAATTTCAGAGAGAACAATAGATGAACATTATGAACAGAATTTTGATTACATACTGAAAGTGAAAGCTTACAGATTATCTTTGTTACTGAACAGCTTCAGTTTCCATTTTCTTCTCAAGATAGTCATCATAAACCTTCTTCTTTCTCACTTCTTCCTTTCTCTTCATATCTGAAATGGCTGCTTGAATTTCATCTCTTGCAATTAGTTCTTCAATGAGAGGAGAGTTTTCTAAGTCTTCAACTGCAGCTTTTAGGGCACTTTCCACATAGGAATCTAAAAACTTCATCTTTATCTTGTTTTTTCCTCCATTTTTATTTTTGTACTCCACAACATAAGGATTTTGTTTCACTTTGCACAACCCTTTCTTCCTCAACTCTTTAGCCCTCTCTTCCATCTCTTTCTCTTTCTGAATGTTCTTCTCTTCATTTAGCTTCCTTAGGTTTTCTTTGTAATCAGAGTGCATCTTCAAGAATCTGGCAATTTCAATCTTCCACAATCTTTCTTCCTTTTCTTCAAAGTTCAACGGTGCATTTATTCTTTCAAGCTCATATTGTGGAAAGTATTGCCAGCTCCCTTGCTTCATCTCTCTTTCTCTTCCATCAGTGTATTTGATCTCTAGATGATTTTGCTTCACTTTGACTTCAAAGATTCTTTGGGCTCTCAGAAATGCTAGGGCATCTTCATCATAGTCTTCATCTCGAGGAAGTACATTGATCCCAACTACATTTGTGATCACCCCATTCTTCTTTGTTATCATTGTCCTTTTGGCTACACTTTTGAGTTTCCAATGTTTGACTTAAGGTAGATTTCCAGAACAAGGAGATTTAGTCTTTAGTGCCACATCATTTGGAAGTAGCTTCAACCCTTTTCCCTTCATCCACTGTAACACTCCACTAGCTGTGACTTTGTGGAAGTGTCTTCTTGATTTTGTTGTGGTGGCTTTACCTTTCTGCAGTGGTAAATCAGTTTCAGAAGTCCTGGTTATTGATTTTGGAGGATCATTACTAACAGTACCCACCCTAGACTTAGAGTCTTGTGTAGTGGTTAAGATACTGCTAGCAATCTCCTTGACTTGCTGATTTTCACTTCTCTTCTTACTGTCTCTTTCTTTCCTTGAGGGTCTTTCTTGTCATCTTCAGCATCTTTAGATTTCTTGGAAGTTTTGCCCTTGCTGCTCTCACTTACTCCATCCTTATCACTCCTAGACTCACTCCTTTTCCTGTAGCTCTTGTCTTCATCATCATCCTTGTCATCTTTTTGAACTTTCTTTGCCTTGAGTGATTCAGGAATTCTTCCATGTATTAGAAATGATTGGAGAATTTGGATCATCTTTATCTCTTCAGCAGTCCTCAATCCTCTCTTAGCTCTCAGCATTCGGAGCACATTGTTGATTTTGTCCTTGTTCTTCATGTTCAGCTGAACAAGGATGATTAGTTGATCAATGGTGTTTGCCCTTGTGAGACTTTGGAAAATGACTGTTCTTGGATTTGTGATGACTTCAGGCAATCTTGAGTATTGGTCATTCTCCAAGTCCTCATACAGAATTCTATTGTTCTCACCAGTTTTCTCTATTAGCTCCATTATAGTGTCTAGTTCTGGTAAATCTCAGCTTCTCTAGAGTTTCAAAAGACAAATGCCATAGGTCATTTTCTTTAGATACCATGACAATTTCTCTTAGATAGGCATCCTTGATTTTCCTGACTACCACAGTAAAATACTTGATGTTTTCCTGGAGCTTGTCCCTGTAGATCTGAGTATCACCTTGAACACTGATGTTGATGGCTTTCAGAAACTCTAGAAAGGCCACATCATGATAGATGTTTGAATTGGCAACTTCCTGTAGATTGGCCTCAGTGATAATATTTGATTTGACAGGCTGAGCTCTTGTGGAGATGAGAGGAGCAGAGACATCACTGGGCATTGTGCCAGGATAGTAGGTTGTAGTCACACTACTTTTCTGGCCAGCTAATCTGGTGACAGAAACAGTAGGAAGGGTGATTGGCTTGAGCTCCTTTTCTGATATGATTTTCCCTTTTAGCTTTTGCTTGGTAGGAGCTCCCCCTTTCTTTTCCAGAATGACCTCTTCCTTTCCTTTCTCCCCCTTAGGCTTGGGATCAGACAAGATGTCTTGAGCTTCTCCAGGAATAGAAAGGTTCATGCTTTTCATCATAGAGGTCATCATTTGTTGTTGGACTAGCAGAATGTTTGAAGTGGAGTTGCTTTGGTCATCCAACTTGGCATTTAAGAGCTCCAAGGAATGGGAGATCCCTTGGTTTTCAGACTTGAGAGCAGCCACTTTCTTCTCCAATCTGTCAACCTTTGAGAATAGCTGCTCAGACTTGAAGGGATTGAGAGCATGTTCCTTGAGCTTAGAGAAATCAAATTTAGATATATTGGAGATGGGAACCTCATCTACCAGCTTGTCACCATACTGGTTTTTCCATAGGACTGAGAGCATAGAATTTGTGTTGATGTTGGATTGATGCTGGTTCTCTAGCTTGGTGGACAGTTTCTTCAAGTTATCAGACACCACAGCTAGAGTGAGATCCATAGTAGAGACATTCTGAGCAGTCTTCTTTACTTCCTTAAGGATGCCATCCACCTTGGGAAAATCAGAAAGATAGGAATTCTTGAGCTGAACCAAGGATTGGTCAGTTTCTTCTTTGATGGTGGAGATTTCTGATTGAAGACATTTCCCAAGGTAGTGCAGAGCCTTCAATTGACTTTTGTACACTTCATTCACAGCTTCATAGATTTATGCAGGAGAGAGACTTTTGGCATTTGACCCCAAAGCAGTGAGATAGTCCTCCCTGAGAAAAGCTAGAGCATCCTTCAGCCTTACTGACCTCTTGGCATCCAACCAGGCATAAAGATTCTGTAGTCCAGCTGTGAGGAGATGTTGGGCAATCTTTGAGAACTCATCAATCTGTGCACATAAAGATTTTGGAGTGCTTCATTCATCAATTGTGTGGGCACAGATGATGATCCTGAAGGCCTGTCATGTTGCACAGACTCCAGCCATTGTGACATTGTGGCCTGAGCCAAGTTAGAGCTACTGCTACGCACACATGTCACAAATGAGGGTTCTGCAACAGGTATGAATTTATTTAGAGTTTCCTCCAGCCTTGGAATAGCTGTGGAGTATGATGCTGTCTCCATTGAAATGGGATGAATTACAGCATCATCTCCATATGCCTGTGAAGGCAAGTCCAAATCCCTAAGGATTGGAGAGAGAGAGGCACAGAGTCTCCAGTAAGAACTGGTGAATCCTCCATGTTTTTGTTGGTGTCATTAGAATATGCCCCAGCATGCATTTCCTGACCAACAGAATGTGGGTCCTGGGTGGTGAGCACGGTGTCAAGCACCATGTCACTTGAAAAGGGCTCAGTCACAGAAGGAAGTTGTGACTGATCAAGAGCAGAATTGTCATGTGAATGACTTTCCTGTTTAGAAGAAATATTAGAGGTTTGAGATTCTGTAAGAAAAGAGGAGTCTAGATTAGATTTTGGCAACTCCCCCTGAGAAATAGGAGGAGTTTCAAGAGTGATGTGCTCTCCACTCAGTGTTTCAACAACCTTATTTTCACCTGAGTCAAGAGTGAGTTCTTGACCCTGTGCAGACTCTGTACAAGTTGTAGTGGGGAGACTACTCTTTTCAATACCAATGCCCTGTTGAGAGGACATTGACAGTAACAGGTTTACCCCTTTTATCACATCTGAATCCTGTTGGGAGGATTCAGTGGTAGCTATATCTTTTGATTTCTTCTGTGGTCTGGTGAGCTGGGACTCAGGTTCCTCACTTCCTAATTCTAGAGACTCATTAATAATAGCTAAAGGTCTCTTCTTTGTCTTCTTTTTAGTAACACCAATCTTTTGAGAGTCTGGTGCACTTGGCTCCCTAATTAGTAAAGTAGTGTTGGCAGGAGGGTCACTGGATGGGATATGAATGCTGAGGTTAGACTTTGAAGCTCCTTCAGTCTTAGCCTTCCCTTTTCAGGAAAGTTCATGATATATGGGCTTATCAAGTGGATAGGATGAGAATGTGTCTTGCATATGCTTAGTCACACTCAGAATCACATCCACTTGATTCCTAGTGTCCAATGAACCAAATAGAACTTTGGACATGGACTTGGACTTGGACTTGGAATAAGCCAACTTTGTTGGATCTATACCTTCTAATTCATGCACAGTATTGTCAAGATAATTTAAGATGCATTGAATAAAACGAGGGTAAAAGATCTCATTACCTCGCCCACGAAAAGTCCTGCCTAGCCTCTGAGCCAATTCCTTGAGAATGATAGCTCCTACATTAATCTCCTGATTATGAGCTAAGGAGTAGGCTAGCTTCACTGCAATGTGACTGATGTGGTCCCATCCCGTCTTCCTGCACAGGAACACCTTCTGGAGTGCGTCAAACAGAAATGACCACTCCCTTCTGACATGCTTCTTGTTGAGCTTAGCCATGTCTATCTCATCAGCATACTTGATTAGGTCCATGAATGCCACCATTTCAGTGTCATTTGCTTCAGCATCATGATCCTCAGTTTTGAAACCCAAAGCTTCATTGATCTCCTTTTCTCCAAACTGCAATTGCTTGCCTCCAATTGTGAAATTAATCTCCTGAAATGAAGTCCCATCCTCCCTTGCCATTGTGTTTACCATAGAAGTTCTCCAGAATCCTTCCAGGACATCAACATACAGAGTGGGGTTCATAGTCAAGGCTTGGCGAAGGTAGGATGTGTTCAAGAACCGTACAAAACACTTGTACCTTGGGTTTGCTTCAGCTTCAGATGGGATAGTGAGAAGGTTGGTCTCTTTGGGTATGACTAAAGGGTTTGAAGAAGAAGCTGTTTGAGATTTGGGTGCCATTTGAAATTGAGAGTGAAGAAGAGAGAAGAGAATTTGAATTTAGGTTTTAGAATTGAGAGTAATAGACAAGATGAAAAGTTGTGAACGGTTAGCAAAAAGTATTTATATGATAGAGACACTGCGATATGGAGTTATGAATTTGTACAGGCTATTTTGATGTCGTGAAGTCTCAAAATAGCCTATATCGCGAAGTATTGCAAAGTATATCGCAGAGTCCAGAAATGAACTATGTCGCAAAGTCTTAAAGGTAGTAAGTATGGGGAGACTTTGCGATATAGTATAAATACCTTGTCTAAAACTCTCTCTTTGGAATTCCAAGCAATTTGTCAGACTTATATCAAAATTTTGAAATAAAATTAATTTAAATCAAAATTCTGCTAAATACGGGGACTTGTCGATATAGTTATTCTAGGTCGCGAAGTCGGAAAATGAACTATATCGCAAACTCAAGAAATGAACTATATCGCGAAGTCTCACAATTTTAACAGTTTGCGATATAAGTCTGTTTAATTTGAACTAAGTCGTGAACTCTCAAAAACACCTATAAAGAGATGTCTTAAAAGCTCATAACTTCACAAGCAAATATGATTTGTAAAATATGTAGTAAGCAACTGAAATATTTATAAATCATATCTCAGCTAATTTTCACTCCAAGTAAATAGAGCATTTAAACACAGTGAAAATTTACTACTGCAACAATTAACTAGCATACTTACTTAGAACAACTAAATGAAGGATTGAGCATTCCAATTTCACTCACAAGTCTGTTGAAGACAGCTTCATTTAGAGGTTTAGTAAATATGTCAGCTAATTGTTTCTCAGTTGGAACATAGGAGACTGCTATAGTGCCATTTGCAACATGTTGCCTAATGAAATGGTACCTTATCTCAATGTGCTTTGCAGTAGAATGATTTACAGGATTGGCAACTATGGATATTGAACTAGTATTGTCACACATCAGGGGAATGTGTTCCAACACTAGTCCATAATCCATGAGTTGATTTCTAATCCAAAGCAATTGAGCACAGCAGCTTCCAGCAGCAATATATTCAGCCTCAGCTGTAGATGTTGTTGTGGATTGTTGTTTCTTACTGAACCAGGACACTAACCTTTGACCTAAGAATTGGCAGCTTCCAGAGGTGCTCTTCCTGTCAATTCTGCATCCAGCATAATCAGAATCTGTGTAACCAACCAGGTTGAACCCAGTGCCCTTTGGATACCATAGCCCAAGATTAGGAGTCCCTTTCAGATACCGGAAGATTCTTTTGATAGCCATCATGTGAGATTCCTTTGGATCAGATTGGAACCTTGCACATAGGCATGTGGCAAACATGATGTCTGGCCTGCTAGCTATGAGATAGAGTAATGATCCAACCATTCCTCTATAGACCTTGATGTCAACCCTCTTGCCCTTCTTATCTTCATCAAGCTTGATTGCAGTGGACATTGGAGTTTTTGCAGGAGATGAATCTTCTAAACCATATTTCTTTAAGAGATCTTTAACATACTTAGATTGATTTATGAAGATGACATCCTCCCTTTGATGTACTTGCAGGCCTAGGAAGAAGGTTAACTCTCTCATCATACTCATCTCATATTTGCTTTGCATCAACTTAGAGAACCTTTGACAGAGTTTTTATTTGAAGAGCCAAAGATGATATCATCCACATAGATTTGAACTAGAATGATATCATTTCCATGCTTCTTGAAGAATAGAGTTTTATCAATTGTACCTCTGGTGAATTGATGCTCAAGAAGAAATTGAGATAGAGTTTCATACCAGGCTCTTGGTGCCTGTTTGAGTCCATAGAGTGCCTTGAGCAGTCTATACACAAAGTCTGGGAAGTCTTCATTCTCAAAGCCAGGAGGTTGGGACACATAAACTTCTTCAGCAAGATCACCATTGAGAAAAGCACTTTTCACATCCATTTGATACACCTTGAAATCTGATGGGCTGCAAAGGCCAAGAAAATCCTGATGGCCTCCAGCCTAGCTACAGGTGCAAATGTCTCATCATAGTCAATGCCTTCTTGTTGACAGTATCCTTTGGCAACCAACCTTGCTTTGTTCCTTATTACCACACCTTCTTCATCCATTTTGTTCCTGAACACCCATTTAGTGTCAATGGCATTCTTACCTTCAGGAGGTGGTACTAATTCCCAAACTTTGTTTTTCTCAAATTGATTCAACTCTTCTTGCATTGCAACAATCCAGTCAGAATTCTTCAAAGCTTCTTCAATTACTTTTGGTTCTTCTTGTGATAGAAAGCAGCTATACAGACATGTGTTCATTGTTGTTCTCCTTGTTCTAACTCCCTCACTAGGATCACCAATGATTTGATCCCTAGTGTGGGCTCTGTCCCATTTCCTTGTGTGACCCTGTTCATCTCCTTGACTTGCCTCAGGGTCATTTTGATTAACAGTTGCATTCTCTTCTTCTCCCCCTGTGTTTGTGTTCCCTTACACAGGTGTTTGAAGAAGATCATCAACTTCAAGTGTTTCAACATGTGGAACAGTTGGAACAGGTGGTTCATCCTCACTTTCAGAATCCTCAAGATATCCTTGATTTTCAAATCTTAATGGCACACTGTCTTTTTCACTTGTTGCAAGTCCAGGAAATTTCTTAGCATCAAAGGTAACATCCATGCTTTCCGTTACCTTGTGTTGTTCAGGTACAAACACTCTGTATGATGTCCTTTCCAGAGAGTATCCAATGAAGATACCTTCAAATGCCTTAGCATCAAATTTTCCAACATGCTCAGAAGTATCTTTCATCACAAAACACTTGATACCAAACACATGAAGATGCTTGAAGGATGCTCTTTTTCCAGTCATCAATGAGTAAGAAGTTTTTCCAGACTTCTTATTGATCAATGTTCTATTTTGCACATAGCATGCTGTGTTAACAACATCAGCCCAAAAGCTAGTAGGTAGCTTTGCATCCAACATCATTGTCCTTGCAGCTTCAATGAGAGTTCTATTCTTTCTCTCAACTACTCCATTTTGTTGAGGTGTTCTAGGAGCTGAAAACTGTTGAGAAATTTCTTTATCTTTACAGAACTCATACAATGTTGAATTTCTGAACTCAATTCCAATATCACTTCTCAAAGCAACTACAGAGGAACCAGTGCTTTGTGCTTCTCTATCAACTCTCTTGGCCTTCTTCCTTCCCTTGTCATTCTCATAATCAAAACCAATTCCAACCTTACAGTCTTCAGTGTGTTCCTTGTGGTAGGTTTGAATAAGCTCAGAGGAGTTTCTATAGCTTCTTATTTTTAATTCATTTTCAGCAATTTGTTCCCTAAGGGCTATTTCTATCTTTTCAACACAAGCAAATTTATTCTTAAGATACTCAACTTCCTTTTTCAAACTGACAAGGCTGTCGTATGCCTATCAAATAATAATATCTAACAAATCCTTCTAACTATGTAGTAGGGCAAGTCAGAGTCGATCCCACAGAGACAAACGTATCAATCACTAGTTATTCTTGATTCAATTCAACTAAGCAGGTAACACAATAAATTGTTGAGAGATTTTTAAACTAATATTATACTAAGGCAAATTGTATTGTATTATCAATTAACTAAAAACATCTAGAATTAAGTATCCCCACTAGCATGAATCAATGCAATCATGATTTTCCACCCCAATTAATCATACGCTACTCAAGAGGAAAGATGCGCCCTATAAAATACCAATAACCTCTCTCGAGTATTAATGGCTTCTCTAAAAATACACTCAAGCCTATTTTCATGGTATCATGCAATTTAGAGACATTAAACACAACATCCTAACTTCCTAACAATCCGTTCTACCTATTTTCATGGAGAAGTTCATGTCCTTATTGGATAAATCACAACCATCTAAGTCCAACTTTCGATGATAAATAGATATTAGGTTCAAACAATACGCATAATCACGTCTGACATGTTATTGTTAATTAAGCACAACTCAATAAGCAAGAGCATACAACATAACTGAATTGGGGGGTTATGGAAAATCATACATCAATCATAACTAGGGTTCAACTTAACCCTAGATTAAATAACTACTCACTCATAATTAAACTAACAAAACACATAATATAATAAGAACACATGACAATATTAAGAACAAAGAATAAAAACCTTTAATCTTTCTCCAAGAAGAAAAAGTACAAGATCCACTCCGTATGTATGTACCTATGTATATATGTATATATATATATATATATATATATATATATATATATATCCTCAAATATTTTAATGCATTGAGGAAAGTACAAGTACGTTTCCTAAACTGATTCTGTTTTACAAGGAAAATTCGTAGCTGACTTTTCTTCAGTAAATCTGGGCCGTTCCTGAAGTAATTTGATAATTGGACCACTTTAGAATAAAAGAGATTTCCATTATATTCGTGTGGGCTGTTAAATCGTCCAATTCTGACTTCTAGATCTCAAGATATGACCCAAACAATGAATTATGTGCAGACAGCCCAACAAATCCGAATTTCCTTCTAATAAATCTCCAAATTAAACTCTTTATTCTCCAATCCTTCCAAGTTTAGGATTTCCTTACTTCCTACAATAAAACATTAAAATTTATTAAATAAAAATCCAATTAAATGCAAAATATAATAAATATGAGGAATAAAATCGTATAAAATATATATAAATATAGACTCTATCACAAACCATCAAGGCTCACAACCATTAATTCAAGTTCCTCATTCTTTTCTGTAAGTTCAATATTTTTAGCAGTTAGCCTATCAATCTTTTCATTGGCAACTAACATGCTAGTATGAATATTGAACATCTCAGTACTCATGTCTTCAACAGTTTGCTTGTATTGAGAGGGAGTCATATCAAGAGAAGTAAGAATAGGTACCTGACTTGAAGAATCACCATCATCAGAAAATGCCATCAAGGCATAGTTTGAATACTCCTGTTCTTCTTCTTCATCAGAATCATCCCAACACTTTCCCTCTGCAATAAAAGCTTTACCCTATTGTTTCTTGAGTAGAGCCTCATACTTAGCTTCAAGCTCTAAGTATGTTTTGTCCTTTTTGACCTGTTTGGGCTTCTTGCACTCTGTAGCAAAGTGCCCAAGTTCATTGCAGTTATAGCACCTTATCTTGGACCTATCCACACTCCCAGACTTGTATCCTCCTTTAGCAGCACCATCAATCCCTTTTCCTTTACTGAAGGAGTTTGAGCCACTTGATCCACCAGAATTTCCAGCATTAAACTTGGACTTAAATGACTGCTTCTTTTTGAACCTAATGTTAGGATATCTCCTAGCCATATATGCAAAAGATTTGTTTTCCATTTTGTCCAGCTCTTCAATCTTGGCTTGACTGACTTTAAGAGATTCCATTCTTTGACCTAAATTGTCAGCAATAAGAGCACAAGAAGTATTGGCCATCAATCCTTGCTTTGATTGAATGGATCTCTTTTGAAACAACTCTAGCTCATATGTTTTCAAAACACCATACAGCACATCAAAACCAATCTTGGTTAGATCCCTTTCTTTGAGGGAAGAGATTCTTGGTTCCAAGTGGTCTGGTAGAGTTAGTAAGAACTTCATGTTGAGCTCTTCTGTTTCATAGTGTTTATCATAGAGTTTAAGCTCATTTATCAGCTTGTTGAACCTCTCAAACACTTCTGTGATTCCCTCCTTTGGTTGAGCCATGAAAGCTTCATACTGAGAGACCAGAATCTGCTTCTTGTTCTTTCTCACTTCTGGAGTTCCTTCACATAGCACTTCTATAAGATCCCACATCTTCTTTGCACTACTACAATGAGCAATAGTGCCATACATGTTGAAATCCATAGATTCACAAATGATAAGTTGGAGATGTCCATCTAGTGCTATTTTCTCCTTTTCAGGATCAGTGTATTTGGAGGGGTCTTTAGGCTCATATCTTGCTGGTATTATCTCAATACCAACAGTTGTTTCAGCAATCTCAATCATTGGAGTAAAGGGACCATGTTTTAGAATGTCTAAGTACATGGGGTTTGAAGCTTTGATTAAAAGCAACATCTTCTTCTTCCATAGACTGTAGTTCTCCTTGTTAAAGGGAGGAATCTTGATACTGCTTAGTTTCTGTGAACTCATTCTTGATCTTTTCATGTTTGTATATCAATAGCCTGCTCTGATACCACTTGTTAGTAGTGAATGACACTAAGAAACTAGACATATGGGGGGGGGTGAATGGATAGTTTGAATGATTTTTCGTTTTCTTGAAACTAAAATGCTGTAAAGGATTATGTAGTATATAGATGCGGAATTAAAACGAATAGCACACACACAATCACTTTGATCTACTTTGTATTAAGTAAATTAAATACTACAACCTCCAAAATTTCACAGGTGAAATTCTGGTAAACAAGAACAAAGTTTTCTTGATTTGCTTACAGAGAAAAGAGTGCTTGAATATTTCTGTGTGTTACTCTCTTACTGCTAACAATAGGTTGTGCAAGATATATATTCTATACAAACTGGTGCACACACCTATTTACACAGTTACCCCTAACTGAAAGTCTAACTTTTCCTGCCATAAAAAGTTAACTGTGTCAGGAAGGACCACTTACTTTTCGGAGTCTTTCCCGTTTCTGTAGTTGCTTGTCTCTAATCTTTCTCTCCAAGTTTTGTTGTAGATTTGCCATCTGTTATTTGGACCACCTTACCGTAACAGATGCTTCAGTATTTGCCTCCTTTGAATTTTGGTTCTGTACCTTGATTTGTCTTGTTGTAAACGGCTAAGTGTTGATATCGTGAACTCCAGTATGTTCCTGACTTCACGATATATCCTTTGAAGACTTCGCGACATAGCCTTTGAAGACTTCGCGATATAGCCTTTTTGAGGACTTCGCGATCTAGCCTTTTTGGGGACTTCGCGACATAGCCTATTTGAGGACTTCGCGATCTAGCCTTTTTGGGGACTTCATGACATAGCCTTTTTGAGGACTTCGCGATCTAGGCTTTTTGAGGACTTCACGATCCTGTACATTTTGACTTTTCTGTATCAACACTTCACGACATGAGTAATGAAGACTTCACGACATAGTTCATTTAGGACTATGCGATCTCAGTACTTCACGACATGGATATTTTGGACTTCACGACATAACTTTATTTTGACTTCTCGGTATAGGGACTTAGAAAAACTTCTGCAACTTATTTCTTCAGGGCCTTATTCATCTCCATCCTGCTGCATGAACATTTCTGAACTTCTACCAGGATAATTATTCCATGGCCTATGTACATTCTACATTGCAAGAAACTTACTAAGATCATTATAACTCTAAGCATACAAGATAAAGCTAAGTACATGAAAACAAGACAAGTACAGTAGAGACCTATACTATATGCCAGTGAAAGAATTCACTAGGTCATGTAGAGTGACATGGTCACAATGAGTAGGCTTGTTAATAGTGGTATTCAGACATGCCTTGAGCCTAACAAACTTTTAATTTAGTTTATTGGTGTTTAACTTTATTTAATTTTTTGATGTGGTTTTTTTATACTCAAATGTTCAATTTGATAAAATTCTTATCATGTCATCGAAAACCATATTAATACTTTAGCAATTAAAAGTAATCATGTGATTATTATTGTTACGCCATATTTTCGGTTGCCTCCATTATCTCATAATTTCCCAATATTAATCTATTAATAATTATTGTTTAACCACTAAGTAATATCCTCTCTCTGAAACGAGGAAAGAATCAATATCAATCAAACAATAACAGAAAATATCTCCAAACGATTCTTTCAAATCAGGAAAGAATCACAGCGCTAATATAACTCTAAAAAGATAAAATCAACTTATCTCAAGATATCCCTTAACAATCACATGGATTAAAAACACGATCCTATCACAAAACTGCGTTGGCTTGATCCCTATATATAAACAGGGTACGCAGACATCTTGGAATATGATCTGACACATCTAACAAGTCGAGACACATTTCAAGTTCAGCCCCAAACATCCAAAAAACCCAAATCCTCCATCATCTCAATTCGTTATTCCAGCAATTCCCGAAATATGTTATCACCAAATTTATCCGTTAACAATTATCGTATAGATATTTATCCAAATTTTATGAAAATTAGTCAAGTTATAGGATATTAGGTTAATGTAATTGATATGCCATATTACAAAAGTACTATTAAAATATGAGATTAAATCGAATTATTATCTTTTTTCAATTTTTAAATTACAAAATTATTTCAATATATAAATAATTTTGGACAAAAAATTATTGCAGTGCCCGTGCCTCGCACGGGCTTTTACGCTAGTTCAAGCTAATATTTTAAAAATAATACATGATAATTTTATTTCATGACATTAAAAGTTGATTACTAAATTTTAAAAATTCACCAATACGATGGATGGAAGTGATGGTTGTTTTGTTTTCGAATAATGTTAAACATATCGAATTGAATACAAATGACATGTGTCATTATGCGATTGACTATAAATCACAGGATTCATAACATTCTCATCAATTAAAATATTTTAAATTGATAAATCATCAACTACACGTCATTTTGTACACAATCCGATACCCCTAGCGTTATTCTTCATTGTTTGATGAAGAACTCAAGAACATAGTAAATTTTAAATGTATTTTTAATTTGATATAAATATGCATTAATATGTTTAGATTTAACTATTTTGGTAAGACTTTGATAAAAAATCTCGGCCCCGCCTTTGGCGGAGTCTCGAACTCTATACATAAAAAAAAAAAAAATTACAATAACTTAGAAATTTCTTGACTCAATAGTATATTATATATTTTAATAATGTTAGCTAAATTTTTATATATGTCTAAGCAAAATATATCTAAATTTTTAATTTTTTTGTAAACGTTTTTCGACCCGAGCCTCGAATTCTAATTATAAGAATGTAAAAACTACCTTACCCATTAATTAATATTAGCACATTTTATTTTACATCATTTTAAATTTAAACTTTTAATTTAGTTTATTGGTGTTTAACGTTATTTAATTTTTCGATGTGGTTGTGAACTAATATAATTTTAACGTGTCTTCAACCATAAAAAGGTGAAAACTAACTTACTCATTATTTAATGTTACACATATATTTTATATCGTGTTAAGTTTGAACTTTTAATTTAGTCTATTAGTGTTTAAAATTATTTAAATTTGTGATATGGATGTGAATGAATATAATTCATGTCTCCTAAATATTATTATGTTATTTTAAGTTGCGATAAATGTGTAGAAATATGTTGTTATACAAAATTACAAATGTTCTGTATATAGTTTATAAGTTTGAAATTAATGGGAACTGAAAATTTTCGCAAATACTTTGTAATCCTTTTTTTTTGTTTTGATTTAAATAACATATTTATAAATTTTTATGAAACATATTTTATATATTTGTAGTTCATTTTCTTCAAATAAAAAACTATACATTAATATATAAATAATAAAATATTAAAAGCTTTTGACAAATTGCATTGATTAAAACCTTTTTTATATATATTTATACTAAATTTATATATTTAAATAAATATTTTTTTATAATTAAAGTGACTTGTAAAAGTTTAAAATGTACTTGACAAAAAATAACTTCAATTACATAAAACATAAATTCAATTTTATGTTATATTTTTTGATGACTTACAAAAATTAATTGATTTAATATTTGAATAAAGACTAAAATTTAACAATTGCCTGCCTGCGCTACAACTGAACTGCTTCTCTGGTTCCATCACAGTTCACTGAAAACTGGTTGGTGAGAAATAAAATCAATTTACATCAACATTCATCAACCATCGTAACTACCAAAATTTTGTAATATAAAATTATAAAGCTTCCCTCCATTGGGAATTTCAAAATTATCAAATCATTAAGGTCAAAGCATCCAAGAATGTGTTGGAGATCACCATACAACCTGGAAAATGAAAGAGTAAGGAGGAAACATGAATAACAAATATAATTATAACTCCAAACAAAGTGGCATAATACAAAGATGCTTAATAGGTTGTGTAACAATTTTTTGCTTGCGATGTGCTAATCTTTAATAGAGAACATGCATATGAAATGTGTGTGAATAATTACAACCACTTACCTGCAAATCGGAACACTGTGGGCCATTTTAAAGCATCAATATTGTTGAAAATAGTTAGAAAAATGCATAATGGACAAAGCACTACCTGCTATTAACCATTTGACTAAACACTTACCTATTTAGATTCTGAGACTCCATCCTATTACTATTACTATTACGTAAATCTAAGTTCATGAATTTGTAATGAACTTAATGTGTCTCTGAAGTGTTAAAGTTGAAAACGAAGTATTAAAGTTGAAGATGGTGTTAATAGAACATATCAGAGTATTCAGTCAATACAAAAGAAGATGAAAGAGATCTGTGGACGTAGCAGAAGCACAAACTTGTACCTATAAAATAAAATTTAATTACAATTTTAATTATTTAATAAAAATCTTAAGCTTTCAATCTTAATACATACATAACTCATGGTTTTGTTTCTTAGATGAAGGCACTGCTACTCTTGGTTGGATCCAAAGTGCAACACATCGGTGATTCAACAGATCACTAAATAGTAACCCATGACTACTCTAATACTCTTGCAAGAACTAATCGCAACCCTCCACAAACTTCAACATATCTCATCACTAGTGTACAGATCAATAGAAGTAGTCAAATTGCAATGTGAAGGAAAAAAAATACCATGTTAGTAAAACTCACCATGCAATGTCGGCATCCATGATCCTGATATGTGTTCAAGTTCTACAAAATCAAAATATGAAACTTATCTGGTTCAGGTGCATCGTATGGTATTTAAAAAAGTACTAAAATCTTCACACTTATATGAAACTCGCCAAACATGTGCCAGGAATTTACAAACCATTTTCGGGTACATGACAAACCTGATTAAACAAATATAATGGTGCTAGGATTAGAACCGTAAGAAATGCAAAATATACATAATGCGTAGATAAATTAATAGATTCCACTTATAAGGATCTTATGTATTACTAAGCAACAATGGTCATTTCCCTTTTTTAAATCTAACACATATCCATCACCTAATGTACAACAAGACAACTGAAATTAGGTTGTTTATTCCATAATGCACATCTTGTTTTATTTCACCATTAGAGCTAGATGATCAAAATGCTTGTTCTGCTTACCACCAGATTCATTAGCTTTATAAGAAGAAGACATAAAGACAAACTGCCCATTAATCATAAGCTAATCAGACACTTTTAATTGGATAACAATCAGACAAAAGTTAAGCCATCATAAAAAAATGTCATTTGAAGATAACCACCGAACATAAACTTAAAAAGTAGATCTTGAACATGTTTCCTTTACCTTTACCTCCAAAGAGTAATCACTTCTTGTACAAATATACATAACACATGAGTATGAATATCACGCTTAAGCCCATAAACTTATAATCAAATAAGTATGTCACCTAACATAATTAATTCAGAATTTTAAACAATTGAGACTGGCTAAAGTTGTATGCATCAACCAAAATCCATCAAAAATTTTAATTTGCATTGCTAAAACAGTGCTAAAGCATGTCCAATTGAACCTCGCGGTCAATTAGCCATGAAAATGATCAAAATTATCAGATGATAGGATAACTCAACTAAATTTCAGTAAACTCCAAAATAAGAATCAAACCATAATTGTAGTAAAGTTCTTGTTTTTAGCAACTCAATTCTTTCTAGATAATACAAAAAATGAATAAGAGTTTCGCTATATTGCGATTTCATATAAGTTAAACTGAACAAAATACATACAGTTTTCCTAAAAAGTAAAGCCAAATATAAAATGGAAAATACCTATAAGAGACAATCAAGTTGATTCTTCACGATCTTTTCGCCTGTGTATACCATCAAACAGTTTGTATGCAATAAATATCTATCGTCAAATCAAACTGAAATAATAATAGTTAATTATATTGATTGAGAATAAAACTTAAAAACAAAAAATACACCTTAAGTGCGATTCATGTATTTATCAATACTACTCCCATATTCATTAGTCAATTATTGTGCAAAGTTTAAACTGCAAACAAAGACACTTTGAATTAGAGGGTTGAAATGATGCAATTTATCAGTCCGGTTCTCATGCTATATCCATCGAACAGTTGGTGGGCAGAGTTCCATCTGCAATAAAAAGGAACGAACGATGAGTGAAGTTACATAATCTCAGAAATAATGGCAAATAAATAAGGAGAGACGAAGATAAAATGGATTAGAAGTAGAATTATTAATCTTTATCTCATCTTCAACCCCTTAAATTGTTCGTGTGCACCTGCAATTAATTGAAACAACCTTGATTAGTAAAATTAAAAATGCAAGTTTGGGAGAGATGAGAGAAGCAGAGATAAAAAGTGAGAAATTATACAAATTTGCATTATTGATAGTTGTGAATTGTGTGTACTTTTATGTATTCAAATTTGAATTCATACTTTGAATTCTCGATAACTGCGTCATAACACGTGTGTTGCAGACCTGCAGTACATGGGTTTCGATATATATATAAGCAGAATGCGACCGAGTTGTAAGCCGGTAAAGTAGTAATTAACAACAACTATAAGGGCATTCTTACATTTTGAAATTAGACTGTAGCAATTGATCTTCAGACACTATTATATATATAGATATATATTAGAAAATATCTCAATTTCCTTTTAAATCTTTAATAATTGAGGGAATTAAATATACAATTTTTATACCCTTGCCTTTCAAATATTAGATAAATTCTGAATTTTCTTCAAACTATTTTCTAATGGAGAAAACTAAATATACTATGTTAATATTCTCCTAAACGTTATCTACTAATCCAATTTATTTACTAATTTCTTTAATACTATTTTTTAAGAAAGAAAGCTAAATATGTTATGTTAATATTTCTCTAAACATTTTCTTTAAGTCCAATTTATTTACTAATTTCTTCGCACTATCTTCTAATGGAGTAAAGTATACAATGTTACCAATGTTTCCACCACCACCACCAGGATTATCATCATCATTATTATTGTCATTCCCAGCAATATTCTCAGGTGGGGCTTCATCATCTGATTCTGAGTCTGGCAAGTTATCAAACTTCAGTTGTTCAGATGAATCTCTAGTTTGGATACTAGGGAGCTTAGTGTCATCAAATGTAACATTGACACTTTCCTTCATATGGTGACCATCAATCAAGTACACCCTGTAAGATCTTCTGGAATAACCAATAAAAATAGCTTCTTGTGCCTTGGCCTCAAACTTGACACGTTTCATATTGTCATCCTTAAGCACAAAACATTTTGCTCCAAATACATGAAAGTATTTGAGAGTTGGTTTCTTGTTGTTCATGATCTCATACAGAGTCTTCATTAAATCCTTGTTGATTAAAGTTCGATTCTGAGTATAACAAGCAGTGTTCACAACTTCAGCCCAAAAGTACATTGGAAGTCTTGATTCACTTAACATAGTCCTAGCAGCTTCAATCAATGTACGATTCTTCCTTTCCACCACTCCATTCTGTTGAGGAGTTCTAGGGGCAGAATACTGTCTTGTTATTCCTTTATCTGCACAAAAGTCATTTAGGACTGCATTCTTGAATTCAGTTCCATTATCTGACCTTATAGCTCTAATAGGGAATCTCGAATCCAGCTCAATCAACTTTATATGATCAATCACCATCTGTGGGGTCTCATCCTTGGAATGTAGGAATAAAACCCCAGTATATTTGGAATAGTCATCAACAATCATAAGTGCATATTGTTTCTTTGACATGAACATCACATTAACTGGACCAAACAAATCCATGTGCAGTAGCTGATGTGGTTCAGTTATAGATGATGTGTAAGTGCCCTTGTGAGAAGCTTTCTTTGACTTTCCTTTCTGACATGCCTCACACAGTCCTTCCTGTGTAAATTCCATCTGAGGCAAACCTCTAACCAATTCCCTCTTGACTAAAGAGTTCATGGTTTTGAATTTAAGGTGAGACATCTTCTTGTGCCATAGCCAACTCTCATATGATGAAGCTTTAGCATAAAAACAAGTAACTTCATCTTTGGATCCAGAGTGCAGATCAGCTATGAACAATTCACCTTTCCTTACTCCTTGAAGAGCAGGCTTTCCATTCTTCTTGTGAAGGATCTGACATCTATCTTTCTCAAAGGAAACAACATATCCTAGCTCGGTCACAGAAATGACTGATGCTGAGAAGATTGAACTTCAGACCTTCAACAATAGATACATCTTGAATGATAACATTTCCAAACTTCAAACAGCCATATCCTCTGGTAATACCCTTGTTGTTATCTCCAAAGGTAACTCCTGGGCCAGCTTTCTCAACCACATTTGATAGCAGGGCTCTATCTCCGGTCATATGCCTTGAACAACCAATGTCAAGAACCCACATAACACGGTTTACCTGTTCCACACCCTGCAGTATCAAATTGATTAGACCTTCTTCGGAACCCAAACTTGATTGGGTCCGACATACTTAATGAACTGACCTTTGTCAGGCAAAACAACATTTTTAACCTTAACTACATAAACCTCTTTCACAAAAGAGCGTTTTCATTTATAGACAGCCTTAACACATTTCTGAGTAGTCTTAGGGATAAATGGATCCACTCTAGTCTTTGGAGGACTAGTAGTCTTAGATCTAACATGATTCTTATTATTAACATGTTGACGTGGAGCAGTCTTATTATCAGATACATGCTTACTATTAAAATAAGCATACATAACATTGAAAGCACAAGACATGAAATTTACCACACCACATGCTTTATGAGAAAGATTAATAGCAGGAATTTTGGTTCTACAGTTGTTTTGATCCACTTTATGAATGCCTGACTTAGTCTCCGTTGCTGAAACAACTTTGACTGGTTTGTCAGACATACACTTGTTGGACTGAGCAAGTTCAAAAGCACGATCCTCCATACATATCTCCTCTTCAATGATGATAGAGTATTCATTCAGAGGTCCTGCTTGGGACTCTCTAAAGAAAGGTTTATCAATACTCTTAAGCACATCTGTTTTACCCCTTTCTTCAGCACTGACTCGATTAGGGGTATTTATGCTTAATTCACCAATAGACTCATTATAGTCATACCCTATTCCTACAGTATGACCAATACTTTGTTTATTGATGATTTCTTTAGCAGTCTTAAAAGAGTTATAGTAAGCATTAGCCTTAACCTTAAGTTCACTGATCTGATCCTTGAGAATGGTTTCCAGTTGAATATAACATTTAACCCTATTCTCAAGAAATGCTATTTTCTTAGTTAGTTCATCCTGATTAACATGCACAAGTTTTAATTCTTTTATCTCCTTTTCAAGGGCTGTGTTCAAAGGAATTATTCTATCATTTTCTCTACGTGCACATGAAACAGTAGTACTAAGATGATAGATCATTTCAGTATCAGTAAACTTTACCTCTGACATGTATGTTGATGAAGTGCTTGCCTCATTAGCCATTAAAGCAAGGTTTCCAATTTCACCTGCTTCTTCATCACTATCAGTATCATCCCAACTCTTTCCTTCAGCAACATAAGCTTTCCCAATCTTATTCTTCTTGCTAGAATCGAATGAGTTCCTTCTCACTTGCTTGGGCTTTTTACATTTTGTAGCAAAGTGACCCAACTCATTGCAATTGTAGCACCTAATTGTGCTTTTTTCCACAGTTCCAGTTTTGTAGCCACCCCTTGTGCTACTTGAAGAGGAAGATCCACCTCTCTGAAATCTGGGCTTGAACTTAAGATTGGGATTCCTTCTGAATCTGAACTTCCCAAACTTCCTGACTATCATGGCCAAATCACCATCTTCCAACTGATCAAGTTCTTCCAAAGAGTAGAAGTCACCACCAGATTGATCAATGGATGTTAAGCCAAATTCATCATCAATAACATCCATGATAGAACTGGAAGGTTGAACAACCTTCACTTCCAGTTTCTGTGGGACTTCTGTTGTCAATGCAGTAGAAGTACCAACTATCTTTCCAGTTCCATAGAGTTCCCTATGTTGAATCTGCTCCAGCTCATAGGTCTTCAGAACACCATACAGTCTTTCCAAAGAAATCTCTCCAAGATCTCTTGCTTCACTGATTGTAGATATTATGTACTCCAAATGAATTGGAAGAGTCAGGAGGAACTTCTTGTTAATCTCCTTGATAGTATAGTGCTTCCCATTAAGATTCAGACCATTGATCAATTTATTGTATCTCTCAAAAACCTCCGAGATACCTTCACCAGGGTTTGATCTGAAATGCTCATAAGAAGAGGTGAGAATTTACAGCTTATTCTCTCTAACTTCCTCTGTCCACTCATTGATTATCTCTATTGTGTCCCAAATGTGTTTGGCAGTAGCACAGTTTAGGACATGATTATGCATGATAGGATCCAGACAATCAACCAGTATCAACTATAGACAGGCATCCAGTGTAGCATCCTCTTTCTCATCAGGAGTGAAGTCCTTGGGATCCTTAGGAAACATCCTAGCAGCTCTAGTGACAACATCATTCTCTATCTGCTCTTCCTCCACAATCATAGGAACTTTAGGACCATTCTTCAGCACTCCCAGATATTTAACATTTGCAACTTGAAGAAACAGAAGCATTTTCTTCTTCCACATAGGATAATGCTCCTTGCTGAACATGGGGATTTTGACTATACCAACTTTGTGTGTAGTAGACATTTTTGAGATTTTTAAAGAATAATGAAAATTTCAGAGTTTTAGAAAAAAATCTCAAAACAATTGGATCTTTGATTAGTATATCAATCAAAAGGCCATGATACCAATTGTTAGGTCCTCATAAGTTTGTAGAAGGGGGGTTGAATACAAACTATACCGTTTTATCGAATTTGTTCTTTTTAGAATAAAACAATTTAAGAACAAATTATGGAGGAATTAAATGAAATAGAATTCAAGTTAAATATAACTAATATTAAACTTGAAAGGTGTTACAAATGAGGTACTGATTACAAGATTGAATCTCAAACTAATTAAAACAAATCTAGAATAAATTCGACATGAATTTATCTATTTTTGTAATAAAAATATATAACAATAATTGATAATTTGAGATACGTTTTAGGGATAAAAATCCGCTAGATAGTCAAAGCAGTACAAGTGAATGAATTCTATTGGTTTGGATTTAACACAATAATTCTAGAATTAATTCACAGAAAAGAAATGATCTGGCAGTGTTCTTGGTTTAGCTTGACAGAAACTTTTCTTGATGAATGTAATGCTTGATGATATCTTCTGTCTTGATCAAATCTTCTTATATAGTTAATCACCTTTTGATTAACCACTTGACAAAACTGCACGTGTGTTTGCTTTTGCTTTTCGGGATGACTATCAATTAATAGTCTGGAATGACTATCAATTAACACTGGAATGACTATCAAAAAGCTTTGTATGACTATGTGAATTACTATGAATTAAATCAGAATTAATAGAAATGAGCCTGGATGACTACCGGGATGACTACCGGTACCGGTATGACTATCCTGGATAGTCATTCCAGTTCATATTTAAGTAAAACTGATTTAATTCAAATTCTAATTCTAAATTAATTATAATAATTAATTTATTTCATAAATTAATTCTGATGAATTAATTTATTCAATAAATTAATTACTTAATTTATTTGCTATATTAATTCTGATGAATTAATTTACTAAATAAATTAATAACTAATTTAAAATAGAATTTAAATTATCATAGAATAGCAAAACCAATTCTTGAACCACTTGAACTGCTGAAGAATATCCATTGTCTGAGGTTGTCATTTGATGCACTGTCTGGTTCATAAATAACTAACTTCAATGTCTGTTCTTCATCTTAACTTTAAGTTGTGGTCCATTGTCTGCTTTTGACTGTTGTTCAACCTTTATAACCTGTACATTTGTTGTCACAAATCTGAAACCTCTGTCACTTTAATAAATCCACTTCTTTGAAGACTTCACTGAGGCTTGATCAAATAATTGAACTTCTTTCAATGTAGTATTTCTTCAAGTCTGTAGGATGACTTTAATCTGTATTCTTCTGACAGATATGATCTTCTGAGATTCATGTGACTGTGACAATTGAATTATTACTTACTTATTACAAACTTGTTTAAGTTGATTTGAATCATCGAGGTAAACAAATAGACCTAAACATATGTCTTTCAATTCTCAATTTTATTTTTACTATTTTTTAACGGATAAAACTAAATATACTTTGTTAATATTCTCCTAAACGTTGAGAAACTAAATATACTCTGTTAATATTCTCCTAAACGTTGAGAAACTAATTATAAATATTCTGCTAAACGTTCTCTACTAATCCAATTTATTTACTAATTTCTTTAATACTATATTTTTAGGAAGCTAATCCAATTTATTTACTAATTTCTTTAATACTAAACTATTAGGAAGCTAAATATGTTATGTTAATATTTTTCTAAACTATCTTTTCAAGTCCAATTTTTTTATTAATTTCTTCGCACTATATATTCTAATGGAGCAAACTAACTATACAATATTAATTGTTTCAAAAAAAAAAACTATACAATATTAATATTAATATTCTCCTAAATCTTTTATTCGAAATTATTTCAATTGTCTTTTAAATTTAAACTAATGGAGAGAATTAAATATACAATTTTAATACTCTTACCTTTCTAATATTAGATAAATTCTCAATTTTCTTCTTACTATTTTCGAACGGAGAAAACTAAATATACTTTGTTAATATTCTCCTAAACGTTCTTCACTTATCCAATTTATTTACTAATTTCTTTAATATTATCTTTCAAAGAAGATAATATTCTCTTAAAACTTTCTTTTAAACTTAAAGTTTTATTATCTTAATATTCTTTTTTTTTTGAAGTTCTAAAATTATCTTGAAATAAGATTGTTATCTTTATATTTTTTCCTAAAAAATTTATTAGAAATTATGTTCTCACAATTTTTTTGTAAAAAGACCCACGTTTAATTTATCTATCTGTTTTACATATACATTAAAATTCATTTTTTTAAATTTTATCTTCTAATTTATATAGAATATAATACTTATAGAAAATAAAATAAAATATATAAGCCTTATTTTTTTCATTTTTTTTTCTCGAGTACGTATATTTTAAACAATAAAAATCAGAATTTTGAAAATACTTAAATTAAATTATATGATATAATAAAATTGATTAATAGATGATGTAATTTATTTAGTAATTAGTTTGTTATCTGTTTAAATTTGACAACAACGAGAAAGCGGGTCACTGGAAGGAAACATGTTTAACGAGAGCGATTCATTAAGAGAAACATATTATATGCTAAAATTTAATATTGATTTAATATTCTGTATTTTAAAATAGAAGTTGCAATATAAATTTTGAGAAAAATAAAGGAATAAATATACTAATATTTGATATACATTAAAAATAATGAAATATCTTAAACAATTGTCTTTTTATATATTTATTCAAAATTTCGGTAAATGAACAAGACTAAACAGAAAATTCAAAAGAAGCCTTAATTTTATATTAGAAATATATTATTTTATCTAAAAAAATATTTTATAGAATATTTTTTATAAAATATAAGAAATTATTACAAAACCGCTGTGAAGCGCTACATAGAAAACTAGTTGTTTATAAGAATATTTATTTTGAGTAGAAAAATGCTAGGAAATTCAAAAAACCGTCCAAAAATATTTCCCAAATACTTATGTGCCTTTTTTTTAATTGGTAACATTCTATTACGAATATGAAATCTGTGCATATGAGCCCATGAATTATTCACGTCATTTTATATAAACTAGTTTACTAAGCCGCGCTTCGCAGCGGCTTTATAATAATATCTTTAAATTTTCTTAAAAAATATTCTACAAAATACGTTTTTAAATAAAATAATATTTCTAATATAAAATTAAGTTTTGTTTTGAATTATATATATATAAAGTTCTAGATCGTTCAATCAAAAACTACAATTACACCTTTAGAGCTATTAAAATCTTTACTACCTCCGAATCTTCTCCCAATAAGAAAAAAATCAAAAAATATGAACACACATCCTTTTTGTTGCTAGGAGATTTTTTTTATTAATAATGATCTCTTTTTGTCAAAACAAATAACGACAAAAACAACAACAACTTCTTCCTTTAAAAAAAAAAAATTTAATGACCTTTTCTCAATATTTCTTATTCTTGTATGACTTTTGTTATAAATGCACCGACTTATTGAATTTTGTTATAAATGCACACACTAAATAAATTCTTCAGTCGAATAAATCTTAACATGATATTTTCGAAATACATACACTATAAATTTATTAATATACAATTTTTATCTTTGAATTTTCGTGTATGAATTACAGAAAATATTTTACTAAAAGATATAATATTTTCTCATAAAAATTAGAGCAATAACTATTTAAACTATTTAAACGTTAAAAAACAATGATAAAATTTGTTTTTGAAGACACGATGAACCTTGTATACAGCTGTATCAACTTTTAACTATAAATTCAAAACTAATAACGTACACACATAAACATATAAATCAATTCACAACTGAATGTACATGAAAATCACCTTGCTCGGTCTATTATTTTAACTGATTAACTGATGAATCCCCCTCCTTATTAATCCATGTCTTAACTCAATCAACACTAATAACAAATAACTTGTTTTGTCAAAGATTTTAATATGATCCTGCATTAGGATACAAACAAACGTAATAAAATAAATAACATAAAGGAAAAAGTCTCATACTCATGTACTCACATACACACTTTTAACATGAACAAACAAAAAAGTAAAGAAGAACAATGTTGACAACAAAAATTGCAATAAACAATTAACAGAGTTTAGGTTTATATTTATACTATTAATTAGCTGTTTGTATGAAAGTATTAAAGGTAATTAATTATTTACCAAGTAATTACTTAATTTCTTATGCAAGACCGATATAATTTTTTAACTTCTTATTTACCAATATGTTCTTGTATTTCCTATTATATTAAATTAAAAAGGAAAGTTTAGGAGAGCAGAATGTTAAGATGGTAATTTCATTTGAAAAAAAAATATTATGAGAATGTCTAGATAATAATAAAGGGAAGTTCAAAATAATGTAAAGTAATACACTTTTTTTTAATTTAGATATTTGAAGGAAAGAATATTATAATTGAATATTTAGTTTCCTCCATTAGTAAAGATCTATTGTATATTTACTTTCTCTATTAGTAGAGATTTTAAATGCAAGAATATTATATTTACTTTTCTCCATTAGTAGATATTTTAAATGCAAGAATATTGAAATTGTATATTTAGTTTTCTCCATTAGTAAATATTAAAAGGCAATTGAGATTTTTTCTAATTTTTGGTATTAATTACTTAATTTCTTATGCAAGACCGATCTAATTTATTAACCAAAACGTTCATGTATTTTCTATTATATTACATAAATAAAAGAAAGTTTAGGAGAACAGTATATTAAGATGGTAATTTCATTAAAAAAATATTATAATAATATTTATATAATAACAGAGGAAAGTTCAAAATAATGTAAGGTAATACATTTTTTTTTTCTAATTTAGATATTTTGAAGGCAAGAATATTATAATTGAATATTTAGTTTCTTCCATTAATGATATTTAGTTTCCTCCATTAGTAAAGATCTATTGTATTTTTACTTTTTTTATTAGTAGAGATTTTAAATGCAAGAATATTATATGTTTCCTATATTAGTAAGCATTTAAAAGATAATTGAGATTTTTTTCGAATTTTTAATATTATTAACTCAAAAAATTGAGAAAATTAGAAAAATAGAACGAAGCGATCTGAGAGCGCCACCTCACCACCCCCGTCTTCTCCTTTTATTAACTCAAAAAATTGAGAAAATTAGAAAAATAGAACGAAGCGATCTGAGAGCGCCACCTCACCACCCCCGTCTTCTCCTTTATATAATAGTATTGATGATTTTGGGAGATATTTTTAATTTTTTTGATATTCCTATCTCAGAAAAATTTCCAAGATTGTTACCAAGTATGACAAGTGGCTTAATTTTATTGGTAAGATTGTTACCAAGTGTGGCATATTATTATTATTGTTTTTAGATGTCGTATGGTTTTTTATTAATGAATTAATTTCCGTTTTAAAAAAAAAAGTTATCAATTGTGTAAACATTTGAGAATAAATTTGGGACAAGTTTTGAGATCGCTAGCATTATTTATTTAGTTTTTGAGAGATATGATTTTGAAATAAAATTATTTTTAATATTTGACGAAATTTAGAATATAAAAATTCTTGCCTTCTTTTAACATGCAGTTCATGGTAACTTTCACGTGCCGCTTTTATAAAATAAACTTTATAAATTAAATTTGACAAAAAAAAACTTTATAAATTAAACAAAAAGTTACATAGTATATCAGTTATATCTAACACTTCACACACAATCATAAATAAATAAATTCTGACAAATAAAATCATAAAAATAAACAATTTAAACTAACTAATTTATATTTTTTTTCGGTTATACCAAAACCGGCACCATCAAGAGTGATTTTGCATAGGCAAGTAGTGATTTTTCTGGGCAAGTAAACTCTTGCATCGAGTCGATTGGAGACAGTTTGGAACGTTGGGATAATTGACAAAAATGATTATGTGAATGAAAATGAGTCAACTGGCAACAATACGAATGATTGGTCAGATAATAAAAATGATTTTTTCCATTTCAACTAAAATATGGGAATTGACATTTTGATCTGGGTTCATTACACCGACCAAACAACCCCTTACTAATCTGCTTGACCAAGTTCTTTTCTAGTTTATAAATCAAAAATTTCTTATGAGAAGTACATTTCAACTACAACCTACCAGTCACTAAATTATCAAAAATTATCCACGCATTACATTTCTTTCATAGGGGTCTCATTTGCTGTGAAGATCCATGGCTGCATGGCTTATTAACTTCTTCAAAGTCACATTTGGGAGCTGCGAGAACCTTGTGTTTTCACAAGTATTCTCTCTATTCCATTATACATGTCTCTTTTGACTTAGTAAAAATTGATCAATTTAACCATTAAAAAGTCAAAGGGTAAAATGGGACAGAGGTAGTACATAGTAAGATCTCGTATTTCTTCTGTTTAAAGTACAAATGAACTATAATAAAAGCAATATGATGTCTCCATCTTCAACAAACATATCCTAATTTAGCATGGTAAAACGCCAAGGATAACAATATGAGCATGGTAAAAGGTTTAAAGCCATTCATTTTTACACTTTCTACCATAAACTGACTGATCAGATTATAGTAGCAAATGTAAATTCCGAGAGAAGTGTGTATGTATATCTTGAACAACTAGTCCATGTTTACCGGTTTTGTTTACATGTCACAAATATTAGCTATGCACGGGGAAATATTAATATATAGTAATTACAGAGACAACATGTGAGGACAGATATACACATCCTCAATGATCTCTAATGTCTTTGGAGGAATGCAAGAAGACCCAAGTGCATCTCATCTTCATTCTTGATCAGCACATCAACAGCTCACTTGATCATAATTTCGACCGTGTAGCTACTAACTACCTGTACAAAGAGAAGACGTGTATCTGGGGAATACGACTGTTCAGAACTCTGGTTCGGTATTCTTAATAAAAGTGCAATTGTAGCTCCCTCAGTCACATTTATCCTTTTGAAGACCATTTTGGTTGGACTTTGTGATCATCTGGAGTCATCAGATTGTTGACAGACTGGAAATAAAATCATATCTTGTTACCATTAAGCTTCCTGACTGGCTTCCAGATTTGTAGGGAGTAATTGTTTGTTTGTTATGGTGTATTAAAGTAATTGATCTTGTATTTAATTAATTGATATGTAAATAGCCTATATAAGATCAGCCTTGGTTGTACTTGAGATATAGAAAAGTATATACACATTCTTCTTGTGTATTCTGTTCTCTTTATTTTATGGTATCAGAGCTATAAGGTTCAAACTACCATCTCTGCTCTACTCTCCAAAAAATGGCCACTACAGGTGACGAGGTTTCCTCTCAGACAATCAACTCTACTCAGCAAGGCAACACATCTCCTGCCTACTCCAGCAGCTCTGTTGGGGCTCTCTATAGCCATGACAGTAGCTCTCTTCATATCACAACCCATAAACTCGATAGAAAAAATTATTTGCAGTGGGCACAATCAGTAAAACTTGTTATATGTGGTCGCGGAAAACTTGGGTACATCACTGGTGATCTTTCTGCACCACCACCAACTGACTCGAAATACCAGGCATGGCAGGCTGGAAATTCTATTGTCCTTGCCTGGCTAATTAACTCAATGGACCAAAAGATCAGTCGTAGATACTTGTTCTTTAAGACCGCTAAGGAGGTGTGGGATGCTGCAAAAAAGATGTATTCTGATCTGGGTAATGCCTCTCAGATCTTTGAAATTCGCACTAAACTCAAAGAACTCAAACAAGGTAATAATTCTGTTACCCAATACTTTTCCGACTTACAAGACTTGTGGCAGGAACTCGATCTATATTTGGATAACAAACCACTATGTGCTGCCTGCACTGTAATAAAGCAACAACAGTCAGAAAAGGAACGAGTTTTTGAATTTCTTACAGGGTTAAACAGCAATCTTGATGAAGTAAGAGGTCGCCTGGTTAGCCGCTCCCCATTCCCTGCCACAGAAGAAGCATTCTCTGAGGTTAGACGTGAAGAAGCGCATCGTCGTATCATGCTCACTGTTCCAGAATCACCGCTTGTAGAAAGCTCTGCTCTTGTCTCAAAATCAGGTCCTCCATCACATGGCAGATCACATGGCAGATCCAATCCTGACCCTCGTCCTAATCGTAAGGGTGACATACCCTGGTGTGATCATTGTCAACGTCATGGCCACATTCGATCTACTTGCTGGGAAATTAATGGAAAACCACCAAATTGGACTCCTCGTCTCCACAATGAGAAAAGAGCTTATCAAACTCAGAGCGGAATTAGTACTAATCAGAGTACCACAAACGTTGCTTCCCCTTCTTTGAGCAAGGAACAACTTGAACATTTGTATTCACTCCTAAGTCAATCTTCCATGAAACCAAAGTCTGCTCCCGAATCTCATAGTGCCTCAGTTGCACATACTGGTAATTTCTCTTCGGCTTCTGAAACGCCATGGATAATCGATTCAGGTGCAAGTGATCACATGACAGGTTTATCTCATTTATTTGATTCTTATTGTCCATGTTCCACGAAATCTAGTGTCAAGATTGCAGATGGCACTCATTCACCCATCGTAGGAATTGGAACAATTAAATTATCTGCAAATTTAGTCCTTAAATCAGTACTTTATGTTCCCTCATTGACATGCAATTTAATATCTGTCCACAAATTAACCGCCGATAATCATTGCCTTGCTAAATTTGTGCCGAATTCTTGTCAATTTCAGGATCTTTCATCGGGGAGGATGATTGGCAGTGCTAGGATTCGTGACGGACTTTATTTCTTTGAAAGACCTCATAAAATAAAAGAGCAACCTTCTCTGCATCATTTGGCTTCAAGTGCTATTTCTAATCCTTGTTCACAATATGTATCAAACTCTGTTTCTGATCCTAAGTCTAAAACAATAATGTTGTGGCATTGTCGACTTGGACATCCAAGTTTTTTATATTTAAATTTTTGTTTCCATCTCTTTTTATCAATAAAAAGGTTACTGATTTTCAAAGTGATGTTTGTCAATTCGCAAAACATACTCGTGCTTCATTTCCACAGAAAATGTACACTCCTTCCTGTCCTTTCTCTCTTATTCATAGTGACGTATGGGGACCCTCAAAGGTCACTACTTCTCATGGTAAACATTGGTTTATTACATTCATCGATGATCACACCCGTATTACTTGGGTTTATCTACTAAAGAATAAGTCTGAAACATGTCAAGTATTTCAAAATTTTCATCATATGATCCAAACAAAATATCAAACATCTATTAAAATACTTCGAACCGACAATGGTACTGAATACTTCAATTCCACACTTGGTCCCTATCTTTTGCAAAATGGGATTGTTCATCAAAGTTCGTGTGTGAATACTCCACCACAAAACGGGATTGCTGAGAGAAAAAACCGGCATATCTTAGAAGTAGCCCGTGCTCTTATGTTCACTATGCATGTTCCGAAATATTTTTGGGGAGATGCTGTCCTCACTGCTACTTATCTCATTAATCGCCTCCCGAGTCGTCCCCTACAGTTTAAAACACCATATAATGTTCTTCGGTCTCTCTATCCTCATATTTCTACAAATACTTTACCAATTAAGGTATTCGGTTGCACATCTTTTGTTCATGTGCAATCACAACATCGAAGTAAACTTGATCCTAGAGCCATTAAGACAGTTTTCTTGGGTTACTACCCAACCAAAAAAGGTTATCGATGTTACTGTCCTCTCACAAAAAAATCATATATCTCAAGAGATGTCACTTTCTTTAAAAATATTTCTTATTTCTCTCCCACATCACTTCAAGGGGAGCATAATCATCATCAAGACCAGGAAAGTCCATGGTCATGGGGGTTAGAATTACCTCTAGTCACTCCGTTATCTTCGAAAATCACTCCATTCTCTATTCATGAGCCAGAAAACACCTTATCCTCTCCTGAAATTGAAGTTAATCAATTTTCTGAACAACCAACTAATAAAAACATAGAAACAGAAGCAAATCCTCAAGGTCAAAACAGACAGAAAGAGTTGCTTGTTTACTCAAGAAGAGAAAGAAATAAACAAGACACGATTCCCGAGCATAGTCAAGAGTCTGATCCGATTCTAGAGCCAATTTCATCGAACACCCAGTCAGATTTGGATATTCCTATTGCAATAAGGAAAGGAACCAGATCATGCACTCAACATCCAATTTCAAAATTCACTTCTTGCTCAAAATTGTCACCTTCTTTTAAAGCTTTTACCACTAGTCTATCAGATGTTGTGATTCCTAAGAATATCAACGAAGCACTTGCTATTCCTGAATGGAAAACAGCAGTTTTAGAAGAGTTACGAGCACTAAAGCATAATGAAACCTGGAATTTGGTGGACTTACCACCAGATAAGAAAGTAATTGGGTGCAAATGGGTATTCACGGTCAAATATAATGCAGATGGATCTATTGAGAGGTACAAAGCTCGGTTAGTTGCGAAGGGTTTTACTCAAACTCATGGAATTGACTACACGGAAACATTTGCTCCTGTAACCAAACTCAACACTATCAGAGTATTACTCTCTCTAGCAGTGAATCTGGATTGGGAGTTGCATCAACTTGACGTTAAAAATGCATTTTTGAATGGCGAACTAGAAGAAGTATACATGTGTCAACCTCCAGGATTTGAAGAATCTGTACAAGTCTGCAAGCTCAAGAAATCAATTTACGGCTTGAAACAATCTCCTCGAGCCTGGTTCAAACGTTTTTTAAAAGTAGTCAAGGGATTGGGATACATGCAAAGTCAGGCTGATCACACACTCTTTATTAAACACTCAGGAAACGGAAAGATGACCGTACTGATTGTTTATGTTGATGACATAATTGTCACCGGAAACAACACCGAAGAGATAAATTCAATCAAAGGAAGGTTGGCAAGATCATTCGAGGTAAAAGATCTTGGTTCACTCAAGTATTTTCTAGGAATGGAATTTGCTAGAAGCAAACAGGGTATGGCTGTATCCCAAAGAAAATACACTCTAGACCTGTTGAAAGAGACGGGAATGCTTGGTAGTAAGCCCAGCATGACTCCAATCGAACTTGGAGACAAAATGAAGATGCTGAATGGAAATTCAGTTGACAAAAGAAGGTACCAGCAGCTGGTAGGAAAGCTCATCTACCTCACTCATACCAGGCCTGACATTGCTTTTGAAGTAAGTCTGGTCAGTCAATATATGCATGACCCTTGTCAAGGGCATCTCAATGCAGTATATAGAATTCTGAGGTATCTCAAACGAACACCAGGAAAAAGGCTTTTTTACAGAAAGATAGCTGAAAGGAAAGTTGAAGTTTATACAGATGCAGATTGGGCTGGGTCAATTGATGATAGAAGGTCTACATCTGGATATTGTACAATTGTATGGGGTAATGTGGTAACATGGAGAAGTAAAAAGCAAACCGTGGTGGCAAGAAGCAGTGCAGAAGCAGAGTATAGAGCCATGACTCATGGACTGTGTGAAGTAATATGGATCAAACGTCTATTACACGAATTGAAGATCAAGTACGAAGCCCCCATTCAGCTTTACTGTGATAATCAGTCCACCATAAGTAATGCACATAATCCTGTACATCATGACAGAACTAAACATGTAGAAGTAGATCGTCATTTTATCAAAGAGAAGGTTGATGGAGGAATTATAAGCATCAGATACGTACCTACAAAACAACAGTTGGCTGATATTCTTACAAAAGGCTTATCTGAGCGAGTATTTAATTTCCTAGTCAACAAGCTTGGACTTATCAATATCTATAGTCCAGCTTGAGGGGGAGTGTTGACAGACTGGAAATAAAATCATATCTTGTTACCATTAAGCTTCCCGACTGGCTTCCAGATTTGTAGGGAGTAATTGTTTGTTTGTTATGGTGTATTAAAGTAATTGATCCTGTATTTAATTAATTGATATGTAAATAGCCTATATAAGATCAGCCTTGGTTGTACTTGAGATATAGAAAAGTAATATACACATTCTTCTTGTGTATTCTGTTCTCTTTATTTTATGGTATCAGAGCTATAAGGTTCAAACTACCATCTCTGCTCTACTCTCCAAAAAATGGCCACTACAGGTGACGAGGTTTCCTCTCAGACAATCAACTCTACTCAGCAAGGCAACACATCTCCTGCCTACTCCAGCAGCTCTGTTGGGGCTCTCTATAGCCATGACAGTAGTTCTCTTCATATCACAGCCCATAAACTCGATAGAAAAAATTATTTGCAGTGGGCACAATCAGTAAAACTTGTTATATGTGGTCGCGAAAAACTTGGCTACATCACTGGTGATCTTTCTGCACCACCACCAACTGACTCGAAATACCAGGTATGGCAGGCTGAAAATTCTATTGTCCTTGCCTGGCTAATTAACTCAATGGACCAAAAGATCAGTCGTAGATACTTGTTCTTTAAGACCGCTAAGGAGGTGTGGGATGCTGCAAAAAAGATGTATTCTGATCTGGGTAATGCCTCTCAGATCTTTGAAATTCGCACTAAACTCAAAGAACTCAAACAAGGTAATAATTCTGTTACCCAATACTTTTCCGACTTACAAGACTTGTGGCAGGAACTCGATCTATATTTGGATAACAAACCACTATGTGCTGCCTGCACTGTAATAAAGCAACAACAGTCAGAAAAGGAACGAGTTTTTGAATTTCTTACAGGGTTAAACAACAATCTTGATGAAGTAAGAGGTCGCCTGGTTAGCCGCTCCCCATTCCCTGCCACAGAAGAAGCATTCTCTGAGGTTAGACGTGAAGAAGCGCATCGTCGTATCATGCTCACTGTTCCAGAATCACCGCTTGTAGAAAGCTATGCTCTTGTCTCAAAATCAGGTCCTCCATCACATGGCAGATCACATGGCAGATCCAATCCTGACCCTCGTCCTAATCGTAAGGGTGACATACCCTGGTGTGATCATTGTCAACGTCATGGCCACATTCGATCTACTTGCTGGGAAATTAATGGAAAACCACCAAATTGGACTCCTCGTCTCCACAATGAGAAAAGAGCTTATCAAACTCAGAGCGGAATTAGTACTAATCAGAGTACCACAAACGTTGCTTCCCCTTCTTTGAGCAAGGAACAACTTGAACATTTGTATTCACTCCTAAGTCAATCTTCCATGAAACCAAAGTCTGCTCCCGAATCTCATAGTGCCTCAGTTGCACATACTGGTAATTTCTCTTCGGCTTCTGAAACGCCATGGATAATCGATTCAGGTGCAAGTGATCACATGACAGGTTTATCTCATTTATTTGATTCTTATTGTCCATGTTCCACGAAATCTAGTGTCAAGATTGCAGATGACACTCATTCACCCATCGTAGGAATTGGAACAATTAAATTATCTGCAAATTTAGTCCTTAAATCAGTACTTTATGTTCCCTCATTGACATGCAATTTAATATCTGTCCACAAATTAACCGCCGATAATCATTGCCTTGCTAAATTTGTGCCGAATTCTTGTCAATTTCAGGATCTTTCATCGGGGAGGATGATTGGCAGTGCTAGGATTCGTGACGGACTTTATTTCTTTGAAAGACCTCATAAAATAAAAGAGCAACCTTCTCTGCATCATTTGGCTTCAAGTGCTATTTCTAATCCTTGTTCACAATATGTATCAAACTCTGTTTCTGATCCTAAGTCTAAAACAATAATGTTGTGGCATTGTCGACTTGGACATCCAAGTTTTTTATATTTAAAATATTTGTTTCCATATCTTTTTATCAATAAAAAGGTTACTGATTTTCAATGTGATGTTTGTCAATTCGCAAAACATACTCGTGCTTCATTTCCACAGAAAATGTACACTCCTTCCTGTCCTTTCTCTCTTATTAGTGACGTATGGGGACCCTCAAAGGTCACTACTTCTCATGGTAAACATTGGTTTATTACATTCATCGATGATCACACCCGTATTACTTGGGTTTATCTACTAAGGAATAAGTCTGAAACATGTCAAGTATTTCAAAATTTTCATCATATGATCCAAACACAATATCAAACATCTATTAAAATACTTCGAACCGACAATGGTACTGAATACTTCAATTCCACACTTGGTCCCTATCTTTTGCAAAATGGGATTGTTCATCCTCATCATCAAAATGGGATTGTTCCTCTTAGTTTGAATTGATACTTATAAAAAGTGAGTATATCTGAATTAATGCATACATAGTTTGCTAATCAAGGTTAAATTGGCAATTTCTAATTTAAAATTGAACTGATAATTAAGTTCAGTAAAGAACATATCCATTACCAATCAAATAATCAAAATAATTGTCAGTGATTCTAATGGGTAGAATGTAGATATCGACCAAACCAATATTGTACACTGGACACCCCTTCCTAGGGCCATTCTTCAGAGTGGGATGTGGTATCCCTCTCGCCCTCTCGGTTAAATTATCGATTGTTGGCGCTGCTCCAGAATCAGATTTCATTTGTTCATCACGGGTCAGATTTATTACTATGGCAAAATTTATAGCAGCTTACATATCGTTCAGTATTTGACTCAAATTTATAGCAGCTTACATATCGTTCCGTAATTGACTCAACTCGCCCATAGGCTACTGAAGTAAACTAGGGGCCTCTTGTGTGGCTCAAGGAAACATCACTCAGCATTCATTCTAATAAGTATTAACATATGATTATGATATACGTGTTCAATTCTCCTATCAGCCTATCAACAATTCACCATAAGGTTCAGGAATAGCTGGTAAGTGGTAACTTAACACATTCATTATATCAACTTCTATTTATTTCAATTCTCAGTCCTATCCAGTACCAGAATAAGTTCTTTATTGGAATACAAATTAATACAACAATACTAGATCATTAAGTCAGTTAGTCACAAAATCCAATTGTTACCTTAGCAATGTACACATAGCAAAAGAAAACGAAAAACGCGCAAACAGACAAGATCATACACCAATCAAAAGTAATCAAGGGGATAAAAATGCACCTTATTACTAGGCAAGATAAAAGATATCATCAGTCATAAGAAGAATATACTGCAAAATCCTCAAAGGCGCATTCCGAAAGTCCAATGGTGGCAATCTCATTTCCCTCATTCGACATTCACTTCCACCATCACCACTAACCTGCCTAATAAAACCCCGAGCAGACTCCGTTTTCCTGAAAAGATAAACCGCATTGGTACTCCAAACAGGCCTATCACTCGAATCACCACAACCATTATACTTAGTCTTGAAAAAGATCCAACCTTTACCAGCTAAAGCCTTACAAAAACAATCCATAGACACAATTCGACAATTCGACATTCTCAAAACTAAAGAAAAAGAACAACAATCCCAATTACTACTCTTCCTATCAATCCCATCATTTTCCAAATGCAAATCGGATTTCAAAAAACCCAACTTAAAAAAACCCTTTGAAATCCCAACAAAGCAACGCAAATGAGCCACAGAAGAAGCAATAAGATCAGGAAAAGGCAATGAAACGGCACCGTTTGGGAGTGCCAATGAGGTTGATGAAAATGATGCAATGGTTGTAGAAAGTGAAGACGGGGATGAGAAAATGAGGTGAGAAAGAGATGGGCTGGGCCAGAAATCAAGGCCAATGAGTCTAGCTAAAGTGGCTAATTTGTAAGTATCTGTGACTAATTCTTGGGTTGGGATGAAGATGAGTAATGGGGTTTTTGTGGTTGATTTTTGGGGGGTTTGGTGAGATGGGGTTAGAACAAGAGGGTTGTTAATGGTGGTTGCTGAGATTAGAGAACGAACTAGTTTCAAAGGTACCATCTTTTTCTTGATTTCTTAACTGTGTGTTTGTGTTTGCTTATTTATGTTGTCATCTTTCTTGACCAGAATGATGCTTTTCTTAAAAACAACAAAACAGCCTTGCTTTGTTTTCCAAACCGGACCGTCAGTTTATGTTGTTTACTAGGATTGCTGATTTCGAGTATAGTTTGAAAATAAATTTTTAAAAATTTCTGAAAAATAAATTCATTTCTAAATCTTTCGTATTTTATTATTTATGTTTTAACAAAAACGGTATTCAAAATAATTTAACTTTTGTAGAACTTTTCTAGTTGTGGACTTGTGGTTGAAGTTGTTCGGACGAAAAAATTCTAAAATAATACTTCCTCTGTCCTCTGAGTTCTTTATGTTGGGTACGGGGTTCAGCACGTATTTTAAGTTTTTTATAAAATATATTTTCATAAATTATTTTAAATATTTTTTTTCTTCGAAATAAAATAAAAGTATAATGTTTAAATTTTTATTTAAACTTTTTTTTTGAAAATAAATTATAGAATTATAGTCTTAAAATACGTGCCGAGGGAGTAAATAAATAGAACCGAACTGGTCTTGGCATTTGTGGTCGGTTGGTTATTTTAGCGCCCTAATTTTGTTAATTCACTGTGGATTTATCTGTTTATTAGCTAGTCTAGTCAGTTACCTGTGTGGATTGTTGACAGACGCGTCTCTTTTTGTTCGTGGTACCAAATACTACCACTTATATAATCCGTCTTCTTTTGCCCCCGGGTGTGCACAATTTACAATTGCTTCTTCACAGATTTCTTCTCAACCTGATGGCTGCAGCATTTACAGCTCCATTTTCACCTTCACCACCGTTTGCATCTTTCAACAGTACTCTCTCTCTCTCTCTCTCTCTCTCTCTCTCTCTCTCTCTCTCTCTCTCTCTCTCTCTCTCTCTCTCTCTCTCTCTCTCTCTCTCTCTCTCTCTCGCTCTCTCTCCCTCCCTCTCCCTCTCCCTCTCCCTCTCCCTCTCCCTCTCCCTCCCTCTCCTCTCCTCTCCCTCCCCCTCCCTCTCTCTCTCTCTCTCTCTCTCTCTCTCTCTCTCTCTCTCTCTCTCTCTCTCTCTCTCCCTCTCTCTCTCTGTG
This sequence comes from Heracleum sosnowskyi, assembly GCA_030848705.1. Taxonomy (NCBI): domain Eukaryota; kingdom Viridiplantae; phylum Streptophyta; class Magnoliopsida; order Apiales; family Apiaceae; genus Heracleum; species Heracleum sosnowskyi. Next base: position 148,347,911 of record CM061235.1, on the reverse strand, counting down.
TGTGTGTTTAGAAGTACTATTTAACTCTTTTTCTTTCTATGTTTGCAGATTTATACTTGCATTTCTTTCACTTAATTGTCTAATCTCTATGAAATCATTTAACTTATGTGTATTTTTATATTTTTGTTGTTGTACTTGGTGATTTCAGGAGAGAGAACTACAAGAATTAGCTTTCTTCCGTGTTCCTCCGCTAAATTTGCTTTAAGTCCTTTGTTTTTTGAAAAATATGGAAGGAATAAGTTACCTATTGTTTCATGCAATGCAATGTCTAAGAATGGGGATAATGTAGAAATCTCCCAAGAAGAAGAAGCCCCTAGAAAATTTGTTTGGCGTGATGACAAGGTTAATATGCATTAGCATTTGTTGAAATTAATAAAAATTGTTATCATATTATGTCAATCGAATTTCAAGTTAAACTTAAGCAAGTCATATTGTGACAATGTGAGCTCCTCATTCTCTTACTTTTGAAGTTCGTTGGCTGTTTTGTATTAATTATGTATGTCCAAACGTTGGCAATTATTATTGCAAGTACAATGATATATCTCTTATCTATCATAATAGCACTTCATATATGCTTTACAGAAGCCAAGGGTGTGCATACTTGGTGGTGGATTTGGAGGTCTTTATACTGCTCTAAGACTAGAATCACTTGAATGGCCTGATGATAAAAAACCTCAGGTTAGCTGTAGTTCAGATGATTTTTCACATTCTTCCTATGCTTCTTTTTAAAATAATTTGCTTCTCAATCAGGGTATTATGCACTTTAAGTATTACCTGCTGATAAGCAGGTGGACTATATATTTGTGTGGGGCGAGGTGGTGATATATATGACATTCCTTTTTATCTTTTTAGTCATACTCTAGATATTGATTTATATTCTCTCCCTCTTCCCTGCATAAAGTCATTTAGTGTAACAACAGCTACTATCTTCTATATCCTCTCTTTTTCCTCTAAATATAATCGTGTAGATTGACAACAGCTACTATCTTTGAGGAACTTTGTACATTGCCACGTTACATCTAGCCACTCCTGATCATACCCATCTCTAGGCTCTGAGAACATATGAGCATTCATACCTTAACTTCTCCATATCCAATTAATCACCACTCTGATATGCATATATTTCCATATTTTTCTTTAACGTTCATCATGCCATTATGTTCTTGGATATAAGCTTTTCATTTTATATATTTTCTTATAAGAAGCAGAATTCGAAATTTCCACTTTCTAGTTCTGTGTAACTCAGACAATCAACAACTTGGTCTTGACAGCAATTAAAATCATATCCGTGCTGCCATTGATCAAAATGAACTCTGACACTCATAATGGTTTCAGCTTGCACTTTAAACTTGGGGTAATATTGTGCAGCAATTCCCGTTACTCGATTATACACAAATCTGTTGACAGTTTGACGTGGAACAGATAAAACTAAGATTGATGAGACTAGGGGAAATCTGAATTTTTTTAATCACTCTTCTTCAAAACTACTCTGATATCCGCCATCTCTTAGTTACGAGAATTATCTCAAACTGATTTAATCTTGGACAATATCTTAAGACTGCTTTTGTGCAACATTATTGTGTTGGATATGCATTGAGATGTGTTTTTCTTTTTTCCTGTAGTCTGCAGGCAACAGATCTGATACTCTGTTCCTTAATTTTGTATCATGTCAGTGTCAGAAGTATTTCCTAAAGCATATTCAATTTACTGACACTTAAAACTTTTTGGAAAACAACAGGTGCTGCTGATTGACCAGTCTGAAAGATTTGTCTTTAAGCCAATGTTATATGAACTTCTTAGTGGAGGTACATTATCCCCTTAAAGTATATGTTAAGATTGTACATACCATGACCCTTAAATCCAACATTTTCTTTGTTTATATAATGCACCTGCCACCTGCTCACAGACAGAATGTTCAAGTGCAGAAGTGGATTCATGGGAAATAGCTCCACGTTTTTCAGATTTGCTAGCAAACACTGGAGTGCAATTTTTCCAAGATAGAGTGAAACTTCTACATCCATCTGATAATTTGAGAATGGGCGCGCCTACAAGATCTAGTTATGGAGGAACTGTCCATCTTGAAAGTGGGATCACAATTGAATATGACTGGTAATTCTTACAGTCCCACCTTTGACCGGGGAACACTAACTCTTTGTACCATTGCCACAATATCTTATTGTTTCTTATGGATATATATCTCGAAAGGCTAAGCTATTCAAAACATATAACAAGCGTGTTGAACTAATTCATTCTGGTTGACAACCCACTGATATTGTTCCCATAATTTTACCTCTTATATGGCCAACCTGAATCAATAATCAAAAAAAAAAAAATTAATGCAAATTATTTTTAGGACTAAAACAGTGTTCCCTTTATTTTTTCAGTGCTAGTATTTTTGCATAATGTTTCTTGTTCATGTAATCAGTTTTGCATTTACTAATGTGGTTTATGTTTTTCTACCTAATGTGGTTTATGTTTTGACTATTTGAGCAAAGGATATGCCCTGACAAAACCTAAACGCATGAGCTAATTGAACTGGACAACCAAAATGTATTCATATGTAAGATACAGTCCATGTTATAAATTTTTAGCGAGATTGTAGAATAAAATAGATTGAAAGCGATACACTAGAATAGATTGTAATTTTCCGAAGAGGAATTCTAGAGGTCATATTCTAAAATGATACGATATATGTGTGCAGTAAGGAAGTTGATGTTTAGTTATTAGTATTTCTAATGATAGATAAAGATATTCGTTGGTGAATGAATTCTGTACGGTAGAGTCATAGTCTAAGTTATTCGTAATTGGGCGCGGGAGTTGGATATGGGTGCTAGGATTCAGCATGCAAGTGTAAATGTGCAAGGATATACTCACATATCTATAAAAAAATGTCTATTACCAAACATGTTGGTTTGAGGCATTAGAAATCACTTTGGACTAGAGAAATCAAAGGTGAAAGTGTCCAATTCCCACATGAGGGATCAAACTCAGATCCCAGACCCACATGGCCACAACCTTGTCGTGTTCTAATCTCTATCTACGTAGGTACTTTGATAGAAGGGCTTAAGAAGGACTTAACGTGTACTTATAAATAAACACAAAATATGTAAAGTATGTTTCATGTGAACTATGTATTTAGCAAAAAAAATTTAAAATTTTTTGTTTAGCAATAAAAAACATAAAATATGTAAAGTTATGTTTTATGTGAACTATGCTGTACCTGAATTTACATTATATGAATCTGGGCAGCCAGGTTGGTGCTGGCGCTAGGAGCTGATTCCAAAAGAGATGTTGTACCTGGTGCCGCAGAATTTGCCATACCATTCTCAACCTTGGAAGATGCTTGGGTCAGTATCAACGGTCAAATCATATTTAAGAGTTGACATATATTAATGCTTTTCCTTACCATCGGTATGTTGATATTCTTGTTATACAGAAGGTTAATGAAAAGTTGAAAATATTGGAGCGAAAAACTTTTGGAACGAACACTCCTGTTTGTGTTGCTGTTGTAGGATGTGGTTACTCCGGGGTAGAGTTAGCAGCAACTATAGCTGAACGATTGCAAAATAGGGGAATTGTAAAAGCCATTAATGTTGGAAATGAAATCATACCAGATGCTCCACCTGGAAACAGGCAAGCTGCCCAGAAAGTAAGGAATCTTTATTAATAAATTTCAAGATTATGTTTTGGGGAGTATCCCTTTTGTATATTTGGTTTTGCTAATCCAGGAGTGCTAATGCGGTGGCAAAGATGCTCCTGGTGATAGAATAGGTCCAGAGTTCGATTTGCAACAGCCTCCCCTTATATGTTAAAATAAATTACCTATCCAGAATAGAAATCATTTCTGCAATTGTAAAAAATTAAAATCGATCTTACATGAACGACATATGAAGATTGACTTTCTGTTTCCTGCAAATTTTTGTATTTTGTTTTGCTAGTTTAACAGAGTATATGGTTTGATTGATGTTACTAATCAACTTCCCACCAAATATATATATGGTCACTATTAGTTTTTGCAGAATGGTTGGATATGAAAGCAATTTATCTGTTTTCTTTGAATTTGGACAGTATTCTGTTAAGAATTAAAAATAGAAGTCCAGAATTTGAGAAAGTGTGTAACTATCAACCCCGGTCTATACCTCTAAAGAAGTGGCAGAAGTACACCACAATTTTGGTAAAGTGATCAATTAATGGCCTATGCATGTTGCCAATTGTCATGCGACCATCTTAGGCTCTACATGATTAGGTCTAATTATTCTAGTGTAAGCATAGTCTAATTTTAACTAGTTTGAAGTCTTGATGTGACAGATTATCTTGTAAATGTATTACATTTGAATTAAATTGTAAGGTCCGTGTATAAAAATTTAGAAAACGGTCATAGTCATAGTTACTTTTGAATTATATATCAGGTCCTTGTATAAAAATGTAGAAGACGGTCATAGTCACATAAGTTGTATTCAAGGAACAGTATAGGATTTTCTAAGTATCCTATGTTTATTTATTTGTTTCCAATCCCCTTTACAAGGGTAAAGTAACTGAAGTATAACAATTGTTACAAGTTTAGAGTACGTCCAGCATCTTGGACTGGAATGTCACCGTGTTTTTGAATTTTGGGAGTGCTTAACATAAATAATATGATTAAGGCAGGTGAAAATTCAACTACATGTTTGTGTGTCTACACTCTACAGACCCTGTTTGCACGAACATATTATATTTAACCTTGTATGCAGCCTTTAAGTATCTCAAATTCTTACATCTACCAGGTTCTCTCATCTAGGAAAGTTCAACTTCTACAAGGTTACTTTGTGAGTTGTATAAGACAGGGTGAAGATAATAGAAGTTCAGGCAAGCAGACCGATATGCGAGATATTGGAAACACTCCAGGAGCTTATGACCCTGATAAGCTACTTCTTGAACTGCAGCCTACTGAAAAGGGCCAACAAAGTCAACTACTGGAGGCAGATTTGGTTCTATGGACTGTTGGGTCTAGATCACTACTTCCTCAACTGGAGCCTTGTGAACCCTATGAACTTCCACTTAATGGTAGGGGACAAGTAGAAACTGAGGAAACTCTCCGTGTTAAGGGCCACCCACGCATATTTGCAGTTGGAGACTCTTCTGCAACAAAAGACTCTAAAGGAAAATTGCTTCCACCTACTGCACAGGTCTCTAGTTGGCGATATATGCCGATGTTATGGGAGCACATTTCAGATTTTAGTTCTACTTGTCTTGCAGTTTTTTTTTTTTTTTTGCATTATTTGTTCACCTTAAATAATATGAAAGTGAATATTGTAAAAATCTGGCCAGGTTGCTTTTCAGCAAGCAGATTTTGCAGGATGGAATCTGTGGGCTGCAATCAATGATCGACCTCTATTACCATTCAGGTGTGGAACTATGCACATCTTTCAGTATGGTTTACTGCAGCTTGTATTACTTGATTAACTTTATCTGAGATACCTGCTTAAAGCTTTAAAATGGAGCATTACAGGAACCTTGATATTGATTTAGAATAATGTTAGAGGTACCAAACTGGGTACAAAAATAGTTACAAAATGACACGTGTTATTATCTGATTGGCTATAAATCAATGGACCCCCCCCCCCCCCCCTGCATTCACATTATTCTCACCAATTAAAACATTCCAAATTGACATATCATCAACTCCACGTCATTTTGTACCTAAATTTTGTACCCAATTTGGTACCTCTAGCATTACTCATTGATTTACCTGTGTAAGTTCTGCCAGTATGTCTGATTGCCTTTTTATTTTATTTTTTACAATGTAGCTGTGGTTTCATCGTTTTTTAAGTTTAGTAATCCTTGGAACAGGTCTATTGTTATGTGGGTCTAATTCTTGGGTTGCTCCAAACAAATGACTTGGTCTGAGTATGATCTGTTCAAACTGATATGTTGTGGTCCATTGTTTTGTCAAAGCCATTCTTGTTAACGACCCAGCCATTTTTAATAATCTCTAGTGGAGTTGAGTTGGATTATGTGGTTATGGTTTATATCGGTAGTTGGTGTTCTTGTGTTGTAATTATGGCAATGATACTCTATTGTACTGTTCATGTTGCCAGTTCAATGTACATTTACTACGTAAAATAAAATCTTTTTTAATATTCCAGCCTCAAGGTAAGTGTGCTTGTCATTTGTCAATAGGTCAAAATATACAGTGCTCCTAGTATGTGCTAAAAACATATCTACTTGACTACGTGTCATACGAAAATCATGGCCAATACTAGCTACATTACCATATCCATAGTCATCAACTTCTGTTCAAGTAGGAAAAGAATTGATCTTTGCCGCTGCTGTGTGGTCATATGCATACATGTTCATGAGTTTCTAGTTTAGTCTTATGTTACTGATTGTCAGTGTTGTTACTCTGTCTAGACATTTCTGACATGCTTATATCTACACGTTACGAATTGCTGGTCAACTCAATATTGATTAACCTTTCTTCTAGAGTTATTCATAGGATTTCTCAGACCATTTAAACATTATACAAAGAAGTAAATAGTGAATAATTGCAGGTATCAGAATTTAGGCGAGATGATGGTTTTGGGGAGGAATGATGCTGCTCTTTCGCCAACTTTCATTGAGGGGCTAACTTTTGAAGGTCCTATAGGCCATGCTGGTAAAATTTGATCCTTATTGCTTGATTTTGCGTTTTTTATTTGATTTATAACCGACTTTCTGTCTTGTTAGTGGGTGAACTGGCAGGCCTTGAAACAATTATTTGAAGGGAAATGGGTTGAACCAGGACCTTCTTACCTCAAAAAACTTAAAAAAATGAATAATACTAATGTCTGTGTTCATTCTATTGGTTATTGCAGCAAGGAAACTAGCATATCTGTACAGATTACCAACTGATGAGCATCGGCTTAAAGTTGGAATCAGTTGGCTCACGAAGTCTGCAGTGGAGTCAGTCGCTTTGCTGCAAGATGCAGTTACCAAAGTCTTGCAAGGCTCTTAGCTACTTGACTACTTTAGTCTCTCATTACAGAGATAAGTAGCTAACATGCTCACACTATTAAACACATATTTTGTGGTACTTGATGTAATGTGATCCTCAGGTCAGCCTATTGTCAATTTGTATATTGCCGGAACCTGATTCTGCAGATGTATATAATACATATTTTTTTCTATGAAAAGGTTCGTAAATTTTGAATTAAAAACAGGGCGGCGAACACAACAGTCTGCGTTCGTTCCATCTCTTATCGAATTTATGGCAAGATAATACTAAAATGTGAACTGCAGGAACATTGTTTTTAACATATCTTATAATTTATCATTTATTCAGTTCCCAGTTTCCCACCAACCACAGCTCAACTTCGGCTCCTTCACATTTCCAGAAATGCAGAAATGGTACTTCTGCCATTCGACTTTTCAAAAATGGTATAGGGCGCCATCCGGAAATTTCCGCCACCTCGGGTGGAGACCCCTTTTTATTTTTATTTTTTCGTTTTTTCCTTCTTCCTTCTCCCGTGGTTCACTTAGTAAAAATGGGTTGATCACTAGTAAAAATTTGTTTTCAACAATCAATTTTGAAGGTTTAAAAAATGTAGTTGCAAATTTTAAATTTTTATTTTTTCTTTTCTATATTAAAGTTGAACTGTCCTATTTCGCTAGTAGCCAAAATTTGAGAAAAAATATTAAACGTAAATATGTAAAATTTTGGTCCAAAATTGATAACTACACAAATTTTTTGTTTATGTAGGCAGTTTTAGGGGTATAAAAAACATTCTTGTACATAATTTTTTTTATTTTTCTGTGTTTCGCATTAAACTTCAAACTTTGTACTTCTATACGAGCCAAAATTATGAAAAAATATATTATGTAAAACAATAGTATTTTTAGGTCTGAAAATGAATACACCAAAACTTTTATTCAAGCAACAAATATGACAAACACACTTAGTAAAAATGAAAACATAAACTCTGAAAAAGTTTGACGTGACTATACATTTTTTTCATATACATCTGAGATAAATTATTTCTGAAAAAGATGACAATTAATAAAAAACTTTAATTTTCTGGAAAAGATGAGTGGTCACTTCAGAAAGACATGACAACTCCACTTTCCAGTAGGTTATATACTTAACGCTTATAGCTTCATTCAGTGCCTATTCCATGGTTTGGAATACAAAAAATGGATGAGTACGAGTGTCGTGTTTGGTTGCTTGCTGAAAGAGATGACGATTACCGTAGGTTAAAACGAAGCGATCCAAAAGAGTATTTTGCAGGCGTTCATCGAGAATGGGCCTATAGGCGTGATGAATCCGAACGATCGAGAAATGACCTCATTCGTATTGGTGCAAGGGTTCCCACTCGTGATTCGCTTATCATGTATCCTGATCCTGGGGAATGTGGCAATTGGAATAAGTATAGGAAAAAAGTGATTGGTGCTGTGTCACAGATACGATTTGAAAATAATCTGATGTTGGTGCGTAGAGGTCGTCAATATATGTATCAACTTGCCACATATTCCATTCGTGCTATGGGCAGAGAGCTCACAGAACTCGAGCAATATTATCTTCAACATAATCCGAACTATGTCTCTGATGGAGCCATATTCGACGAAACGAAAGAAGAGTAATTTGCGTATTATGTATTATTATATTGTTGTCTTCTAATTATGACCAAATGTTCTTATTTTGTATTGTTGTATTCTGAGTACCCTATTAATGTATCAATTTGGTATTTATGATTACTCTTTTTAGTAGTTTGATGACAAATTCAATATAATAAGAACATGCACATCACAAGAATGCATAAATAAGAACAACATGACAATACATGAAAACAACATAACCGACACTCTTTACGAGAGAGAATGTACATTCTTGAAAAAGAAATAACAAAAACTTTAAAAACACATACATCATGAACAACTTAATCTTCATGATCATCCTCATCATCATCGTAATACTCGCACTCGTTCTGATTCTCATCATCATCATCATCATCATCATCATCATCATCATCATCATCATCATCATCATCATCATCATCATCATCATCATCATCATCATCATCATCATCATCATCATCATCATCATCATCATCATCATCATCATCATCATCCTCATTTTGAACTTCATCCCCGGAGTCAGTTATTTGTTGTATGTTGAAACTTTGCAAAAGTTTTTCCATCTCATACTCATGATGATCTACTTGGCTTGTTAACTGCTTTTTAAGATCTTCAATGATAATTGCTGCACGCTTCTCTAGTGGTTCTTTAATTCAACGAATGTATCCACATCCATTGGATCCATCTGGATAGTTGACGAACCTTCTTCCAGCATTGGATCCATACCAACACATCCTTTCAACCATCAACTTATTGCAAAAGAAAATATCCGGATCAGGAACGTTAGACATCTTAATTATAACAAACAAGTGGTAGATATATTTGAAGTATTTGAGTGAAGAAGTAATGGCAGAGATGAGACATTATATAGGCTTCACATATAAATTAGTACATACTGTGGAATTGATCTTGTGACTACAAGACTACTCATCTTTTTTTTTCCCAGAGCTTTTCAGTGATTTTTAATAAATTACAGACATTTCTTTACTGTCTTGCAGGATATTAAAGTTGAGTAGTCACACATTGTTCGATGTGGCGGGGGAGGGACATTGTTTCGCATTACAGACATTTCTTTATTTTTCTGTGTTTTGCATTAAACTTCAAACTTTGTACTTCTATACGAGCCAAAATTATGAAAAATATATTATGTAGAACACGACGCACATCTCGATAACTGTAACAATGTACTGCAACAAATCTGACATTTGACACAAACAAACAATTTGAATTTAAATAAATTCTAAAATATTATTCGAATTAATAGTACAATTTGAATTTAAATAAATTATGAATTATTATTCAAATAACAAATATAATTTATATAAATGCTTGATTAAAATTAAATTAGGAAAATAGTAAAGACAAAAAAATTTGAAAAACAAAAAATTAGCATTGCAGTACAATAAAAATAGGTAAAAACTTTAAAAAATTGAATTAAATTTAAGAAAAATAAATTTTCAACTCATAAAAGTTATTAATAGGTTTTAATCAATAAAAATAGGTAAATAATTTTAAAATTCGAATTAAACTTAAAAAAATAATATTTCCTATTATATAAGTTATTAATAGAGTTTAATCAATAAAAATAGGTAAAAACTTAAAAAAAATTGAATTAAATTTAAGAAATTCAACTCATATAAGTTATTAATAGGCTTTAATCAATAAAAATAGGTAAATAATTTTAAAATCCGAATTAAACTTACAGTAAAGAAAAAAAAGAAGAATTATGATTATGCATAAGAGAGAAGAACTATTTTTAGGAAAAATGTTTTGATTAATATTACAGTACAATAATACAAGTGCATTATTTTTGCCTGCAATTTGTAAGATGTGAGGTGACAACTCAACTTTGTAACTTTATTTTAAAGTTGATGTGATCAAATGTCTGTAGTGTTTTGCAGAGCTTTGCAGTGTCATCAACTTTGCTTTATTGTAATTTTGATGTGAAAACACACTTTGGTGAATTATTACTGTCCCTCCCCCGCCACATCGAACAAGATGTGACTACTCAGCTTTAATATCCTGAAGAATAATATTTTTTTCCATTATTTTGTCTTGTATAGAAGTACAAAGTTCAAAGTTTAATGCGGAACACAAAAAAATAACAAATATTAAGTACAAGAATGTTTTTTATAGCCATAAAAGTGCCTGTATAAACTATAATTTTGTGTAGTCTTCATTTATGGACCAAAATTTTACATAGTTACACTTAATATTTTTTTTTTCATTTTTTGGTTAGTAGCAAAGTAGAACATTTCAAGTATACAAAAGAAAAAATTAAAATTAAAATTTTGCAAGTACATTTTATAAACCTTCAAAATCGATCATGGAAAACCAAATTTTACTAGTTAACAACTCATTTTTACTAACTGACAACCGGAGGGAAAGTGAAGAATGAAAAAAAAAATTAAGGGGGTCGCATCTGGCGGAATTTTACCATTTTTGAAAAGTTCAACATGGATGTATCATTTCTTTTCTGCATTTCTAGTACATAAATGTACCAGAAATGTGAAGGAGCCGCTCAACTTCATTGCCATCAATTGTTGTACTTTACCCAGTCTACTGAAGTTGTTTTAGTTAGACATTGTTTCATGTTTAAGATCAGTTTCTCCTGTAATCCTTTTTACTACTGTTAGCCTGTCACTAATAATATAACACTTCTCACTTGTTTTTTTGTGTCAATACCTCTGTTTGTGGAATAAAATTTAAAAGATAATTCACATTAATACAAAGTAAAAAAAACGCACAACTTTTTCACACGTTAAATTTCCAAACATTCAAACAATGTAATTATTATTTTTTTTTTGTCAAAACAATGTATTATTTTGACTTGCTTTACATTTGTAGTTTAATTTTTACAAATTTTTTTTACAATTATGTTCATTAAAAATCTATAACTTAAATCCCTACTAAAGTGATAGTGGGTCTCATTGTGTTCCTCATTGTAGGTTATTTGTCATTAATTTTAGTTATTTAAAGTAACTAGCATAAAAATCCGTGCGAGGCACGTGCCGCTAGCTTAAATTGTGTTTATAAATTATTCTATGCATGATCATTATCGTTTCAAATATATGATTGATATAGAGTTTTTCTTATTGATGGTATATGTGGCTATTGGGTGCTTACTAAGTATGTTCAAGTTTTTAATTTAGAAACTAATACGAGTATTACTAATAGCTGTCATGTTAGTTTACAATTTTTTTGCGGGATAGAATAGATACCGAGTGTTCTAGATGAGTTTTAGAACATTACAATCCTAAATTTTCTTCCAATTCTTCAAGATGTTACATTCTGGAGAATAGGTTTTATTACTGATTTTGATCAAAAGCCTTCGTAAATCTTCTAATACTCTACTTAGGTCTTGCGCTTTCAGTTCTTAAAACTTTCTTTCTAACTCGTTCATATCTTTTCTTGCAATTTGTTGATTTTAAGCATTCTTTTCCTTTGTTTCGCTTTCTCTATCTTTCAGACTTTCAAAACATCGAACAATTCAGTGCCAAGTAATTAGCCTAAACGCAACAACTTCGGTAATCCACAAACCCACCCCAGGTTCCCAAAAGATCATGATTTATTGGTGCAATTTGTAGTAATACTTTGTGTTATAAACTGAACTAAAGTCCCAACTCCTCTCGATTTTGAGACTCGAGTAGTACAAACTCCCCCACTTAAACTCTTGACGTCATCGTTAGGTCTGAACGGATAGCCCATAGGTCCAAGATCGTACATCTCTAACGATTGTGAGATAATACTTGTTAGTTCATGTCCCCACCTCTGAACCTCAGTCCATTGTGAAATAATACCACTAGCCTTCATGTCCCCACCTCTAACAACTTCACGAATCAACCGAATAATCCGGCCAATTGGCCCAAATGCAATAACGTGGGTAATCCACAAACCCACCACAGGTCTCCAAAAGATCATGATTGTTGGTGCACTTAGTAGTTGTACTTTGTCTTATAAACTGGACTAAAGCCCCCACATTTCTTGATGTGAGACTCAGGTGTTACGATATGTTTTAATTAAATAATATTTCAATCTATTGTCAATATTAATTCTTTATATATATATATATATACCCTCACTTATAATGAGAACTGAGACCCAATCTCATCCATTTATTTCTTTTAATCTGGACCACTCAATTTGATTATACATACACATGTATGTATTATCCTCTTCCTCCACTTTCTTTTGGTCCTTCATCTCCATTGTCTTTCCCTCCTACAACCAGTAACCTCCATAAATCGCCGGAATCTCAGATCTGAAGAAGCTCATCTCCCCCATTTCGTTCTCCTCTTCATTTTCTCTCTCTAGCCTCCATCTCCACCTTATATCATTACCTTTCTCCGACCACAACTAACCTCTTCAGGTCTAACTTCTTTCATCTCAAATCGGATTACATCTCACTTCCTTTCTCATCTCCAATCAACTAAGGTTATTCACTATCTCAACGATGTTGTTGATTTTTAATCTAACAATGTCGTCGCCAAAAACGATGACATACATCACCTACTCGAATTTAATTGTTTTTTTGAATGATTTTAGGTTCAAATTTTTTGATAATTTTCATTTAAATTTTGGTGATTTGCTTTTAATTTTGGTGATTTACTTTTAATTTTGGTGATTCTGCGTGAAATTTGGTGTTTTTTTATGTGGTGGTGTTTATACTTTTAATGATTTTGATTATAATTTGGTGATTTCATGGTGGTTATGGTTTAAATTGCAGTGATTTGATTCTCGATTTGGCGGTGGTTGTAATAATGTGATGGCGGTGAGGTGGTGCTAATTGCGATGGTGTTGTTGATTTTGGTTGGGGCAGTGGTGATTCTGGTAATATTTTTGGTGATTGTGAAGGTTAGTGGTGGTGGTGATGACAGTGGTAGCAGTGTGATGGTAGTCGTGGTGGTGGTGGTGATTGTAATAATGTATGTATGTATATCATGGTGGTTTGTATGGTGATTTGGGATGAAATTTGGTGTCCCGTAGATTTTGAAGGTGGTCGGAGTGGTTTATATATTTGGTGATTTTGTTTTAATTTTAGTAATTAAGAGATTGTGTTGGTGTCGTCGTTTTAATTTTGGTAAATTTGACTTGGTTTTGGGAAAGAAGGAGAGCATCGGTAGTGATGGTTGTGTAGTGATGGTAGTGACTGTTATAATAGTAGTGAAGAGACAATGATGACAATGACGTTGATATATATGTCAGCAATTGTGATTATAATTTTTGATGATTTGGTGATTTGGCCTCAGTTCTCGTTATAAGGTAGGTCTCACTAGAGCAGCTCCCTATATAAATAATTTTCACATACAATAAATGTTTTTATTTTACTACTAAAATTTTAAAACATAATTATGTTTAAATGACCTGGTTTTGTCTAACCGATAATAATATTAACATTCGTGAAATATTATTTGCTATTATAACTTCAATTCTCATGTTTTGTTGCATGAACCCGTGCAAGATATATGTCATTTTCTAGTGATTAAAATAAAATTTTATTCTTCGTGGTTTAAAGATTTTATTTAGTTATATTTGTACATTTTTTGTTCGTCTCGTTATAATACACTTACTTTAATTTATATAGATAATTTGATTGATCGGTGCCTATAATTTTAAATAACTCAGGGTGTATAATGTGATTGATTCGATCATAATATTTTTTTATGCTATATAATATCTTGTTTTCTAAAATTTGTTAACTGGACTATATATTTTTCTCTATTTATTTTTTACACAAATTAGTATCACCAAATATTTTTCCAACCCAAATTTATGTGTTTATATTGTCTAACCTTTTCAACATGACCATATAATTCGTTTAATTTTTTTTGTTGTACTATCTATTTATTTTTATTATCTCATCTTTTAAATTATTTTAATTCAAAACAAATAGTTTTAATTCAAAACAAATGACATTAAAATTCATGTGATAATAATTAAAAATGTCTCATATACACAATGCATCCAATCTAATTATAAATCTAGTCACTTTTATTATATCTATCTATTTATATTGTATTATTAAGACCGAAACATTGAAAGTTTTGTAGTCGGTCGGTATGGTACTCGTATTTTGGTAATTGCATTTTAGTTCTTTTGCTTTTACAACTCGACCTTAATTTATTAAAAACAATGATTTTGATCAAAATATAATGTAGTCGGTCGGTTAGAATGATACTCATATTTGATATTTGCACTTTAATCCCTTTACTTTTGCAACTTGATCTTGATTTATTAAAAACAATAATTTTAATTAAAATATATATTTTAAATATTGTTAAACACAAAATTCTTAAAACACAATTTAATCACGCTCAAACACAAACACATACGTCAATTCAACATCGAGTTCAACAATCACATAAAACTATTCAAATTTAAGTTCATCTTCATTAGAAAAAGTATAAATATAAAATAAATTATTAAAATACATATAAGATAACAAATTTAAAAGTCATCTGTGCATTGCACCCGCTCTATGCTTGAATATATAAGAAAAATAATCATAAATGTCATGTATACATTTTATCGATATGTGCTATATAATAATGCTTATTGTAGAGATAGACATTCACCTTTTCCCGCCTAACCCCGATCCATTCTCTGTCCTGTTTCGGGCGGGGAATTGAGAACTTTTCTGGCGATCGGGAAGAAATATGTAAAAATTTCGGGGATCGGGATGGGGTCAGGGATTAGTGTCTCCCCACCACGATTCCCGGTCCCCAATTTCTATATTTAACAAAAATATTATATATTTTCATGTATATTAAATAAATTATTATGAATAAATATGATTTGTATATATTCTTATAATTTAAACTTTCAATCCATTTTTCTAATTCAAAGTTTTCACATATAGAATACAATTAAATTACAATAATATCTATTTTATCTCTTGTTTTAAATAAATATTAATTTGAATTATTATTTAAAATATTACATTAAATTCAAAATATAAATTATATATCATGATTTATCAAACTAATTTTATTATAAAATTTTAAAGAGATTTTTTAAAGAGATTTTATAGAAATTAATAAATATGATTTAATAATTTAAATATATTGTATAGTACAAGAAAAGTTAGACCCCTATATAAGAAAATAGAATATATTAAAATTAAAGTTACACAACCGAAATATTTATTTAAAATTAAAGGAAAGATAAAAATACACCACACTTAATATTGTTTTTGAAACTTAATATAAAAATTTTATAAGATTGATAGTATATAGTTTTGTATGATATTTTAATAATTAAAAAATAAATATACTAAATATCCTTTGCAAACATACTCTAAAAAAAGAATTCAAAAAATAAAATTTAATAAATATTATAAATCACTTGATTTTTACTTTAAAGTTTAAATAATAATAAATATAGGATTAAGAATGATGTGAGATTTTTCACTCAAAACAGGTCAGGTAGGTTCGATGGTTATATAAATAATTTTCTTAGAAAGGTCACAGCTCAAAATATAGATGATTCTTAATCTTAAATTTAACCCCAAACTAAATTTGCTTTCAGTTGTAATGTAATTTATCATCAACTTGTTTTTATATGTAATTGTCAATACTTGCTTTTAATAATACTACCAAATTTAGATATCTTTCCAAAATCCTCATTTGTAACCTTTAGATTTTTATATAGTATCCTTTAAATACTCCAAAACCTCCCAACCAAAATCTTAATTGGATACATGCACCATATAATTATGCCAACAGTTTTATTTAAAACAGTAATAACTCTGGAATATTAGCCCCTGGTTTCAACATTTTGCCTTTAAAAGCAACAATTTATATTCAGTCTCATTGTCTCAAAATATTACCCTTTTGTTATATACTCTTAAGCAGCAAACTCTTGACAAAGATGAACGGGGAAACCTGGACTAGTTTAGGCTCTTTGCTTGCAAGCCTGATGTTTATTTGGGCAATGTTTAACCAACATTTCAATTTTGTCCCTTTTTTCGCAAGATTTGCTCACAAGTTATTCTCATTTTTCAACCCTTATATCCAGATCACATTCCATGAGTATTCCAGAGACAGCTTTGATCGTGGCACAGCTTATGTCGCGATTCATCGTTACTTGTCTGTCAATTCTATGGCGACAGCCAAGAGATTGAAGGCTGCTGAGTCGGTCAGAGAAAGCGAAACACTTGTTCTCAGCATGGATGATTTTGAAGAGATGGTTGATGAATATCAGGGGATCAAAGTATGGTGGACTTCTAGGATGACTATGGCAAAGGGACAGTCCATTTCTTTATATCCTCGAGAGGATGAGAAGAGGTTTTATAGTCTCACTTTTCACAAGAAGTATCGTGATTTGATCATAAAGTCTTATTTGAATCATGTGTTGGCTGAAGGGAAAGCCATTGCTGTGAGGAACCGACGAAGAAAGCTGTTTACGAATAGTAAACAAGCTGAATCGCACTCTGGAAGTGTTTGGAGTCATGTGATTTTTGAGCATCCAGCTACATTTGAGACACTGGCATTGGAGCCGGAGATGAAAAAGGATATTATGAATGATTTGATCACTTTTAGTAAGGCTAAAGATTATTATGCCAAAGTAGGCAAGTCTTGGAAAAGAGGATATCTTCTTTATGGCCCTCCTGGAACTGGAAAATCTACTATGGTTGCTGCTATGGCTAATTTATTACAGTATGATGTGTATGATCTCGAGTTAACTTCTGTCTCGAATAACACAGAGTTAAGGAAATTGCTTATTAATACTTCTGGAAAATCTATTATTGTGATCGAGGACATTGACTGTTCTCTCAATCTCACAGGGCAGAGGAAGATAGAGAAGAATATTGTGGAGAGTGAGGATGAAAAGGTTGAGTTTATAAGGGCAGTTCAGAATGGAAGGACCGGGAGTACTGATGGCACCAAAGTTACTTTATCCGGGCTATTGAATTTCATTGATGGCCTTTGGTCTGCTTGTGGTGGCGAAAGAATCTTTGTCTTTACAACCAATTATCTCGAGAAACTTGATCCTGCTTTGGTTCGAAGAGGGCGAATGGACAAGCATATCAAGATGTCTTTTTGTTCGTTTGAAGTTTTCAAGGTGCTTTCTAGAAATTATCTAGGTATCGAATCTCATGTACTATTTGGAAAGATCGAAAAGTTGTTGAAAGAAGCTAATACGACTCCTGCTGATGTTGTGGAAAATTTGATGCCTAAATCTTCCCGAGACGACGGTGTGCATTGCTTAAAATGTTTGATAAGTGCTCTGGAGGATGCAAAAGTTGCAGCCATAGCAAAAGCTGAGAAGGAAGAGAAACTTAGGGTTGGAAAGACAGGAAATATGAAAGAAAATGGTGGTGGAGAAAACAATGTTGAAGAAAAAACAGGCTAATTGGATGTTTTCTCATGCCTGAACTCTGAATTGTTGAACTGTTAGAGTAAGATAACAGTTTTATCCTATGAATTTCGGAGTTTTAAAATAATAATAAAATTTTAATCCTTCTTGCCTATATGAATTTTAATCCTTGTTGATAATTATGCATAAAATATGATTACGACCTTAATTAACAACGAAAAATTTGTTAGTAATTTTAAAATACATGTTGCAGATTCATCTTTAACAGATTGCCGAGGCTACAAATTCATGTCATTTCGTTATGTTAAACAATCAGTTACTGTACTCCACTCAAGATTGAACAAGTTGTTATAGAGTCCCCGTTAATGTTTCTTAATCGAAGTCAGTTTAGTTAGTACTCTTCTTTTACTGTAAAATTATCATTACTTGCTTCATGTGAATGGCCTTGGCCCTTGGACAATGACCAGTTTTAATGCATACTTCAATTTTTGTGACAAAATTATTTATCAGTCCTGGAAATGAAATTAAAGTTTGTCGAGGGCAATATGCCTTTTACAAATGTATATCAAGATGTCAAGAGTATTTGATACAATACACAACAATTTAAGAAATTGTGAAAACCCTAAATTTAGGGTAAAATCACAAATCTAGCTACTATATTACAAGATTGTAGTTTCTCTCACTCTTAAATATAATCACCTCACCTTAATTACAAAAGTTCTTTTTTGTGTATATTAAATAATTCACTAATTTTTGCAATACTTCAAAACCCCTACAAATATCTATATTTATAGGCATCACAAATATTTTAATCATAATATATTTCAATTCTATAAGACTTTGCTTAATTATCACAATTTGAATACCGCTCATAATAAGATTCTTAACTTATTTAAAAATTCGGAACGAATCCCAACAATATTTATATAAAAAAGTATGCATACGTGCATCATTTTGCGATCATAAATAGATCTGCTAAGGTAAAGAGAAGAAGAGGACGCTATAAGAAAATTCAGTTAAAAATGATTGATCAAATTTGGCTGACGCCAAAATTTGACCGAAAAGTAATCAAAAATATATATCTCGACCAAGAACAACGAAGAAACAATTCCAATTGGAAAATAAAATCATTAAAGTACACATTTCTTAAATACAAATCAATGAAAAATAGTAAGCAGAAGTCGAACATATATCTTGACGAAGAATAATAGAGAGACAAATTCAGTCGAAAATAAAATCATCAAAATACGCATTTCTTAATTACGTATAAGAACCATTAAAATCGACCTCAAATCCGAAATCTATTATTTTGGGTAAAAACATGCTAAATTAAAACTTTATGTCTCCTGAGAATAGATGTGTTTCTAATATAAATTGTGAATGACATTTTTGTAAATATATCAATCTCCCCCAGTGATTTACACAAATAAAATCACAAACAATATGCTAGCCGTGAATCCTATAAAGCATATATGCTTTTGTTATTGAGCTAATAAAGACTAGCAAAGCTTAAATGACGTTGTTGATAGAAGTTGATTACATGCAAAAGCTAAAAAGCTAGCATTTCCTTTCATAATCTAAACACATCAAATGATTCACCGGTACACCATTAGATATTGAAATGACCGTACAGCTTTCTCCTGATTTGACCACTGATTCCATTAATCTCGGTAGCCAAATGGTGTCCCTTACGTGCTTTAACATCTGCGGATTCATTAATCTTTGTCCTCTGCATAATATCTCTATCTGCACTCATAATATCATCTTTTGGTTATATATGAGCTCTTTACTTTGCATGTCAATAATATCTATAAATAAATATGCATGGCAATTAAAGTCTGTTGCGCATGCAAGATCAACAGCTTTGAGGCTAGAGTACGTACCTTTAGCGTCTTGCAATTAGAAAAATCTTAGTAATAAATATCCAGCTATTTTAGAGAACTAAAGTTTACATAGCTAGGTTGCAGACTTGCAGATATAAAAAGATGCAACTCAAACACGCGCAACTCTAGCCAAATGTACCTACTTGATACTATTAATTTTTAGTATCTAATAATTTTAGTTGTAATTTTTCATAATTGTTGGAGATGTTTTAATTTAACAATTTATGTATCATAATTATTAAAGTAGTATTCTTTTTTGTTTACATAATTTATCAATAACAAATTTATGCATATATTTTGAAAGTATTTTAGTAGTATTGTGTTAGCCAAAGAAACAAATAAAATTGATGACTAATTTAAAATTGATGTATTACCTAAAATTTAGTTAAGAACATCTTTAAGTGTCTAAAGGTTTTCTTAAATTTTTAGTGGTGTTCGAAATAACATCTCTATAACTTAGATGTCTTAGAGATAAATTCCAACCGGATTCAAAATTAATTAAGAAAACAACTATAAATTATAGAAGTTAGAATTAAGTTCCAACCAAATCCATATTAGAAAAAAATTATAATATCATATCTTGATAAATTATGGTAAACAAATTTATATTTCTATAGAGTTATTAATTTATATAGGGAATTCATAAAATAATTAAAATATATTTTATTGAAATTGATAAAAAATTTATATCCTCCCAAATTGTTTCATTATCGTTATACACCTACCACTAATTTATACAACTTGACATATCATATACAAGTGTTGTTGTCATAGCCAAGGGTAGGCGCCGCTTTTATCAACTCTAGGGTTAGGACATGAGATTAGGGTATTAGTGGTTTTAAGCGCCTTAAATACGTCTTTAGTAATACTTAAATTGTCTAAAAGTTTGGTGGCTACGACCTAATGTTGGTACCTGAAATATAATATCTTAACTATCTTGCAACTAATTAACTTGGGTGTATATGTGAAATTTGGAATAGGAAGATATATTTAAAACTTTAAAATTTTACACATATTTACAAAGTGAATTTTTATGACAGTGGTCATGTATCAAAACAAGTCTATCCATATATATATATATACTGAGTTAGTGGGTACAAGAATCACTTACATATATCTTTACAAAAAACAAAATTACACATCATTTCATGGAAATTATTAACTTTCAAATGTAAACGTAATAGTAATCATATGGACATAGTAAACCTTGTCACCTCATGAATTTAACACTTGCATGCATAGTAATCATTATATACCAAAATCATAACTTGTGAGGGAGGGATATATATGGACATATGGTACATACAGATGTAATATATAATGAATGAGAGTAGTACATAAGTATTAAAGGCAGGTATTACCTCCGCTTCATTGGAGAGACCAAGCTTGGTAACTAGGTAGGTCTTGACCATAAGAACTGTCACCTTGTCGTCTCTAGTGAAAAAATGATAGACAAAAGAGTATAAGAAAAGATTCAACAACGGTCCAGTCCAAAAAGAAAAGAAAAAGGCAAAGAACAAAGGCATCGAGTGAGCTCTTATATTTCCACTCATTTCACTGAAAACGCCATCATTAACAAGTAGAAAGGTAACAAAGGAAATGAATATATTTATCTAACATGACATTTGACACTTGACGTGATGGTGTATGATCTCTAACGTGCACCACTCACTTGACTCTGATATACATTTTTGGTATCTGAGGCAGGGATATCTCTCTTTTCCTGCATTCATTCAACAATAAACATTCATAAATCAGTAAGTAATTATTGCAATTATTAATTAAATTTCTAACAAGTAATTAGAAGTTTATTGTAGTTGCACATTACTAAATCAGCATATTATTGAAATTTGACACATATTTTGTGACAAAGCTTACATTGAAAACATTACACAATTAATAATTAGGAGTGACAAAAATATATAGCAAATGTACTGTATATTTCTTTATAGATGGTGTAATACATGCAAGCAGTTATGCAAGTTAACTATATAGGGTAAGTATAGGACTTTGAATTCTAAATCATCTATGATTGTCAAACTAAACTCAAACTAAACGTTGTTAACATAATTTTTGGTTCCGAATCCAACTGTTTATTCTGATAAAATTGAACACACCTAAAACAATAATTATTCCAAGTACCTGAGACTTTACCTATTAGGGGAAGAACGAAGAGTAAACCACAATCCAGGTTGAGGTCTCAATTGAAATGGGAATGCAGATGGTACTACTGAAGGAATTGAACATGGCATTGGCAATGTTTGATCACGATCAGCTGGTCGAGAACAACCTAGTCCCAACCCTAAATCTAACCCAATATGTTGCCGTTTAGGTTGTTGCAAAGAGAAAGAAGAGCAACAAGAAGAAGAAGAAGAGGAACCCATGTATAATTGTTTGGAAGATAAGCCAAACCCTCTTCCCAAACGGAGCTCAAGCAAATCTGTTTCTTCTGCTTTGGCCTTTTCATCAACTTGTTGAACATCATGAGTACCATTTACCTTTATAATTTTGTAAATGTTGTGGGGTTTTGGAGAAGAAGAAGAAGCCATAACTGCATGCTCACTTTAATTATAAGCAGATATATTATTTGAGAATGGATTTGATTGTAGGTCCAAAGAATAAGGATTGGTTTGGCTTATACTGGAACTTTTAAGGCCTGCTGCATGTATATGTATAAGTATACTATACATAACAAGTTAACAACTTAATTACTAACTCTCTCTGTCTTTTTTCCTTTACTTAACCTATATATATTTAGCTCAATCAGAGTTGTGTCGAGTCACTTTTTCTTGGGATTAAGAAGCCGAAACACTGAAATAAATAGCAGTAAATCGGGGTAGAAAGTAGAAAGTTTTATACATAGTTTATTAAAATTTGATTGCTCGTTACCGAGGTATATATATAACATTATTCGTAATCTCCATCTTTCAAAATTGTACTCTGTATACAACAAATATCTACAAGGTGTCATCCTCATAGACTATGTGTTTACTTGGGGGAAAACGCAGAGAATTAAAAATTGGACTACTTTTTTCATCCGGAATCACTTTAACATTTTTGAAAACTGAATTTTAGTGTATACATCGTAAAAATACACATAATGTTATATTTAGTAGGAGAAATCAATATACTTATATAGGAGGAGAAAACGTGGACGGTGATGTGGCGCCTCTCAAATCGCTTCCATCTATTTTTCTCAAAATTTTAAAATATTAATGTTAAAGAATCAAAATTATCACTTTAACATCTTTACTAATGGAGTATTTATTCAACGGATGTCGGTTCAAAAAACATGACAGAAAATCGGCATATAAAGTCTAAGGATATTTAAGAAATTTGTAATTTTTATGATAATACGAATAATTGAAGTTTGAAGTAATGGTTAACACTTAATTTTATTTCACTGCATATTTTTGGTATTTCTTATTTATATGTATTTAGTGTAAAGGGTGTCGGCTCAAGAAAATATGATATAAAATCGACATAAAAATATGTCAATAGATTATTTTATTGTTTATGTATGTTAGTTTGTAAAATATTGTGTTCACTGTTTATATATACTATCTTAAAACCCGTGTGATGCACGGATTGTTTATAATAGTTGTAGTTTTATTATTTATATTTTAATATTTTTATTAATTGTATATTTTAAGAAAACTAGGTAGGCATATTAAAATAGGTAAATTTTTTTAAATAATTAAAATATTAAAATAGGTTTTAAAATAAATAACTCAAGGTTTGTCAGTGATATTTTTGGAAAAATGAGAGGTTTTAGTAAGGAAAAATAGAAAAGCTAACATGTTTTAGTTAAAAAAAGATAATTTTCCGTGATATTTTTTGAAAATTAGGGATTTTTTTTAGAAAAAGTAGAAAAAGTAATGTATTTTAGGTGAAAAATGTAATTGGTTATAAATAGGTAATATTATTATTTAATAATATATTTTTATAAATAAGTAAAGGTAATTAAGTAAAAATACTAAGTACAGTTACGACAATTAAGTGAAATCACAACGTACCAAAAAACTGTGCCGACCAACAACCGACCAAACTTTTAATGTTTTGTCTTTAATAATATAGTATTGATGATTGATTATATATATTTGTTTCTTGATTTGTTTCTTAAATAGTTAATATTTAAAATTTTACAAAAATATTATAGGGCCGCTGCGAAGCGCGGCTTGGTCGACTAGTTACACTAATACGATGATAATTTGTCTAAATTGATTATTTTTTTGATTAGAGGTTCTATACAGTAGTATTTTTTTTAACCGTGCAAACACTACGTCATAATTGTAAACCTTTGGATTTGCATGTTTGGACTTACCAAGCTAGAGGACTTGGAAACAAAGAAGTTAATTGGCTGGGGGATGCGCGAAAACAGTGGCATGCGAGATTTTATGAAAGGGCCGACCACCTACTTTTGTTTGCCATCCGTCACTCAATCAATCACACTGTCTTATCGACCTTTCCCCCATATTCTTTTATTTTCCTTCCAACCATACCTTCCGAATCAAGTTTGTATGGTTGGATCTCTCCGATAACTTCGTCCGTTTTCCACTTAATATTTACATTCAGAGGAGCACTTCAAATTTTTTATCAAATATTTTTTTTAAATGATTTAACATGACAAATTTTAATTCATGAACGCACCGAGGATAATTTGATATAATTTTTGGATTATCTAACATTTTTCTTTATTTGAATTATAACTTCGTTCATTTTAACCTGTTTACGTGTTTAATTTCTCTCTAAATTTAATATATTAGGCTAATGATCAAATAGAAACCAAACTTAAAATAGAAACTAAAAACCAATTCAAACTCTTAGATCAATTTAATATAATGGCCCCTACAGGCACCACATACAACTAATATACACCCTCTCATACACAATCACACATAATTCCCTCCGTTTTTAATTTGAATTTTCCCGTCAATCGGTGAGTTTTTTTGAAATCTGACTTCACTGTATTTTTCTCTATCTCTCACCGATCAGTTTGCATACCATACTTGCTATATTACGGAGTACTAAAATTTTAGTGATTTCTGTAAGAATAAATAGTGATTTCAGCATAAATATAGCGATTTATTCTTATATGTGTATAGATCTAGTGATTTTGTGATACAAAATTTGTGATTTACGTATAGTCCGAAGAATAAATTACTAGATTTACGCCAAAATCACTATTTATTCTTACATAAATCACCAATATTTTAGTGATTCTCATACGCATAAATAGTGATTTATCACCAGAATATTGCAAATATGGTATGCAAACTGATTGTTGGGAGATGGAGAAAAATACATTGAAGCAAAAGTTCAAAAAAAACTCACCGATTGATGGGAAAAATCTAATTATAAATGGAGGAGAATAGGTGGGATTGAGTGTGAGAGAGTGTATTTAAATTGTGTGTGGTACAGTTTCTAATTTTTATTTTAAATTGGTTTCTATTAGAGCAGGACTCTAATATATTAAAGAGATTTGGTCCACAGCCATCGATGGATGTCAACAACCTGCCGCCATGTTTCATTGCGGGGTGATATTGACTCTCACTATGTTTCATTGCGGGGGTGATTGCTCCCACTATATTTCATTACGGGAGGTGGTTGGTATCCCACGATGGCTATGGAAGAGCACCATATATTAAATAAGAAGCACGCTTTATAATATGCTCTATTATAGTATAGCAAGTAACGAGAGTTGGAGATAAGTCACATACTATAAACTATATAGATGTTCATGGTAACTTAGTTACAGTACTTGCAACGCAAACGAACAAAAAAGATATCAGCCAACATGCGAATTCATTAGAGTGGCAACCTTTAATAAGTTCATTTGATATATTTGAACTATATCATACATTGTATACACTCTGTTAACGGAGGAATTTGATGAAAACAAATTCGGAGAGGGTTGCTGGAATTGTGGTGGTAGTTGACGACAATGTGTAGCGTAGGTTAAAAGAGTTAGGGTTTATGATTTGGGGATGACTGAGATTGTATGTGAGATTAGGTCGCGATTAAGGTTGAATATTAAATTCACTCTTTTTCGCCAGATCGCATCGTGCCATACAATGTGCTTACGTACCCTTATTTATAGGGATCAAGCCAAACATAGTTCTTGGAGAGCAAGTAACCCATATGGGCCGGACCTCCTCTTTTCTAGGAAGGCGAAAAGGCCGGGGTCACCGCCTTTGATACATCATCATGAGTTGTCATGGTCTTGCTATTTTCCCGGATCGTGGTGGATAAGTTATTGACCTGAGATTATCGGAGTCAACGCTTATCTTAAACTACCGAGAAGAATAACGAAAAACTAGCCCAGTGAGTTATCAAAGAGGCCACACCCTTTGACCCCCCTAGTAAAGCGGAGCCTGGATGGAGTCTAGTCTTTTGTGAATAAAATAATCTATACTCTTTAGGCGAGGTTACCTTCCAGCCTCTTGGGCGAAGTTAGCCTCAAGCCTCTTAGGCGAGGTTATCCTCGGGCCTCTTGGGTGAGGTTATCCTTAGGCCTCTTGGTCATTACTGGGATGAGCGACAATCATTGGGCTAGGCCCAAGGCAAGCCTTCCTCACACACGGGCGAGGTTGTTACTGCATTACACCGGTCCCAAATTATGTCATCCTGATGATAACAATCGTTCCTTTTTAGGCAGCTTAATATTGCCTATAGACGAGGTTTGCTGCAAATATGGGCCAAGCTCAATAAACATTTCTTAACCTAGTAGACGCTTCAGCAAGCTAGGTCCCCATTTTTAGTTCAAATAGAGGACAGTGCCATAAGATAGGGCGAGGTTGTTATTTTGACTATAACAACTACCCCCCATTTTCTTGAAACAAGTATGTAAAAGAAAATTAATTCGTGATATCCGGTAAAAATTACAAAGACGAGCCTTAATCGGGTCTCATAGAAAACATGTCATCTCCTTTAGGCGAGGTGTACTCCGAGCTTTTCTTCAAAAATCTTTACGTATATATTTCTTGGAATTTTTTCAAGAAATTTAATAACTTTTCCAACTGTTGTGCCTCGATTGATGTTCCCAGAAACCAATTAAGAACGGCCACGTGGCAATTTTCCACTGCCTATATAAAACCTCAAAATTTTTCTCATTTTTCCTAACTTTCCATAAAATCTCTCAAAGTGCTGCTCATTTTTCTCTGCAACTATAAGGCGAGGTTCGCAAATTTGGCAGGCGAGGTTATTCTGTAACGAGACGAAGCTCCTCATTCCTCAGAGGCGCTTCCAGAATACTATTTATTTAAAAGGTATGCTTCTATTCCTTATTTTCATTTATCGGATTTTACTTCATGTATTAACCTCTAGGACTAAGGCGACGCTTAGGAATAAGTTAATCTGTACCTCGTCTTTTCTTCAATCTAGAACTAGGCGCGTCTACCCTTGAGGGCGAGGACTCTTCTCTTTTTTCTTCAACCTACTCCCTTTATTATGCTATTTACAGACCACACAATAACACTATCCTCGCCCTCCCTTTTCAGATGTCTCACAGTTCTGTGGCAAACGAAGACGAGGCTTCACTTTCTTCCAAACTTTCACCTCCTCGTATTCAAGTAGAAGGCGATCTTGACACCATAATGAGTTCAGGATGTCTGCGGGCGCACAAAAGAACTATCAGTTCTCAAAAGATTTTCTCCAACCCCAATGTCGTTGTCGCCCTTTCTGAGAGTTCTTTTTCTAAGAAGGATACTTCTCAAAATCCCAATAAAATTGACGATCAAACTAGTTCCTTTCATGTCGAGGACATAGGCGAGGATGAAAGAGATCTTTATGAATTCTTTGCCCCTCTAGACGATGAACAACCTGGTACTTCTAGGTTAGGTAGAGGGTGAGGTAAGGATTTGGCTCATTGTGCCAAGGTATTTCAAGATGACAGGAATCCATTCTTCGAAGAAAGCGGGGACGAGGCTGAAGTAGAGAATCAAGAAGAAAATAATAACGAAAATGAGATGGATGTCCATGAGGGCGACATTAATGCATCTGAAGAAGAAAATGAGGACGAGGTTCTTTTAGTCATGCCCATTCGTTACGCTTTTGAATTTCCCTCTCCTGAAAACAGGCCATATAGCTCTGATGTCTATTATCATGAAGTTGATTTCAAGTTTCCAGAAGATTTCACTGAGGACGACAAAATTAACCACTGAAGGGCTGAAGGCGTGGTTTCATGTGCTGGCATCGCCTCCGAAATAAGTAACGAAGAAATAATGTATATAATTGAGTACTATAATTTAAAAGGAAAATGGTTGAGACCTCGCCTCTCTATGAGGATGCACTGGTTTGATATTGAAGACCTCCCGATCCCAAGGATGGTGATAACCAACAAGCTAGACGAGCTAGGATTCGGATATCCTATGCACAACTTTCTTCATTCTATCATCGATTTTTATAAGATCGCCCCCATCCAGTTGTCGCCCAACAGCTACAGGGTTGCTATTGGATTGTACATGATGTATAGAAATAATGATTATGAAGCTCCCGCAATGGAAGAGATCAACTATTTCCTTTCTCTAAGGAAGAGTGGAAAAGACTTGGGCTTCTACTACCTCGCCTTCTTTGCAAGTCATAACAAGAAAGGCTTTATTCTAGAAACCCAAGCAACATGAAAATATGGAAGAAATATTACTTTTACATGTACGACGTCCCCCGTGTCAGAACCCAATTTAACTTGAAAGCATGTAAGTATTTCCAAAGCGTCGCCCTTCTACTATTCTTCGTCTTATTTAGTTTACCATTTTACTTATCGTATCTTTTTGTACATAGACCAACCTACGCAATCAGAATTGAAAGGTGAGACTTTGGAGAGAGCTAAAGAAATCCTAAAACTTTCCCTGGACGAAAAAGACCTAGATAAGCTCGTCACCCTCGAAACCTTACAGGCGCGCAGTTTTTACAACAAGGGATTTGGGCAAATCGCCCCACTAAAATTTATTAGAAATTCTTCTAAGAAAATTCTAAAAAGATTAACAAAACATCTAATTGGCAAAGGTAACCTCGCCTTCGTATTGCTGGGGTCATCGTGCCTACTTGTACATATTACTATTGTCTTCTTTCTTTCACTGTTACCTTGCCTTCTGTTTATAATCTTATTTAATGATTTGATGCTTTTCGCAGGTAAGATGGCGCAACTTCCATTCGATACATATCCTTTTGCAAGACGAGTTCCCACTTTTTCAGCTACAACAGCAGAAACATCTCGCCCACTCACAATCCTTCCCAATAGCTCTACAGCTCCTCCTTCTCCAATAAGGTCGGAAAAGAACGACAGAGGAAAAAGAAAAGAGGTGGACGACACTTCCATGGGTCCCAACAAGAAAAACAAGGTCGGGGCAACAGATGGCGAGCCTCCACTACAGCTGGTGTCGGCTACCTTTGGCTCTTTGGCAGCAACCCATTTTTCTGATGACGATGCCAAGCTTTTTATGAAGAGGGACAGTTTTGACACCGAGTTCGCTTTCAAGATGGGTCTTGGCGAGGCTTTCTACCATGGTCTCAATATTCTTTTTGAGAAGAATAAAATCATTCATGACCAAGATAAGACTGTGAAGAAATGGAAGGGTGAGGCTTCTTCCCTTAAATCCCAACTGCTGGAGGTGCAGAAAAAGTATGATGAAGAGTCCAAGGCAAGAAATGATGAGGTGGAGAATCTCCAAAGCGAGTTAAACAAACTTGCACTCGAATCTAAGTCCTCGGGCGAGGCTTTAAAGAAGGAAAACGAAAAACTTAAAAGTGATTTGGAGAAGCTCAAGGAGGGTACCGACAAGGAGCTAAGTGATGCCTATAACCTCGGCTTCTTAGGCTATCTCCAAACTTTTCTTGCAGGTGACCCAGATTATGATTGGTCAAGGCATTTCGCCCGTTCAACTCGTGCATATATGATCAACTTCAAGGCTACTAACGCCCAGGCTATTGAGGAGGCAAAGGAAGATCTTCGCAAGAAGATTGAATCCGAGCTTGAAGTTAAAGCCACAGAGGAGGCGAGGAAAGATCCTGCAAATGGAGGTAATCAAGTATACGAGAATGTTCAGAATGTGTCCCCTTCTGAGACCACAGTTTCTTGACTATATGAACTTTCCATAATTGCAAACACTTTTGGAGTGCGAGCTCTCCATTAATAGCTTCACAAGATGTATTTTTAACATTATTGTGCTCAACTTACTGGAGATGCGCGCCCTCCCTTTAATGGCGTCGCACTTGTAAAATTTGTCTTCCATTTATTTTATCTACCATTTTCGCCTGCTTGCTTGTACGATATCCTGAAGTCCACATCGATATTGATATAGAGTCTCACCCGTATTGATATAGAAGTGCTATTTTTAGACGAACAATGACAACCTCGCCCACTTAAATACTTAACAAAAGTAAAGATTAAGGCGGAAACTGACAACCTCGCCCACTTAAATACATAACAAAAGTAAAGATTAAGGTGGAAACTGACAACCTCGGCCACTTAAATAGG
The DNA here is from genome assembly GCA_030848705.1 of Heracleum sosnowskyi. NCBI lineage: Eukaryota > Viridiplantae > Streptophyta > Magnoliopsida > Apiales > Apiaceae > Heracleum > Heracleum sosnowskyi. The sequence goes on along the minus strand of CM061235.1, from coordinate 148,317,647 downwards.
AACGCAAGACTCAAGTAACATTGCCTTTTTCCTTGTCTTCAAAGTTAAAATTTAGTCGCCTTCCATGAAGGCTTGTCTTCAATGTGCTAACAAGAGGTTATAGCCTCGCCCTTTAATTGAAGGACGCGGCTAATTTCTTCAAAGATGATATAAATTCAAAAGCTCCGAGTTGCTCCACGCGTTTAATGGACTTATGCTTCCTGATGAATACGTATTCCTGCGCATCTTCTCCCATAAAAGAAAGACTCCAAGCTGCTCCATGCGTTTAATGGACTTACGCTTCCTGAGGAATACGTATTCCTACGCATCTTCTTCCATAAAGGAAGGACTCTCTTTACCATAAGAGGGTGGACTCTCTTCACCATAAGAGGGCGGACTCTCCTCACCATAAGATGGCAGACTCTCTTCACCTATAAGAGGGTGGACTCTCTTCACCATAAAAGGGTGGACTCTCTTCACCTATTAGAGGGTGGACTCTCTTCTTGGTGAGCTTTCCGGAAGTACGGATAAGCACCCTAGAAGTACGGGTTTACCAAAGGTATTGTAAAACATACTCCCTCCGTCCCATCCATTTCTTTACACTTTCCTTTTTGGGATGTCCCATCCAATTCTTTACATTCCAAAACTTTCCTAAAATAGTAAAGTTTTATAATATAAAAATCAACTACTTCCACTACTTTCCTTCACTTTACTTACTTTATACTTTAAATATTGGCGAGTCTCGCCACTTTAATCCTTTTCTTTACTCTTCTCCATTACTTTACCTATTTTCGTTAAACTCTGTGCCCAACCCAATTGATAACAATTGGGCGGGATGGAGGGAGTATCAAGTAAAAAAGTTCCATCAAGAATTGCAAACGAAGCAAACAAAGATCAAGAACTTGTGAGAGAAACATGCATGTTTTATTCATAAGTATAAGATAAGTTATGTCAAAGGAGGAGTACATGCACTACCCCTAGACTTTATTGTAAATAAATTAAGAGAAAGTCTACATGAGTTTTGAGATAGTATCGTACACTACTAATAGTACTTCTTAAGATGCTCCATGTTCCAAGCACAAGGGATGTTCTTCCCATTCATATCAGCAAGATAGTAAGTCCCACTCCATAACACAGCTCGGACTCGGTAGCGTCCTTCCCAGTTTGCTCCAAAGACTCCATGATTGTGAATCTTAGTATTTGGCATAACCCGGCGTAAGACATAGTCACCTACCTTCAAGGGCCTGGCCTTTACCTTGGTATTATAGTGTTTCGCCACCCTCTGGTTATAGGCTACTAACCGGGTTTGAGAAGTATTTTTGAGTTCCTTCACCATGTCTAGGTACAGTCGATGATTAACCTCATTAACTTCCGGAATAAAATGATCCGGCCCCAAGTTCAACCGGAACCATAGCTTCACACCCATAAGTCAAAACAAAATGAGTCTCTCCCGTGGTGGTTCTAGGCGTAGTGTTGTAACTCCACAAGACATTGGGCAACTCCTCGGGCCAATTACCCTTGTTTTCCTCCAACTTCGCCTTCAGAGTATGTTTGATAATCTTATTAACTGCTTCTGTCTGTCCATTAGTTTGGGGATGACTAACGGCGGAGAAACTCTTCACAATTCCTAGGTTATCGCACATCTCTCTCATCTCTTTGCTGTCAAATTGTTTTCCATTATCTGAAATGAGTTTATAAGGGATTCCAAATCGACAAATAATGGACCTATACACAAAGTCCACTAGCTTCTTACAGGTAATCGTGGCTAAAGGCTCAGCCTCCGCCTACTTGGTAAAGTAGTCCACAGCAACCACAACATATTTGACACCTCCATTCCCCTTAGGTAACTCTCCGATCAAATCAATTCCCCACATAGAGAAAGGCCAAGGACTAGTGATAGAAGTAAGTGGAGCAACATGGTTATGGATGTAATTGGCATACCTTTGACACTTATCACAAGCTTGAACAAACTGAATAGCATCTTCCTTTAAGGTAGGCCAGAAATACCCCTGTCGTAGCACCTTTTGAGCTAAGGATCCACCCCCCGAGTGATTGCCACAAATACCTTCATGAATTTCTCGAAGAACGTAGATACACTCAGCGCCATCCAAACACTTGAACAGAGGCTGATTAAATCCTTGTCGATACAGAACTCCATCATAATTAACATAATGGGTTGCTTTATAATGTAACCTTCGAGCATCACCCCTGTCTTTCGGAAGAGTCATCTTCGTCAAATACTCCCAAATTAGAGTTTTCTAAGTGGGGAGAGTAGGTTCCCCAATTTGCATCAAATCAACTTCTGGTACACTAGGTTGTGTCTTGATTTCCAAGGGAATGACCCCTAATAATGCAGCATCTCTTTGAGACCCAAGCTTGGCCAAGGCATCTGCCTCTGCATTGATATCTCTCGGAAGTTGTTATAGCATATCTTCCTTAAACAAACTCATCAACCGTCGAGCGCATCTCATATATAATTCCGTACGAGGTCCTCTTGCCTGGAACCCCCCGATGACGTGGTATACAACGAGCATAGAATCACTCCAAATATTGATATTTTCCACTTTCATCTCTAGAGCAAGTTTCAAGCCTGAGATTAGAGCCTCATACTTAGCATCATTATTTGTGGCATAGAAAGAGAAGTGAATGGCACTTTGTAGATGATGCCCCTCAGGACTGATCAAGACTATCCTTCCTCCAACTCCTTCATTATTAACCGCACCGTCAACATACAAAGCCCACCACGGAGCCGAGGTAACCTGCTCGACCTCAACCTCAGTTGGAATTATTGAAACTATAGCAAGGGCATCGCCTTCTCGCTCAAAAGGGAATTCCAAAATAAAATCTGCCAAGGCTTGCCCCTTAATAACATTCCGAGGCTTGTATTCTACGTCAAATTGTCCCAGCTCAATAGCCCAGCGAAGTATACGTCTAGAAGTTTTCGGCTTGTGCAATACTTGTCTTAAAAGATAGGCTGTCTGAACCTCCACCCTATGAGCCTGGAAATAGGGCCTCAACTTCCTAGAAGCCAATATTAAAGCATACACACGCTTTTCCATATTGCTATACCCGGTCTCTGCATCCAACAATCTCTTGCTCGCATAGTAAACCGGGAACTGAACTTCGCCCTTCTCTCTGAATAGGACCCCACTTACTGAATAGTCTGACACAGCTAAATACAAAATAATGGTCTCTCCTTCTAAAGGCTTAGATAAGAGAGGGGGAGATCCCATGTGATCCTTCAATTTCTGAAAAGCTTCCTCACATTCAGCTGTCCATTCGAACCTCTTACCTACACCTTTGATGACCTTGAAGAATTCTTGGCACTTATCAGAAGATTTAGAAACAAAGCGATTCAAAGCAGCCACCCTACCAGTTAGACTCTGAACCTCCTTCACTGTCCTAGGTGACTTCATGTTAAGAAAAACTTGTATCTTTGCGGGATTCGCTTCTATTCCTCGGTGATTCACCATGAAACCTAAAAAATTTCCAGACTCGACCCCAAACACACACTTTTGAGGGTTGAGCTTCATCCGGTACTTCCTCAATATTTGAAATGTTTCATCCGGGTGCATGATATGATCTCCTACTTGCTTAGACTTTACGAGCATATCGTCTACATAAACCTCCATTGTTTTCCCAATCTGATCCTTAAACATCATTTTGACCAACCTTTGATACGTAGCTCCGGCATTAATCAAGCCAAAGGGCATTCCTATGTAACAATAGAGCCCCCTATCAGTGATGAACGAGGTATCTTCTTGATCTGGCTCGTACATAGGGATCTGGTTATATCCTGAATAAGCATCCATGAAGCTGAGAAGAGCATGTCCCGTCGTAGCATCTACCATTTGATCAATTCTAGGAAGGAGAAAGTTATCCTTTGGGCAGGCTTTGTTTAAATCTGTGAAGTCTATACAGACTCTCCACATTCCATTAGGTTTCTTCACCAACACCGGGTTTGCTAGCCAATTAGGATAAAATGATTCCCTAACCAAACCAACTTGCATAAGTCGGTCAACTTCTTCCTTCAAAGCTATTGATCTTTCCCCACTGATTGCATGTCTCTTTTGTCTAAAGCCTTTCTTCTGTAGGTGATCAACATTTAGTTTGTGACACATTACTTCCGGATCAATCCCAACCATGTCTGCATGGCTCCAAGCGAAGACATCCAAATTCTGCCTCAGGAATTCGATCAACCTCGCCCTCAGGCTGGGCTCAAGCCTAGCCCCTATCTGAAGTACCTTCGAGGAATCTGTCTCATCCATTAGAATTGAGAGCGTATCATCTGTCGGTCCCATCTTATCATTTTCAGGAAAACGCGGATCTAAGTCTCTTTTGACATCCTTTATCCCACTTGATTCTCTAATCTCTTGGATAGACACAACCTCGCCCTGGGTAGGTGATAAGTGGATTTTTATCCACTTGGAATGCTTCATATCGACTTAAATTGATGACTTGAACTCAAGTATGTGGTGTGTTTAATGTGTTTTCATTAAGTTTTGCAGAATCAAGAGTTGGAGGTTAATGTGATTAAAATTCGGATTTTCCGGGTAAGGTGCGAAGCTCTCACGGTTTTGGCCATATCTGGAGTTCTACAAGTCCGATTCTGACGATCTTACAGCTCACGCGAAGAGGACAACATTTTCTATAATTCTGGACAGAAGGTACGGCGCGGCAGCGCCGTGTTTGTGCTTGTTTATGGCGCGGCAGCGCCGTGGAAAAGGGAGCAGAATTTGTCTGGCGCGGCAGCGCCGCTTTCCTTTGTATTTGTGGCGCGGCAGCGCCGGTCTTGCTGACGAAAATTCCTGTTTTGACCCGATTTGCTGATTTGTCAAGAAATAAAATAAAATTACAATTCAGTACGACTTGTGGATACCTGGAGGCATATATAAAGAGAAAAAAACCCTAGAGAAGAGGAGAGAGACACATACCGCATATTATATACGGAGTTTTAAAGCACGAAGAAGCAAGGAAGAAGATAGTTTCAATTTATTCTTGTATTCTTTCTATCTTGTGGATGCTTGGTTTGGGTGTATTCTTTAGAACCCTTGTTATTTATTCAATATAATTCGTTTTCTTTCATCATGTTTACATTAGAACCCATGGTGACGATTAGTTTGATTATGAACTAACTCGTTGTCATGGGGTTTTAGCGGAGTTATTCATGAAGTCTATTAGTTGAATTTTCTCGATGCCTATAGTGTGATTGATGCGATATCCTATCATGGTTGTTTTAATTCGTTATAGGAGAGTAGCTAACTCCTGTAATTGTGTGTTAATTCTTATTAAAGCGAAAGTGGATCTAAGAGTTTAGAACTTGCCATGCTAGCATAGGTTTATGCGTGAGAATATCATTCGTAATTAGTGTCGTAACTCTAACCGTTTTATGACGACTATGTGATCAATTGAATGCTTGTACTTCAACCATTATGTTTTCAATCTTTATAGACATATAGGGACTAAGCATAATTGGGAGACTAAGTGATTTCTATCTTAATTGTGGATATTATTTAGGATGGTATTGGTACAACGAAAGTTGGCTTATATCAGTTTTGTGTGTTCGATCAGGTATTAATAAATCACATGAAAAGGCTAGAGAATTGGAAACTATAGATGGATTGTTTAATGAAGTTAGGATCCCATGTTTTCTCTGCATAAGTAATTCGATTCCAAATCTTGTTAGTTAATTAATTCTTAGTTTATTAAATTGCTTCATAGTTAATCTTAGTTATTCAAAACCCTATTTTGTTAATTGTCTTAGCAGTGAATAAAAACCATACATTGTTGCATAGGTACAAAACTATAATAACCAAGCAGTCTCTGTGGGAACGAACTCTACTTATCTCTATATTACTTGTGACCACGTGCACTTGCGTGTTGAGTTTGGTCGTAACAAGTTTTTGGCGCCGCTGCCGGGGACTCGGTGTTATTTATATAGTTATGTGCTTGTCATCAGTGGTCGTTAGAGTTCACTGACTCGGATTGTTTTTCTAACCTATCTTGTTTAGTTCGGTGTGTTTCAGGTACTTGAGTGTTTGAAAATGGCAGGCAAGGAGTTGCCATGGTGGGCATATTCGAGGACATCCATGCCTCAGCAATGTGAGCAATGTTTGGGCGTTCATGAGGCCTCACAATATTGTTACTACGAAGGAGTTGATCCATATGTCACTTATGAGGAACAACCATATTCTCAATACCATCCTCAACAGTACCAGCAAGATGTTCCAAAAATGTCATATTTCTTTGGTAGTGAAGAGTTTCAACATCAACAACATACTCCTACTTTTCAGTCAGATGAGGTTGTTGATATGGAGGAGATTAGGATGCTTGTAAAGAGTAACGAGGAGTCTTTAAAATCTTTGGAGACACTCGTTGCTCAAGCTGTGAGATCCTTAGAACAAGAGACTATGGAGGAGATTAGGATTCTTGCAAAGAGTAACGAAGAGTCTGTCAAAGCTTTGGAGCCACTAGTTGCTCGAGCTGTGAGAGGCTTGAAACAAGAGAATCAACGAATCATCCTAGAGGCAATTCCAGGAAATAATGGTGACTTGGAGCAAGGTACTGTATGCATAAATGAAGAAGGCAAATTCCAAGGTGAGGTGAGCGTTCACAAGCCATGTGAAGAATTTGATCATGCTAGTATGGTGGATGATTTGGAAAGGGCACTATATGGGACAGACACTAATGAGCTACACAAATTTCAAGAATTGGTATGTGCGTACCAAGAGGCTGATGACCATGGGAAAGATGCAGGTCTTCTACTTGTCTCAGAGTATAAAGATGGAGGTAGCGCATTAGAGCCATTGGAGGAAGTTCTCTTTGAGGAACCAAAGGCTTCAACAACTTACATTTACCCTCCTCCATTATATTCAAGCGAAGCCCGCAAATGTGTGTTGTTCTACAAATTGACAAATTTTGGGTCAACCGATGAAGGCATTGGAATAGGACATAGTTGTTATACGAATAGGCCAAGCGAGGAGAAGGGGCAGAAAGTGTGCCGCCGTGATGACGATGAAGTCTCACGAAGAGATGACCAGGCCAACTATTATCATCCTTAATGGAGACTTGGACGTAGTCAAGCTAATTGACTCTAAACAAGCGCTGTGTGGGAGGCAACCCACGTGTTTCGGTATTTTTAGGTATGTTTCCTACTATTCCTTGTATTTACTTACATTCAATGGGGACATTGAATATTTTAAGTTTGGGGGTGATGTGTGGGTTGGTAGTGTTAGTGTGTGTCTCATGTAGGATTCATGTAGGATTCATATTGCATATGTAGTTGTAGTTCATTCGTAGTTTTGCATGTTTATGTCATATAGAGCATTCTGTTTTGCATTTTTGTTTATCTATTATGTGAGTCCATTTAGTTGCATTTTAGTTGCATGCATATTTCATGATCCCGTAGGTCTTGACTATTTCCGTTAGTGAGTCGATGTTGATGGGAGTGTGGTTATGATGAATAGAGAGCTGATTAAGTTCCTAAGAAATTGACTTGCATGCCAGAAACAAATCTATTTCATAAGTCTCATTGGTTGCTTTTGAATTTGATCAGACCATGCTTGTTTGGTGTTAGAATTTAACCACTTGCTTACATTTAGAATGTTGGCTAGATTCTTGAAAACGAAGGAGCACTTATGTATAAGTTTGGGGGAAACCAGGGATTTCATGCTAGTTGTAATAAAGGCTAGGCGTCAAATGGCTAGTAGCCGGCTCATTGAAAAGATGAGTAGTCTAGGGTGGGATGAGAAAAAGGCAAAGAGCACTCATTCCGAAATTGTTGAAAAAAAAAAAAAGAAAAAAAAAAGAGAAAAGTTGAAAAAGAAAAAAAAAGTTGTGTTTGTTTTGTGTTTATGCAGAATTGATCAGGTTGAGCTCTTTAATACTCGAGCAAGTAAGTTCTTTGGGGACTTTGTGCCTAGTGACCTAAGACTTTTCCGGTCTGGGATCCGCTGACCTAACGCTCGCTACATGGGTATTATTGTATAAGCCTTTTGGGGGTCTCATCCATTGCACGGTCAAATAAGCATGTGTGTTGTGCGTAGTTATTTTTGTGTAATAAAGCATGAATTCCTGTCTAACTCAGATGGACTGCGAAGGTGTCTCTTAAGAGTTCTTGTGTCTAGTGTTCATTCTGTTTGTAAGCTTGTGGTTGTTTTGGTGAAGAATAGGATATGGTCTTGATTTAGTTTGGGAGTATATTAGTGAGCATCGCACACACGCACGTTTCTGTGTTTGTCTTGTTGATCGATGGGAATTTGGTCGAACTCTGTTTGGAAGACTGTGTTCTTTGAGATGTTGGCTTGTTGATTGGTTTTGGTTGGTTTGAAGGGATCGTTGCATTTCCATATAGTTGCATACATGCATTGGATTGTTAGTTGCATGAGTAGATGGATTTTGTGGGTACATTCGCTATAGGCCCTCACGAGACCTTACTCGTCCACTAGGGCTGCCTAGGGGTTTAAAGGGCTTGTTGCATATGCCAAATGCAACTGTGATCACCTACGGAAGTGGTACTAGTTAGTTGTATATAGTTATATTATTTATGCTTGAGGACAAGCATCGGTTTAAGTTTGGGGGTGTGATAAGTGGATTTTTATCCACTTGGAATGCTTCATATCGACTTAAATTGATGACTTGAACTCAAGTATGTGGTGTGTTTAATGTGTTTTCATTAAGTTTTGCAGAATCAAGAGTTGGAGGTTAATGTGATTAAAATTCGGATTTTCCGGGTAAGGTGCGAAGCTCTCACGGTTTTGGCCATATCTGGAGTTCTACAAGTCCGATTCTGACGATCTTACAGCTCACGCGAAGAGGACAACATTTTCTATAATTCTGGACAGAAGGTACGGCGCGGCAGCGCCGTGTTTGTGCTTGTTTATGGCGCGGCAGCGCCGTGGAAAAGGGAGCAGAATTTGTCTGGCGCGGCAGCGCCGCTTTCCTTTGTATTTGTGGCGCGGCAGCGCCGGTCTTGCTGACGAAAATTCCTGTTTTGACCCGATTTGCTGATTTGTCAAGAAATAAAATAAAATTACAATTCAGTACGACTTGTGGATACCTGGAGGCATATATAAAGAGAAAAAAACCCTAGAGAAGAGGAGAGAGACACATACCGCATATTATATACGGAGTTTTAAAGCACGAAGAAGCAAGGAAGAAGATAGTTTCAATTTATTCTTGTATTCTTTCTATCTTGTGGATGCTTGGTTTGGGTGTATTCTTTAGAACCCTTGTTATTTATTCAATATAATTCGTTTTCTTTCATCATGTTTACATTAGAACCCATGGTGACGATTAGTTTGATTATGAACTAACTCGTTGTCATGGGGTTTTAGCGGAGTTATTCATGAAGTCTATTAGTTGAATTTTCTCGATGCCTATAGTGTGATTGATGCGATATCCTATCATGGTTGTTTTAATTCGTTATAGGAGAGTAGCTAACTCCTGTAATTGTGTGTTAATTCTTATTGAAGCGAAAGTGGATCTAAGAGTTTAGAACTTGCCATGCTAGCATAGGTTTATGCGTGAGAATATCATTCGTAATTAGTGTCGTAACTCTAACCGTTTTATGACGACTATGTGATCAATTGAATGCTTGTACTTCAACCATTATGTTTTCAATCTTTATAGACATATAGGGACTAAGCATAATTGGGAGACTAAGTGATTTCTATCTTAATTGTGGATATTATTTAGGATGGTATTGGTACAACGAAAGTTGGCTTATATCAGTTTTGTGTGTTCGATCAGGTATTAATAAATCACATGAAAAGGCTAGAGAATTGGAAACTATAGATGGATTGTTTAATGAAGTTAGGATCCCATGTTTTCTCTGCATAAGTAATTCGATTCCAAATCTTGTTAGTTAATTAATTCTTAGTTTATTAAATTGCTTCATAGTTAATCTTAGTTATTCAAAACCCTATTTTGTTAATTGTCTTAGCAGTGAATAAAAACCATACATTGTTGCATAGGTACAAAACTATAATAACCAAGCAGTCTCTGTGGGAACGAACTCTACTTATCTCTATATTACTTGTGACCACGTGCACTTGCGTGTTGAGTTTGGTCGTAACAGTAGGTGACCGGGAGGACCATGTTTGCAGAAGATCCTCTGGAAATTCTATGAAAGGTTCCACCTTATCCTCCATGATAATCTTACCTTTCTTCGCTCGGAGATTACGTTGGTCCTCTTCTTCATCACTAGCATCTTCTACAATTCTTTCATAAAAAGGATTTGGTGGTGGGGCTTCGATCATTACTACTCTGTGCCTCAATTGTCGAGGTATGGGAGCAACCTCGCCCTTTTGAGAAAAATCATCTTCGGGAGGAGGCTGTTGTCCATAAATCGCTCTATCCCTTATTATATTAGTAGTTCCACCTGCCGGTGAAGGTGCTTCCAAAAAATAAACAGGAGTCCCAACCCTTGCCAAGGGCTCATACTCTTTTAACCTATCCTCCTCTGGAAACTCAATTATATAAACCATATTAGTAACAACATATGGGGGTCTAAAAGATGCCTGAGTTTCCTACGCATTTACTTCCTTGAAGTCTGGCATATCGGAATCATCTTCTACCCCTTTTCTTCCCTGGTAAGAAGACTTGATCATTCTACTGTAACAATCCCGAGAATCATACTGGCATCCTTTGATGCAACCTACACCATTTGGGGTCGGGAACTTCATAGATAGATGATAAATTGAAGTGACTACCCGCATTTCTTTCAACATCGGTTGCCCTAAAAGTGCGTTATAATACGTCAGTTGATCAATAACCAAGAACTCGACTACCTGAGTAGCAGAAAGAAGGCCTTCTCCTAGAGTGAGTAGTAGATTAATTGTTCCCCTTACACGAACAGAATCTCCTATAAAACCATAGATGTGAGTAGTCCCTTGAGTCATCTCCTTATCTAGTAATCCCATCTTCTGGTAAGTTCTGTAGTACAGAATGCTCACCGAACTTCCGTTATCAACAAATACACGATGAACGTTCCTAGGCCCAATCCTGACATTGATCACCAAAGCATCTCTATGAGGATGATGCACCCACTTAGCATCTTCTTCGGAAAAAATTATTTGAATATCCCCCCCCCCCCCTGAAGAGCTTAGGAGGCCTTTCGGACAAATGATTGACGTTGGTAAGAGGCGGGTGTTGGGCTTCTCGAACATATTTCTCCATTGCCTTTCTTTCATTCCCTCCAATGTGAGGTCCTCCAAAGATGGAATGTATACTTGCCTCTCGTACGAACACAGGTTTCTCTGGAATCTTACCTTCTGTGGAGCCTTCAATAGCTTCGGTTGTCTTGACTGGAGCCTCCTCCTTATATTTCTTTACTTCCCAGACCACCCATTCAGTAAGCTTTCCTTCCTTTATCAGTTTTTAAATTTCTTCTTTCAATTGTCTACAAGCATGAGTGTAGTGCCCCCGAGACTCTTGATATACGCAATATTTTCCCTTATCTTTCATAATAGCTCTTGAAAAGGGTGCGGGCTTCTTGTATAGGACTTGATCCTTGGTAATCTCGTAGATATAATCTATGGAAGCCACGAGTGGAGTATAATAGGCACGGGGCGCTGTATGGTTTCCCTGCCGATACGGAGGTGGGGGCGGGCAACGTGGAGGGCTAGGTGATCTGGATCTGATGAATCTATCACCTCCTCTGCTCCCCTTTGGGCTAAGGGACTTTGAACGGGCAGGTCCTCTAGTCTTCGCTACATTCACATCTCCTCTACCATTCTTCGTCTTTGTCTTGGGGCTGGGAGACCTCTCCTTTCATTTACCTCGGTGAGGTACATCTTCATAATCATTCATCTTCAAAGCCTCTTACTCTCGTTTGAAAGGTTCAGCCTGAAGATACAAAGCTGCCAATGTTGAGGGTTCCTCCCATTGTAGATTTTTCCATAAATCGGTTCCCACGCGAACCCCAACAATCAAGAAATTCTTGATGGTTTCATCAGAAGCCCCGCGAATGGTAGGAACCTCTGCATTGAATCGTTTGAAGTATTCTTGGAGAGTCTCTCCATCTCGTTGCTTGATGTTAGCTAAAGTTGTCACAGGTGGAGCATAATAAATGGAAGACTGAAACTGAATTAAAAACATCTTACACATCTGTTCCCAAGAAGTGATTGACGCAGACCCTAGCTTTTGAAACCATTGATGAGCATTCCCCCTTAGAGTTGAAGCAAGAAGCCTACACTTTGTTAAGTCCTCTACTTGATAGAGCTCCATCTCATTATTAAATCTGCCAATATACTCTGCAGGGTCTGTACTTCCGTTAAAACGAAGATCCCCTGTAACTCTGAATGTTGGTGGGAGAGGGGCTTCTCATACAGCAGCAGAAAAAGGCGAAGGTGCTGCATCAGGAATAGCACCTCCCTGTCCTTCCGACTGAGCAATGAGCCTTCGTAAAGTGTTCATATTGATACCTTCAAAACCTGGAATTTAATGAGTTCTACCTTCTGGACCCGGCTGAGGTATATGCTCATGTTGATATGTAGGTCCTCGAGGCGTAGGCTCCCTCTGCTGATGAATAGGCCATCGAGGTGTGGGTTCCCTCTGCTGATAAGTAGGTTCTCCGTATATAGTAAGACGTAGGTTCTCTCTGGTGAGGCGTAGGTTCTCTCTGCTGGTTGAGCTGATGCGAACCACTGCCATGATCGGTGTGGTGTCCACCTTGGTTGTTCTGGAACAAAACTATATCTCTGTTCATATCTTCTTCCATTCTTTTATATGGGGGTCCACGCTCATCTATCCCCTCCTCTGATGAAAATCTTGTTCTCCCTGAGGACGAGATCTCCTAGTTTCTTCCCTTCGTCGATTCACATGTCCACTCCTGTAGATAGTTTGAAGAGGAACATATCACAACATCGTCGTCTGATTGGGAATTCCTAAGACGATCACCCCCCTGATTACCAGTCCTCGTCCATTGTGGGGAGCGTCTCCCTCCTCCTAATCTCCCTTGATTTATCCCTCGGTAGATCTCCATTATTCTGTTTGAGTCTTCAGGCGAGATTGGTCTATAGCGTCGTTCATCCTGATCATAAGGTTCGATTCTCAAACTGCTTGGACCCTAATCTCTTGGGGTAGGAGCTCTTGAAGTATGACCTGAATGCTCGGGGGGAAACTCCACGTATGGCTCGTCATAGGTTAAAACTCTAGGGGTTTTAGCCCGGAATCTTCGATTCTGACGAGTATCTTCCACCGTACGAATATCTCTTTCAGGGGGGAGATACCGTCTTGAAGCTTCTCTACGGCTAGTGATAGGTTCTTTTCCGAGGCGATGAGACCTTCCAGTTACATGTTGACGTCGGCTACTGTTAGTCGGGGGACGCATGTCCCTAACCAGGACATGTCGCCTATCTGGGCTACGGCGAGCCCGTTCGGGTAACCTTCGCTCTCTTTCGAACGACTACATGCGTTCTGCCATCCTATTCACCGTGTTTCCCATGTGAGCAATTTGACTCAAAAGCTCGGTGTTGCTCATCAGGACATGAGGATCTCCTCCAAGGCGTGGAGCCTGGTTTCTCTGATTTGGCGTGGTAGCCTCTCTCAGATCTGTTTGCCTTTGTGGTGAAGGAGGTAGATCCGTTGTATGGATCTCAACCTCCCTTGCGCGGTTACCTACATCAACTGGTTCTTCGGTGTGTTGCGACATCCTTCCTCCAGAGTTATCAGAACCCCTCCTTCTAGCACCAATTGTTAACGGCGGAATTTGGTGAAAACAAATTCGGGGAGGGTTGCTGGAATTGTGGTGGTAGTTGACGATGGTGTGTAGCGTAGGTTGAAAGGGTTAGGGTTTATGATTTGGGGATGGCTGAGATTGTATGTGAGATTAGGCCGCGATTAAGGTTGAATATTGAATTCACTCTTTTTCTCCAGATCACATCGTACCATACAATGTGCCTACGTACCCTTATTTATAGGGATCAAGCCAAACATAGTTCTTGGAGAGCAAGTAACTCATATGAGCCGGACCTCCTCTTTTCTAGGAAGGCGAAAAGGCCGGGGTCACCGCCTTTGATACATCATCATGAGATGTCATGGTCTTGCTATTTTCCCGGATCGTGGTGGATAAGTTATTGACCCGAGATTATCGGAGTCAACGCTTATCTTAAACTACCGAGAAGAATAGCGAAAAACTAGCCCAGTGAGTTATCAAAGGGGCCACACCCTTTGACCCCTCTAGTAAAGCGGAGCCTGGATGGAGTCTAGTCTTCTGTGAATAAAATAATCTATACTCTTTAGGCGAGGTTACCTTCCAGCCTCTTGGGCAAAGTTACCCTCAAGCCTCTTGGGCGAGGTTATCCTCAGGCCTCTTGGGCGAGGTTATCCTCGGGCCTCTTGGTCATTACTGGGATGAGCGACAATCATTGGGCTAGGCCCAATGCAAACCTTCCTCACACACGGGCGAGGTTATTACTGCATTAGGCCGGTCCCAAATTATGTCATCCCGATGATAACAATCGTTCCTTTTTAGGTAGCTTAATATTGCCTATAGACGAGGTTTGCTGCAAATATAGGTCAAGCCCAATAAACATTTCTTAACCTAGTAGACGCTTCAACAAGCTAGGTCCCCATTTTTAGTTCAAATAGAGGACAGTGCCACCAGATAGGGCGAGGTTGTTATTTTGACTATAACACACACTACCCAGCTCATCCTTGTTATGTAAATTATCGTGATTTGGATCCAAGGATTACTTAAAAAATTTAAATTGGTTTATGAAATTGTGAAACATAATTATTCAATTGGATCAATACTTCCAATTGACCGAGTATGAGTAAAGGATCCATGGATGGAGATAGAAAAGTAGATTTCTAATCGTAACTAAATCTTCCAATTTTGTTTCTATTTGTATAAAAAAAAAATTCTTTAGAATTCGGTTACTTGATCGACCCGCTTACTTCTATTATGTCAATATTAATCACTACTATTGGAATTATGGTTCTTATTTATAGTGATAATTATATGTCGTATGATCAAGGATATTTGAAGAACCACGTCCACTGAATAGAAACATTAAACTAAAGGCCCATACAAAATGGGCACCTAGGAAGAAAAGCCCATATGCAGATAATGAAGAACCATAAGATTGAATTACTTGGGATGCCTGTGCCCATAAGAAATCGTGGAGCCACCCATTAATAGTAATGGAACTCTGCGCAAAGTTTCCTCCCGTGATATGAGTTACTACCCCTTGATCACTTATATTGCCCCTTGATCACTTGATTTGATTAATTCTACAGAGCGTGATTTCGGATACCAAAAGATTTGATTCGCCATATCCCCTTCTACGAATTATGTCTACCTTCTGGGCCTTTGTCCTTGACGCCGAATAAATAATCAACATTGTTGTAACTAGAATTGTCACGACTATCCCAACTATGACTATTTTTCTTCATATCATTTCTATTCGGATCTTCACTTTCACTGATATTTTCAATAGGACCAAGACCGCCCGTTGATTTACTTAGACCACACTTGTGTTCGAACTCTTTCTTAAACCGTATTGAATCGAACCACCATCTTTCCATAGAGTTTTCTTGCCCCCTATTTGCTTTGCATGAAAATACAATAGATGAATAGTCATTCGATGAAAAATTCGAACACAGGTGTGGTACTTATATCAGAACTTTCTATTATAGTGCTACCGTTCGTACTGGTACTTATATCGGACCCCTTACTTTCACCACAAACGGAACGAGAAATGTAACTGTTACTGGAATTGTCACTACCATTTACAATGTAAGTATCAATAAAGATTTGAGACTCAAGATAAATGTCAATACAACTATTAATGTGATTATTCCAACTATATTGAGTATCATCCATGTAATGATCATCGTGAGGATCGTCATTGTTAGATCCATTATTTAGATAACTAAAATTCCAATAACTATAAAAAGAACTTTCTAGTTCACTCTGAAAAAAATGACCACTATCAATCTCGAAAATATGATTGTTAGCAGAAAAAACTAACCACAATATAGTTATTGGAATGCCCAAAAATCCTCCTGAATGGAGAGAGAGTTGGAGAGGTGACAAAACCTTATAGTTTTCATTATAAAACCAATAAACCC